>CM058240.1:92321220-92954592 GCA_030180135.1 Orychophragmus violaceus
CTCCTTCTCTCCCCCCTCTCTCTCTCTCTCTCTCTCTCTCTCTCTCTCTCCTCTCTCTCTCTCCTCTCTCTCTCCCTCTCACTCTCTCTCTCCTCTCCTCCCCTTGTTAAAATACACTCAAACCTAAATATAAATAGAACAAGTTTTTTTTTTTTTTTTTTTTTGATGTAGACCCATCTTGATTAAGCCAAGTTTAATCCGCTATAATAGAACAAGTTTATATTTGTCTGTTTTTATTTTTATGTTCTAGTTTTTGTGGGACCGTATTCTATATGGGTAGGGACAATACATAAAATATTTTATAATGTCCAATTTTGAAAACTAATTTCCTAACTAACATTCCTCCGTGATTCATTTTGATATCTACAAAACCCCCACACCTAACTAACCCTAGAATCAATATATATTTCATATTTGGTTTAAAACCGATGATCTATATAGTGTAAATATTCAATAAAATAAAATATTTAAATATCATAGATAGATATAATAGGATATTTTGAATAGTTTAATTTCGTTGAATATTTACTCTATATAGACTATTGGTTCTAAACCAAATATATATATACCGTTTAAGATGAAGATTATATTTTTGGGGGTTTAAATTTTCGTGGTGTATGGTTTTTGCTTCCAGAGATTTAGTTTCTTTTATCGAAGTTTCTTCTAGTTTTGGTTTCTTTTATTTGTGTTGTAGGTTTTTTTGATAGTGAATTTGTGAGTTTTGTTGTTCCGCGGTTTTATTTTTTTTTTTCCAATTTTTTCTTTTGTGGGTGAAAGTTTCATTTGTTCCTCTGCTAGTGTTTGCTTTCTTATTTCCTCGCTCAAACCTTGTTTAGTTTTTTCGGTTTTTGATCGTTTAGCTTCAGAAAAGTAATTCATGCCGGTTTTTGACTCCTATAAATCTCATGTGCATCTTTCTTAGTCTATCCAATTTTGTATTTCTCTATTACGTTGAATGTTTTATATATAAATCCTTTCAGTAAAAAAATATATAATCATATAAATCAAAAAGTTATAAATAAAAACTTTGAATTTATCAAGAGATAGAAAAAACGAAGTATATAAAGCAAGGATACTTTATCAGTTAAATGTGGTTTTAGTTATATTTATCAAATGGTGAATCTGTATGCCCAAATATGATCCCATCATCTTTGTGAAAATTCTCCCAACACATGATGACACTCAATAACTACAAAAGAATTAAAAAAACTATTGATGACAGAATAAATATGTGTCTGCTCTTGGTTTGATCCCTTTTTACATCGCTGAAACAATCTGCAGAGACAATGCTTCAAGAATTTAGAGACGAACATGATTCAAATAAAAGATCAAGGATCATAACCAGACGAAGAACTAAAAGTAATAAAAGTTTATAGAATAATATACAAAATTCCAAACCTGTTATTGTTCTTGTCAGTTTTTTCCTTGTTCTCCAATCTCACACGGCTTGTCATGCGATAGAATAGGCTCGGATTACCTCAAGGATTGGCGCTCTACACAACGGGCATTTCCCTCCAGTTCTGACCAGCTCGTTACCGCACTTTGAGCAAGTGCACATGTGCCCACATCTACAGATTCACAAAGATATGCCCTCAGACACTAGTTTTGGTTCTGTATATCACAAACAAACCGGGTTTAAGCAAATGATTTACCTGTACAAGAGGGCATCTATGTCGGTATCACAGCAGACACAGCAACTTCCGTTCCTTACATGACCCCATCTTGACCCATCTTCGGATGTTCCTGGTCCAAGATCTGATGGCATCATCCATTTAGTTTTAACATATCGTTAGATATGGCAGACTAGAGATGAAATTTGGATAGAAAGGAGGGAAACAAAAACCTTTGTCACCGGGAGATCGGTTTAAAGCTGCAGAGACCTCTTGTCTAACCAAACGCTGCAGCTCAGACTGCATATCCATACAAGTTTCTAAAGTCCTCTGCATATGACTCATTCCTTGCTGAAGTCTCGCCATGTCTCTTCTCAAATCGTTCATTATCTCCCATTCCTATTCACCAGAACCAACCGCATACACCATTTTTATGATAGAGCACTAGAAACAAAGCTGATAAGAGAGCAGAAAAAAGTCTGAAAATTTTAGGCTTACAAATTCAGATCTATGCAAAGAGTGACGAGCGTAGCTAGTGTGATGCCATATTGGTTGTGGTGGAGGCATTGGTGGAGTTGGTAGCGTTTGTGATTGATTGATGCCATCAAGCTGATCCTCATCCTGTAGAAACCCTTGTTGCTCTGTACGATGTTCTTGAGAATCCGATATTGCTGGTTGAAAATCCCAGTCAACGTGAGCAAGTCCTCCTCTCCTCTCAACATATGACTGTATCAGTTGATCCAGATTTTCACGGAAACCACTACGTAGAAGGTTAGAAACACTTCTCCTACAATAGTGAATAGAAATTAATTCCGTTATACAAAAAAATATGTGCCAGGAAAACAGTGAAAACGAATCCACCATCTCCGTACCTGCTTAGTAGCTCTCGGAGTTCAATGCTGTTAACATTATCGTCATCCGGTAGATGGAGCCTGTTTAATCTTCTCATTGGTACTACACGGCGATTCCTTGAGACTCCAAACCGTGTCTCAGGCCGATTCCCACCAGACTGTCTAGAGCTAGCTGCAGGCCACACATTCTGACCTTCAACTATAACAGTTTCATTTGAGTTTCCAGTTCCATCGTGGTGCAGGTCACCAACTGAGTTTTCTGGCCTGTTTATACCTGTGTTACCATTATCCCTTTCAACGAACTGGCTTAACGTTGCTTGCAGAGAATTTCGGCTCTCGCCTGTTGTGAAAACTTCAGGCCAAACCCTTTCTTGACTGGTATCTTCTTCCCAATTTCCATCTGAATTTGTTTGGTTACTTCCCGACCTGCCCAAATCGTTAGGTAAGAGAGGGGTACCATTCCCCTGTATAGAAGAATTTAAACTCTCATTTAGCCGCTGAGAATTCTCAGTAGCATTAGCTATTATTCGGTTATTCCTGGAAGTATTGATGTTATCGGCATTAGTGTTGCTTTCTAGCCTGTCATGAACTCCTTCTCTGTGACAGTCAAATCAATATTGAAAAATTAGCTGCGAGTAAGCTTAATGTCAAAAAGTTAAACGTCCATAAAATGAAAATGCAAAGCCAACCATTAGATGCGTATCTTCAATGAGTGGGGGAAGGTAAATGAGATGCAAGTATATAACATATTCACACTTCACACGACTATGTGACAAGAACAGGTGAATGTTAAACCATTCAACGGGAAAGAACAAAAGTTTTTACCGCAAACCAGAAACTGTATGTCTTTCTCTTAGCTGGCGAAGTTCACTTGCTGCCATTGATGGAGCTCTAACTTCCTCTGCAGGTGTCTCATTCCGCAAGAATCTTCCTCTCAGAAGTGACTGTGGAAAATTTTACAAACGTTAAAAATCAAGTTACAAGGACCTAAGGTTCTATCATTAATATATGGTGTTAGTAGCCCAGTCTTAAGTTACAATACGCCTTAAATTCCTTCTCACACCTTTGGTTCTATCAATCAGGAGTACAAACACGGCTACGAGAATTTTGGCAGCATACCATGCTAGAAAACTCTAGCCCACTATAAATTTTACAGCTCATATAGTGTACTATGTGCAGTCCATAAAATAGAAGTTGGGTCCAAAGCATGCATTTCGGTCTTATAAGGCATTACTTTGTTACTCTATTATCATGTGGAGCTCTTATCGCAATAACTAGAGAACCAGTTTATAAGTATGCAATCAATGTTTGAACAACGAATAGAAAGATGTTGTCCTAAGAACAAACCTGAATCCGGTTGCGATGAGCAAAATCAGAGACTGCACGATGCTCCAACAAACCCTGAAGCTCTCGCTGTCGCTCTCGTTCAATCCTCATGAGCAAATCAACTAATGCCTGCCTTCCTCGTAGCCTCCGCAAGTCTCTGCGAGTATGGTCACGTCGCCCTTCCCCATTCTCAACGGCTAACCCTTCACGGACACCCTGAACTTGTGCACTCTCATGAGTCATTTCATCTTGTGAACCTAGAGATCGTTGTTGATCTTCTCTTCGACCTGCACGAGCTCCTCTCTGCTGACTTGTCATTTGCATCCATTCCCTGATAATCCTGACTCTTTGTCTTTCATTATCACCAAGCCATTCTCCTCTACGGTTATCGTTTCTCTGTCTTACATTAGATGAATTATCACTGATTCCACCATCCGTCCATCCACGTGCAATATGTCTCACTCTCTCACTCTCAACATCGCCAAGATCTGGAGACTGTTCTCTACTTGAAGACCCATAATCATTCTCACTCTCACTCGATCCCCTCAGGGTCTCATTGTTTTCACTCACTTGACTCTCAGAGGCATTAGAGCCAGGAAAATCAGCATTTCTTTGCCTCAACCTCATCCTATCACGTGCCCTGTTCAGTACATGTTCGTCTTCTAACTCTCTCCACATCTGCAAAATCCCAGATGCTTGAGTCCTAGGCCTCTCAGCAGCAGCAGCTGCCTGACGCCTCGAAGAGGGAGGAGATTGTGACTCTCTAAGGAAAGACGAGTCAAGCGTAGAGACAGCGTGCAAACCAGCAATCGCAATCAGTTCAGACTCACGGTTCCTCCTCTCAATGGTGGTAATCATCTCCTGAGCCTGCCTTGCAGCCCAACGGCTCAGAATCTGGGACTGCCGCCTTCTGGCAGCAGAGGATTCAGCTATATCACCCTCTTGGAGGTCAGACCTCCTTCTCCTCCTCAAAGGATGTTCATCCTCTTGATCATCATTGTGAACTGAGCTGCAAGACTCAAATGAGATGCAATCGTCCATGAAATCCTCAAAACCACGATCAAACTCAGCACCGGAACCATCCATAGACTCCGGTTTTTGTTGCAAAGGATCAATATCAGTCATCCTCACAATTTCCCCCTTTTCTTTTTCTTCTCATAATCCAATTAACAAAATATACACAAGAGCTTCATCACACTCAGAATCTAAACCACAACATCACAAATTTCAAAGGAGGACAGAATCATGATAGCACAACATCTCGACATCCAGACGAAACACAATTTCACACCCAATTATCCTCAAATCAATCTCACCGGATATTCAAAATAATATATTAATCATCACCCAGAAAATCCCCAAATTTCAACTTTCCTGAAAACAAAAAACCAACATTTGATTATTTCCGATGAAATTTCGCGAAACAATCGGACCCAATTGTGAAATTAACCGGAAAACGATGATCAAAATCACCGAGACATACCTCTTCTAGTATTTCGTCAATGGCGAAACGAAAAGGGCAAAACGAAAACAAGCAAGTAAAACCAAATCGATAAGCTTTGCTAAATAAAACGAAGAAAAATCTGGAAAGAGATTGAAGAAGAAGAGAACGGGCAGTTTATATATGGCTGAAGACAGGGCGTCCTCTTCTTACGAGAGAAGGCTTAAGAGAGAGAATGTGCCAATGGTCATTATTAGATCGCGACCAAGGAAAAGAAAATTAAATTAAAAATTTAATTAATCATTCCTTAATGGTTATTAAATTAATAAATCGCACCTCGTCACAGAAGAAACCAAAAAACAAGGCTCAATGATTTGTTTACTCTTAATTTCGACACTTTTAAGTTGGTAAGAGTTTTTAAATGGACTTTAGTAGACAACGAAAAGAGAAGATAATGGATTTCATATTTACTATTTTCTACTTATGCTAATTTTATATATTCCACCTCCATACACCAAACTAGGCATGCACGTAAAAACTAATAACCGAAAAATCGATTTGACCTAAACCAAAAGAACCATAATCAAAATTGATCTGAATTTCATAAATATTCTAATGGTTTTAAAATTTTTATACCCGAAAAATTTGAATTAAAACCGAACCAAATAGATATCCGAACTAACCGAAATATGATTGTTATATTTTAAAATATTAATTATATTTATATTTAATAATCAAATAACTAAATTTCTAAATATTACAAAGAAAAACTGAATTATCCGAAATAAAATAAATATTTTAGTTTGATATATCCAAAATTATCCAAAATTTAGAGCATTGCTTGTCCCTTGGCGTTATTTTCCCTCAGCTCATCGTTCTCCTGGCGCAGTGCATGGATCCTCGACTGGAAATTACTGATCATAGCCTCTGCACTCATCATCTCAAGCTTGAAAGTTTCTCTTTCAACAGACATCTGATGAATCTCCTTCTCGAGATCATTAAGCTTCTCTTCAGGAGATGGAAGTGGAGCATGAGGAGAAGCTTCCTTGCGAGGAGGTTCCGGGTTTTCTTTCTTTTCGGAGATACCCATGAGAGAGAACTCAAGCAATGCAGAGATGGCGGTGTTAGTGGCAGCCGCAGCAGATGGTGCGATTAAGGTTGGTGTATTGTCGACGGTTGTTGTTGTGGCGTCTGCGTTTGTATTGGAGGAGAGGCAATGGAGCTTCTTTGTTGAGAACACACAGAGGAGGAGGACGCTCATCTTCATCTGCTTGCTCACGTTTGAGCGCTGATGGCTTAAGGGTATTCTATCTTGGTGGCTTGTTGATGTTAATAAAGTTCTTTCTTGCTGACTGAATTTCCTTGCTTTCCTGATCGACATTCAGTGATCAATTAGATGAGTTCATATGATGCTAAGTGTAAAGATCTATTAATAAGCATGATTGAGAATATAAGAAATATGATATTTTGCAGATCAAGAGAGTTAGAGAGATGATTAATCAGATAACTTCAACACTTGCATTTAGTAACATTGAACTAGTAGAGTGATTATTCAATAGACTAGTCCAGTTCAAATAATCTCAGCCACCCTACATGAACCACTTAAGAGATGGTTTTAGAGCGAGTCCATCATCAGTCCATTCCTCTTCCATGAACGAAGCATAACTGATCCCACTTGGGAGCCCAATGTTATTCTTGTGAAATATTTTGCACAACACATATGCATCTTGCTGCACCCAACACATATCCATTTGCTTTCCCTTTGCCAGTTGCTTAGTTCATTCTAGCACCGTTTCCGTACTTCTTATGTAACGAGCTGTAGAAGTACCATTCCCGGTCTCTTTTCTTCAACCTTGAATACACTGGAAACACACAACACATAAGAAAATCAAACCAGACATAATAACATTCAACTTGAGATACCTAGACACGCAAAGCAAACTTCATGTCTTGAAACACAAGCAAACTGACGTGGATCACAAGTTAGCAAGAAATTCTAAAGGAATTGGAAATAAATCAGACCAGAAGACCAAAAAAAAGAAAAATGAAACAGACATAACAATCAAAACTTTAAATAATCAAAACAAGATAGCAAGAAGTTCTTGAGGAGTATGGAAAATATTGGACCTTCCCAATTAATCAGTCGATTGTATGCAATACAAAAGGTACTAACAGTGTTACAGCCTAAGCATAGCAAAAGGTACTAAGGGTAGCAAAATTCACAGAAAATGAATCGAAGCCCACAAAGCCACAAAAAATTGCAAACCAAAAGCAGTAAATTCACAGAAAACCCCGAAATCATACATATACGAAAGAGACAAAGAGAGAGGTAGATAAACATCAAATTGATAAGCTTGTGACTTATCAGAGCAAGAAATGGGAGTAGGGGATATGTTTGTGACCATCTGAAGAAGAAGAGATTGAAGAAGGAAAAAAGAAGATACAGAGAATAGGTTTTTGATTGATAATTGTTTTGATAATTGTTTCTTACAGGATAAGTTTTGCTAAGTAAGAAGATTTAAACAATATAACAATCAGCTCACTGAATACTAAAAGAAGCCCATATTGAACCGATGATATTATCAATACCACCTCTTTAAAGGCCAATTTGTCCTCAAGCTGGAAAAAAATTTGAAATAGCAATGTTTAAGTGTAGAAGAAACTTAAAAAAATAAATAAAACACATAAAAATGATTTTGTTAACAATTATTTTTCAATCATTCACATTTGTCTAAACAATATTAATTGTGAGGATTGAGATTTGCATACTTCTATATTTTCTTTTTTTAATTATTAGCACTTATTCTAAATCGTAATATTTTTATTATAGTAAATTTTATATTCATTTGTATGAATTAAAATATCTTTTAAAAATGTGGTTATATTTAAACAATCATTTTTCATTCCATATAAAATAGACATAAATTCATGACTTTTAAGATCACAATCTGATTTCAAATCTTAGTTGTCATAATATATTAAAATTAAAAGAAAAATATTTGAGCTTTTAAGCATTTTTCACGTTATATTTGTACAAATTTTGTGCAAATTTTCAACGATTGAGAAATAGAATTAACCCAATATTCAGACATCATTAGTTTTGTTGGCATACCAATGAAACCACCAAACCGTCATTGTTGACGGACTGGGGAGAACCGTCACTGGTTAAACTATGAAGAAGAAGGTCGACTGAAATTGGCCTACAAAAAGACAAACAAATAAACATAACAGTTAGAAAATAAATAATTAAAAGTGAAGTTTTAAATTTATTTGTTAAAAAAAAAAATAAACTTACACTACATCATCATCATCATCATCATCAAGGTCATCAATAAAATGATCAAAATGTTCAATGAGGAGCTCAAAATCCTTTAACTCCGAACAACGAGCAAAGATGGGAAGCAAATCTTCGGCAAACCAAATTTGTGATAGTCCAAATATGGACAACATTGTCAAAAGCTCACTGGTGCACAAATAAAAACAATTGATTAGTTAACAATTAGTAAACAGAAAATAGAATCCAAAAATAGAAAAGAGATTTTATCCAAGATATTGAAATGGCTCCAAAACTCGCACACCAATGGCAAGTGACCTATAAAAAAAAAGCTATAATTCTCAAACTGATAATTAACAAAACACATAACTGCAGACACTCATATACCTTATTTGACCAGCAGCGCGCCTCATGCACATAAGCACATCAAGTTCTTGTGCGGCGGGATGACTATTGAGATTAATGTTCTCGTATGCCCAAGGGAAATGACCAGCCTCGTGGAACAATTTGCAGCTGTACTCTGCTTTTGAAACATGCGCACTACTAGGTAACTTTGACATTATCTACATAACAAAAGTACAAATGTTAGAATAACAGAAGTGAAAGAATAATGAATGAATGAATGAAATTTAAAAGACTAACCACGGCTGTTACATCATTGTTAAAAGGGTATGCTGCATACGGGTCTATCACTGGCTGTGGTTGTGGCTGTGGCTCTGGCTGTGGCCCATATCTATATCCGCTAAAGCGGATAGTAGAATACGCTGAGTGACCGAGTGTCGAGGATTGTGTGAGAAACAATGACTGCTCCAGATGCATGTGAGGCCGGGTCCAGGTGTTGAGGTAGCCAATGATGTGGTCGTCCTCGGTGATGTTGATTCCGAGATAGAGTTGAGTGTCTGGAGCTTGATACAAATTGTCGTGGTGGTGCTCGTAGTGGAAGCGGACGTCGGTGATAGCCACGATGCCCTTTAGGCCGAAAATGATGCTAACATAGCGACCATGATGCACCAAAACACCTGCATATCATCATAAGATTAACCGAATCAGAGAAATCAGAGGAAGTGCTTTACCTGCTGTTAACACTATAATTGCTTCCAAACAAAAAGTATTTCATTTTAAAAGTTTGGAAGTCTCACTAAGAGAAACTCTCACTAAAAAAAAATTCCTTATTATTACATTAATAAATGTATGATTCTTTTTTACTTTTAATATTTTGACAAATGCTAATTATTTGTACAGCTTATTAATTATACATTTAACAGAAATCATAAACTAAAATTTATAATAAAAAAAAATTACATCATATTTTGTGACAACACAATACATCATATAAATTCTCGGAATTTGAAATTCAAACCATAAGTTCGAATATCCAATGTTTATTCGAATTATCAAATTATCCGATATTTTTTTATCCGAATTACTCGAATTTATACTTAGATTTTCCGAAATTATCTAAAAAATCTGAACTAAATTGGAACTAGTTTTTTTCCGGATATTAGTTGGTTCCTATTTTTATTATCAAAACCAAACCAAAACCAAAAAAACGAATCGAAACCAACTCAAATTTCGTAAATATCCAAATGGATTCTAAATCTCTATATCTCAATGAGTCGAACACCAAGACCTACACCAAACATGTAACTGTAATGTAAAATATTTTACTTTTGTTATGTAATTTATTTTCAATTCGTCACCTTTATTTGCGGCTACATTGTTGTATGGTGGTATATAAATGGTAGAACCCATGTGTTATAATAAACCACACTTAAAAAAAGAGAAAATTTGGATAAATACATTTGTATATGATTTTATTTTGAAAACTATACCATTATTTAATTCTTTTGAAAACTACACTTTTGTATATGTAAAATGACTAAATTAACTAATTTCAATATTAAAATTAGTCTAGTATATTTTTGTTATTATAATTATTTTAATATCTAAACTAACGGAATCAGATTTTGACTTATTATCTTTTCTTTTTAAATAATATTCTAAATATGTGTATAATATATTATTAAATAATTGGAGTTGTTTGCATCGTATATACACTCCGACATAGAAGAAGAAGAACATATTCGCATGCAACATGCGCTGGTTAATTTCTTTTCCCGGGAGAATGTCACACATATGTCCTCTACAATAGCCCTAGTGAATTTATTCTCTCAAACTTTCATGTAGACTTTTCTGAAGAGAATGTATGACTTTTTCTTTACTTATTGGAGGAGAATGTACATCATATGACTGATAAACTGTTACGGAATCAACTCAATAATCTTCTTACATATCGTGAGTCTTATTAGATAAAGTTTCTTTGACATATTTTTTGTTTTGTTTTATTCTTTGACAAATTTTGCATTCTTACATGAATCAGTTGTTCATGTACCGGCAAAAAGGTTTGGAACCGAATCATTTAGACGATCTCGAATTGAACGACAACCACATGTATGTGCCTAAATAAAACATCAAATCATAATACTACTTTTATTCTTGTTTTTACTGGCTAGATGGTTTTTGTCATGCTTCTAAATGTAGGGATTTGTTGACGTTTTCTTTCAAATGTGTATCTCAAAATGTCGATTTCAGTAATTGAAAGTCTGTTGCAGATCTTACAATATATAAGTGAGTTAAAGACTGGAAAATATTCGAAGCAAAGAAAAACCAGTAGCTTTACAAGTGTTATTTTAAAATGTTAAATATTAAATTAAAAGGTTTTTATCGCAAATATATATATATATATATATATTAATCTTATATATAAATAAAATAATAGTAATAATATTATTTTCGATTTTTATTTAACTATTAAAATAAGTAATTTCTAATTAAATGAGGATAAAAATGTATTTTTTTACATTTAAGAAATAATATATTTCAAAAAAGAAAAAAAGAAGTGTATTCTGCAAATTTTAAATCATAAATAGGGTATTTTTAAAATTATCCCTAAAAAAAAGCGAATCGAAAGATTCATAAATTCTTGATTTATCCTAACTTTACAACAGGGATTCATACGGTACTCAGCCTGTCTGAAGAAGCTACATACAAAGCTCATAATATTACAGCTAAAATGCAAAGAATATGAAGAACCCGGAAGGGATGGTTTAGAGCATTGCTTGTCCCTTGGCGTTATTTTCCCTCAGCTCATCGTTCTCCTGGCGCAGTGCATCGATCCTCGACTGGAGAATACTGATCATAGCCTCTGCACTCATCATCTCAAACTTCAAAGTTTCTCTCTCAACAGACATCTGATGAATCTCCTTCTTGAGATCATTCAGCTTCTCTTCAGGAGATGGAAGTGGAGCAGGAGGAGAAGCTTCCTTGTGAGGAGGTTGCGGGTTTTCTTCCTTGTCGGAGAGGACCATGAGAGAGAACTCAAGCAATGCAGAGATGGCAGTGTTAGTGGCAGCAGCAGATGATGAGTTCAAGGTTGGTGTATTGTCGACGATTGTTGTTGTGGACGAACAATGGTCCTGTGTGGTCCTGGTTGAGTTGTTGTTGGTTTCGTTTTGTCGTCTGCGTTTGTATTGGAGGAGAGGCAATGGAGCTTCTTTGTTGAGAACACACACAGGAGGAGGACGCTCATCTTCTTCTGGTGGCTCATTGATGTTAATGAGGTTCTTGCTTGCTGACTGGATTTCCTACGACATATGGTTTAGTTTTTCAACATATGACCTTAGTAACATTGAAATAGTAGAGTGATTATCCAACACACTAGTCCAGTTCAAATAAACTCAGCCACCCTACTTGAACCACTAAAGAGATGGTTTCAACACAGAGCTTTTGTATATAACAAATACTGAAATGAAATTAAGTATGAAGGAAGTACAAACCTGGCCCATCTGGTTGTTTACATCTGTCCTGACCCTAACGTCTACTCCTGGAATCAGAGCTAGTCCATCATCAGTCCATTCCTCTTCAATGAACGGCGCATATCTGGTCCCAGTTGGGGGCCCAATGTTATTCTTGTGGAACACTCTGCACAACACATACGCATCTTGCTGCACCCAAACAATGAATTGAGTTAAGAAGTTAACTTAGGATTCTTTGGACAGTATCAGATAAACCGATAAGTAACTCTTTTGGGAAAAGGCCATACCACCAGGTTTCCATTCTTTTCAGTTTCAAGGCGATACTCATGCATGACCCAGTTGGTGCGTATCCCGTCTGGGGCACGGCCGCTGTGGAAAACGAGTGTCTTTCTCATACCGTGCAACTGCTTATCACGGCGGATTTCTCTGTCTTTTCCAGTTGCTTTCCAGTACCCTATGTCAGTTGCTCGGTTCATTCTAGCACCGTTTCCGTACTTCTTATCTAACGCACTGTAGAAGTACCATTCCTGGTCTCTTGTCTTCAACCTTGAAAACACTGGAAATGCACAACACAGCAGAAGAGAAAATCAAACTTGATATGCTCAGACACGTAACAACAAACTTCATGTCCTGACACGCAAGCAAACTTATGTGGAAGCACAAGTTAGCAAGTTCAGATATCTAAACATAGAACAACAAACTTCATTCCCTGAAACACAAGCAACCAAAAACTGAAGTACAAGATAGCAAGAAACTGTTAGGGAATCTGCAAAAAAAAAAACCAAGATTTTGCCCAATTAATATGTTGATTATGATGAATCTTTCCACAGTTTTACATCCTAAACAGAGCAAAGGGTAAATCTGCAACGAAATTTCCCGAGAAAATGAACAGAGCCCATAAAGCTAAACACTTTCCCCAGAATTGAGTAATGAGACGAAACATCAAAGAAGCCCAGGCCACAAAAAAATCCCAAATCAGGCAACCAAAATCATATACATACTTAAAAAGAAAGAGAGAAAGATAGAGAAGCCCGGCGAACCTGCTAATTCCCAGGGCTCATGCTTATAGATATCGACCTCCCCAATAGCATCAAAACGTACGGGTTTGCCCTGAACCTTTCGCTTCAAGTAATAGCTCACGAGTTCATCGTCAGTCGGATGAAATCGGAAGCCAGGAGCAAGTGCCGTCGCCGCTGCAGCAGTAGTACCCGACGCACTCGCTGATGGCGGCGAGGACCCAACAGCCACAGATTTGCGACCCATTAAAGCAAAGACCGAACTTGTTTCTAGGGTTTTTTCTAAATCTCTCTTCCCCCAAACCTCAGTAGACGTACACCCAAAGTAGGGTTTTCGATTTGACGGGGAAGAAACCAAAGAAAGAAGCCTAAGACTAAAGGTACCTTCAATTGCAAGAAATATATTTGCGTTTCCAAGATGGTAGAAAACAAGTATTCGGATTGCGATTCCAATATTTCTCTCTTTTTTTAGTTTCCTATTTTTTTTTTTTAAAGAGTGTTGCAGTAATAAACCCTATCATCAAATGTTACTGCGTAGGTTTTTTGTCGTATTATGTAGTAAAATAAAGGAGACGGTGACTTGTCGTAGTAGTCTCAAAAGTAATTTTTTTTTTTACTTAATTAAAAATGGAATCTAATCTCAATTTTATTTAGTAATGTTAAAATATAATACTTTCGTTTCAAACTAATTATCGTTTTAAAACTATTTTTTATTTTAAATTAGTTGTTATTTTAAAATTTCAATGCAAAATTTTAAATCAAATTCTAACTTTAACCTTGTTATTTTAATGTATTAATAAGAGATACATTTATATAATGTATTAATGAAAGGTATAATGAATTTCATGTTTTAAACAAAATGAAATAGAGGTATATTTTGTGAATTTTGAATTTAAATTTTGTTTATAGAATAATAAACATCATTAATATTCTCTAATATTTATAAAACAATATTGAATTTTTGTTTACAGCCTGTATTTTATTTTAAATTTTTATTAATTTCATTTTTCTGAAACACGGCAATGACCAAACGGTTCTCAATCCGTCAGGAGAAGCTACATAGATAGCTGACGATATTAAGGAGATAAGATTACACCTAAAAATGCAGAGAATAAGAAAACTGGAGAGATGGTTTAAGATCATTTAGTGTCCATTAGCGCTGTTCTTCTTCAGCTCATCGTTCTCCTGACGCAGTGCATCGATCCTCGACTGGAGAATACTGATCATAGCCTCTGCACTCATCATCTCAAGCTTGAAAGTTTCTCTCTCAACAGACATCTGTTGAATCTCCTTCTCAAGATCATTAAGCCTCTCTTCAGGAGATGCAAGTGGAGGAGGAGAAGCTTCCTTGTGAGGACGTAGTGTATTTTCTTTCTTGCCGGAGATGGCCATGACAGAGAACTCAAGCAACGCAGAGATGGCGGTGTTGGTGACAGCAGCAGATGATGAGGTTAAGGTTGGTGTATTGTCGACGGTTGTTGTTGTGGACGAGCAGTGGTCCTGTGTGGTCCTGCTTGAGTTGCTGTTGGACTCGTTTTGGCGTCTGCGTTTGTATTGGAGGAGAGGTAAAGGAGGAGGACGCTCATCTTCATCTGCTTGCTCACGTTTGAGTGCTTGCTCATCTTCATCATAATGGTTATTGTTGTTATGCTCGAAGGCATTCTCATGATGGTTAAGTTCGATATCCATTGGAGTAGTCTCTCTTGGTGGCTCGTTGATGTTAATGAATTCCTTGCTTTCCGACTGGATTACCTACCACAAATTTCAAGTTATGTAAACTCCAGATAGCACAAATAAAATATTTCAAACCAAAATGCGTTGATCAAACTGAAATGTTCACCAAAACACAACAAACTCTCTTTCTGATCAACTGTGTGAGTTCATATAATGCAAAAAGAGGACTGTAAGTCCAAATGATCTTGTAATCAGCATGGTTGAGGATAAATCCCAAAGCAAAGGAAATAATTTATATATCTTGTAAATCAAGAGAGACGATTCATCAGATAAATCTATAAGATTTGAGTTCTACAAGATTTGGTAACAAACTCAACGGGCAAGTCCACTTCAAGTAACTAAGCTTACTGACACAACTTAGAGAAGCTTCACCTCATCATACAGCTTTTGCAAATACTAAACATGATATCTTGTGAATTAAGAGAAGTTGACTTCTACAAGTGTTGATTACAGGCTCGATGAACTAGTCTAGTTCAAGTAACTCAGCCAACTGAAACAGCACTTAGAGAAGCTTCACTTCAGTAATAAGTTTTTGCACAAGAAATATGATATTTTGCAAATCAAGAGAGTTAGAGAGATGATTCATCAGGTAATTTCAACACATGATCTTTAGTAACATTGAAATAGTAGAGTGAATATTCAATAGACTAGTCCAGTTCAAATAAACTCAGCCAGCCCACTTCAACCACTTAAGAGATGGTTTCAACACAGAGCTTTAGTTGCATATAACAAATACTGAAATGAAATTAAGCAGATTCTGTGTTATGGAAGAAGTACAAACCTGGCCCATCTTGTTGTTTCCATTGTCTACTGACAAGGGCACTGCCCTGACCCTAACGTCTACTCCTGGAATCAGAGCTACGCCATCATCAATCCATTCCTCTTCCATGAACGGCGCATATCTGTTCCCACTTGGTGGACCAATGTTATTCTTATGGAACACTCTGCACAACACATATGCATCTTGCTGCACCCAAACAAACAATTGAGTTAAGATAGGATTCTTTGGACAGTATCAGATAAACCAATAAGTAACTCTTTTGGGGGAAAAAACTATACGTTTCCATTGTTTACAGTTTCATATTCCACAAGGCGGTACTCGTGCATGACCCAATTGGTGCGGATCCCGTCTGGGGCACGCCCTCTGTGGAAAACCAGTGTCTTTTTCATACCGAGCAACAGAACGTCACGGCGGATTTCTCTGTCTTTTCCAGTTGCTTTCCAGTAACCTTTGTCAGTAGCTCGGTTCATTCTAGCACCGTTTCCATACTTCTTATCTAACGCGCTGTAGAAGTACCATTCCTGGTCTCTTGTCTTCAACCTCGAATACACTGGAAATGCACAACACAGCAGAAGAGAAAATCAAACCAGACATGATAGCACTAAACTTGAGATATCCATACACGCAACACATACTTCATTTCCTGAAACACAAGCAATCTAAAGTGGAGCACAAGTTAGCAAGAAATCATAAAGGAATCGAAATAAATCAGACCAGAAGACGAGCAAACACAAGCACAGAACAACTAGTTCATTTCCTGAAACACAAGCAAACACAAGATAGCAAGAAGTTCTTAAGTTACAGCCTAACATAGCAAACGTTATTAACAGAGAAAGCAAAATTCACAGAAAATGAATCAAGCCCCCTAAAGCTAAACTCTTTTCCCAGAATTGAGTAAGAAGACATAGCCGTGAAGAGGCACAGGCCACAAAAATCCCAAATCGGAAGCAATAAATTCACAGAAAACCAGACACGTAACAACAAACTTCATTTCCTGAAACACAAGCAATCTAAAGTGGAGCACAAGTTAGCAAGAAATCATAAAGGAATCGGAAATAAATCAGACCAGAAGACAAGCATACACAAGCACAGAACAACTAGTTCATTTCCTGAAACACAAGCAATCTAAAGTGGAGCACAAGTTAGCAAGAAATCCTAAAGGAATCAGAGATAAATCAAACCAGAAGACAAGCAAACACAAGCACAGAACAACTAATTCATTTACTGAAACACAAGCAAACACAAGATACTAACAGAGACAAGGTACAAACAGTGTTACAGCCTAAGCATAGCAAAGGTACTAAGCTAAAATCCAGAGTAAATGAATCGAATCCCACAAAGCTAAACTCTTTTCCCAGAATTGAGTAAGAAGACATAACCGTGAAGAAGCCCAGTTCACAAAAAATCCAAATCGGAAACAGTAAATTGGCAGAAAAATCCTGAATTCATACAGATACGCAATACGGAAGAGATAAAGAGAGCGAGGTAGAGAAACCCAGCGAACCTGCTAAATCCCAAGGCTCATGCTTGTAGATATCGACCTCCCCAATCGCATCGAAACGTACCGTTTTGCCTTGAACCTTTCGCTTCAAGTAATAGCTCACGAGTTCCTCGTCAGTCGGATGAAATCGGAAGCCAGGAGCAAGCGATGTCGCCGTCACATCAGTACCCTTCGCAGTCGCCGTCGGCGGCGAAGATACAACAGCCACAGATTCGCGACCCATTGACGCAAAGACAGTACTTGTTCTAAGGTTTCTTCTAAATCTCTTTTCAGTAGCCCAAATGGGATTTTGATTTTGACGGAGAAGAAACCAAAGGATTAAAAAGGTACCTTCAATTGCAAGAAATTTATTTCTTTTCGAGTTCCTAGTCGGCTATAAACACGTATTTCGGATTGAGATTCCGATTTTGATTTCCATATTGATTTTTCATTTTCTCAATTAATTATTTGTTTTTTTTTGAGTGTTGCAGTAATAAGATTTTTTTTTTGGTCAACCTTGCAGTAATAAGATAAACCCTAGAAAACGTTACTGAATGGGCTTTTGTCGTTTTGTGAAGTAAGATAAAGGAATTACTATCGTAGTGATTTAAAAAGTATATATTAAACCATTTGGTTGTAATTTTAACCGCTTATTTACAAAACGGTTTTTAATTAATTGATAACGTAAAAACGGTTAAAATACAATTTTAAAAATGCTTTTTAAAATGAAAATTTAGCATTATTATTATAATTTACAAGCAATATATTTATAAAATTTATCAAATCAAAATTTTAGATACTTTATTATTCGTTGGTCTGAAAAAAAAATATTATTCAAAATAAATGTTTATTGTCCAATCTTATCTAATCTCTTAAGATTAATAAATTTTATTTTACTAGGATATGTTCGTTTTATTGTTTGGGGAAACAATATTTGATGGTGTGTTCCAGAGATATTGTCAATTAAAAGAAGTAAATAGTTATTGAGAATACAGAAATAAAGGAGTGAAAGGTACGTTTGCTTGCAGCAGGATACTTTACCGATAAGGCAAGCTAAAGGGGAAGAAAACTTGGTCCACACGAATCATCATCTTCCCCATTTTCTCTTAATATTTAATCATCTTCATTTATTTTTTCTTCTTTCCCTCTATCTACTACTAGTAATGCAATTCCAATATGATTTTCTTTCAACTTCAGTTTGTGGTTTGGTTTTCGTTTAGATATTTTTTGAATTATAAAATCAAAGACTAAAATTCATTTGGTTTAGTGTTTTATAGTTTTACTTTCCCTTCTATATTTGGTAACTTGAATTATTATTACTTTTTGGTAAAATTATTATTACTTCTTATGAGTTTATTCAAAAAAAAAAAACTAATTATTCTAAACGATTTTTTTCTAAATATATGTGTACAAATAAACACGGGAAAATGCTAATCAACGTATCTATCTCTTTTTAAAAATTGCATTTACATAAACATAATCTTAGCGTAGAGATATAATTATTTTATTTTATTTTGAAATCTTTTGATTGATCTGAAAGTTACATCAAAAATTGAGAGAAACATATTTAAAAATGGTAAAGTAAAAGTAAAATAAAACATTATTTATTTATTTATTTATGATTGTCAGTTAACTGACATCACTGTCCCCATAAAATGACAAGATGCTAAAATATCAAGACAATCAGGCCTCGGCATTTACCCGAAATTCGAAATCTGAATCAGAATCCGATCCGAAAAATCCGGTCATGATTTGAACCGATTCTACAAAATATCTAATTGGGATTTAAGTCTAGGTATTTCGGATATTGGGTAATACCCGAATCCGAACCGAATCCGAATAAGTACCCGAAGTAATCCAAAGTTTTATTTAATTTTAAGTAATTATACTATTTTCGAGTATTTTTGCTTAGTTTGAGTAGGTCTTTTATCGTTTTTTGGTAGCACATATATTTTGGTGTACTTTTAGATATTTTAAGATAATTTAGATAGATATTTTTACGAGATTTTCGAGTATTTTCAGATTTTTTGCATATTTTTTAAGTTTTCGGAAATTTTTGGTAGTTTCGGGTATCTGAACTGATCCGAACCCGATCCGATATATAGAAATATCTAAACGGGGTCTATAGTCCTAAACCGAAAAACCCGAAAATTCGAAAAAAACCCGATCCGAACCCGAACGCTCATACCTAAAGACAACTGTTCGAGCGCCACGTGTTTATGATTCTGGGCCTAATATCTTCTGTGATTACAAATTATCGGGCCCACTATTCATTTTTAGCCCATTTTGATGAGTCGTACCCATACTAGAACAACCTGCATGCATTCGTCTTCGCGAGGAGCCCTAGATCGAGTTTCGACCATCTATCATCTAATAGTGAACTAATATCTATAATAAATCTAATGTCTCAGTCTTCAAATGCTCGATAACTCAGCTACTGCTTAAATTTTTAAATCAATGGCGTACTCCTAGACTCCTAGTGGGTATAATATATAGTTTTCTTTTGAACAAACAAAAAATGAATCTTGCAATTCTTGTAGAAGCAAGATATGCAATAATTTTCTTTAAAAAATGGTTCATCAATTTTTGCGTAATTTTTTAAAAAATTAATAAAGGAATTTTGGTAATGAATATTGATTCAGTAATGGCAATCCAGCAATGTAGGAGCAGAAGACAAAACAAGAGACTTTTGTTCTTCTCTCTCTTTCTTCTCTTGTGTCTGTTCATGTTCATGTTCATGTTTGTGTTCTTGCTTTGAACCAAAGCTTAATCCGTTGACTCGATTCTCATCTTCCGGGGCAGGTAGATTCAGATCTAAATCTAACGACACAACCGGACCGACCATCATACATCTGATCAAACGACATAGGTGACAATGACAAAGCCGTGTTTGCAGCACCCCCAACCGCTACTGTTGCCGTAGAAGCGGCTGCTACAGCCACCACTGCGCCTCTATAACGTCTCATGTAACCACCTAAGGCTTTTCCAGATGTGAATTCGGCTCCACATATCCCACATTCATGGACTCTATTGTTACTAGCTTTACCGTATACCACAAGCAATCTATGGCTATTACTGTTGTTAGGAATTGCGGTGATGACATTGTTGAGATGTAGAGAAACGGCGTCGTTGTAGATAGACTTATTGAGTTCATGATCGGAGTTAAGACCCACAGCGGCTTTAGGCTTCTTGTGGCTAGCTCTATGGCCACCAAGAGCTTGGAAAGAAGGAAAAGTCCGGTCACACGTTTTACATTGGTAAACATAGTAACCTGTTCTGCCTCCACTGGTCCCATTAGATGAATTTGTCTCTAGAAACCTCCTGCTGCTAGATCTATACGCATTGTATTGTTGTTGTTACCCACATCTTGGTAACCTATCATAAGTTGTCTTGTCTGTTGGTTGGGAAGAGAGTGACCATGTGCAAGGTGGGACGATAGAGAAAGGGATGGGGGACTGTGGACGCTTCCGCTTAGTTCGCTTCCCTTTTATGATCTATAGATATTCATTAAAGAAAGAAATGGATTTTGAAGATGGAGATGACCAGGATTACATTTATATAAACATGTATGTGTTTTGTTAAGAGAGATAAGATGTGTGGACTGGGAGATGGACACATAAATAGAAAGTGATATAGGGAGAGAAGTCAAAGACAGACAACACATGGTCAAGTGTGTGGAATATGTTGGACTTGTCTTTTTGTTTTTGCAGCCTCTTAAATTTTAGTACTTCTGTTATTGTCTCTCAAAATTTCCTAACTTGGCAAATTCATCAGAGAGAGAGAGAGAGAGAGAGAGAGAGAGAGAGAGAGAGAGAGACCAAACATAACAAAAATATGTGTAAATTTAGACAATTACTTGAGTTATGTAGAGGCAAAGAAAGAGATTTTGGTGAACAAATGTGTAAACTAATAATAGTGAAAGCTTGGCTCTCAGAGAACCTACTTGGGTGTGAAATGTGAAATATGAATGGAATAAATAGAATTAATATTATAGTGTAATTGGTTTTTATTTTTAGAAATATATGGAATTAGATAAACAAAAAGGAATCGAATTTAAAAAAATGGGATAATGGTTTTATTCCATTCCATTTATCTTATTCATGAGCATTTTTATCATGAATAAATTTTAACGTGATTCACAAATTTTCTTCTTTATCCCACATGAATATCTGAAATTAAAAACATTTGTTTTCTCATGTGACTGGTAACTTATTTATAGAATTTTCATGAATGTTTAATTCCACATAATTCCATTCATAAAAATAGCATTCCAGTTGCAGCCTTAGTGGAAATTATGAAAGTTACGCTGAATTTTTAGTGAAAAAGAACAAATTCTAGTGGAACTCTACATTTTTACTTTTAAAAAATGGATCCCATAATGTTATACTAAAACTTAAATAAAATGTTAAATCAGCATAACAAACTATTTCACTGAATTTTGGTCCTCTAGAATGCCAACCAGTTAAATCTTTTGTTTTATATATATATATTTCTAATACGTATACATATGCATTTCTACGCACATGTTGGTTTAGCGCATAATTAAACACACACTCTAGCCGCATGGGTGACTTGAAAGGCGATCGAGCTTTTCAAATTTCCAGGGCTCCGTCGTGCAGATCTGAGGCTCTATCGGTGATCAAGATAAGGGAGAAGGAGAGTATCAACACTCTTCTCATTCTGTGTAAGCCGTCTTCTTCCTTTTAGAAAGTTTTGGAACCCTAACTCGGATCAACGGTTCCGTCGTCTTTACGGTTCTGCATACTTGGCCTTTGATCTTGGTTCTATCCAGTCTCCCCTCCCTTAGGGTGTAGCTACTGCTGTTTTAACTGGATAGAATGAGTCGCTCAAGTGGGATCACCATCGTGGCGATGGATCTCGTAATACAAGTCGTAGTCGGAGAGAGGAGAATGATGATATTATTAAGATTCCTGCTTTTGACTTCTCAGATTGGGTGGAAAAGTTTAAGCTTACACTTGTAGGACGCATGTTTCATGATGACGGAAGAAGCGTTGAGGCTTTGATAAATCATATGCCAAAGAGACGTATATGGGATGTCGAGGGACGAGTTCGAGGTGTAAATCTAGGGAATAACAAATTCCAGTTTGACTTGGACTCGGAAGAGGACCTTCAGAAAGTGCTAAAGCGCAGACCATGCCACTTTAACAAGTGGATCTTCTCGTTGGAACGCTGGACCCCATGTGTAAATGCAGAATACCCAAATACCCTGATGTTCTGGATCATAATCTCTGGTATCCCAATCCACTATAAGAAAGATGAGACTTATTGCAATATCGGAAGAGCTTTGGACCGTGTTGACCTGGTAGATGTTAACAATGGCCGAGTGCGTGTGGAGCTAAATGGCGATAAGCCTCTGATATTTGAAAGAAGAGTTCAATTTGACAATGGTGACATGGTGAAAATCTTTATGGTTTATGAAGACTTATACATGTACTTATTTGCCTGTAAAAGAGTATCGCACGAAGAAGGTACTTGTCCAGAGCTAAATGAAGAGCAGAGAGATCGCAACCGTCTCATGCGATTGGAATAACAGAAAAGACTGATCTGGCTGCAAAGGAAGCCTTCTCATTACCACAGACTCGTACGGAAAGTCTCTTAAAGTGGGTAAAGAGTCAGACATTTCAAAAGTGGTATCGAATCCGAAGACTGATCAAAGAACGGAGAGATCGAAAGAAAATGATCTTCGGACTGCTCTACATGAGAAGAGCATTTCGAGAGGAAAAGAAGTCTGCAACCGGATTGCAGAAATCTCACCATCTGATAACTCACACCATCCGCGGAAGTACCATCCTTATAAGAGAAGTACGCATGATTGAGATGACTGGCGTACAAGATACGAGACTGCTGGCTCAGGTTCGCATTGGCGTGATGCGGAGAAACAGGACCGCTGCCGTGACAGAGGCGAGTCTGGAGATGGAAAGTATCAATCGAGAAACAGTAGAAGCGAAAGTGCTTTGAGCTCTAACTCTGCCAAATCACCTATGGACTCGCAACGTACCGTCTCAGACCGCAACCAAATCTCACGCTATGTGCGTAGAGAACGTATTTCATCAGTAAGGTCTCCAACACGAAACCAAAGGCTTGAATGGAGACGATTAAACGAGATGCAGGGAGACAAGATCAGAGTGCATCAAGGAGAGAGAGAGATGACGCTAAGGAACCAGAAACTGAAACAGAACGACTTGATAGCATTCGTCGCTTGAAGGGGAAGGCTGTCGCTGATGTACCTGTGAAACCAACTAAAGAACATAGAATGCTTGAGGCGGCAGTTTTAGCAGCGGAAAACCCTTCAAACCTCGTGATCAGAGAGAGCCTAAATGGTCAAGTATTGCTAGCTAGAAAGGTACCTGTGGGTATGGACTCTGTGATGTCGAGGGAGAAATTGCTGCTCGAGCCATCTTCCTCTAATGCTGTAAACCTGACATCTATGGTGAAAAACAGAGATGGAGATTAATTGGGGGCTGGGAAAAATAATGAAGGAACCAAGGATGCAGAAATGGAGGATTATAACGATGAGGAAATGGAACGACTTATTGCTCAGTATGAAGATGTTGTGATGGACGAGGAACAAATGGAGAATGATGATCTTCTTGCTGACGATCTTGGTGCGGTTCCAGGTGTAGATGAGCCCCAAATCGAAGCTATCTCTCAGCTTACCCCTGAGAAAAGTGAGTGTAATAACCAGAGATGTTTGTCTGAGAATGCAACCGGCTTGGACAGTGAGGGACCAAGTCTGAGCGAGAAAAGAAGACCACCAGCAATAACCGATGAAGCGTTCAACCGTGAAAAAGAAGCGCATTCCAAGAAGCCCGGATAGCAAAAGAGTTACCCCAGCTAAGAAGGTGGTATTGCGAGGTAGGAGCTCACCTCTGAGCAAGATTCCTATCCAGAGAAAGGGCCTTTTGAAAAGAAAGGAAACTTCGTCTCAAGTCCCTCGTTCTGAGGTGTTTGCGAAAGGGAGAAATCTCTCTTCTAAATTTGGTTCGGTGGAGTTCCAGAAACCACCCAGTCCTCAGATATGAGTGCAATATTTTGGAATTGTCAGGGAGCCGGAACCTACCTGACAAAACAACACATGCGGGGGATGAACATCAGTTTTCATTCTAGTTTTCTTTTTCTTTCAGAAACAAAAAATAATTTTTCTTTTTTGCAAGACTTTCAGATTGAGTTTGGTTATGATCATTTATTCACCGTGGATCCTGTTGGGAGAAGCGGTAAATTGGCTTTATTTTATATGGACGACTATGAGGTTACTATTTTGTTCTCAAATGAGCGTATGGTAGACATAGAAGCAAAGATTGAGGGACAGAAAGTGTTTATTACCTTTGTGTATGGTGATCCGGTGGTTGCATACCGTGAGAATATATGGGAGAGACTCACATGAATTAGCCTGCAAAGAGATGGAGCATGGTTGATGTTGGGAGACTTTAACGAGATTGTGAGTAACTCGGAAAAGAAAGGGGGAAAGAAACGTCTTGATTCTTCTTTCCTTCCATTTAAAACAATGCTAGCCAACTGTGGGATGATCGATTTCCCTGCCAAAGGTAATATCTTCTCATGGGCAGGAAGGAGACGAAATGGAAGGATACAATGTCGTCTGGACAGGGCAGTTGGAAATGAAGATTGGCATAACATTTTTTCCCACACTGATGTGGCGTACTTACTTCGATGGGGGTCAGATCATCGACCAATCCGAATTTTAGATCAAAAGAAAAGAAACGAATGTGAGGCTTTAAATTTGACAAGAGATGGCTGTCAAAAGATGGTTTCCACCAAGTGATAAAAGAAGGATGGGGAGTCGCAGAGCGTTCGGATGATATCAGATTGGTTGGGAAGATCGTAAGATGCCGGAAAGCAATATCTACCTGGAAGCGATCTAATCCGACGAACAACGAAAAGATTATCTCGACTCTAAAGCAACAGCTGGATGAGGATCAGGTGAATGATCAACTCTCCTCTGAGGAGGAACTAGAGCTGAAGTGGAAGTTATGTGCAGCCTACAGAGATGAAGAAGTGTATTGGAGACAAAAGAGCAGAATGACGCACCTTCGAGAAGTCGATCGTAACACAAAGTACTTCCACGCGATGACGAAGCATCGTCGAGCAAGAAACCGCATTGTCAAGTTAAAAAACTTGGCTGGACAACGGGTTGAGACGGAGGAAGGAATAGAACGGCTGGCATCCGACTATTTTCAGACTTTGTTCTCGGCTTCTTCTACAGAGACCATAGATGACGCGTTGAGACTGATAAACCCATCCGTGATCGAGGATATGTACAGAGCCCTCACTAGACAACCAACATATAAAGAGATTAAGGAGGCGGCCTTTGCGATAAATCCAGATAATGCGCCAGGACCTGATGGTATGACGAGCCTCTTCTACCAAAAATTCTGGAACATAGTTGGTTGTGATGTTATCCAGATGGTCAAGAGCTTCTTTGAAACGGGAGTCCTGGATGAACATATGAATCTCACAAATATTTGCCACATTCCAAAGACAGAGAGGCCATCGAATATAGCTGAATTCAGACCAATAAGCCTCTGCAATGTCAATTATAAAATAATCTCCAAGGTCCTCTCGAATCGGCTAAAGAAAGTTCTTCCCAAGATTATCTCGGAGACCCAGTCAGCCTTTGTGGCTCGACGTCTTATTACAGACAATATACTTGTGGCTCAGGAAATCTTCCATGCGCTTTGGACAAATCAAAGTTGCAAATCAAAAATTGTTGCAATTAAGACAGACATGAGTAAAGCGTATGATCAAGTGGAATGGAAGTTCCTGGGCTGTCTAATGGAGAAAATGGGGTTCGCGGAAAAATGGATCCACTGGATAATGAGCTGTATGTCAACAGTATCATACAAGGTCTTAATCAATGGAGAAGCAAAAGTAAATATCTACCCTTCGCGAGGACTCCGTCAAGGCGACCTTTTATCACCATTCCTATTCATAATCTGCACGGAAGTACTAATTTCACACATTGAGTAAGCAGAATGGGAAAACAAAATCTCTGGAATCAAGATCGGGAGAGCTTGTCCCTCTGTCTCTCATCTTCTTTTCGCAGATGATAGTCCCTTTTTTGTAAAGCAGAGCAATCTCAGTGCAAGGAATTGATGAGGATCATTGATGTCTACGGTAACGCCTCAGGACAACAACTGAATAAAGAGAAATCTTCAGTTATGTTTGGTTCTAAGGTAGTAGCATCCTTAAAATCTGATCTGAAAAGATCGCTTGGTATCTCAAAAGAGGGAGGAATGGGGATGTATCTTGGAATGCCAGAGAAGATTAGTGGCTCGAAGAAACAAGTTTTCTCATATGTTCAGGACAGACTTAATGGAAGAATTAACACATGGTCTGGAAGACTATTATCCAAAGGTGGAAAAGAGGTTTATATCAAGTCAGTGGCGCAAGCTATCCCCACCTATGTCATGTCTTGTTATCTACTGCCAATGGGAATAACGAAGAAGCTTTCTAGCTCGATAGCTAGATTTTGGTGGAGTACAAAGGAGAATAATAAGGGTTTACACTGGGTAGCTTGGGATAAAATCTGTGTACCGCTTGATAAAGGGGGACTGGGATTCCGAGACTTGCGTACTTTTAACCTTGCGTTGTTAGGCAAGCAGCTCTGGAGAATCTTAAAATTCCCGACCTCGCTTCTGGCCAGAGTCCTTAAAGGAAGGGATTTTCGATCCTCTAACCCTTTGCTGGTCCCGAAAGCTTCAAACCCATATTTTGGGTGGAAAAGTATAATAGAGGCTAATTTTATTGTGGAGAAAGGAATTCGACGTACCATTGGGAATGGAGCAGAAATGAAAGTATGGGAAGATCCTTGGATTAATGCTGATCCAGCAAGGCCACTCCGCAGTATTGTAACGGTAAGAGACCCAGACTTGATGGTGCATCATCTCATCAACCATGAGACTCACATGTGGGATGAGAGTTTGCTTAGAAGCTTCATTGCAGCAGAAGATGTACAACGTATTTTGGCTATAAAACCGAGCATAATCAATCGACCGGACGGTTATTCATGGGACTTAAACAAGACTGGTCATTATACAGTTAGAGCAGCGTATCATGTGGCAACTGAACTAAGATCAGAAGAAACATATCAGCCGCTATTAGAGCCAAACATAACCCCTTTGAAAAGGCAAGAATGGAAATTGAATGCACCAAGGAAAATCAAGCATTTTCTCTGGCAAGCCTTATCTGGATTTGTAGCTACTGCAAGCAAGCTTAAAGATCGACATTGTGGTCTGTACAAAATGTACCAAAGATGTGTAGCAGACGAAGAATCTATTAACCACCTGTTGTTTGAATGCCCACCGGCTCTCCAAGTATGGGCCTTGTCTCCGATAATGACATCTCCGGGGCTGTTCCCGTGTGGCTCTCTGTACTGTAATTTTGATCACCTTCTATGGCGATTAAAGGAGTGTGGATCAACATCAGATGATATGGAACTTTTTCCTTGCCTGGTATGACTGATATGGAAGGCGCGAATGAAAAGTTTTCAATGGAGTGGATGTATCCAGTCTGGATATTGTAAGACAAGCCCATAATGAAGCAAGGACATGGAAGGTCGCCCAACTGGTCCCGAGTCTCGACTCAGAGGAAACCGAGGAGGCAAACATATTGGCAAGTGATCAACATGATTATACAGGGCTTCGGTGTCAAGTCGACACATCTTGGGTTCGCGGTAACGCTACGATTGGTGTGGGTTTCCAATGTGGGAATAATGGCGCGGTTATAATACAAGGGGAACGTGGTGTGGAAGGAACAAGATCGGCGCTACATGCAGAGACTGAGGGACTTACATGGGCGATGGAAACTCTGATTCAAAATAATTATCTTAACCTACTCTTCGAAACAGATTGCCAACAGCTGGTACATATAATTGAGAAGGATGAAGACTGGCCGATCCTTTATGCGGAATTAGATGAGTTCAAGTTCTTATGGAATCGCTTTACCTCTTTTCAACTTTCTTATATTTCGAGATTTCTAAATACTAGTGCAGACTCTTTAGCCAAAGAGGCGCGTTTTTTGTGCAATAGCATATTCTCTGATGTAAAACCGTTTAGGTAGACTGGTCCTGCTTCGGCAGGTAACCGAATAGTCTCCTTCGATTAATGAAATCCTCTTTGATGTCAAAAATAAAATAAAATAAACACACTCTTCTAATTAATTTCTGAAGACATACATCAAAGACAAAAAATTAATTAAGTCCAACCAATATGTTGTCGTAAGAGAATACTTAACAAAAAATTAATTAAGTCCAACCAATATGTTTTTGTAAGAGCATATCCAACCCCACACTATTTTCTACACTACATTCTATTTTAGAGTAAACTCTTCTCCAACCCTACTCTATATCTCACACTAAAATAGTGTAAACTTATTTCTTACACTATTTTTAGTGTAAACCTATTTTTTACTCTATTTTAGTGTTAAACTTTTTTATTTATAAAATGGTCCTTTAATTTTTAAATCTTTAATTTATATCTATAATAAATAATAAATTTTATAATTACTTATTATAAAATCATTATTAAATTATTAAAATACTGAAATACAAAAATACTAAAACTTAAAATAAAAAACATTAAAATACTCAAATTTTAAGATAAACAACACAAATAAATATAAGACACCAAAATTATAACTTAAAAATCCGGTAAACCACTTCCGGGTCCTCTTTCAATTAGGGATTCCTAACAAAGGGAAGTCTGGATACTTGACACAGGTTGTTCAAGATCGTTAAAGTACTGTCCGAACGAAGTAGATGAAGGATATCTTTGTTGATTTTGTTGTTGATCAACCCGCTTATGTAAAATCCGTGTTTGCTCGAAATGAATATATGCATGAATATTTGGATCTTGTATGGAATTCAAATCACAAAATAAAATTTTGTTTTCCTCCTTGAGTTCTTTCAAAGCATAATTCCTATTTTGAATATTCAAATGATGTTGTCTTTGAGCACTTGTATTCTTTAATTGCTCCAAAATTGCTTATTTCCTTCTTCTAAGGTATTGATAACCACGGTTGTTTGATCAGCAAGTTTTCTTTTTATTTTGGATTTTTTATCCAACTTGGTCGTCGACGAGCATTTGGAGTTCTCTAATCTCGTTTTTGCTATTGTGAAAGGATCGGTACGATTTTGGAAAAGAATGTGTTACATGACATAATGACTACATGTATAATATTACATAATATGATACTTGAGGATGAGCGTGATCTCGATGCACCAATTGAAGCTGGAAGAGAAGCTTCACCTCCACCAGTTCAAAGATAGAGAAGCTCATTTTTCACTTCGAAATGCTTTAATAGATCATTTGTGGGAAAATATAATAATGGTGATATTTAAACCAAAATCTATTAAATTTTATTATTTTTATATGATGTAATATTGTTTTTTATTGAATAAATGTTTAATTTAAATAATTTTATAATATAGTAGTTTTAATATTATAATTTATGATAATTTTGCAAAAAACAAATAAATGGGGTTGAATTATAAATTTAATAAATAAAAAATATTAATAGTAAACAAAAGATAGAATATATTTAGAATATTCTATTTTTAATGTAGAAGTAGAGTTATACATTGGAGAGAAATCCAACTCTATTTTAGTGTAAAATATAGTGTTTTACATTGGAGATGGTCTAAGAGAATACTTATCAAACAAGAGTTGAAGAGAATGATTCGGGAAGCATTAACTAAATAATGACCAAGTAGTCTCTTAGTTTGAAACTGATTCCAAAATATATAATGTTCATGAGAATTTTCAAATGACCAAATTAAGCATATGTATGATTGTATGAATCAAGCAAGTAGAAATTTAATCAGCAAGACCAACATAAAAATTTACCAAAAATATGTGATAGTCCAACGGTAACATGATTGATTATTTTGTACTCAAATCAAATTTATTACAAAACGATATTTTTAAATTCATTTGACTCGAGAGAGTAATTGAATTTCCCGTCTCACATAGTTTTCGGAAAAATACAACATCAACAAAATATATATGTATATGTATATATATTATTACATATGAATGCGGGAAATTCAATTAATATTTTAATTATTAATTTATACAAAGAATTACCGCAGTAATTAGGTGATATGTTAGTCGATTGATTATTAAAATTTTTTTTATACTCGCATGAATTATTATGGGGAAAAACTTGTGCATAAACCAAGATAATACATGTTGGCGTGTACTATATATGAAGTATATGACGATTTATTCATGCATGGTTGCATGATGTGAATGAAGATCACCCACAGACCCACTTCACGTTAAGAATATTACAAAGTGACCGGATGAGTTCTTTGAATGTTGCTATTAACCCACAATCCTGTTTTTGTCATGTGCCAATGGAAATTCGGGTCACATTTACTTTGCATGTATTTTTCGCTAGATGTATGACAGATTTGTTGGCCACTCTGCTTGCGGGCAGTTTCTCATGCACTTGGAGTGAAGTATTATTGGAATTGGTTGTTGGAAATTCATTATCTAAGATACAATTCTGTTGTAAGATATGGTTTTCAATGTGTAGTTTACACGATATGGATTAAAAGGAACAAATGGAAGCACGGTGATGCTCCAACAACAGCGCCAACATTAATCAGAAGGATTGATCGTATGATAAGTAACTAGTTCTCAACTTTATTTTGTCTGGAGTGGAAGCTTCGCGGTGCTCTCCAAATGTGGTTCGTCCCATCCTATGGATTCTTTAGATTTATTACTCTTTTGTTTCAAAAATGTAATGTTGCTTGATCTAGCTACAATGTTGTATGATGTTAAAATGACTTTTTGTGAATAAGTTCAACAGTTTTTTTACAAAAAGGTAAGTAACAAGAAATCAACAAATGCAGCTCATCGTATCTTGATATCTTCAAGACTTCGAAGAATATCAACCAATGACAATATATATATTAATCAGAGAATTTCGATGTGGACTAACATTGCAAATACTAAAGAGTGGGTAATCCCCACATTTTATAATGCAATCGAAAAGGACCCCCACATTTTGATGTGTTTCTGAACTTTTACAAATTCTGCATTTGGACTTGCATCGACTAATTGGTCGATATATAGATCGATGATTCTTTAGTATGATCAATGACTTTGTCCACACAAAATAAATCTGGATATGTTATATAGTAAAAGTTATCTCTGATGAATGAAACTCAAAATACATAAATTTGACAATATGGTTACAGAAAAAACAAGAATAAAAAACTGATGAAAAGTACATTTTAGTTATTAAAAATAGATATATTTAAGTTTATTATTTATAAAATAGCAACTTGAATCAAACCTTCCAAGAGTATATATATATATATATATATATACATATATTTATGAAGGTTGGATTCTTACATATTCTGTGGATCGAATGAATCATATTTCATTCACAACAAATACCAATATAATTACAGAAAAACACACAAATATTAGTTGATAAACATATTTATTACAATACACACACACATATATATATATATATATATATATATATATATATATATATATAGTTTAAATGAACAGAGATTGCAGATCATCATGAAAGTTGACCATCCCAATTATACTTGAATGCATAAGGCTTACCTTCGAGAGACATATAAATACCATCTCCCCTAACCGACCATCTTATCCAGGCGTTTCTGTTTATATACTGCTTACCTTCATACGCAACGAAAACTACATGATGCTCGAAATTATGACCCTTATAGACATGACACCAGTAAAGTGTTGTGTCAAATGCATTATCACTGAAATGATGACCCCAGAATTCGTCGTATTCCCTCACGTGCCATCCCTTATCTTTGTTGCCGGATTTGCAATGGACTTTCATTAGGTATCCGTGGTAAAGGTGGTTATAGATATAGAACGATCCTCCTATCGCATGTTCGGTGTATAAGCATAAAACGATCAGAGTTATTGTCAGACGAAGCATTTTCATTTTTTTTTTTGGGTTTCTTTTAGTAATGGATGTTTGAAGTATTTATACACGTTTTTGATCAGTAAATATTATTATTTCTTAATGGATATGCGTAAAAATCTGTTTTATTTTTAGTTGCTCTTTTGTTCATTGGTTTACCGTTGATTTTTTTTTTTTTTATCATATACCTATTTGTATTTTACCATTTTTAAAAAAAAAAACAATGGTTCTTGAATATTTCAAGGGGGATATTTAGAGATGTAATTAGCGCTTCTGCTGCAAATAGATAATTCTTCTTTATTTAGATGCTATTTTAAGTTTTGATTTTCTTGTAAATAGATATATATATATAAACATATTCATCTGGTTTTAGGCTTTGGTCCACTGTTAAAATCATGTGTATCAGTCTCGTTATGTTTAATTTTGTAAACAAACAAAAACATCATTATGTGTAATTCATGAATATATTTTATTTATAAACGATTTTTTGTAATAATTTTGTTGTTGTAGTTCTATATAATGTTTTTAATCTTATAACCAAACAAATGTATCTATTTGTTGATTAATAAAATCTGAATTCGTCAGAGATTTTTATTTTTATTTTTTAAGTTTAATAGTTTTCAATCTATTAAATCGTTAAAGCCTAGTTTTCCGTTATCTTTTAGATTTAGTTTCTAGTTTATCCGCTTTTGTATTGTGACTTGAATCTTTTATGTGAAATATATAAATCCTTAAAGATGAAAAAAAACAAAAAGAGTAAGGAAATATGTACATATTGCACTCTCTTTTTTTCATCTAAGTTACAGACTACTGTGAATTTTAAAGAAGACAGAGCATTGCACATTTGTAACATACATTGCAATTTGCAAATGAGTAACAATGACCAACAACTTTAAAATATTATTTACCAAGACATACAGTAAATGTACAATGTTCTAGAGATCCATATGCTGAGTCAGAGATGTCAATCCATAAAGAAAGGAAGAAGAGTAACAATATTTCCCATGCACTCATCTGCTGCTTTCTTTGCGGATGAAGATGGCAACATTTTCTTGGTGGATCGACGAAAAAGTATTTGAAGTCGTGGATTAAGATGAGTGCCGAGATTCTCCACTGCGAGTTGATAACTCTCTACCAGCTCTAGTTGCCGGACTATTATGTATGACCGTCTAGGAAAAAGCTCCACAGGTTCACCTCTTGGGATTACTATGTATTCGATTGCTAAACGGACCTCATGTATTTCAGAAACAATGATATAATCCTAGTGAACTAACATATGGTAGCTCAAAGAGTTTGATCTGAGATAACAAGCTAACTCTATTAGGAAATCCGAGAATAGTTACATGAGATGGATGATAGTTTTACCTAGAGGGCTCTCTTCTAAACCGGGTTTGCTCTCTGGAGCGTCATTGTAATGCCCTCTTTCCGTTTTCTACTGACCGACTGATAACAAGGATTTTTGCAATCCTTTGAGGTACCAATTCCTCAAGCTTATCGAAGTAGCTTTGAGGTATCGAACCTATTCTGGGATGGATAGAACCAATAAGCAAGCACTAAACCTTCAGAGTCAAATCAAACAATTAAGTTTTTGGTTTTTAATTTCTAACAATCCTAACAAAGACAATTCAAATAGAAGTAAACAAAAAGCAAGTAAACAAGTGGATTCAATCAATGATAAAGATAAGGCCCAAGGGTCAAGGTCAACGGATAGGTGACTCGGGATGATCAAGGATCCTAATTCAAACTTCAAACAAGCTAACCTCCTAGCAAGGAACACAACGATACGATCAGTTTAATCTCTTAATACTAATCTCTTTACTTAATCCTAATCCAAGAACAAATTCTCATTTGTGAATTAGAATCAAGCAAGCAATCAAACAAGTTCCAAACAACTAACAATCACTCTAAACATACATTCTCATGCGCTAGAATGTGAAAGTTCTATCAAAGCTATGAACAGGAATTTCATCGAGCATGTTGTGAACAAGAAATCTTAAAAATTCTAATCAACTTGATCAAGGCTAATTAGACATTAAACACACTTTGACAGATGAGATTTTAAACAATCAAGCACTAGAAATCCATTGATCACCCCTAATCAACCTAATCCTACCTAACCCATAAGCCCTATGAAGAACTACTCATTAATCATGATCAAACCAACAAATTCCATAGAAATAAGATTGATCATAGAAAAGTAGAGTTTGATTGAAAGATTTGATGAAGAAATCACAAAAGAAGTACTAGATTCAATCAAGAAATCCAACTTGTTCTTACAAGTGTTTAGAACAATAAAAATAGCATAATCCTCTGTAAAAAGATAGGTTTTTGGCTTAAAAAGTCATTAGGGTTCGAGCCGGGTCAACCCGGGACAAACCGGGTGTTGACCCGGATCCAAGGCAATTTCTGGGACGCGTATCGGTCGGCGTATCGGTCGGCCCAACCGATATGGACTCTCGGATTTTTCTGGGAAGGGTCGTATCGGTCGGCGTATCGGTCGGCCCAACCGATACGGACTCTCGGATTTTTCTGGGAAGGGTCGTATCGGTCGGCGTATCGGTCAGTCTGGCCGATATGGACTCTCGGATTTTTCTGTGTTGAGATGCATCCAGTAAATCAGGCATAACTCTTTCCATATAGCTCCGAATGACTTCAAACCACCTCCATTAGAAAGCTAACTCAATTTCCCATGATTTTCATTCAGAATCCCAGAGCTAAAAGTTAACGTAACATCTTCATATGACACAATCTTTCAAGCTCATCGGTTTGGTCCTTCGTCACCATTTCACTTGCAATCACTCCTTTGGCCTCCAAACTCTTCCAATCATCCTTAGCAACTCCAAGAACCTACAAAACAATAGGAAACACTCCAAATGCAAGCCTAGAATGCCTAAACCTAGCTCTAGATGATCCTATACTCTAAACACACCAATGACCAAAGAAATGAAGCTAATGGAAACTAAAAAGAAGTAAAACATGATCCTAACAATAGCCTAAATGCATGAAAATACAAGTATATCAATTCCCCCAAACTTAAACCTTGCTTGTCCACAAGCAAGCATAAGACTATCAAAGCAAGTTGGGAGAAAGGTTTGAAGGCGGAAGCTCATATCCAAAGACAAAACTGAGATCAACAAGTTCCAATTCGAGTCAACGTCACCAAGATGCAACCAAGTTAGGCTTACTCCAAAAATTTAGCCATGCTCATCAAGACAAAACTCCTAGCTCAATTCTCAACCTAGACAAGCATTCCTATCAACTAGCTCTTTAACATTCATTAGGTTTTCAAGTGGATCTTACTCAATGCAAGGTGATCAAACTCATTTGGCAAAGGGACAAGGTTTTGAGATTAAAGTGATCTCAATCAAAAGAGGGGTTTACTCCAAAAGCATGAAGGTTCGCTCATAAAGAAGTGAATGAGCTATAGTAAAATGCTAAGAGTTAGAGGCAATTGGTGCATACTAGGTTGATTTCCATCTACCCATGCCCCAATTACTCCTTCTCCTAATCTAGCCCACCTAAATGGATACTACCCTTGACCAAGGCTGTTTTTGCCCCATCCCCTTTTCTCAATCAGACACTTTCCAATCAAACTCCCCAAGGATCAATAAAGACTTTTCAAAACAGTGGCAAATCTTTTCTTTTTAACTTAGCTCAAATCTTTCTTTAGCAATGGTCTCTTTTCTTTCTTTAAGGTGAGCCTTTGGCTTCTTTTCATTTCAAAATATGAGACACTTTTCTTTTCTTTAAACACATAAGAGCTTTTCTTCTTTTAAAACACTTTGCCAACAAACATAAGATCCCAACCAAAATCCCTTTCATTCTTTCTTTTCTTTACTCTCTTTCTCCTTTCCCAATTCCTCCCCCAAACTTGGATTCTAGCCTATTGCAAAGCTAAAGGTGCTGAGCTTGCACTATATGGAAATTTCTCCTAGTCGCCTCATACTCAACACTTTTTACCTAGCTCATTCCAAATAGGCCTACCACTCAAGATAGTGTTTGTGGCTTGAAAGAAGGGTGGTGAAAGGTATGAAAGTCTATTTGAGCAAGTAGAGAGGGGTAGAAAGGATAAGAATGCTCAAATATTTTAGGGTATCCACGAGTTTAGCACACAGAGCATGAGTAAGATAATTAGATGTCATCATTAAAGTTCTCACTTAGGTAGAGCTAGTGTCAATTCAAAGCCTATTTCAGTTTCAAACCAAGTTTCAAAGCAAGCAATCCGAGCATGGTTCGTCTTAACTTTCTAGCCTTTCTTGAATTGCAATCTTAGGACAATCAACTAGCTCAAACAACTAGCATAAAGAACAAGTCATCACTCAATCAGTCTTACAAGGACATTCAATCATTGCTCCCTATGCATGCGTCCTATATGATGCAACTAGACTCAATCCTATTATGCTATTGCAACTACATGCTTTTCCTTTTGAAATTTTTTCGAACATTTTCAATTTTTTTGGATTTTCTATGCCTTAGATGAATGCATGAGACTCAAGTGATAAAATCGAAAATAAGAACAAAGAAAACATGATTAGCAACTAGCCTCTCCCCCAAACTTAGTTCACACCGTCTCGGTGGGAAAGTAAGCTCGAGAGAGAGACTCAACAAAAGGAGAAAAAGAAAGAAAAGAAGCTAAAATGCAAGTATGTACAAGTTGGAGTGTTACCTGGTCCAAGAGAAGGCGTATAGGTCGAGTGAACCTGGGCAGTGAGAGCGTATCGGCCTGGCCAACCGATACGCTAGCCGATATCAACTCTCGGATTTATTTCCTGCATCCCGTATCGGCCTGGCCAGCCGATACGGTACCCGATACTGAGCCTCGGATTATTTTTACCATAACCGTATCGGCCTGGCCAGCCGATACGGAACCCGATATCGGCTCCTGCACCATTTTTCTTCATTTCCGCGGCCTTTGCTCAACACCAATGAGCCCACAACCTTACCTAATGACCAAACCTGATAAATCTCAAAGCAAAGCATCAAAATTAACAAGCAAAACATCAGAATTAGAAAAGGATAAACATGGGAATGTCTCCCAAGTGCGCTTGTTTTGAGTCACTTAGCTTGACTATCCCTTCACTCTTTTTGGTTAGGGATGTGGCATGAGTTTGTATCACCGGGATCATACTCATCGTAGAACCACCCACTAAACTCCTTCATCCTTATCTCCTCAAAAGGAATCTTCCTTGGATCATGAGAGCTCAATGGTGTGGTAGAGACTATACGAAGAAGCTTGTGAGGGGGTTGAGCCATTGGAGATCCATCTTTTTCATCCTCCTTGTAGGCTTCTTCCTTGAGGTCATCTTGCTTCTCTATAAGATTTCCTCCAATTGGCTCTTTCTTGTGAATTGGTTGCTTTGGCTCTTCATTCATGATTGAGGGCTCATCTTGTATGCTCTCTTCCTTGATGTTCTTGCAGTCAACAACCAACTCATCTTCATACCTCACTACAAGGTCTTCACCAACTGTACAACCAAGAAGCAATTCAAATTCCTTAATAGTCTCTTCAGCTTCTTTCAAGAAGTCATCTTGGACTTGAGTATTCTCCTCATGTGTTGGCTCAACAATACTTGCACCTGACATCAAAGCTAGAAGAAGGAGCAAGTTTAGTAACAAAGACTTGAACTAAAAAGGAATAGAAAACAAATTGATATATCCAGAATCCCAAAATGGCAACGGCGCCAAATTGATAACAAGGATTTTTGCAATCCTTTGAGGTACCAATTCCTCAAGCTTATCGAAGTAGCTTTGAGGTATCGAACCTATTCTGGGATGGATAGAACCAATAAGCAAGCACTAAACCTTCAGAGTCAAATCAAACAATTAAGTTTTTGGTTTTTAATTTCTAACAATCCTAACAAAGACAATTCAAATAGAAGTAAACAAAAAGCAAGTAAACAAGTGGATTCAATCAATGATAAAGATAAGGCCCAAGGGTCAAGGTCAACGGATAGGTGACTCGGGATGATCAAGGATCCTAATTCAAACTTCAAACAAGCTAACCTCCTAGCAAGGAACACAACGATACGATCAGTTTAATCTCTTAATACTAATCTCTTTACTTAATCCTAATCCAAGAACAAATTCTCATTTGTGAATTAGAATCAAGCAAGCAATCAAACAAGTTCCAAACAACTAACAATCACTCTAAACATACATTCTCATGCGCTAGAATGTGAAAGTTCTATCAAAGCTATGAACAGGAATTTCATCGAGCATGTTGTGAACAAGAAATCTTAAAAATTCTAATCAACTTGATCAAGGCTAATTAGACATTAAACACACTTTGACAGATGAGATTTTAAACAATCAAGCACTAGAAATCCATTGATCACCCCTAATCAACCTAATCCTACCTAACCCATAAGCCCTATGAAGAACTACTCATTAATCATGATCAAACCAACAAATTCCATAGAAATAAGATTGATCATAGAAAAGTAGAGTTTGATTGAAAGATTTGATGAAGAAATCACAAAAGAAGTACTAGATTCAATCAAGAAATCCAACTTGTTCTTACAAGTGTTTAGAACAATAAAAATAGCATAATCCTCTGTAAAAAGATAGGTTTTTGGCTTAAAAAGTCATTAGGGTTCGAGCCGGGTCAACCCGGGACAAACCGGGTGTTGACCCGGATCCAAGGCAATTTCTGGGACGCGTATCGGTCGGCGTATCGGTCGGCCCAACCGATATGGACTCTCGGATTTTTCTGGGAAGGGTCGTATCGGTCGGCGTATCGGTCGGCCCAACCGATACGGACTCTCGGATTTTTCTGGGAAGGGTCGTATCGGTCGGCGTATCGGTCAGTCTGGCCGATATGGACTCTCGGATTTTTCTGTGTTGAGATGCATCCAGTAAATCAGGCATAACTCTTTCCATATAGCTCCGAATGACTTCAAACCACCTCCATTAGAAAGCTAACTCAATTTCCCATGATTTTCATTCAGAATCCCAGAGCTAAAAGTTAACGTAACATCTTCATATGACACAATCTTTCAAGCTCATCGGTTTGGTCCTTCGTCACCATTTCACTTGCAATCACTCCTTTGGCCTCCAAACTCTTCCAATCATCCTTAGCAACTCCAAGAACCTACAAAACAATAGGAAACACTCCAAATGCAAGCCTAGAATGCCTAAACCTAGCTCTAGATGATCCTATACTCTAAACACACCAATGACCAAAGAAATGAAGCTAATGGAAACTAAAAAGAAGTAAAACATGATCCTAACAATAGCCTAAATGCATGAAAATACAAGTATATCACCGACGAGCTGGCCGGCTAACAATCAAATAAGAACATAACCGATCGAACCTGGGCATTTATACGAAAAGAGTTTGTCACAATACGAAAACCAGAGACAGTCCGATTTGAGTCAAACTAATGATAGTGAAAACTTGGCTATCACGGAATCTATGGCTTTATTTGTTTTATTTATTTTTATTTGGCATATATATATATATATATATATATATATATATATAAGTACGCATTTCTACACACATGTTGGTTTAGCGCATAATTAAACACACTCTTCTAATTAATTTCTGATGACATACATCAAAGACAAAAAATATTAATTAAGTCCAACCAATATGTTGTGGTAAGAGAATACTTATCAAACAAGAGTTGAAGAGAATGATTGGGGAAGCATTAACTAAATAATGACCAAGTAGTCTCTTAGTTTGAAATTGATTCCAAAATATGTAAAATTCATGAGAATTTTGAAATGACCAAACATATGAATCAATCAAGTAGAAATTTAATCAGCAAGACCAAAATAAAAATTTACCAAAAATATGTGATAGTATAACGGTAATATAAGAGGATTTTCTGTACTCTAATTAATTCAAACCTCATTTGTTACCAAACGATATTTTAAATTCATTTGACTCTGAGTACCCAGAGACTATAGGTTTAAAGTCCGTAACGCTCATCGTTTTCGAGAAAAGACATCATAACAGGGTATATGTTTATATATATATATATTATTAAAACAGCAGTACAAAACAAAAACTGCCCTAAATTTTTAATTTATTTACAACCAAATGCCACTGCTTTTCTTCTTTATTCTTGGCGTTTCATTAAGGAGAATTTAGTCTTTGACATATATCAAGACAACGAAATTAAATTGGTTGCCCAACCATTCCTAATCGGTCGTACACCACACCAATCAAAACTTACCATTTTCCACTGCTTAATAACCGGTCATAAAAATGACAAAACTTCCATAACAAAAAATGTATAATAATAGACAAAACAAACCACAACATCACCTATTCAATTCAACCTTCAACCTTCAACCTTCAACCTTCAACCTCACGTAATGACCTATATTTTCACTAACCGGTTAGTCATCAACCCCAATACACCAAATCTTTATCTTGGTTATATGTATTCTGGCCTTCATGTTGAATTTCACCTACACAATTTTTTTTAAAATGGATTAGCTGTACATCAACCGAAAAACACCAAATTTGTTTTTTTATTTTCTTCTAAACCGGTTTTGACAAACCGTATACCAAAATATATTATTTCCTATTAACAAACTACATAACAATCGGCTAGACCTGCAAATCTTTTTTAAATATATTCGAATTGCCAAAAAAAATCACTCATAATATTTTCTGTTACTAACAAACTTAACTAAATACCACGAGTTCATTAAAAATAATCTAGCTTACTTTAGCGGACGATACGGTAACTCTTTCACAAAAACATGAGATTATTAACTTATGGTTTGCAAAATAATAAATCTGTTTTTTTTAATCTACATGTGAAGATTCATGTTGTTGAAAAACAAGTTCATGTTGGCGACTCGAGGATCTTTGAGAATTTTTCATCTGACTCATGGCCAGTATCCGACAACTAACCATCAATACAAGATGGGTTAGTAAACTGTTTTCTAATTTCTAAATGAATATTAAACGAGTTGGTATATATATTAGTTATAATTGGTTCTCTACACTCAATTGACTAACCTTTTTTTTTCCTCTTTGCAGAATGACTCCAATGATCCAGAATGAGACAAATGAGATAATGGGTTAGTGAACTGATTATTCTGCCTGCATATAAGAAAGGTATCGATTATTTCATGTATTTTGACAAATTATAATGAGGCAAAATTTTTGAGAAAAGCAACTTATCTTCTCATACATCAATAATTGTGCGCAGAAATCTCAACATCTACAAGAAAAATAGTAGCTACATTCATTAGAAGAAAGAAAATGGCTCTTAATCATTGTCTTGGCTACAGATTTTATTAATGATAATAATCGGCTAAGGCTCTTAATAAATACTCAAAATTTTAATCCTTTTCAGATCACTCTAATACAATTTGGGCACATAAGAAAAAAATGTAACAAATTTGGCAAATAAAATCTTTATGAGCATACGCACCTCACTTTGCCAACATAAGCTTGGCTTCTCCTCTTCATATCACAACGAAAAGAAATAATATAATCAGTGGAAGACATGTGCTTCAGCTTATATCATCAGTTAAATCTGCAAGAACATTTTGAAATATGTCAATTGATTAAGGGCTCCCCATTGATTAACTACAAAACCAAATAACAGAAAACAAAATCCAATAGATATTTTCGTTTACTAGGTATAGGTTGGATAAGAACAGGTTAAACATAGATAGATGCTCACAGTTGGTTAATCCGAGATATAAATGATATGGTTGTGTAGTCAAAAATCAGTTTCATAATGCCAGCATGCCAAAAGAGATGCTACAGTTGATGGTGACGAGGCTTCACCAGCCGCTCAACGGTGGAAAACAACAGGTTTTACAAAGGTTACATCCATCAATTTCTTAACAAAATAATTATACATAACGAGATATAGGAAACTGCTCGATTTGATCCATTTTTGTGATCAGAACGTTGTTAATTCTGAGATTCGGCGCCGGTCGAAAGTAGATAAGAACAAAGTTACCCTAATTTCTCTTTTACAGCTGAAGTTTTGTCGGGAATTCTTTTGTCACACAACATTACTAATTTTTTTGTTTTGTTGTCGGTAAAAAAATTATTAATATGGGCCAATATTGAGTTTGGGCTTTTATTAATTAGTCATATGTAAAAGTTTTTACATATTAAAAAAAATCTTATGGGCTTTTGTTTATGTCCGACTAAACCAACAAAAGCGTCCGATTTTGGCTCATCCTCAATTGCTTCCATATCTAAATCCCTAAATTAAATCCGGTGAAATTGAAAATGGAGAAGACTAACCCGACGGAAGCTTGATGAACACGATCATCAGAGGAAGTAATAGCAATAGCAGTTACGTTCATAGCTCCAAAACGTTGTTTCCACTCGCATCGCCTCCCATCTTCTTTTCTGATTTTCTCACTCTGATAACTTTTACGAGAAAATAAAACAGAGCATTCAAATTTCTCAAAGTATCAAATACACACAGACTTCAAAAATTCATTAGTGGAAAAAATGAGGACAATTTATAGATAACAACGACATACGTGTGTGTGTCAAGGTTTGAAGTCAACAAACGGCAAAGAACAAAGTCGTGCCACTATTTACAACCACTTTGTAAATTGATACGATCTTCAAGGTTAGTTATGTCTATTAAGCTTGCGAAAAATTTGACTACATTTTTTTGTTCTCAATTAATGTTGAGATATAAATATTTCTTCCCATTTTTATTTCATGATTAATTTTCTACTCTTTTTTCATATTGATATGAAGCTTAACAATTATATGAATAATATATTTAAATTTTTAGTATTATAAAAAATATATAAAATATTACAAAAAAATCGCTCTACATACTTTCAAAGTTATCTTGATTTTTCGATAACTCGCTAAGTCCGAAACGGCAGCACATATAACATCTACCGCATTTTTGAATAAAGGAAAAACTATAATAATATACAATATAAACTACGATATGACCAAAATAATTAAAATAAATGTTATTATGATAAAGGACGATAAAAATCTGGAAACAAATAAAAAACTCCAAAATTATTTCCGCGTTTAGAAAATACAATAAATTTTTCAATTTAAAAACTGATAAAAAAAAAACAATTTAAAAACTGATAAAAACATACGATTGAAAATATATATATATACTAAACACGTTTAAACAAAAATGTAAAAATTTATTATGATTTTTGGTCAAAATGGAAAAATAAAATTTAAATTATAAAAAACTATTTTTTTCTATATTACACTTTCGTATTTTTGATATTACATATAAATTATCTGTATTTTGTAATAAATTTAATAAACTAAATTTATAAACAAGTTTAAAAAGGACATGTGTTACTTCTGACGGGTTTAAACGAATATTTAATATAAACAAGTGTAAATAGGATGGGTCTAAACGGACTAGACATGGTCTTTTTAACATCTTTATATCTTTATAGTAAATCCAAAAAAATATTTAAAAAAAAATTACCAAAAAATATTTTGTTTTTATGATTCGATGTTACTTATTTAGTTAAAGTAAATAAAATTTCTGCTAACTGAAAGAATAAATAATTAAAAATAAGTAGTAATATAAACCAACAAAATAATTTCAACAAACTATAAGATTGATTTTCAATTTGAACATATAAATTATTAATATAATAATAACATTTTTATAATCTTACTATCTACTAATATTACAAAAATATAAACTATCTAATAATAACATTTTCTAGACAACCAAACTGTCAACAAATTTCAAACCTTCACATCAACTTATGAAAATATATAAAATATAACATATTAGCATTTATAAATATATATTACACCCGTCCACGGATAAATGAGAACCATCATATTTTATTATTTTTTGTCATAATATGCTCAATAATATACATTTGTGTAAATCAAATATAATTTCAACCCATAAACTGATATTTTAGAAACTAAAATTAGTTGAAAAATAGAAGTTGTTATTTCTAAATAAATTAAAATTTATTTTTATAATAAAGTATAAAACTAATAAATATAAATTCTATAAGGTTTATAAGAAATTGCAAGTCTAAAAAAAGATTCCAAACATAAAATAAAAATATACATAATAAAATACTTATATTTGAATTAATAATATATATTCACCATCAAATTACACATACACTTTATATATTATACTAACTACTGCACAAAGATTTAAAAAATGCTCAAATCTTTATAAAACAATAATAGAACATGTGTTTTAAAAATAAAATAGATTAATTTTAGAAATTTAAATCTACATGCTTAAAAAAAGATATCCGTCTTTAGCGTGGATCATTATCATTCACAACAAAAAAACCAAACTATATAAAATATATATATATATATATTCAATATATCTCAAACATCTAAATTTAATATTAATAATATGTTATAAAAATATATTATCATTTGCAAATATATTATTTATACACACAAAATATCAATAAACAACAAAACAATCTTACTAGTATATATAATTACATATGAATGCGGTAAATTCAATTAATATTTTTAATTATGAATTTATACAAAGAATTACCGCAGTAATTAAGGTGATAAACTAGTCGATTGTTATTAAAGTTTTCTTCAGGATCATGCATACTCGCATGAATTATTGTGAACTGAAAGTTACACTCTAACTTGTGGTAATTAAACTTTTTAGGTAAAGAAAACTTGTGCAGAAACCAAGATAATACATATGTTGGCGTGTGTAATGTATCTATATATGAAGTAAATGCCGATTTATTCATGCCTGGTTGCATGATGTGAAGAGCACCCCAACTTCACGTAAAGAATATTACTAAGTAACAAGAAATTTAAGTGCAGCTAATCGTATCTCCAAGACTTTGAAGATTATCAACCAATAAAAATCATATATATATATATATATATATATATAATGATTAATCAGAGAATTCCGATTTGGACTAACATTGCAAATACTAATTAACCACATTTTATTGTGCAACCAAAAAGGACCCCCACATTTTAATGGGTTTCTGAATTTATACAAATTCTGCAGATCATCATGAAAGTTGACCATCCCAATTATACTTGAATGTATAAGGCTGAGCATCGATAGATTGATAAATACCATCTCCCCTAACCGACCATCTTATCCAGGCGTTAGCGCTTTTATACTGCTTACTTTCATACGCAACGAAAACTACATGATGTTTGTAATTATGACCCTTATAGACATGACACCAGTAAAGTGTTTTGTCAAGTGGATGATCACGGAAATGATGACCCCAGAATTCGTCGTATTCTCTCACGTGCCATCCCTTATCTTTGTTGCCGGATTTGCAATGGACTTTCATTAGGGTTCCGTGGTAAATGTGGTTATAGAGATAGAACGATCCTCCTATCGCATGTTCGGTGTATAAGCATAAAACGATCAGAGTTATTGTCAGACGAAACATTTTCATTTTTTTTTTTCATTTTCATTGCTGATCAAAAACGTGTCTAAATACTTATTTTTGTTTACCGTTGTTTTTACGCACATCCATTGGTTTACCGTTGTTTTTTTTGTTTTATTTACCTATTTGTATTCTACCATTTTTTTTAAAAAAAAAGAATGGTTCTTGAATATTTCAAGGGGGATATTTAGAGATGTAATTAGCGGTTCTGCTGCAAATAGATAATTCTTCTTTATTTAGATGCTATTTTAAGTTTTTATTTTCTTGTAAAAATGCACACACATACATATATATCCATCTGGTTTTAGGCTTTGGTCTACTGTTGTAATCATGTGTATCAGTCTCAGTCAGGTTATGTTTAATTTTGTAAACAAACAAAAAGATCATTATGTGTAATTAATAAATTAATTCTATTTATAAACGATTTTTTTTTTGTAATAATTTGGTTGTTGTAATTTTGTATACAGTTATAACCAAAAAATGTATCTATTTGTTGATTAATAGAATTTGAATTAGTCAGAGATTTTTTTTTTTAAAAGTTTAGTAGTTTTCAATCTTTCAAATCATTAAAGCCTAGTTTTCCGTTATTTTTTAGATTTAGTTTCTAATTTATCCACCTTTGTATTTCTACTTGGATCTTTTATGTGAAATATATGAATCCTTAAAGATGGAAAAAAAAAAACAAAAAGAGTAAGGAAATATGTACATATTGCACTCTTTTTTCCCATCAAAGTTACATACTACTCATGTGAATTTTAAAGAAGACAGAGCATTGCATTTGTAACATATACATTGCAATTTGCAAATGAGTAACAATGACCAACAACATTAACATATTATTTACAAAGACTTACGGTAAATGTACAATGTTCAAGAGATCCATCCATATGTTGAGTCAGAGATGTCAATCCTTAAGGAAAGGAAGACGAGTAACAGTATTTCACATGCTCTCATCTGCTGCTTTCTTTGCGGATGAAGATGGCAACATTTTCTTGGTGGATCGACGAGGAAGTATTTGAAGCCGTGGATTAAGGTAAGTGTCGAGATTCTCCACCGCGAGTTGATAACTCTCTACCAGCTCTAGCTGCCGGACTATTATGTCTGACCGTCTAGGAAGAAGTTCCACCGGTTCACCTCCTGGGATAACTATGTATTCGATTGCTAGATGACCTCCTGCATTTCAGAAACAATGATATAATCCTAGTGAACTAAGAGATGGTAGCTCAAAGATTTTGATCTGAGATAACAAGCTAACTCTATAGGAAATCCGAGAATAGTTAGATGAGCTGGATGATAGTTTTACCTCGAGGGCATCAAGTTCTTCTAAACTGGGTTTGCTCTCGGGAGCATCATCGTTGATCTCGATGTCATCAATAGAAGATTTCTCTGTGGTTATAGGAGCTGAGCCAAATGATTCTCCCCCAAGAATCATTCGGACTGCCTTGACCATCTGAGCCATTGTAGTTGACTGCAAGATATCAACATGAAGATACAAATTAATCAAACTAATGAAATGCGCTGAATCATCATCATCATCATCATCATCATCAGTCATGCAAGAAGAAGGATACCTTAATGACAAATATTGGTAGCTTGTATGTAATTTGGCAACACGACGGATTGATGGATTCTGTTTCAATTCAGAACTTGAGGCTAGAATGACATCTGCTTCTCCAACATCATCTATCACTTCTATGTCGTCTTCTAGGCCCATAACTTCAGCTACTTGAAGGAGATCAGCTTCAAAACCCAAATCACAGTAACAGAGGACCATATATATATACAGTTAGTATCTTTGGCTGTTTAAGATCATGACTATTTTAGAAGCTCCGGAGCATGTGGTGGAGGAGAGAGGGATTCTTGATTATGTGGTATTGAGGTTGTGAACTTAGACTACAACTATATATATATATATATAGTCTAAGTTCACAACCTCAATACCACCAATAAGGATATGCAAAGAGGGATTCTTGATTATGTTATCAATAGTCATCCCATGAGCAGTTGTAACAAGCTGGACTCCTCGCTGAGCAATAGTACTAGCAGCTAATGCTTCAAGCTCAATTCTTATCTCGTCAATGATGATGATCTCAGGCATATGATTCTCAACCGCCTCAATCATAACCTGTTGCATGAATACATTAAGGTTCTTTTCATTCCATTTTAACATACTTTTACTAAAAGGTTGAGAGCCCATGGACTTACATCGTGCTGTAAATTCACATTTGGAACTTGCATCCGCCTGGCACGGCTGATTCCAGAGTGAGGAACATCACCATCACCACCAATCTCATTTGATGTGTCAACAATCACTACACATTTCCTGGGTTCATCAGCTAACATCCGTGCGATTTCTCTGTATAAAACCAACTAACCTTGTCACACAACATGTAACATCACAATCGGATCTCGACATCATCATTCATTACATTATAAGTTCATTATCTGATTAAAGTTGTTTTGCCAACTCTAAGAGAACCTATGACCAAGATGGATCTTCCTCCTTCAATCAAGTCTCTTATGATCTCTGCACTTCCAGACACAGCTCGACCCACTCGACACATTAGACCAATTATTTGCAGTTTCCTGTTACGTATAGCGCTTATACGATGCAAAGATCTGTTAATCCCCGATCGGTTATCATCCGAGAAAGAACCAACCTTTATATTGAAAACATTCATCTTCTCATCAGCTCAAACATTTCATTCAAGCAGAGAGACTATAAATAGTATGAGCTCTAAGATCATATACGAACCATTTGAGAACATGAGTTGCATGTAATAGATCAGAGACACACCTTTGATACAACAAGTTTCAGATCTTGTTGTGTCACAGGCTGCCATGAGATCACCCAATCGCCGGAAGGGAATCTAGCAAGTGGCTTTCTCCCTAAATCCCCTGATCGCGTCGTGTTTAACGAGCGCCTTCCTTGTTGCCAGAGGAAGAATCTCGAGGAAAGAGTCAAGTTCAACCGTTGGAGGTGACGCCGATGTCGATGTCTTCCGCGATGAGATCGATGCGGAGTTCTATGAATCAGCTGAAGGTAGACGAACATCGAAACTGAATCCATCAGACGGCCTCCGCACAGGAGAAGGAGAAGCCAGAGATTTCGACGAAGTGGTCTTCTGACGCGCACCACGTGTTCGACAGAATGAGGAGGAATCGGATGAAAAAGCGGTTGCGGTGGCGGAGATCAACCGTCGTGATGCTTGCCATGAGGTGTTGATGTCGATCAGAACTAGCCGCGAATTCAACGCCTTCATCACAATTATTTTTAAATAAAAGTATATACTTTTATTTAAATTAATGAATCAAATGAAGATTCCGTTACTGATGTTGGTGTATGTGTGTTCTGAAAGCAGGAACGAAGTTAAATAAGAAAAAGCTAAGGAGAATAAGACATGAAGCAAAACGAGACGACGACGTTTATGATGCGTGAAGAGTAAAACTAGTGGAAGATTCCAAGGGATCAAAGCATTTCTCCATGGAAGCTGCTGCATCTAGGATTAATCTCATATGCCCCTCTATTTATTAGAATATTTATTAACATTTATTTTTAATCAAAAACTTGTGAAGTTACCAAAAAACTTTATGATTTTCGTTGAATTACATGACAAACCAGCCGGTTTTCTCGACCAAACCGTAATCCAATTTTGAACCGTAAATAAACCAAGGAAATCAAAAAATCGGTGGTTCACCCGATTTACCCGGATCGGATAACCCACAAATCGGATAATCCGCCCAACTCAAAGATATTTGAAATTACGATTTTAACCTTACTGAACACAAAGAGGGGAAAATGTGACACCGATGGGATTCGAATTCGGGTGGCTAAACTGATAAAACAGACCAGAGCGACTGAACTATCGTGTTATATTGTTAATGTACTCAAGCTATATTACTTATTAAGTGATTTGGGGAGAAGTGATCAATTCAAAACAAAAGGGTATCCCAAAATTAAATCTATTTTTGTATAAATAAACCAAAAACAATATTTTATTATGTTTTTAAACTGTTTCGTTTTTTATTTAAAATTTTAAAAATAACGCGGATATATTAATATGTTAAACTGGTAAAACTATGAAAACTGGTAAAACTATGAAAAACGGGTAAAACTAAGTAAACTATTGTCGTAAAACCGGTAAAACTGAGTACAACTGTTTTCAGTATAGTCAGTTTTACTGGAACTTTAAATTTGATTTTACAGTTGTACAGCTGGTTATACTCAATTAATCTATGAAACTAATGCTTCAGTATATTAATATGAACAACTTTGGATTTTTACTTGGAAAATGATGGAGACATAGCCGAGAAATTTAAAAACAAAAAAAAAAGTACTACATAACCGAGAAATTAAAAACAAAAAACCAGAGTACGAGAAAAAAATTAATTGAGATAAGGAACAAATTGATTCATGAAGAATAACTTCATGCACCGTTTGTACATGAAGCATTCCGGACAATTGATTTCCATATCCAGAAGATGGCAAGATGAAGGGGGCTTTCGGTTCCGCAATGTTTCCCTATAAACCGGTATCTTATTTATAGTGATTCCATGAAGTATCCTCCTCAAGTTCTTCCAAACGCTGGCCACCAAATCCTCCTCATCTTCCCGCCAGTCACGGAAAGCAACATTATCATATGGACCTATAGGATCGTCATGGAGGAAACGCAGAACACTCCAGAGGTAAGCAGCTTCCAGAATCTCTTCCTCGCCCTCTTCCATGGCGGCATTGTGTAAATATAACAATCCGGTTTCCACATCACCCTCATGGAAGTATGTGAGGATACCTGATGTAAAACCGGTAGAACTGAGTAAAACTATTGATGTAAACGTGAGTAAAACTGAGTAAAACTATTGATGTACCTTTCACGAAGTTTGCCGCGCAGTTGGAATTGATTACGCATGAGTCCAGAAAATCCATGTGCTCATACGCACTGAGAGGATTCTTCACCAGGGTTGATAGAGAGATATAACGGAAGACTTCTTCACTCTTGCCGGTTTCGTTCATAATTTTGCATGTTTTTCGCAGGTTGAAGTAATCGGCCGGCGAATTTTTCTCGGCTTTCAGTAAGACATTGGTGAGGATCGATATCGGAAACTGTTGAAATCGGATCCCCCTCCTGTTGGCCATGGTAGACTTCTCTGTTTTTTCTCTAACTTCTCTCTGTTTGTTTTGTGTGGAAAATGGTTATGAGAGAGACGAAGAAGTTCTCTCTACTTATAGACCCATATGTGACGGGTTGCGTCCATAAGACGCAGACAGATATGGACGGGTTGCGTCCATAAGACGCAGTCAGATATGTGATGGTTCACAGGCTTGTAATAATGAGCATCTTTCTTGGGTTCGTCAAGCGACGGGTTGTCATCTGTGTCTCTGCATTAAACGGAGCATGCGATGTGACGGTTCGCCGGCTTGTAATAATGCTCCGTTTAATGCAGGGACAAAAAAGCAATAATGCTCATCATTACAACGCTCTTCGAAAAGCAGAGAATCACACAGTTTTACACAAGTTTTTCTCGGTTATACTAGTATACGAAACAATGGAATTTTGGCGCCAAAACTTAATACATAGTTTTATAGGAGTTTGTAGTTGTACAAATTTTATTATCGAATGATATTCATTATGGGGAAAAATGTTATTTTATCCAATGATAAAAGATAAAATAGGTCATTAAAGGCATAAATAAGTCCTACATGAAATAGGTCATTAAAGGCATAAATGGGTCATTTCGAGAAGTGTAAACGTCATATCGATTTATTAGTACAGAGAAAACAGATGTAAGAGAGTGTTAAAATTTCGACCAAAAAAAAGTGTGTTAAATTTTGGCGCCAAAACTTAACACATAGTTTTACAGGAGTTTGTAGTTGTACACATTTTCTTAATAGTTGTACTTAGGCTGTTTTCAATATAATCAGTTTTACTGAAACTTTAAATTCGATTTTATAGTTTTACAGTTGATTTTACTCAATTAATCTATGAATATAATGCTTCTGCATATTATTATATAACAACTTCCGATTTCTGTAAACTTATCCACCTATCTTGTCCGTTATTCCAAAAATGATCTTGCAAGTGTATGAACATTGTTGGTGGAATTAGTGTTGTATGAACATTGTTGGTGGAATTACTTAGTCGAGAGATTTTTTCAATCTAATTTGATGTAATGTCACCCATTGACCATACCCCATAGTTAGGATGAAAGTGATATGGTTATATGTTAAATAATTTTTATCCAATGATATTAATTACTGAGGAAAAATAGGGAAAAATATTATTTAAACCATCAACATTCGGACCTCAGATAAATGATCCGGATCCACACGGACCCTTTAAATTAAAAAATCCCCAATCATTCAAAACCCTAGAAATCAAAATAATTCCTCTCAATCGAATTAATTCCAATTCCAATTCCAATTCAGTTCCTCCATGAGCTGCGATACATCTTCGTCGACTGTTGAAGATGGAGACCGAGGGTTTCCGGTGAAGTGTCACTGCGGTAAAGGCGTCGTCATTCTCACGGCTAAGACGAAAGACAACCCAGGAAGACCATTCTTTAGATGTTCATCCATGAAAGATGTAAGCATATTGTCAAATAATTTGTGGATAATGATTTATGATCGGTTTTTTGTTTATAATTCACTACATATTGCTTTGTTTTTAAACTCATAAACATTTGTTCAAATGGGTGGAGGATAGCATGTATGAGGAAGTCAATGATGCGTTGCCCAAAATTTCGAGTATTGAAATTGAGATTGAGAAAGCCAAATCCGAGGTTGGTTTCGAGATTGAAGCCTTAAAGTGTAGGATTCATGACTTGGAGGAAGACGCATTAGTGATAAAAAGAGACCTCAACAAGGGGAGAGTGATGATCAAATGTTGTTGTGTTGGGTTCATTTGTGTTACAATCATTGCTATTGTGATGGGAACAATGGTTGTTAAGACAAAGAAGCATATAATTGAGTTTGGTCGCTCTATGTAGTTCGTGGTTGTATTGTTGGTTATTGTCGTTGTCTTTGTATGTTTTCGTTGTCTTTGTGTGTAACGTATGTTTAAAACGTGAATATTATGTTTATTGATCAAAGATCTAAAGCTTTGTATGTTTTTGTTGTCTTTGTGTGTACCTAGTTTTACACAGTTTTACACGGTTTTACACAGTGAAGAGAAATTAAAAATGATATAGACATAACATTCCAAAAAGAGTAGTACATAGCCGAGAAATTAAAAACCAAATACAGAGTACGAGAAAGGAAATTAATGCATATAAGGAACAAAATGAGTCATGTAGAACAACTTCATGCCCCGTTTGTACATGAAGCACTTAGAACAGTCGATGTCCATATCGAAAACATGGCAACATCTATTGGGCCTTTCGTTTCGCATCGATTGCGTAAAAACCTTCTTCTTATCGACAGGGATTCCATGCAGCATCTTCCTCAGGTTCTTCCAAACTCGGTTTACCAAAACCTCCTCATCTTCCCGCCATTACATGAAGGGCATTTCGTCATAAGGAGAGGTCAGAGGATCGCCGTGGAGGTAGCGCAGAACACCATACAGATAACAAGCTTCGAGAATCTCATCGTCACCCTCCGCAAGCGCTGCAATGCGTAAACACGCAAATCCGTCTGCTACCTTATTTTCTACAAAGTAAGTGATAATACCTTCAATGAAGAATGCAGCGGTGTTCTTCCAATATAAGCATTTACGGAGAAACCGGTCGTGCAGCATCACACAGATAGGCTTATTCACCAGCGGAGAGAGACAGAAAGATTGCAGGACTTCAGGTTTCTCTGAAGCTCGTCGCATAATTTTGCACGTTGCTCTAAGATTGCAGTAATCGGCGGAGGAAGCTTTGCCGGTGATTTGAACAATCTTGGTGAGGATCGAAATCGGAAATTGTTGAAGAGAGACAATCGATTTCCTGTTCGCCATGGTGAGTCTCTGTTTTTTCTCAAACTTTTCTCTGTTTTTTTTATAACTTCTCTATGTTTTAACGAATTACTCTTGTGAGAGAGAGAAGCATAACTCTGTATTTATAGAGTGGAATCTCGTTTGATGGGTAGCGTTCATAAAGGATTTGTAATGATGAGACGTGACTGTTCGCCGGCTTTGAAGAGACTCGAGGTGCGTAAACGTCATATCGATTTGTCCCCTGCATGCGCATGCATCAAATGCGCATGCATCAAATAGGGCATTAAACAGATCTTGCATTAACTTGATTTGATAAAATTTAGAGAAGCGTAAACGTCATATCGATTTATGACTAGTTTTCTTTTACGGATTTCCCGATTTGTTGTGCCAAATATACCAGTTTTACAGCGTTTTACAGGTTGTACCAGTTACACACAACAATTCTTAGTTTTACCAGTTATACTAGTTTTACCGGTTATACCAGTTTTACAAGTTGTACCAGTTATACTAGTTATACTAGTTGCACTGGTTGCCAGTTCACCTTCAACACAAATTCTAATTTAATTCGATTTCCGCGGCCATCCGCCAATATTGCCTCTGGATTACATTTCTACTCAATTGGTAGTCCCAATGGTGACGAGGAACGACGGACCCGGCGAATGGTGGTCGGAGACGCGAGGCGACGGCGCCGACGAGCAAAACCCGGTTGAGGCGAGACGAGGATGCAAGGCTCGGAAATTTTTTTTTTTTCATAAACCAAATCAATCCAATTAAATGGATTTAAAACCCAACCAACTAAATCCATTCAAGATCCAATTAAACCAGGATCCGTAAACCAAGGACAAAAGGGTCAAACAACATTTCATTAAACAAGAAAGGATATGGGAGATTAGTGGAGGGTAGTGTGGATTTTTTTTAGAGCCATAAGGCTATAAGAGAAATTGACCCCTGCATCTGTGTATAGAGAGCAAGACAAGGTAGGGTCCATTGTGGAGGGAAAGATAACATGGCCGTTTAGGCAAGTGGTTGAGGTAATGACACGTGGAGAGTTAGACAATCTTGTTGACACATGTTTGGCTGTGGAGTTGTCGTTGATTGCTAGTCTTCGGGAACTCTGAAATGTAAACCAAACCAAAGTGGGAGAGTTGGTGTTTAGCACGGCAGATGGAAATCTCGTCAATTTTCTGCACTGCACTCCAAATTAAGATTTTGAACCGAAACTGAAGGCCAGATTAAACCCAACAAACCAAATTAAATTTCTAAGTGATGTGAGAGACAGTTCCTTTTTTTCTTATCTTATCAGCTTTGTTTTTCTATTTTCTGTTTGTTAACTGAATAGGCTTACGTTTCTTTCAGTTATATAATGGGCTTGGGTCTTACTCAAAACTATTGTTTGTACAAACTTAAGGTAAAATTTAGCCCATTAAGGGGGTTTACGCTACTCGTGTGTTTATTAATATATATAAAGACAAACTTAAATTGATAAGCAAACCGACCTTAGCTCAGTTGGTAGAGCGGAAGACTGTAGTGGTTTATCCCATAGAAATCTTTAGGTCGCTGGTTCGATTCCGGCAGGTCGGATATCTTTTTACTTCTTTTTATATCTATGGGACCCACATCCATCTAACTTTTGCTTACCATTCAACTCGCGTGCGTAACCGTTGATTAACCCAGACGTTATCATGGCGTAACAGATAGTTTCTTGAAATTCGCAAATTAGCCCCAAATTTCCCGGGTACGTCCAGAAGATCCTTTTTTGATATTTTCTTCCCACGTGTAAAGCTATCTCCTCCTTCGTATACAATCTCCAAAAACGAGAATCGAAAAAAGAAAAAGCACTGAAAATGGAGAAACAAACTTTCCTCTCCCTTCTCTTACATTTCGTCGTCTTCATCGTTTGTACATATTCATCTTCTTCTATTCTATTAAACGATCGCAGCTTCGAGATATCGAACTTACCGTCATCGCGAGCGGAGAAGCTGATCCGGGAGCTAAACCTTTTTCCGAAGCTCGACGTGAACGTGATCGATGGCGGTGATTCGACTCTTACTTCCGCGGAGGTACCTTCGATTGTTGAACGGAACTTCAGATTCCCGAATATTATCTCCGATGGAGGTGATACCGTTGAGGATTTAGGTCATCATGCTGGTTATTACAAGCTCCCGAAATCTCAAGGCGCAAGGTTTATATCTAATCTTAACTTTTGTTGTTCATGTAAGCTAACTCATACCGGTTCGTGTACTGTAAATTTGTTGATTTAGTATCTGATTTATTATGCTTCATTTCAGAATTTGCAGCTAGCTCTTGATTAGGTTGTGTTTTATATCTATTGAGATAAATACAATTGTTGGTAAAGAGATAAACTCTATAGATTTGAGAATATATTGGATAGACTCAAATCTTAGCTAAACCGATGTATAATAGGATTAGGATCATCCTACGATGTAATATATAAAGGCATTGAAGCCAATGGAATAAACAACACAACTTGAGATCACAAATTTGTCATGGTATCAGAGCTTGAACAATAGCAAAACTATTGATCTTCGGCTCCTCTTACAATCGTAAGGGAACCAGAAATTCTTGTGATTAAAATAAACACACCTAAAACAGGGACTGCAACATGGAGGTCCAAACGCATACCAAAGAGAAGAAATACAAGACGATATCCCCGTATGATCTAAGCGCAAACGACAATCCCGGTGCCGTCATATCTCAACCACTGCTCAATGGTCTGAACTATGACGAGTGGGCAATCAACTTTCGCATGGCACTCAGCTCAAGAAAGAAGTTTGGCTTCCTTGATGGAAGCATACCGAAACCAGAGGAAGATTCACCTTTTCTTGAAGATTGGATGGCAAACAACCATCTTTTGGTAGGGTGGATCAAACAAACGATTGATCCTAAAGTTAGATCAACGATTTCAACAAGGGAAATAGCCAAAGATATGTGGGATATAATCAAGAAGAGATTCTCATTGAAAAGTGGGGCTCGCTTACAACAGCTGCGAAATTCGTTGGCAACGTGCAAACAAAACGGATCAACGGTGGATGATTATTTTGGTCGACTGACCAAAATATGGGATGGGATAGCTGACTGCATGAGTTCAAAGACCTGCACCTGCAACAAGTGCGAGTGTGATCTTACCTCTGCTCACGAAAAGGAGAAGGAGATTCTCAAAGTACATGATTTCCTTGCAGGACTTGATGATTCCGTTCATGGGGTTATTAGGTCACAAATATGTGCGATTACTCCTCTCCCAGATTTGGATAGCGTATATCATACGATATCGCAGAATGAAACACTTCGACAAAATACAACAGCAGAACCGGTAGTTGCCAGTTTTGCGTCTCAGATGAATACACCGAAACAACAAAATCACATCTCTACACGAGATATAAAACAGAGCACAGCTGGAGCAGGTACATTCAAAGGAACTTCTAGTACCAAAGATATGACAAAACAATGTTCAGTTTGTGGAAAGCTAGGACATGAAGGTGCTGCATGCTTCAGAGTTGTGGGATTTCCGGAATGGTGGGGAGAACGGTCTAGAAATAGATCAGAAAATCGCACCAGCCAGAATACTTCTGCAGGACGTGGACGAGGTTACACAACACGATCCAATGTAGCACAGATATCTACTGCCAACACAGCAGCAATTGGATCTCGGACAGCAATCACGGATAGTGATCGTCAAGGATTGAGCGGGCTCACCGACGACCAATGGGCAACTGTCCAAAAGCTAATCAACGCAGGAAAAACATCTGCTACTACTAGTGGTGAGGAAAATAACACTTTGTGGATTCTTGACACAGGTGCCACACATCACATGACTGGAAGATTAGATCTACTTGATAACATACGAGACATATCTCCAATCTCGGTTATGTTACCAGCAGGATCAGATGTACTAACTCTGAAACAAGGAACAGTTAGTTTGACGCCAAAGTTGACACTTCAAAACGTCTACTTTGTCGAAGGATTTCATACCAATTTAATCTCGTTTGGACAACTTGTGACAGATAACTACTTGGTTGGACAAGTAACTGACAAGCTTATGATTTTACAGGACCGTACTACGAGGATGCTGATTGGAGCGGGTGAAAGAGAGGGAGAAGGGTTGTACCGGTTTCAGAAAATTGAGGTCGTGACTTCTCTTCATACTGGTGTTCGTAATGATTTGGTGTTATGGCATAACCGCATGGGTCATCCGTCTCTACAAGTCACCGAGTGGATTCCAAGTGCTCGCGGATTAAATAATAGTAGTAGTATTGAGTCTTTAATTAAGAAGTGTGATGTATGTCTTAGAGCTAAACAAGCTCGTCAAAGTTTTCCCGACAGTCTTAATAATGCAAATGAGATTTTTGAGTTAGTTCACCTTGACCTTTGGGGACCATATAGATCTACAACACGGTGTGGTTCTCGTTATTTTCTAACAGTGGTAGACGATCACTCAAGAGCAATATGGCTCTATCTTCTTCCTGATAAAGCTATGGTGTCACAACAAGTTCAGAATTTTGTTTCGATGGTTGAAAGGCAGTTTGCAAAGAAGGTAAAGCGGATTCGAAGTGATAACGGGACAGAATTCTTGTGCCTCACAAAATATTTTCAAGAACGAGGGATCATACATGAGACGTCGTGTGTTCATACACCACAGCAAAATGGGCGAGTGGAACGTAAACACATGCATATACTAAACATTGCAAGAGCACTGCGATTCCAAGCCCATCTACCAATAGAGTTTTGGGGCGAATGTGTACTTACGGCAGGATATCTCATAAACCGCACGCCCTCTGTCTTGCTCAAGCATAAAACTCCGTTTGAAGTACTCTTTGGACGAGAACCAGGTTACAAACACATGCGTGTCTTTGGCTCTCTTGCCTATGCACATAATCTTGACACTAAAGGAGATAAGTTTGCATCTCGTAGTAGGCGATGCATTTTCTTGGGGTATCCATACGGAAAGAAAGGATGGAAGATGTATGATTTGGACAGAAAGACAACATTTGTGTCAAGAGATGTAGTCTTTCATGAAGGAATATTTCCTTTTGCCACAGAACAAAGTCTCGATAAAACAGAGAAATCAGAGACAGCTCCTGTGCAGATTGAAGATGAAGAAGACGAAGCTCACATGAACAAAGAAGTTCAGACTCCTTTAGAAACAACCGTAACCGATCCAACACCAACACCAGCTGTGGCAGAACAACTTGGAAGAGGGCATCGTCAGAAATTTGTGTCCACAAGGTTGAAAGATTACGTACTCGACACGACTCCAGCTACACAACCTTCCTCTCTCTCTACAACAACACTTGCTCCGCCAGTTTCCTCAGGTATGGACTATCCCATATGTAACTATGTCTCATGTGATCGGTTTTCGCAAAGGCATAGAAAGTTCTTGCAGGCGCTCACAGCAAATGCAGAACCAAGATCGTACACAGAAGCAGTCAAAGATGAACGATGGGGTAAGGCAGTTGATGCTGAAATTGCGTCTTTAGAATCAGCTCAAACATGGAGATTGGAAGACTTACCTCACGGAAAAAGGGCATTGGGATGCAAATGGATCTTTACGATCAAATACAAATCAGATGGAACAATAGAACGTTACAAAGCTCGATTGGTGGTCTTAGGGAATCATCAAGAGGAAGGAGTAGATTATACAGAAACCTTTGCACCTGTGGCTCGTATGACAACGGTTCGACTGTTTCTAGATATTGCAGCCAAGGAGAAACAAGAAGTGCATCAGATGGATGTGCATAATGCATTTTTACATGGAGATTTACATGAAGAGGTATATATGAGATTACCACCAGGTTTTAAATCACCAGGAGAAACACGAGTATGCAGGCTACAAAAGTCATTATATGGCCTGAAACAGGCGCCAAGATGTTGGTTTGCCAAGCTTGCAGAAGCTCTCAAAGCATATGGATTCAATCAAACAAGATCAGACTATTCTCTCTTCATATACTTCAAAAATGGAGTACGACTTCGAGTTTTAGTGTATGTAGATGATTTGATTATTTCTGGTTCTTCATCAGATGTGATCAAGACATTCAAAACCTACTTAGCTACATGTTTCCACATGAAAGACCTTGGAACAGTGAAGTATTTTTTGGGTTTAGAAGTAGCAAGAAGCTCTGAAGGTATTTACTTGTGTCAACGTAAATACGCAACAGACATTGTTGCAGAAGTAGGGCTGCTTGGGAGTAGACCTGCTGGGTCTCCCATAGATCAAAATCACCAACTCAGCCTTGCGAATGGAGCATTCTTGTCGGATCCAGGAACGTATCGGAGACTGATAGGCAGACTAATATACTTGGCAGCTACTCGGCCCGATCTCACCTACTCTATTCATGTTTTGTCACAATACATGCATAAGCCACGTGAAGAACATTGGATCGCAGCAATGAAAGTAGTACGCTATTTGAAAGGAACTCTTGGACAGGGAGTCTTGTTACGATCGGATTCTCCAATGCATCTTACTGGATGGTGTGATGCTGATTGGGGAGCATGTCCAATAACTAGAAGATCATTAACAGGCTGGATAGTACAATTTGGAGAATCACCAGTTTCGTGGAAGACAAGGAAACAAGACACGGTCTCAAGATCTTCGGCTGAAGCAGAATATAGAGCAATGGCAGAGATAACAGCCGAACTTCGAGGGATGAAGACACTGTTGTTCGAATTTGGAATCAATCACGACAAGCCTATGTCTATTATGTGTGATAGTAAGCCGGCTATTCACATAAGTGCCAATCCTGTTTTTCATGAGAGAACTAAGCATGTTGAGCTGGATTGCCATTTTGTTCGGGATGATATACTAAGAGGCTTAGTCAAACCGTTTCATGTGTCAAGCAAACAACAACTCGCGGATATACTGACCAAAGCTTTGGGGCGGAAAGAGTTCGAGGCATTTCTTCTCAAGTTGGGCATTCATAATCTGTATGCTCCAACTTGAAGGGGGGTATTGAGATAAATACAATTGTTGGTAAAGAGATAAACTCTATAGATTTGAGAATATATTGGATAGACTCAAATCTTAGCTAAACCGATGTATAATAGGATTAGGATCATCCTACGATGTAATATATAAAGGCATTGAAGCCAATGGAATAAACAACACAACTTGAGATCACAAATTTGTCAATATCGATCTGAACATTTTTGCTTTTAGGAATCTCAAAGTGATGGGAATATATTAAATGTTTGTTCACCTGTTTGAATGGTCTGTTTAGGATGTTCTACTTCTTCTTTGAGTCACGCAAGAAGAAGGTTTATATCTAATCTTAGCTTTTTGTTGTTCATGTGTATCTTGAAGCTTACTCATACCGATTTGTTGTTGATTTAGTATCTTATTTGTTATGCTTCATTTTAGAATTTGCAGCTAGCTCTTGACTAGGTTGTGCTATTTGTCGATCTGAACATTTTTGGTAATAGGAATCTCAAAATATTTGTTTCCTTTGTTTGTTCACCTGTTTGATTGGTGTATAGGATGTTCTACTTCTTCTTTGAGTCACGCAAAAAGAAGGATGCTCCTGTTGTGATTTGGTTGACTGGAGGCCCTGGATGTAGTAGTGAATTGGCTATGTTCTATGAGAACGGTCCTTTCAAGATCGATAAGAACATGTCTCTTGCTTGGAATGAGTATGGATGGGACCAGGTATTACCTTATATTTATGGTCCTTGTAAGCTATCTCCCCGATTCTTATTATTGCTCTTAAATTTTGCACATGAATGAGTGTTAATTGAGAATTTATCTATCTTGTAGGCTTCCAATCTCCTGTATGTTGACCAGCCTGTTGGAACTGGTTTCAGCTACACCACAGACAAAACTGACATCCGTCATGACGAAACCGGAGTTAGCGATGATCTGTATGATTTTCTGCAGGTATGGCACTGGATATTCTCTTAAGTTCCTTTTTTTTTTCTTCTGGACTTTTGTGAATACAGAAACCTGCTTCCAAGACTTGGACAAGATTGTTCTGGTTTTATTGACTTCGTAAAAAAATGGGAATCCGCTCATGTTTATGTAGCTGTAACAAGATATGGTTCATGATGTTACCTTAGGCTTTCTTTGCGGAGCACCCTAAGCTGACAAACAACGACTTTTACATAACTGGGGAGTCATATGCTGGGCATTACATTCCGGCTTTTGCTGCCCGTGTCCATAAAGGAAACAAGGCTAAGGAGGGCCTTCATATTAACCTTAAGGCATGTGATTTTTTTTTTTTTTTTTTTCTCTCTTAAGGTATTAATGGAAAGCTGGTATTCACAAATATAATCTTGCAGGGATTCGCCATTGGAAATGGTCTTACAAATCCTGCAATCCAATACCCAGCTTATCCTGACTATGCTTTGGAAATGGGTTTAATTACGCAAGCAGAGCATGATCGTTTAAAAAAGATTGTCCCACTGTGCGAACTATCAATTAAGCTTTGTGGTACGTCCTCCCTCTTTCATTATCGAGTTATATCTTTAAATTGCTGGATGTGTTTTGATTGATCTTATATCCATGTTTTTTTGTTTGTTTGTTTGGGGTTTTTCAGGAACTGATGGAACAGTTTCTTGTATGGCGTCTTATCTTGTTTGCAACACCTTGTTCAGTGGTGTAATGAATCATGCTGGTGGAGTAAACGTAAGCCCAAAACAACTGTTTAATTTTTATTGCTAGTTGGCCTTCCAGATCATATTTTCTCTGGCAACATCATGTGAATTTTCTATTCCTTCAAAACGAGACTTTCATCTATCCTCGAGCGAAGTCATCACTTATAGAAAGCAATCGTGTTTAATCTTTCTGCATTTCTTGTGTAGTATTACGACATCAGGAAGAAGTGCGAGGGGAGTTTGTGCTATGACTTTTCAAACATGGAGAAATTCTTGAATCTGCAATCCGTGAGACAGTCGCTTGGTGTTGGGGACATAGAGTTTGTCTCCTGTAGTACCAGTGTCTATCAGGCAATGCTACAAGATTGGATGAGGAATCTCGAGGTTGGGATTCCCACGCTCTTAGAAGATGGAATCAACCTCCTTGTGTATGCTGGAGAATATGATCTCATCTGTAACTGGCTCGGTAAGTTCCAAAAACATAACATAATCGAATCAAGTCTTGAGAATAATGAGCGCACTAAACAAAATCAACTTAACTAGTAAATGTACAATTGATAATCTATCTTTGGCAGTAGATTAGGGTAACTAGAAACTGGAGTATTTTTAATATGTAACGCTATCAGTTTTGTGATACAATGATATGCAAGACTCTGGACATGATATATTTGAAATGGAGCAGGTAACTCGAGGTGGGTGAATGCGATGGAGTGGTCAGGGAAAGAGAACTTTAAGGCGACTAATGAAGTTCCCTTTGTGGTTGATGGTAAAGAAGCAGGGTCGTTAAAGAGTTATGGACAACTCAGTTTCCTCAAGGTCAGCTTTTCTTACTTAAAACCAGTCTTTCTTCGCTCTGCTGGGTGTCTTTTAATGTAATAATAACAAAGAGGTTGATGATTGTAAACAAAACTAAACAGGTGCGCGATGCGGGACACATGGTTCCAATGGACCAGCCAAAAGCTGCGTTGAATATGCTGAAGGGATGGATGGAGAACTCGCTTAGTGGTGAAGCTGTGGCTACTACTACTACTACAGAAGGAGAGGATCTGGTTGCTCAGATGTGATCCCATCTTCTTTTGAATTGCAGTAAAACATAAATAGGAGCAAACAAAGACACAATGTGGACTATTGTTCCTTCTGTAATTTGATCTCAAAAGAAAACTTATATGTACAATTTCGTTGAAGTAAAACTCTTCTGAACCAAGAAAACATATTCTAAAAGAAAAAGAAAAGGAAAAGGATTTAAAATCTGCCAATTTTTGTTTTTTTATTGGTAATGTTTTGAGATAGCAGAATATGAAATAGTAATAAAACATGCATGTGTAATGAAATGATGGAATTGAAATGTTTACAAAATGAAACAAATTTGTACAAAGCTGATTTGTAAAGTACCAGTTCATTTTACTACAAGATTTGATTCCAAATGTGACATCGAATCACATCAAACCGGATTGAATGAGAACCTGGTTCGATGTCGGTTAAACAGAGAAAGCTAGAAGAGAAACCGAGTACAATAGAACACTCCTGCATGACAAATGGCGAAAAATGATTGGCTAGAGGAACAATTTTATCTAAAATGTCAAGATACAGATGAGATTGGGAGAAGGAGCCATGTCGATTTCTTCGTTGGGGTTTGCAATCTCAAAGCCGACTTCTTCTCCTTCTTCGCATACGAATTTTGTAAGCTTCAGGCTCGCTACGTCTTCTTTGTCATGGGGAAAGAACAAACCTCACCACACAAACACAAAATGCAAGCAAAATCAAAAGCTCTGTGTTAAAGGTTCAGCTCAAGAGATTCCACAGAAACTAGAGGAAGACTCCAAGTTTGTACCTTTGGATCCTCAAGATCCTCTATTCGGCCCTCCAGTCAGTTTCTTTCACTCTTTTAATCTTTACTGTGATCATAAACAACACTTTTGAATACATCTTCTTTTGCAGGTTTTGCTGTTACTTGGCTTTCAATTTCATGAAGCACAGAAGGTAAACTGAAAACAGAATTACATATCACACTTTGCAAATCTTTTCGAGTCTTTGGAATAATCTTCTCATCTTGTAATGCAGATACAAGAGCTGCTTAAGGAGCTTGATGGCGAATTCATGAAGGTAACTGGAACAACTCTCTCTATTTCATGAAGATGATGCCAGACTAATGTTATCGTTTGATGAAAAACTCCAGATTATGCTCTGTACAGAAGATATGATCCCGCGTTCGTTATGGGAAGCAGTTAACACAAGACAGACTGACCTGAAGAGAGTGAAAGTATGTACCTTCAGGTTTCCATTAAGGTTCTTTTGTGTTGTTGTTTCTTACATAAATCCGCTGTACAGATCGCGGAGTCTCTGCCTCGGATCTGCTTCTTATCTGGCTTGACAGGAGAAGAGATGATGATGTTCATTGATGCATTTCCAGAAACTGGTACCTTCATATTCAACATATATCAAGAAACAAATAAACAGTAAGACTTTAAAGCAATTATGTCTTTATATAACTGGTGAACCAAATGCAGGATTAGAACCAGCTGTGTTTGCAGCTATGGTTCCAAACAGCGCTGATAAACCCATATCGGAATTGATGGAAGAAATCATGGGAGATCATGAGTTGTTGGTTAGTGAATCCCTGAAAAAAACTTGTACCAAAGTCGTTAGTTTCAGCTATGGTCTTGAATCTTGACACACAAAACAATCAAAACACTTCTTCTCTATGCAGACTGGGAGCGGTTCAGCTGAAAGGTTGGACTGAGGACGAACAAGAGGACAGCTTTGGAATTCCTCAGGTTTTCTGCAGCATGGCTATATAAGTTGGCTATACACAATGTATCGTTTGCACAAGAGTGTAAAGTTAGGATCAAGAACTGATATGTAGTAACTTGGATAAATATCTAGAGTCATCAAACAAATCTCTAATGAAGACCAAACCAGATCACAAAGAATTATATAGAGTGCAGTCACAGAATGGATTAAGATCAATAGCTGAGATGCATTGATGAACAATGTTGTAATCTTCAAATCAACAACTGAAAAGAGTTGCCTTGTCTAGTGATCCAGACTCATCAAACATGGATTGATTTTGTTCATCTATCGAGATCTTTCAATATTCACATACCAGAGATTGGATCTATAAACTAATCTTCATCATCACTCTCATCACTAAAGTAGCTAACTTTCTTCCCAGCAGCTTCCTTTCTCTTCTTCCTCCTCTCTTCTTCTTCCTCAGCTTCTCTCATTCTCAGTCTCTCTCCAGCTTCATTATCCACCACAGAAGCCCAATTGTCCTCATCAAACCCCTCCACCACATCCGACGACCAAACCCTCGATTCCTCAGCCTCTCCTTCCTCCTCCTTCCGCCGTCCCCTTTTCTTCGGCGGAGGTGGTCTCTCCCTTGGACCCAATTGATTTCTAGGACACTCATAAGAAAGATGCCCTTCGTCTCCACACTCATAACACCTCGATTTATCAGTGTAAACTCTCTTCTTAATAAACTCCGACGCTCTTCCGTTATCTGCAGCAATCGAAACCGTCAATTTCCTTCCATTAAGGATCTTCCCTTCCATGGAACGCGCCGCTTTAGCCGCGTCTTCACGAGAAACGTAGAGTACGAAGGCGACGCCGCGGGAGCGGCGAGTTTGGCGATCCTTGAGAACGGTGACTCGCGCGACCTTTCCGAAGGTGGAGAAGAGGGTATGGATGTCGGAATTAGTGAGGGAGAAGTCGAGATTGGAGACGTAGAGCGTCGATTTAGAAGGCGCTAAGCCGCCTGATCCGCCGGGAGCTGATGATTTGGCGGAGGAAGAAGGTTGTTTAGGGTTCGAAGGTGGTGGTGCAGCGACGGAGGAATAACGGTAGTAGAAAGTGTCGTCCTCTTCATCGTCGCTATGGTGAATCTTCTTCTTCTTCTTCGTCTGCACCATTTACACTATTATTTTACTTCCGCTATGAGCTGCTTTTAAAGGGTTTTTTTTTTTTTTTTTGTCAACCGAAATTGTCATTCACGGGCCGCGTTACAAAATACAAGTGGGTTAAGGCCCAGGAACAGTCGAAAATATCAGAGCTAACGAGTGGACAGATAAGGTCGAACACGCCACGTGGCCAAACAAGCGCAACAATGGCATGCAACACGCGTCGCTCGTCGAAAAAGCCGACGGAAGAAATCAGACGAACGGGAGGAAAACGACGTCCGACTCGTCGGACCGATTCACCGTCCCTGTCGAAGGCCACTTGCTGGTCAGTGCTTCCCAGAACCACCACCTTTACTCACCTGCATCCAAAAAAACAACAACCACGGATCATCACCGGAGACCACTGAGGCATGGAGGCGCCGTCGCCGTAGGTATAGAAGACCTAACAATCGCCGCTATAAGCGTTTCCTCAAACGCAGCGGCACGACCGCGATATAAATCCAAACGATCGGAAGGGCCGAAGAAGAACATAGGATAACCAGAGAGGAGATGGCGAGATGTGAGAGGAGAAGGCCGATCATGGCGAAGAAACCGGGATAACCCAGCGAAATCCGAGAAATTGGAGAGGATAGCAGCCATAGAAAGCGATTTCGGAGAGTATTAGAGAAAACAAGAAGAAAACGCACCGAAAACTAGCCCGGATGAGAGAGAACTCGCCGGAACACACATCGGGAAAGGAAACCCGAATTTATTCAGCCAACATAAACAAACGGAGCTCGCTATTCGAGCAACAGGGAAAGAAAATTTACAGGAAAACGAGATTCCAGGACACCGGAAATCCCCCACGACGTCGCCCTCTCTCTCTAAAAGATACGAGAGAGAGAGAAGAGAGAGAAGGCCTTTATGTTGAGTATCTCTTTATATATCTCTGCAAAATAATTGAAATAATAACAAATATTGTCAACGAATAAGTAAAAAACTTAGAGAATTGTTTTTGAAAAATAGCTGCAAATAATTATATTTTTAAGACACTAAATTTACTTTATATAGAATTTCGTTTGATACTAACAATTTTTTACTAGAATTTTATAATATGTTATAAAATATTTTTAAAACTCGAACTAATTAAATATTTAAAAATATTATGATATATTTTTGAAAAAATTAATTAATACCAAAAATTGTTAAATAAATTCAATACCAACACTAGGCAACCGAAATTTTTTAATACCGAAATGAATCCATCCGCATGATTCAAATTGGAAAAATTCATGAAAAATCAAATCCTAGAATGCAATCACCATCGCTGTCGCCATTCACTACTTTTTTTCATTTGGCTTGTTAGAAAAATAAGTAATATTGATCGAATCTTTTTGATATTGTTTAAGATATTTTTAAATCAATTTAATCCATCTTGTTAATGAATATGTATTATAAACCCAACTATTTAAAAATATTAATAAACGTGAATAGTGAATATATACTGTTTTGTTTATTAATTTTGTAAAGGTGCCAATGTCCCTTACACAACCTTTCTCCAACCCGAGTTCAAAACGCTTCGCCCTGAATTTACCACGCGAAAGTTGGGAAAAGTTTTTAAAGGCAATTTTCGTAATCTTTATATCTTTATATTAATTAGAAAATGTCTTTATTCTTATATTCACTCTCAAAACAGTTAATTATTTGATTATTTTTAATGAAATTAAATTTTTTACTTTGATAACCTTAGTTTATACTATCAATTTTACTTGATTATATATATTTTTAAAGTTTTTTATCACTCTTAAAATAGTTGATTACTAATTTACCGTTAATAAAATTAGATTAATTACTGTGTTAATCCTAATTTATATTAAAATTATATTATATTTTTAGTTATATTAAAATAAGATATTTATTAAAATAAAATGATAAATATAAAATATTATGAATATTTTTAAATTTTATTTTGGAGATATACATAACTTGAATAAAAAATAATATGAGATGATAAATATAAAAATATTTAAGATTTTTTTAATTTTATTATATAGATATATATACAACCTTTAATGAAAAATTAAAAAAAAAATGATAACTATGAAAATATTTATAAATATTTTAAATATTATAAATTGTTTTTTTGATTTTATATAGTAAATCTTTATATTAATTGATTCTTATTATTTATCTAAATTTTAAATTATATAAATAATAAAATATTCTAAATAAGATATTTATGTATTGATTTTATATATTAAAATATATAACTACAATTTATTTTACTATTATTTTTATTTATAATAAATTATAAATACTTTATTAAACGTAATAATGTATGTATAGTTAATTATAAATAGTTTCATACAATTTTTATAATATTATTATTATTAAATTAAAATAAAAAATTATGTTTAATAATATTTGTATTCGCACCATTCATGATATTATTATATTGAATGTTTTGGTAAATTAGGATAAAAAATTATGTTTAATAATATTTGTACTTGCACGATTCATGCTATTATTATTATTTTTTTTTTTTGTCAACAATACATTCATGGGCCGCGTTAAATTTTACAAATGGGCCTAGGCCCAAGATCGTGTAAATGAATAGAAAACGGATAAGCTCTACGCGGGAGACAAATCTCGCGCCACGTGTCGCCACCCGGTCACTGCCGGCATGTATCATCCGCACCGTTCAACTGAAGCACCGCCAGAAAGTTTCCGATCAACGGGGAGGAACCGCATCAGAGCTCACCGGACCAGCACATCGATCTCGCCAGAAACCGCTTGCCGAGCGGAGCATCCTCAAGGCCACCATCCTATCACCTGCAATCAAAACCAGAGCAAAGAAAACTCTACAAAGATCAACCAGAACAAAGGAGGCGCCGCCGCCGTCGCGAATAAATTTCCGACTAAATACACCATACGCTTATCCTCAGAAGCGGTGTTACGGCTGCGATATTAATCCTTGCTAACGGAAGAGCAAAATAGAGATCCGCCATAGAAATCAGGAGAGGAAGAGGCAAAAAGAGAGAGGAGGAGCCCGATCGAAAGCCTCACAAAGCGCGAGGCACCGGAATAATCCGGGAAAGTCCGAGAAATCAGAAGTAGTAGCAGCCATAGAAAGATCGTTGAGTTTATTCGATTCGAAGCCGAAGACCAGCCACGATCTGAACAAAAAGCCAAGAGATCTGGGGAAAAAGAGCTCAAGCAAAATCAAAAAAGCTGAAGAACAAACGGAGCTCGGAAAAAACCCCAAAACAACGAAATTTACAGAACAAAAAAGAGAAGAAGTCGCTATTCGATCTCCAGACTCTTATGAAAGATGAAGTCGGAGAAGAAGAGGGAGGATTGAGAGAATCTCTCTCTAAAAAGAGAGAGCGCGTCTTATACGATTCATGCTATTATTATATTGAATGTTTTAGCAGTTTCCTAATTTTTCTAATATTTTCCTAATAACACTTAAACTGAAAAGGTAATAAATATACATTTCTCGAGGCGGCGATCTCCGGTGGCGTCATCTTCCTTTGGCCTCGTCGTCGTCTTCAGCGTGTGTCGCTCGGCAGTGGCTGGCCCGTGCTCCGGTGGTGTCTGGTCCATGTCTCGTGCCTGCCTCGTTCTTCGTTTGTCTTCCGCCGCGGTGACGTCTTCGTCTCTGCTCGTCGGATTTGTTTCTGAGTTGCAGGTTCTATCATGGGATCTTGCCTCTGGTTGTAAGTGGTCCAGCTGCCTTGGGTCTGAGCTTCGTGCTTCAGTTTTGCGTCAAAGGTGACGTCTTTGGTTCGATCAAGTTTTGAGATCTGCTTTGTTTATTCTCTCGTTCTTCCTTGTTCACTGACTGAATCTTTCACAAGGTTGGTTTCGAGAGAGCTCGTGGTTTTGATTAGGGGTTTTCGATCGAGGCTGATATTTATGGTCCCTTGTTGTTCTTCGATCGATTTTTTTGTTTTCTTTTTGATTTTCGCCGGATCTTCCGCTTCTCGCGCTATTTCGGATCTATATTCCCGGCGATTTCTCCTTTCCGGCGTCGACCGGATTTCCGATTGCTTTTCTCTGTTCTTCTCCCCGTTGTACCGTCCGTTCTCTTCGTTGTCTCTTTCGGAGGCTTCATCCTCTTCGAGTAACTCTCTGCAGCTTCTCCCACTGACTCTTGGGTGTTGGGATTATGTCCTGAAATCACATTGTACGAACTCTAGAGATAGTTGTATTGTCGAGATCGGACAATTCATGTGGTACTGGGTAGTCATAACGTTTTGCTAGAAACCGCTTATGACAAATGAGTTGTAACTCATTTCCAGTATCGTGTGAACCTACAGGGTCACACACCTAAGCAAGTTGGATATAGTCTGGATGGGATAGATCATTGGCATATGGTCTGATCGATGTGTATTAGATACGCATCGAATTGAGTTTCAAAGAGGTGTATCGATCGACACCATTAGGTGCGTCGGTCGATACAAGACTTGTGTCGATCGACACCAATGGATGTGTCGGTCGACACATTGGCGAAACCGAAACTGATGTTTCGGTTTGTGACAGAGTGGATATATATAAGTGATCTTATAATTTCGACCTAAGTTAAGCCTGGCCGCCTAGACAGTTTTCTCAGTGAGAAAACAGAAGCTCTTCCTCTAGAAACTGAGTTCCCAGGAGATCCGAGCACCGGCGCTAGCAACCCGGCGGATTCCAGCTTGTGTGCGTGTGGACTACGATAGAGGCGCAGCATCTGAGGCGCAGTAGATCTCGTATTACCTGATCCATTTTCCGCTGCCAAACACCAGGTAATCACGAGGTGAGATCCATGATTCAATTAACTAGACCCTAGATCCTAGGCTATCTGGAACTCGCGAGAATTCTAAATCTGGTAGAATTGGCTCGGATTTCCAACAGTGGTATCAGAGCCTTAGGGTTTAACCATTGAATCTTAAGCATGTAATTCGAAAACTGATGTGTTTGAATAGATCTATGCTTAGTGTTTCATGTTTTGATTAAGAGAAACTCGGTTTTGTCTGTGAATTGAAACGATGAACTGCTGTTTTCGCATGGTGTCGATCGACACACTGGGTGTGTCGGTCGACACAGAATCGCGAATTCGACAGAGTCGGCGGCTAGGGTTTTTCGCGAAGAAAAACCGAAAACCTTCTGTGTCGATCGACACACTGGGTGTGTCGGTCGACATAGAGCAGACTCGGTCGAGTGTCGATCGACAAAGTTTGAGTGTCGGTCGACACATGACAAAATTCGGCGGCTAGGGTTTTCTCGGAGAAAACCTAAAAGGGCCTACTGCGTCGATCGACACAGATTGAGTGTCGGTCGACACAGACCAAGCAATGGTTATTCGGTTCAATTGGATTGGACCGGTTATCATGTTTGGTTAAGTCCGAATATATCGGTTTAAATTGGATGAATTGGTTTAATTAGATTAAACTAATTATCTCAATTAGCATAAACCGGTGGGTTAAATCAGTTTGATTGGATAATACGGTTCAATTGAATTGGACTGGTTATCGTAATCAGTTGAAACTGGTTTGAACGGTTTAAATTGGATGAATTGGTTCAATTGGATTGAACTAATTATACCAATTAGTATAAACCGATTGGTTAAGATCAGCTTGATCAGATAAGTCGGTTCAATTGGATTGGACCGGTTATCAAAACGATCTTCGGTTTAGGTCTATGTCGACCGTCACACATGGGTTGTGTCGATCAACATGACTGGTTCGATGAACCGGGTTAATTGAATTAACTGGTTATTGAAGTCCGGTTTTGTTTGGTAGTGTCGATCGACAGACATTGTCTGCGTCGATCTACACAGTATTCGAAATTCTGGTTATTGAACCTTGAATTTGCAGAAACCAAACTAGACTTAAACATTGATCAAAGATTAGCTTCAATGTGGTCAACTGTCAAGACTCATTTCGTTGTGTGATGTCTAGCCAAGAGCTTGGTGTCCACAATTACGTGAGTAAGGCAGGTAATAATGTTGATGGACTTGCAGTGCATTAACATCAACAATTACTTGACCTAAGAGATTGATATGCTAACCTTTCAGAGTTTAGTTTCCTCAACTAAATATCAAGTAGTCTTGATGTCTTGCCCAAATCTTGTCTACTGTCAAAACTTGTGTCGTTTGTTGGATATTCTTGGAGTCCTTGGTATCCACTGCAACGTGAGTGAGGCAGGTGGTCTTTGACAGACTTGCAGTGCAACTGTCAATGATCACAAGACAGAAAAGATTGGTTCTACTTGACTGGGCTGTCAGAAGTTCTGGGCCCAGAGACATCAGAGTGGATTAGACATAGTTTGTCTGATCCACAACCAAGAGTTGTACTGGGTACAATTAGCAATAATTTGCTTACCTAGATCACTAAACTTTGGGTGATGACGAGTCGTCCACTCAGATTTTAATGATGTATGGGTCTTGGATCATTATATTCATAGAGGAAACATTGTTTGAATATAATGCGAGTTTTCTTATTGAAATAAGATTTCTCTCATATACATAACTAAATCTTTGTTTTTCTTGGATTTCAGCTTATGTCTATGACTACTTTCTCGTTGAGATCCGTCCTTTAGAAGGACAAGTTAAATGGATCCAACTTCCTGGATTGGTATCGGAATCTGAGATTCATTCTCAAGCAGGAGGGTAAGGACTATGTCCTTGAGAAAGCTCTTCCAGAAAGGCTTGGGACCAATCGCTCGCAGGCAGCATATAATGCTTGGAATAAGCATTATATTGATGTGGTAGATGTGCGTGGTCTGATGTTGGCTACCGTGAACTCGGACTTGAAGAGTCAATACGAGAACATGGAGTCGCCAATAGAGATGATCACCAGCCTGAAACTGAAGTTTTTGGATTTGGCACGAGTTGAGAGATTCCAGATGGTGAAGTCTCTAACTGGGTGCAAGCTACCAGAGGATGCTCCAGTAAGTTCTCATGTCATTAAACTGATGGGTTACATTGATAACCTGGGGAGACTGGAATGTCCTGTCAGCTTAGAGTTGGCTACTGACATCATTCTGCAGTCACTGCCGTCAAGCTATGAAAAGTTCATTAAGAACTATATCAAGAAAGGCTTGACGAAGACGTTGACTGAGCTGCATGGCATGCTCAAGACAGCAGAGCAAAAAATCAAAAGGGGTAAAAGATTTGAGAAATCTTGTATAGACAAGGGTGAAGGCAAGGCCGTCCGATTTGGAATCAGGATAAGCATGTGTCATCTTATAAGCCCAAGTCAAGCCCATCTGGTGTTAGTAAGTGCTTCTACTATAACGAGTCGGGGCATTGGAAGAGAGACTGCATTAAATTCTTGGAAGATTCACAAGAGATGGAGAAGATGTATGGTACTTCTTCTTCAGGTATTGTGTTATTAATTCAAGTTCTACATAAGTATTGGATACTTGTTGTGGTACTGATATTTTTGAAATATGCAGGACCTAAGCGACAGTAGAACGTTGAAGAAAGGACAAGTGGAACTACGTGTCTGGTTGAAGCAATGGTTGCTAAATGAGCCGTAGAGATTCTTCACTTGTAGGAGCCTTTCATACTTGGTTTTAGAAATTAAGTAATTGCTACTATGTATCTGCCTTGTGCAGAAATGTCTTTCATTTTCTTTTGAGAATTTGGATGTTTTTCATTTTGATAAAAGATAAGTTTTGTCTTTTTGATCTTAATGAAATATTAAATGGTAGCACCCCGTTTAGAATGGGTTTTATATCTTAAACCAACATGAATATAACATAAATACCAAACGGTTTAAGTCTGATGACTCGAACTCGACTTTTCTTTGGTATAGTCGTTTAACCACAAGAGTGAAGCGGATTCAGTAAATCCATAGTTTTGGACTCATTTGATTTTTTGAGATATGAATTCTGTTCACTGGACCAAATGACTAAGGCCCATTTAGCAGAGCTAAAAGGAAACGGGCCAGAGGCTTATTGGGCCCTACACATACTGATGTATGCGGCCCAACTAGCATTATTGCCAAATGAAATATTCTGTACTTCATTACTTTATTGATAGCATCAATAAGCATGGCTGTGTTCATTTGATGAGACACAAGCTGGAATCCCTTAAGGGAGTTCCAAGATGAAGTGTAGAACCAATTTGACAGAAGTATTGAGATCCTCGATTGAATCGCGGAGGAAAATACTGGAGTCAAGAATTGGGTGATCATCTGAAAGAATGAATCAGATCTTATGAGATATGATTCGATTAATGATGAATCACATGAATCTTCCATAACCATTTAAGAATACGTTCTGAAATGTCTATGTTCACGCTAAAAGGTTTCTATCAGAATCAGTGAAAAACACCACATTGGATGTGGACTGGGTGATTTCCAAATTTGTTTTTCTGATGAATTGGGATTGCAAGGTTTGTGTAAGACAGTAGTCAACAAACAAACTTGAATCCAAATCTGATAAGTTCTACCTCGCTGGTTGTCCTAAGGAAACCAAGGCTTAGTACTTTTGTCCAGAACTGTGTCTCTTAAGAAAGATCATAATTTCAAAAGGAACAGTGGGAGTAAAAGTACGCATCGAAGAAATTCGATAAACACATGAGGCTGCTCGACCTGATGAGGAAGAGCAGCGGTGAGATCTACAAAGTGCTGTAGGATCTGCACCTGTGGAGCCTGAAATTCGCAGATCCGAAAGGATCCGTCACTAACTCGAGAGTGATTTCTCGTAACCTATTGTCGTGATCTGCTGATCATTGAAAAGTGACGAGCATGCGAAATTCAAAGAAGCGATGGTGAGCCCCAACTCCGAAAAATTGGCTGAGTATGCATGTTGGCTTCATTGATCCATTTTTGGATTGAAGCAAACATCTTGGAGTTGGAATCAACATTCTGATAAAGAGGTCAAAAGTTTTGACTTGATCAGAAAGAAAAAGGAACCATGCGTTTACAAGAAGACTAGTGGGAGCGTAGTAGCAATTCTCACACAGTATGCAGATGACATACTTGAATCTCATAAATGACGTTCCGACGCTAAAGTCTTGTCTAGATTTGGGTCGGAAGTCAAATTTAATGATAGACATGGGAGAAGCCGCGTGAATTCTTGGAATAAGAATCTATTGATATAGATTGAGTAGGCTAATTGAATCGTGTCAAAATCCTTATGTTCATAAGGTATTGGACAGTTCAAATGTGCTTGATTCCAAGAATGGCTTCATACCAAAGGTCTTATGGCAATTATCCAAGCGAGATGCAGTGTCTTGGACACTGGCTGAGCTAGTAACAATATTAACAAGATGAAGTGTCTTGAAACACTAGCTGAGCTATTATTAATGAGTGTGAGTTCTAATGCTGCTGCAATAGAATCCATCATGAATGCCATATTTTGCACTCGTCTAGATGCAGCTTACGCATAAAGCATGACGAGAAAATACCAAAATATTCCGGTAAGAGTCACTGAACAGTTACCAGAAATATCCCAAGTGTTCGAGAAACACTAAGGATAGGTTCGTGGTGAACTGATAAAGTGACGAACCAGTTGAAAGTAGTTAGACGGACAGAGACGACTCCCGGTTCCCACCTGGTCATGTCCCTTTGTCTGAATAGCGGTACTGACTGTTGGAAAGGCTCCAAGCAATGGACCGTAGAATAGTGCTTTTATCCGAATGGCGGTGTGGTTTGTTGAAATTGTTTCAAGCAATGACACCGCAGGCTCTCCCACAACCTAAGCACGAAATTTATTCTGTTGCTGTAGGTTTAAGATATCTAAAGAGATGATCTTGATTCTAGTGGGAGTTATTTTAGTTATGTTGTAGACTTCACATATAGACATGCTTTGGTAGTGTTTATGTGAGTCAAAACTGACATCAGTATTATTTAATTATTGGATAATTAAATAATGGTCCCAAAGTACTTTATGGTCATCTTATAGGTCATCAAGTTGAAGACTTGATCATGAAACCCTATAAGTAAAAGATGACATAAATTATGATTGTCCCTAGTCAAGGTTGTTAAAATGGGACACTAACAACCGCGCAGACTAGTATGTGAGGTGACTGTTGAACTAAGTTTCATGGAGTCAATGATATGATTATCACAGTCAGTCACATAGATATATGTTGGTGAACATATGATCGGACATGACCCGCTTAATGAGAACTCCACAGGATAGTTATATATAAGTGTCATGGGAGGTTCTCATTACGACTATAGAGTATAGTCCTTAGACCTGAGTTCATCATGCTATCTAGCATATGAATTGGTGCGCTTTGACCTTGTCAAACGTCGTTCCGTAACTGGCGGCTATAACGGCATTGTTTCGACGTATCATGAAGTATGTGTAGAAACAGGGATGGAACAAAATGGGATTTGTCCCTCCTGTATAACGGGAGATAAATATCTCAGGGCCCATCGAAGATTTGATACTGAGAAAATGCATGGCCGTGCTCAAACGAGGTGATTGTCAGTCGTTTATTTGTCAGTATAGATCAGAAGTTCGATGAACATGATGTTGGCTTATGCCATATCGAGATATAGAGACGAAGGGATTATAGGAATGGGTGATTCCACTACAAGTGGGAGATTGTTGGGATTATGTCCTGAAATCACATTGTACGAAATCTAGAGATAGTTGTATTGTCGAGATCGGACAATTCATGTGGTACTGGGTAGTCATAACGTTTTGCTAGAAACCGCTTATGACAAATGAGTTGTAACTCATTTCCAGTATCGTGTGAACCTACAGGGTCACACACCTAAGCAAGTTGGATATACTCTGCATGGGATAGATCATTGGCATATGGTCTGATCGATGTGTATTAGATACGCATCGAATAGAGTTTCAAAGAGGTGTATCGATCGACACCATTAGGTGCGTCGGTCGATACAAGACTTGTGCCGATCGACACCAATGGATGTGTCGGTCGACACAGTGGCGAAACCGAAACTGATGTTTCGGTTTGTGACAGAGTCGATATATATAAGTGATCTTATAATTTCGACCTAAATTAAGCCTGGCCGCCTAGAGAGTTTTCTCAGTGAGAAAACAGAAGCTCTTCCTCTAGAAACTGAGTTCCCAGGAGATCCGAGCACCGGCGCTAGCAACCCGGCGGATTCCAGCTTGTGTGCGTGTGGACTACGATAGAGGCGCAGCATCTGAGGCGCAGTAGATCTCGTATTACCTGATCCATTTTCCGCTGCCAAACACCAGGTAATCACGAGGTGAGATCCATGATTCAATTAACTAGACCCTAGATCCTAGGCTATCTGGAACTCGCGAGAATTCTAAATCTGGTAGAATTGGCTCGGATTTCCAACATTGGGAACCTAAATGGTCGATCTGTTGGGATAGTGTCCTGAAATCACACTTGTACTCACTCCTGATGATAGTTGTGTGTCGAGATCAGACATTCGTATAGTACTGGAAGGTTGCAATGTTTTGCTAGAAGCCTCTTGCAATCTGTAAGTTATGGACTTACTACCAGTACTATATGATCCTATAGGGTCACACACCTAAGCAAACTGGAAGCTATGACATGGGAATGATCATTATGGTAATGATCATATTAGTGTGTATTGGATACACATTACAATCGATAAAAAGGTGTTGTGTCGATCGACACAGCTTGTGTGTTGATCGACACAGTTCAGGTTTTTCGAAAGGCTTTTCGAATTAAGACTTGATTAAGTCTGGCCCGTTAATTGTGTTTTAGGTCGAATATAACAAGTAAGTTTCGACCTAAACACTGTGCCGTCCACTTTTTCTTGACAGAAACAGTAGAAACACCACAGAGAATCGATTCCCGTTGATCCGGCACTAGCATCCCGTTTCCAGCGAGCGTGCGTGTGTATCTGGTAGAGGCAAGGCGTTTGCGTTGCTCCACTGATCTCGTTCACCATCTCAATTCCGCTGCCAGAAAGGTAAGAACGAGGTTGGTTTTTCATTCAATATATCAAACCCTAGATCCAGTGGGATCAATCAGTGGTATCAGAGCATGTTAGGGTTTAGCTATTGAATCTGGTAAAATTAATTCGAAACTTGATGTTGTTGGATTGAATTTTGCCTGTTAAAATCGTTTTATTGAATGTTAATCTCGGATTTTGTTCATGTTGAAAACGATGATTCTGTTGATATCGCACTGTGTCGATCGACACAAAACGTGTGTCGGTCGACACGCCGCGAAACAAAAACGTAAAATTTTAGGGTTCGTCACTGGGTGTCGATCGACAAAGCGTGTGTCGGTCGACACAGAGCGAAAACTCGCAATGAATTTTAGGGTTTGTCGCAAAGTGTCGATCGACACAAAGCGTGTGTCGGTCGACACAAGGCGAAAATCCGCAAATAATTTTAGGGTTTCGATCTGAGATCGAGTACCTGTATTCCTGATGTGTCGATTGACACACTGGGTGTGTCGGTCGACACAGACAATGTGATTAGATAGATCGGTTCAATTGGATTGACCGGTTATCTCGCTCGGTTAATTTCATTAACCAATTGGTTCTGGTTTGGTCATGTCGATCGACACACAGTGTGTGACGATCGACATGGACTATTAAACCGAACCGGTTCAATTGGATTGAATCGGTAATGTAAACTCGATCTGGTTTGACCGGTTATCGAAGAACGGTTTAATTCTAGTTGCATCGACCGATGCCCTTAGTAGGCATCGATCGACACGACGTTCGCAGATATGCTGGTTGGACCACATATTTGCATATACCAGAACAATTTAATCCTAAAAGTTGTAGATGAATCTAAACTAAATAAAACTGAATGTTTTAAATAAATTAATAAATTCTTGGATGTATATTGGATATGCATCAAGATTAAATAGTTCATTTCCTCAACTAAATATCAAGTGATCTTGATGTCTTGCCCGATCTCGTCTACTGTCACGACTCGTGTTGTTGTTGGACATCCTTGGAGTCCTTGGTGTCCACAGCAACATAAGAAATGCAGGTGATCATTGATAGATTTGCAGTGCAACTATTAATGATCACAAGACAGAAGAGGTTGGTTTTACTTGACTGGGCTGTCAGAAGTTCTGGGCCCAGAGACATCAGAGTGGATTAAACATAGTTTGTCTTATCCACGACCAGGAGTTGTACTGGGTACAATTAGCAATGATTTGCTTACCTAGATGACTGAAGTTTGAGTAACGGCGAGTCGCCCACTCAAATTTTAGTAATCTGAGGATCTTGGCTCATTGTATTCATCTGAGGAAACATTGTTTTGAATACAATGCGAGTTTTCTTATTAGATAAGAACTCTCATTTCTTGAGCATTATAACTAAAATCTACCTTTTTGAATTACAGCTATGTCTGTCTCAAATCACATCAACACTTTCTCATTGAGATCCGTCCTTGAGAAGGACAAGTTAAATGGATCTAATTTCTTGGAATGGTATCGGAACCTGAGAATAGTTCTCAGGCAGGAGAACAAGGAATATGTCCTTGAAAGAGTTCTCACCGAGAGGCCACGTTCCAATGCCCCGCAGACAGAAAAGAATGCTTGGGATAAGCATTCAGCTGATGTCAAAGATGTTAATTGTCTAATGCTGGTGACTATGAACTCTGAGCTGCAGAAGCAATATTAGAACGTGATGTCACCCATTGAGATGATTAACAGCCTGAAAGCTTTATTTCAGGAGCAAGCTCGCACAGAGAGATACCAGACGGTTAAATCTCTCATGGATTGCAAGCTGGCTAAGGACAGTCCAGTAAGTCCTCATGTCCTTAAAATGATGGGTTACATTGATAACCTGGGGAAACTGGACTGTGCCATTAGCCAGGAGCTAGCCACTGACATGATTCTGCAGTCTTTGCCGTCGTGTTTTGATCAGTTCATTATGAACTACAACATGCAAAACATGACTAAGACATTGACTGAGTTGCACGGTATGCTGAAGACAGCAGAGCCAAATCTCAAGAAGGCTACTCCCAGTGTCCTGATGGTACAAGGGGGTAAAAGGTTTAAGAAACCGAAGAAGGACAAGGGAAAGGCCCAGGTTATCGAGACTGAAAGTCAAGACAAGCCCAAGCCCAAGCCCAAATCCGGGCCTTCTCCTGAGGATAAGTGCAACTACTGCAAGCAGTTGGGGCATTGGAAGAGAGACTGCAAGAAGTTCAAGGAAGATTACAAGAAGCTGAAAAAGACGTATGATGCGTCTGATTCAGGTATTTATGTTATCGAACTTAATGTTATATCTTCTCGTTCTACTTCGTGGGTATTGGATATCGGCTGCGGTGCTCACATTTGTACTGATGTGCAGGCACTAAGAAACAGTAGGACGCTGAAGAAAGGACAAGTAGAGCTACGGGTCGGGAATGGAACTAAGGTTACTGCACTGGCCGTAGGCACCTACGAGTTGTCCTTACCTTCGGGCATGGTTTTAATTTTGAATAATTGCTACTTTGTACCTGCGATTAGCAGAAACATAATTTCAGTTTCCGTTTTGGATTTGGAAGGTTTTGATTTTGCTGTTAAGAATAAAGTTTGTTCTTTTAATCGTGATGGTACGTTTTATGGTAGCGCCCCATTAGAAAATGGGTTATATGTATTAGACCAAGAAATGCCTAACTTTAACATAAATACAAAGCGGTTTAAGTCCAATGACGAAAACCCGACTTTCTTATGGCATTGTCGTTTGGGCCATTTCAATGAGAAACACATCCAAAGGCTCCATCGAAATGGGCTTCTGGGCTCATTTGATTTTGAATCATGTGAGAAATGCGAATCTTGCTTGGTGGGCAAAATGGCTAGAGCCCCTTTCAACAAACCAAATGAAAGGGCCAGTGACTTATTGGGCCTTATTCATACTGTTGTATGTGGGCCGATGAGTACTGTTGCCAGAGGAAATTACAAGTACTTCATTACCTTCACTGATGACTTCAGTAGGTATGGCTATGTCTATTTGATGAGACACAAGTCAGAATCCTTTGATAGATTCAAGGAATTCAAGAATGAAGTACAGAATCAACTTGGCAAAAGTATCAAAGTTCTGCGATCGGATCGCGGAGTAGAATACTTAAGTCAAGAATTCAGCGACTATCTGAGCGAGTGTGGAATTATTTCACAACTCACTCCTCCTGGTACACCCCAATGGAATGGAGTGTCAGAGAGGAGAAATCGAACCTTATTGGATATGGTTCGGTCTATGATGAGTCATTCTAATCTTCCATTATCCTTTTGGGGATACGCTCTAGAAACGTCTGCGTTTACACTAAATAGGGTACCATCTAAATCAGTGGAAAAGACACCACATGAAATGTGGACTGGGAATGTTCCTAGTCTGTCTTTCCTGAGGATTTGGGGTTGTGAAGCTTATGTCAAACGTTTAATCTCTGACAAGCTAGCACCCAAATCAGATAAATGCTACTTCGTTGGTTATCCTAAGGAAACCAAGGCATACTACTTTTACAACCAATCTGAGAACAAAGTATTTGTTGCTCGGGACTGTTCTTTTCTTGAGAGGGAGTTTCTCTCTAAGAAAAACAGTGGGAGTAAAGTACATCTTGAATAAATTCAAGATGCACAGGAAGCTACTCTTCCTATTGAGGAAGAGCAGCAGCTGGATCCACAAAGTTCTGTGGAACCGGCGCCTGTGGAGCCTGAAGTTCGCAGATCCGGAAGGATCCGTCACGAACCCGAGAGATACTATGGATTTCTCGTGACCGGTTCAAATGATCTGATGATCATTGATAGTGACTAACCAGCGACCTTCGCGGAAGCAATGATGGGCCCGGACTCCGAAAAATGGCTTGGAGCCTCTAAGTCCGAAATGGGATCCATGTCAGAAAACCAAGTATGGTCCTTGGTCGATTTACCTAATGGTGCTAAAGCCATTGAGTGTAAATGGATCTTCAAGAAGAAGATTGACGTGGATGGCAATGTACAGATTTACAAAGCGAGGTTGGTGGCTAAAGGTTTCAAGCAAATTCATGGTATTGACTATGATGAAACCTATTCCCCAGTCGCTATGCTTAAATCCATTCGGATTCTTCTAGCAATTGCTGCTCATTATGATTATGAGATTTGGCAAATGGATGTCAAAACTGCATTCCTGAATGGTATTCTGGAAGAGGATGTGTATATGACACAGCCTGAAGGTTTTGTCGATCCTAAGAAAGCTGGGAAGGTATGCAAGCTTCATAAATCCATTTATGGATTGAAGCAAGCATCACGGAGTTGGAATCTTTGTTTTGATGAATCAGTTAAACAATTTGGTTTCATCAAGAACGAAGAAGAACCATGTGTTTACAAGAAGACTAGTGGGAGCAAAATTGCGTTTCTTGTATTGTATGTCGATGACATACTCCTCCTCGGTAATGACGTTCCGTTGCTTCAGTCCGTCAAGACTTGGCTTGGAAGTTGTTTTTCCATGAAAGACATGGGAGAATCCGCATACATTCTTGGAATCAGAATCTACAGAGATAGATTGAATAGGCTGATTGGATTGTGCCAGGACACTTATATTGATAAGGTGTTGCACAGATTCAGGGTGCAAGATTCCAAGAAGGGCTTCATATCGATGTCTCATGGCATGAGTCTCAGCAAGAAGCAGTTTCCGGCGACACCTGCTGAGCGAGAACGCATGAATAGGATTCCTTATGCTTCTGCAATAGGATCTATTATGTATGCCATGCTCTGCACTCGTCCAGATGTAGCTTACGCATTAAGCATGACGAGTAGATACCAATCTGATCAAGGTGAAGTTCACTGGACAGCTGTCAAGAATATTCTCAAGTATTTGAGACATACTAAGGATAAATTCCTTGTGTATGGAGGAAGTGAAGAACTTGTGGTGAATGGATTCACCGGTGCGAGTTTTCAGACGGACAGAGACGATTTCCGATCACAATCTGGATATGTCTTCTGTCTAAATGGCGGTGCAGTGAGCTGGAAGAGCTCTAAGCAGAATACCGTAGCTGATTCCACAACGGAAGCTGAATATGTTGCTGCTTAAGAAGCGGCAAAGGAAGCTGTTTGGATTAAGAAGTTCACGACTGAGCTTGGTGTGGTTCCTAGTATCTTGGAGCCAGTGGCTTTGTTTTGTGATAACAACGGAGTCATTGCTCAGGCAAAAGAACCCAGGTCACACCAGAAGTCCAAACACGTGGAGAGAAGATATCACCTGATTCGTGATATCGTCAATAGAGGTGATGTGAAGATCAGCCGAGTTCCGACAGACGAGAATGTCGCTGATCCTCTGACTAAGTCACTCCCAAGGCCTAAATATGAGAGCCATACGACTGCTGTAGGCATTAAAGATCTTAAGATGTAATCTTGATTCTAGTGGGAGTTTTAGTTTTGTTTTAGTTATAATAAGATGCTCTTGTAAACATTCTTTTAGAAGTGTTTAATGAAATTTGATTTCAGCATTATTTATTGTGATCTAAATAATGGTCCCAAAATAAGTTTATGACATGTTATAGGTCATCAAGTTGAGGACTTGATCATGAAACCCTATAAGCTAATAAATTATTTTGTCCCTAGTCGAGGTTGTAGAATTGGGACACTGACAACCGTTAGAGACTAGATTGTGAGGTGATTGTTGGCTAAGTTTCATGGAGCCAATGATATGATTATCGCAGTCAGTCACATAGATATATGTTAGTGAACATATGATCGGACATGACCCGCTAATGAGAAGTCTACAAGATAGTTATATCTGTGTCATAAGAGGTTCTCATTACGACTATAGAGTATAGTCCTTAGACCTGAGTTCATCATGCTTTCTTGCATATGAATTGGTACATTTTGACTTTGTCAAACGTCGACCCGTAACTGGCGACTATAACGGCACTGTTCAAATATATCATGAAGTGTGCGTTGAAACAGGGATGGAACAAGATGGGATTTGTCCCTCCTGTATAACGGAAGATAAATATCTCAGGGCCTATCGAAGATTTAATACTGAGAAAAATGTGTGGCCGCACTCAAACGAACTGTAGTTCAGTTGTTTGTAATGTTCAGTATGAGATCAGGAGTTCGATAAACACGATGTTGGCTTAATAAGGATGACACCAATCTTGCCTTATGCCAAATCGAGATATAGAGACAAAAGGATTATATGAATTGATGATTCCAGTATAAGTGGGAGATTGTTGGGATAGTGTCCTGAAATCACACTTGTACTCACTCCTGATGATAGTTGTGTGTCGAGATCAGACATTCGTATAGTACTGGAAGGTTGCAATGTTTTGCTAGAAGCCTCTTGCAATCTGTAAGTTATGGACTTACTACCAGTACTATATGATCCTATAGGGTCACACACCTAAGCAAACTAGAAGCTATGACATGGGAATGATCATTATGGTAATGATCATATTAATGTGTGAGCGCAATTTTGCAAAGAAATAGCCCGCTCACAGTTCGGATTTTTCGAAAGACTTTTTGAATTAAGACTTGATTAAGTCTGGCCCGTTAATTGTGTTTTAGGTCGAATATAACAAGTAAGTTTCGACCTAAACACTGTGTCGTCCACTTTTTCTTGACAGAAACAGTAGAAACACCAGAGAGAATCGATTCCCGTTGATCCGGCACTAGCATCCCGTTTCCAGCGAGCGTGCGTGTATATCTGGTAGAGGCAAGGCGTTTGCGCTGCTCCACTGATCTCGTTCACCATCTCAATTCCGCTGCCAGAAAGGTAAGAACGAGGTTGGTTTTTCATTCAATATATCAAACCCTAGATCCAGTGGGATCCATCACGATCACTACTGTGTTTTGACCGGCGGCGGAGCTTCGTTGGTGTGGCTTTTTCCGGCGGGATGATGGAAGCATCTCTTCTCTCATGACGGTTCTTCTTCGGTGGCATGTTCTGATGAAAAGTAGGATCGGTGGTGCTCGTTCTCCGCTTCGCTCCGAGTCCCGGTCATGGTAGGGTTTCCGGCATCTTTCTCGGCGCTGACATAGTTTCGGCGGTTACATGCCGTCGGCTCCCTAGAGAAAATCGATTACCCTTATCGGCTTTTAATAAAGATCCAGTGTTAAAAAACAAAAAAAAAGCTTTACAAAATAAATAAAAACTACCGCGGTAGAAACAACAAACCTCGTCACAGACCACATAAAAAGAAATTAAACAAAAAAATATTGAACCTTGAGATGAAACATGGAGAAGCAGTGGCGGCGGATCGTGTAAGTGGTTTTGTTAAATAGATATCCCTTGATTTTGTATTGTTATCAATTTGATTTAATGAATGAAAGCTTCAAGCTTTGAGATTTAGCTTTAGAATACGGTTTGAAATCTCTTGTTTTTTCTTCCTTTGTTAATTTGGTTCTTCATTTTGCCCCACTCTGTCTCTGTCTCTAAGTTGCTCAGATATAATTTTCATCATGGAAACCAGATCTAATTTTTTGAGAGCTGTCTAGGTTATCGGCATATATATTTATGCTTGGATATTTGTTTCAGGTACCACAAGGGAAAGGGTCTGTCATAAAGGCTTCAATGAATTGTCTTCCGAATGATATTCTTGTGAAAATCTTGTCTTTATTACCAACTAAAGAAGCTGCTTCAACATCTCTGATCTCCACAAGATGGAGACATCTCTTTACTTCCCGCGATGATCTTGATTTCGACGATTCCATCTTTTTGCAACCCGAAGAAGGTAAACGGAATAGGGTAGAGATTCAAAAGTGTTTCAAGGATTTCGTGGATAGAACATTGGCTTTGCAAGGCATTGACCCTATAAAGAAATTCTCACTAAAATGTGAAGATGATCATCACGGAAGGAATCATGTTGACAGCTGGATATGTAATGCCCTGGAACACGGGGTCTCTGAGCTTCACCTAGGCATAACATGCCAGTCTCAGAACCGCCGTTTACTCCCATCCAAAGTCTTCACCAGCACAACACTTGTTAAGCTGTCCTTAGGAACAAAACTCAGCCTCGATAGTTTCCCTTCAGATACATCTCTCCCATCGCTGAAATCTCTCTTCATCGATACAATTTGGTTCGAGATTGAAGAGTTCAATGTTGTATTCCTCGCAGCTTGCCCTTTGCTCGAAGAGTTAAGCATTCGTCATGAGTCTTTTCCCGGAAGACAAGACGTCATTTCGAGCAATACCATTAAGACACTTTCGGTTTCTTACAAATGTCCCAATGATGTTGATTGGAATAGCTTTATGACACTAGACATGCCCAGTCTTGTCCAACTCTACTTGTCTGATTTCGCTCTCCGTGAATATCTAGATTTTGATTTGGATTCACTTGTTGAAGCTAATTTGGACCTTCATCTCTTGGAAGCTGCCAATCCCCGAGACCAAGTTAACCCGAATGTGACAGATCTGATCAATGGGATACGCAAAGTCAAGACCCTACACTTGACTTCTTCTGCTGTTGAGGTAACTAACAGTTTACGGTCTCGTCTTTTTGGTTAGAAACATGAAGAAATAAAAATAATAAACGTTCTTTGTGTGCTTCAGGTGATTTCTGTATGTTGCAGTGGTGGATTACCGGTTTTTGAAAACCTCCTTCATTTAACGTTTTCGAGTAACACAGAACAAGGCTGGAAAGTGTTTCTTCCACTTTTGCTTGAGCATTCACCAAACCTGGATACTCTTGTTCTCTCGGGTTTGGATAGTTTGTCTGGAACCGTGGGGATTTCCATTCCTGCGAATAACCAAGTGAAGAGGCTGCATATCATGGAGTATCGAGGAACTAGGAACGAGATGGAACACATTAGCAGCTTGTTATTGCAAATGGAAGGACTTCAAGTGGCGAGTGTTTGTGTTGCATATGGAATCACAAACGTGAAGCAACTCTCTGAGGATATCTCCAAGCTTCCCGCATCTCCATCCAAGATCAAGATCAAGATGCAACTCGTGTGATCATCATCATCCATGTTTCTGGTTTTAATCAATTATGCTTTCTTCTTACTGACTTATTAGTCTGCATGTCTAGGGGTTTTCTAAGGTATTATGCTCCGTGAGCTATGGCTTCCTGTTAAAACTATGTGGTTCCTTTTACCAGTGAGTGTCTTTCTGTTATAGTAACATTGTCATTCCCCTGCGCTTGTCGTTTTAAGTTAGATATGAGGCTTATAGTACTCCACTGTTTCGTTTTATATAGGGAAAATCGCATTAAAAAACCTTCAATTATGTGGTAACACACTATCTAGATATGTGGCTTCGGTCTAAAATCAAGATACCCACATATATCCGGATACATATTCGAAAAAATAGTTATAAATAAATGAAAATAATAATAAAAATAAAAATAAAAAATAAAATGTTAAAATCTAACCATAATTATAAAAATAATATTTTATATAAAAATTTTGAAAATAAAATTGATTATATGTAAAACTATATATTTTAAAAATATTTTTAATATATTTAATGGTCCGGATCAGTATATCCGAACCTTAAAATTAAGATATTTGTATATTGATCCTATATTTTACTTTCCAGATCCGGTATGACTCCCCCGTAGCATGTGATCATGTGTGTTGTGGAGCTCATCACGCCGTGGTAGCACATGTTGAGCTATTTATTTATATTTGTGTGTTATTTTGGGGTTTTTGGGCGGGATGGTTATGATAGCATGTTTGCATGTTTAATGGAAACCAACTCGTTATGTAATTTTAGATTGCTCATTATACTCATTTTGTGTGTTTTCAGGTTTGTGGATAGCTCGACGGACGCAGGAGGATTTCGGTGTAGACTTGGATTCACATTTGGTCACGGTTTGATTTCGATGATTTTATTTGGTTCCGGTTTTATGGGAGCATAAAATATTTTCAATACACTTTGAACCAGATGAAGATATGCTAAATGATTTTAAAGATTTAAAACATTTAGAAATGAAATCATTCTCTGGTATATGGTTTAGTACGAACCGACATAACTCATGGAAGCAAAGGTTGAAAAGTTTTGTATTGTGAAAACGAGGTTAACAGAGTCAAAGATTATTTGGTTCGAGGCATTGACTCAAACCGGATTGTCATAGACTTTCGTATTGTGATGAACTTTTTCCGTTTGGCTTATTCGGGTTCGATTAATCATGTTCTTGTTTGATTGTTGATCAATCAATTCGTTAGTCAGCGGATAATAGAAAAATGACATTACAATCTTCCTATTAGTTAGGTAGTGGTATTTTTTTTTATAATGATGATTCCATTGTCAGTATATCCATAAACCATACACTAAAGAACAAAACAAAAAATTAAGGTGAAAGTTTGAACTATCGAGATTCATGGGATTAATCTGACATCGGGGTAACAATTTTTACTCGGATATTTCGGACCCACGTATTTAACCAAAAATATTAGAAAAATCACATATACTTGAAATACATAACATATACATGGATTATTAACTTTTTATGTGTAGAAAATCTTTTCTTATAAAAAATGCATAGAAAATCTGTTTTTTTTTAAAATAAAAAATGTATAGTAAATCTTTTTTTTTTTTAACACTAGTAAATCTATTTTTTTAAATAAAAATGTATAGTAAATCTTTTTTTTTTAATCAGAAAATCTATAGAATACTGAACATATACACACACATATGTTAACAATAAAAGAAACAAAATGTTAAAATAAACAATTTAGGTGAAAAAACAGAAAAACAATTAGGGAGAAGAAAAGGTCTGGAAAATGAGAAGAATTAGAACGAGAGAAGAACGCGTGTAGATTTTGTTCATTGCTACCTCTCAATTTTCTCGAGATTTAGATTGCAGATTCGAACGTGGATTCGTATCCCAGGTAAGATTCGTAGCTTAAAATCCAATTCGTTTCCTCGATTTTGCTGTCTAGATCTACTTCCACACCGAAGTGCTTGATTGGTATTTTTGATTTCTGTATACGCCGATAGTCTCACCTTTCAGTTCGAATTTTCATGGAATTGGATTATCGTTCTCTGCTTATCGCTACATCTTTCGCTGAAGGAGTGATGATGATTGAATGTTTACCGATGTTTTCTCCTGACTTGAATTCTGTGTCCTCCCTTCGGTCCATTAGCTTCTTTGTATTCATTTTTGTGGGGGAAATTGAGCTGCGTAGTATCTTGACTCATCGTGGGGATGCTGTAATAGCGTGGTCTGTAGCTCATGTATGTGTTTTTGAACTTTTGCTTTCAGCTACAGAGAGTTTGATTGGAATGTGCTGAGGAATACTCATCTCGGCTCAAACAGGCCAAACGAAATAAGTTCCCCGGGATGGGAATTTTCAACGGTTTGCCTGTTCCCTCGGATAAAACTGTATGTCCACTTTCTTCACTCCTAGTTAAGTAAAAGAACCATATACTCGGCATTCAAAGGATGAATTGTTTGGTTCAACGGTGTTCTTTTCATCCACTCGGGAATTTATAGGCACATAGAGTATGCCCGTAGATTTCTTTATTCTCTTCAGCATGGGGTTGGAGTTTATTGGAACTAGTAATACAAGGGCTAGATATGAAACCGACTGGAGTTATTATCACTGCTCTCGATTTTGTTTTTTGGGACTCCATGTGTGTTTGCCTAAGTGATGATGGTTATTGCAGTACCTTAGGGAGGAACTGGCACGAATAGATGAGAGCTGGGCTGTTGCACGCTTTGACTCTTTGCCACATGTGGTCCATATTCTTACGTCAAAAGACCGTGAAACTGATATTCAAATATTAAAGGAACAAAGTGATGTTGTTGAGGAGGTTGTGGATGAAGTTGTGCATGCTTATCATGGTGGTTTCAACAAGGCCATTCAAAACTACTCACAGGTTTCTAATATCTGTCAGCCCTTCCTTTTGACTGGTTATAGCTTTTTTCCTCTAAAGCAGCAACCAGATATACGTCCCATAGGCTTCTGTTACCGCTAATTGACATTCAGATTGCGTATTTGATTTACAAATCTACCATCCATACTGAATTATGGCTGCTTCTGTGATTTCTAAATTTAGACTTTTTTTTTTGAATAATGCAAGTCAAGAAATAATTTATCTAGTAAAATTCATTCCTGAAGTAACTTAGATTTTGATTCTCTTTTCTTTTCCTCTGATTTCAATGTATTCCACATCAGATCTTGCGATTATTCAGTGAGTCCACTGAAAAAATAGGCGACTTAAAGCATGATTTGGCAGAAGCAAAGAGGAGCTTGGGTGCACGCAATAAACAACTACACCAGTTGTGGTACCGTTCTGTAACGTTGCGACACATCATCTCACTTTTGGATCAAATTGAGGGCATGGCTAAGGTTGGTTGGATTAGCCGTAACATTTCTTAGTTGATATATATATATATATTTTGGTATGGAAAATGCTTGCTATGTATTTGCCCTGCTCTGAAGTTTTATTCTTCATTAATGATTGCACTATGTATTTCTGATGATACTTTTGTTGATATGTTTCCAATATTTATACGTACTATCTTTTACTTTGTGCGATTTAAAAGAAATTACTTTTCTGATGTGACAATGGTGGCTCTGCCTCTTGAATCATTGAACAGGTTCCATCTCGTGTTGAGAAGCTCATTGCTGACAAGCAGTTTTACGCTGCTATTCAAGTGTATTTACAGTCGTCTCTGATGCTTGAGCGTGAGGGACTTCAAACGGTAATTTTCTAACTGCCAATGTTAATCATTGCTGGAAAGAAATCTCATGGGAACTTTTTTGACTCTTCCCATTCATCTTTCAATTTGATCTCTAGGACTGTTTTGTTATATATCCGTTGAAGGGATCTGGTATCATCTAATTTCCATCGGGACTTCTGATTATCTCTGTTCGAGGTATCTACTGTTCACTTGGATGTTGTACTCATAGATATTCTGGTACGTTTACCTAGGTTGGTGCTCTTCAAGATGTCAGATCTGAGCTAACTAAGCTGAGGGGAGCCCTTTTCTTTAAAATTTTAGACGATTTGCATGCACACCTATACAATAGAGGTGAATACAGGTAGGTTTCTTTTCAGTTTTTCCTTGGTTCCAGTGGCCTGCTTGCTTTGATAGTGTACCTCGTCAATTCTATCAATGACAATCTTCTGTTCCTGACCTTGTCTATGCTGCAGTTCAGTTGCGTCAAGCATATATGAAAGAGATGATGAAGTACCAACAACAACAGCTGTTGCAGCTAGTCGTATGAGCTCACAACCACTGTCTCGTAGAACACGGACACTAAAAGGTGATAGTCAGTTTGGTGTTAGAGGGCTCACAAATGGTTCACATAGAACGGCTTCTATTGAGGAAGGGTATGATTTAGCAACCTTTCCCTTCAGTTGTTTCTGTATGGGATATTAGGAACACTTTTCGTGTATAAAGATTAACCTTATTCGGAGTGGTCATTGTTTATTAACTGACTGTTTAGTTTCAATTCTCCATTGAGGCTCGTGCTACTTTAGTTTTAATATAGATTTTAGTATACTTGCATCATTTCTATAATCATTATGTGGAGGTTCTCCTTAATATTCTTCATTAAAAAAATTGTCGATAAGCGGAGTATGCTGTAAATTGATTACTGCGGAACTTGCTTTGTCAACCTAAGGTTGTTCTGCTTTTATAAAAATTACTTTGTTGTTTTGCCATTCATCTACTTCGCTAATGCGTGTTTCTTTAATCACGTTCTGTTTCTTAGCTCATCATTTGATGGACATGATGAGGAGGACTATGTAGAACATGACGAAGCCACTGCAGATGGGCAGACTGTCAAGAATGGCACTGATAGTAAATTGCTTTCTCACCAACTTCCTCCTTGGCTTTCTGATTCCTCTCCTGACGAGTTTATTGTACGTGCTTGTTGCACTTATATAACTATCCTCTGCCCAATTTTTTTCAGTGTTGTGACATTGCTTTTTCTTCTGTTTCAGGAAGCAGTAAGAAAGAGTGATGATCCACTGCATGTGAAGTATCTAAAGACCCTTGTTCAGTGTCTCTGCATGCTTGGAAAAGTTGCAGCTGCTGGTGCTATCATATGGTTCACTTTTAAATAATTTTCATGTTTCTAAATGGTCTTAAAATGCTAGGATTTCTGTTTTACAGCTGGATTTAGTTATAGATCGCTAGCAGTGGCCTCATTTCGTTAGTTAAATTCTCACATATGTCATCACTAGATACTATCTTGATCAAATGTATATGTGTAATTTGTGGGGCCATTTAACGTTTATCATTCTTGAAGTTAAAGGAATGGATAGCCGATGCAGCTCAAATTTTGCTAGTTTTCCATTCAAAATTGTTACTTGGTGGAAACTTTCTTAGTGATGTTTTGTGTTCTCTTGCAGCCAAAAACTTCGACCCACAATACATGAGATCATTATATCCAAGATTAAAGCCAGTATGGAGACTAGAAATTTGTCAAAGTCCGCCAGTAGTCAGGGTGATCGAACCGTCGCTGGGGGATTGCATTTTGTCAAAGGACAATCTGAGGCGTACAGACTATTTAAAGAAAAACCTCAAAATGGCATATCAAATTCAGGAACTCACCTGGCTGTGAGCCCTGTTTCGCCTCTTATGGCTCCTGGAGGCAAAGCGCAAGCTGCAGCAAAAGACCTTCTTGACTCAATTTTAGATACTATTGTCAAGATATTTGGTGAGCAATTCAACTATAAAAATCGTCTCAGTATTTTGTATTTTCTCTGATGAAAGCTCAAAATTTCTCTTACTGTTACTTCTATAGAAAATCATGTTGTTATTGGAGAGCTTTTGGAGTTGAAGGCTTCGCAACATGACATTAACACACCGAAGTCATTGCCTACTGATGTAAATTGGAACACTGATTCTGAAGCATCCCAAGTTACTGGAGGCTACACTATCAGTTTTCCCTTGACAGTCTTACAGGTCTGCCTATTGATTTCAAAATATATAATATGTCGTGAAGCCAAATGTTAATAAATCTATATTGAACTACTGGGTTCTCATACGTAAGCTTATTGAAACTTTTACGTTCTAATGGTGAAGAGTGAATGCCAACAACTCATATGTGAGATTCTACGAGCAACTCCAGAAGCTGCTTCAGCAGATGCTGCTGCACAAACTGCTAAACTTGCAAAGAAAGCTCCCAAAAAAGAAAAAAGGCAAGTGACCCCTAACATTGGTAGTTCATACATTTACTGAGATGGTTTTCTCATTATCATTTAGATACATAGACAACGAAACATGTCCCAAGAATTAGACATTTAAGATTTTGTTAAGATAGGCCTCATTTCCATGTACAAGTATGTTTTCATTGGGCTGTGAATCACATGATATGGTCATTCGATAATATAAGGAGGATATTAGAGCAGAGATTTCTTATGATGTTCTAATAAGAAGGTTTTACGAAGCCAAGTCTAGAAATTTGGGATTTGGTTCTTCTCAGAGCGCTAGTAAAGTGGAGCGCTGAAGAGTATGACACAAATTTGAATGTAAATATCTGCAGTTTGGTTAGTAGTATTGATGCTTGATTGATGATGGTGGACTGCAGGGATGCACCTGAAGATGGGTTAACATTCACCTTTCGGTTTACAGATGCAACTGTATCGATTTCTAATCAGGGTAATTAATCAATTATCCTGAATTTTCTTTTGTTATAATGCCTTTGGTGGACTTAATGACGTTATGCTGCTAGCAGGAGCTGATCTAATTCGCAAAGGCTGGGGAAAGAGGGCTTCAAATTCATCACAGGAAGGTTATGGGTCTGCAGCAGTATTGCCTGAACAGGGAATATATCTTGCTGCATCTATTTACCGGCCTGTCCTTCAGGTTTGATTCTGGTTCATCTAAGCTTTTTCATTCAATGTCAACTGTTTTCTGTAAACTTATGATCTTTATTGTCTTGCAGTTTACAGATAAAATCACTTCAATGTTGCCCAAAAAGCATTCCCAGCTTGTGTAAGTTCAAAATTTTCGCTTGCCTGTGCAGGCTGTCATTCTGGCAAGGCTAAACACATTGCCCACTTTCCAAAATGAAAGTTGAAATTATTGTTTAGTCAAGTGCTGAAAAGTTGCCAGTATTTTCACCATCGAGTTTTACGATACTTGATACAGGAATGATGGATTGCTTACATTCACTGAGAACTTTGTGAAGGACCACCTGTTACCGACAATGTTTGTGGACTATAGGAAAGGCGTACAGCAAGCTATATCAAGTTAGTTCCGTAGACTATAGAGATGTGATCATAGCGTTTTTTTGTTGCTACTTTAGGGCAATTCTCCTCTAACAGTATACACAGAAGTTGCATCGTTAAAGGGGAACTGATTATTTCTTTCCCAAAAACTTGGAGTTTTACCATCGCATGGTGGTAGTAGAAGCATTTGCTTGCAAAACTAACTGAATTGGTCTGCCAATATAGGGTGTGGCAGTTTTATGAAAAGTTAAAGCGTCTTTGAGAATTGTTGCATCTATTTTGAGAGATTGCTTGGCAAGAAAGTTTTTATAGGAATATTTACATTTCACTAGCTTATGAAAATGAAGTACCAGTTGTGTCTGCGTATATTCAAGGTTGGAAACCCATGGTTCGCAAAATCATTTTGTAGGTGCTGCCGCATTTAGGCCCCGTGTACATACAACTACGTACACCCCAACCGTAGAAAAGGGTCGACCTATCTTACAAGGTCTTTTGGCAATAGATCTCCTTGCAAAAGAGGCAAGTTGTCTATGCTTTTAAACTAGAAGCTAAACTTTGTTGCTTTTCACATTTTTGATCTGCCTTAAAGGAATTGATGGTTACTTCTAGTTCATCATTTAATCCATTTTTCGTGTTCTCAGTTTCATGGTGTTTTTGTTTTTAATGAACTTCCTTGCTCTTTCACTTTTTCTATAGGTTCTTGGTTGGGCGCAAGCCATGCCTAAATTTGCTACTGACCTTGTGAAGTATGTTCAGACATTTCTTGAGAGAACATTTGAGAGATGTCGAACATCATACATGGAGGTATGGATCTTCATCGTTTCTCGTTTTTGTCCTGTTCCTCTGGCTCTTTAATCTATTTATATGTTTGACATCTGGTTTAGGGTTTTGCACCGATAGCACAATCATAGACTAAAAAGTAACCTTGTCAGCTTGATGTGATTTTAAAAACTCAGTTGGAGGTGTATAAATTAGGTGATTTGACCGTGGATTTAGAGTCTACAATGTCATGAACATCGTGAAGCTAGCTAGGGTTCAATTTGAGCTACGTGAAAACTGGCATACTAAATGAAGTAATTACAGTATTCTGTTTTAGGCTTTTGGCATTGTCTTGCGTAGTCTACAGTGTAAATGCTTAAAGGAATAATCCTTAGAAAGTTTGATTCAAAGAGAGGGGTGGTAGAATATGGTGTTAGCCAATCTTGTATGCACCTTTTTGTCCATCTTTGATAAAAATCTGCATTTCCCTTCACCATTATATTACCATTTATATGCCTCAAGTGTCCCTAAATCTGAACTGATGTATCTCTTCCGTTGAGCACAATTTTCTGAGCATAATTTTAATTATTAATATATCAGGCTGTGCTAGAGAAGCTCAGTTACAGGCTTATTGGGAGGCATGATATTGAGAAATTGATGCGTCTTGATGCGGCGAGTGCTTGTTTGCCATCTACGCTTGGCCATTCTGTTTCTCACTCTGAGGCTGTTGGCTCCGAAGTAGAACTCAGTGAACTATTCTTAAGTTTGCCGGCTATCAAGCAGGTAAATTTCATTTGTTGTCTGAAACTTATTCAGTAAGAATTTTTGATTTGGTGAAGATTATTTAAGTAAGTGTGTTTCTTACAGGATAATCTAATTCGTGATGACAACAAACTGATTTTGTTAGCCTCTCTTAGTGACTCTCTTGAATACGTGGCAGACTCTATTGAGAGGTGAGTTCATTGGATCTGATTTTTTATGCATGCCGCTTCCTGTCATGTCTTGTTCCTATCTGTCAGTACATCTTAGAGACTAAACTAGATTGATTGCTGTCTTTATGATTTTATAAAAGAGGAGAAAATGGGACATGCGTAATAAAAAAGGATATTTAAGAGACTAAACTACTGTCTTATCCAGCTCAAATATAAAGAAACTCAGAAACTTTTGCGTCCAGTGTAAAAAAGAAACTTGAATGGTTGGATAGGTCTTTATTTAGTCCTATCTTCCTTCCCTAAGTAGCAAGCAAATGAAAACTCATTCTGAAGTTTTAATTTCCTAAAATCTTTAGGCTTGGACAAGCAGTTCCTCGTGCAGCAAGTCAAGCTGAAGGTAATAGCAGGAATCAAACAACTTCTCCTAGGAATCTGGCATCATTTGCTGATGAGTACAGAAAACTTGCGACTGATTGCCTAAAGGTTCTTCGAGTTGAGATGCAATTGGAAACAGTCTTTCATCTTCAGGTATGTGATAGATGTTGCCTTTGTTATGAAGGTGTCATGGCTATTACAAATTCAATATGTGACCTCTAAAGCTTACAAAATGATATGGTGTTGAAAGGAAATGACGAATCGGGAATACTTGGAGGATGAGGATGCTGAAGAGCCCGACGACTTTGTGATTTCTCTTACTTCACAGGTTAGTTATTATCACTTTAAAAGCCTTATTTAGTTTCATAGATATCAAATATTCGTATCACTCTCTTCTGCGGAGAGAATCTAGTTAGCCAAATGATGAAGCCATCTTAATTATTGCGATGAATTTTCATTCTTGTTTAGTCTGCAATCGATCTAGTTTTGAATTGGTTTTACGAGATGATAATCTTTTCAACCTCTATATTTCTGCACCATCCAAGTGCTTGACACTTTCTCTTTTTTTAACAGATAACACGCAGGGACGAGGGAATGGCGCCTTTCATCTCTGGTGAGAAGCGGAATTATGTTTTTGGTGGCATCTGTGGAATTGCAGCGAATGCGTCCATTAAGGTACACCTCTTCTTTTCATCTTTGAAACCGGTTTTTGTTTACTGGAATTAATTCAAATGTCAATGTACCGTATCATAATTATGTATCTAACATATGATCATCATCTTCGAAACCGTTAAAAGTCATTTATTACGTTTTTTTTTAGGCTTTGGCTGACATGAGATCAATAAACCTTTTTGGAGTTCAACAAATTTGTAGGAACACTATTGCATTGGAACAGGTAAAGATCAGTCATGTTTAGATGCCAAGTTTACTATTTTAAAATCATTTCCAATAGCATTCACTGTCTACTACATCTGTGTGTATTATATATACATGGCAGGCCATGGCAGCTATTCCATATATCGATGGTGAAAGCGTACAACAGAACCTAGATCGTGTCCGTACTTATTTTGAACTACTAAACATGCCATTCGAGGTTAGTCAAAGAAGATATGGTTTCTCTTCTTGGTTTGTCATTCGCTTTTCTGAGCATTCTTACACTCAGATGTTTGTTTACCTGATGTTCTTACAGGCGTTGCTTGCATTCATAGCGGAACATGACCAACTGTTCACACCCACAGAGTCTGCTTTCTCAACTTGATTTCCTGTTAAACTTCTCGAAATAAACACAGTTTCTTGACTTGTTAAAGTAAAATTCTGTTGGGCTTGCAGGTATTCTAATCTTCTAAAGGTGAATGTCCCTGGAAGAGATACTCCTCCAGATGCTCAGTCCCGCCTTTCGGAAATTCTTTCTCACTAATGTATCAACTCCTTGACCCATTCGTGGATTACCACCGTGGATAAACAAAGCTTCTCCAGCAGCCAATCTGTTTCATTATTATCATAAGCTGCAGAAAAATCACAATGGTGAAATCCCAAAGGAGAGGCAAGAGATACTGAAATGTCTAGTTTCGTGAGTATCTTGTTTTGCGGTGTCTCGAATACGGAACCAAGACCTTACCTTGAGAGCTTTGTTTTGTCTAAATTCGTTGGTAGAGGTTTCGTTTGTATAAAACTTTCCAAGGCGAGTTCATTTATCTTTCAAGTGAAACACAAAGATAGAGAGAAAGCCACAAATTATATACCATAGAGTGAAGTATTCACGATTTAGGCTGTTTTATCAGTGACTAAAGATTTTCTTAGCGCCTGCGGCTTTTTCGCCAGGCGGTCTTTGTCTGTAATGCCATCATTCCCCGCGGACTTCCTTAGAAAATTTAGCTCTCCACAATGAACTAGAAAAAAGTGAAGTATTCACGATTTAGTATGCTTTAACTGACTAAAGACTTTCTTCGCATCTGCGGCGTTTTCGCCAAACGGTCTTTACCTGTAATGACATCCTCTCTGCTGTGTGATAATCGAGATGGTCACAAGGTCGGGATGCGCGTCTTGCTAGAGAGTCGACGTGCTCGGTCCGAAGGAACTAAGTTGTTCTTGAGAGAGAACCGACTAGATTCAGAGATTAGCAGGAGTTAGAAATGTGCTCGGGATGAACGAGGAGAGAATCGTGTTCGGGTTCGCTAAAAGAGAATAATATGCTCGGAATGAGCGTGTCTTTATATTCAGATATCCGAGCAGGTCGAGAGACGTGCTCGGTTTACAATTTGGGAAATGGATTCTAGAGAGAGAAAGTAGTAAGAAGTGCACAAATCCCCAAAAAGTTACATAAATGTACAGTGACGAGTTCTATTTATAGTAAAATACGGTCGTACTTTTCACAGGCCGTTGACCGTTTGTCGGGCTCGTGCGGATGGGCCGTACTTGATGACGAAGTGGGCCGAGCCGTACGTTGTTTGGATGCTAGCGTAGCTGAGCCGACTTGTGTTGTTCGGCTTAGCCGAGCCGAGCCGACTGGTGTTGTTCGGCTTAGTCGAGCCGAGCCGAGAGTGATAAGCTGCACTCGAGCGTACGTATTTGGGCTGTTTTGTTTCTGTTGGGCCGGCCTTTAAATGGAGAATAAATCCTGGGCCTTCTAAATGGGTGGGGTGCTAAACCCACCTATAACAGTAAGCCCCCCCAGTTCGTCGATCTTCGTGCGCTTGGAGTCGACGTATTTGATGATGTGTTAGTTGGGCCGGTATTTATTCGGAATGGATCTGGTCGGTCCTACCGTTTCTTCTTGGGAAGCTCAAACGGTTTCTTGGGAAGAGCTGGATACTGAAGATTTGTTGGAGTAGTGATGATACCTATAACCGCCGGAAGACGAAGAGGTGCGTAGGGGGCCATCATTGTTCTTGTCTCGAAATCTCCCCTTTTTGCTTATAAATATATCGCGGTGCTCCTTTCCGTTTTCATTTCTCTCCTTCCGCAGGTAATTCGCTCTCCCTTCTCTCTAGAATTCTCTCTCTAGATTGTTGTTTGTTGTATAGTTTGTAAACATGAGGATTGAATCTCATTCTCAGTCGTCGTCCGATCGTGAGGATTTGTACTCGGTAAGACCGTCTCCGGGCAATTCTGCTCGATCTAGTTCATCCGCTGTGCAGTCAGATTCTTCGGCTAGTTCGGGGCGGACAGAGATTGTCGGGTCGTTCCTCCGAGAAGGTCCGGTTGGTTTTGTTCCTAGTTTGCTCGGTGCTCCGAATATTCAGGTTCCTCACTTGATAGATTCGGACGACGACGGATCAAGGCCTTGGCGTCCACCGGTGATTTTTCCGTTGAAAGAGGAGGACGTTTGGCAGGTTGATCAGGCGCTTCTTGGGACTCTTTCTCCGCTTCCGAGCAGGTCGAAGAAAAGGATGAGTCAGCAGGCTTCGGGAGATCCCGAGGAGACGAAGAAAACTCGCCCTCTTCGTCCTGTTCTCCCCACTGAGTGTACCGACGACGACTTAAAGTGGTTGGTTGACAACTGTGACAGTGGTGGAGCCGGTCAACTTGAGCTGCGTAGACCCGAGCCGCACCAGAGGCCTTGGGATTGTCCGAAGGGATGGGTATGTCTGTACAACTTTTGGTTCAATCAGATCCATCTACGGTTCCCTATCCCAAAGTTGCTCGTCGCCTATTGCGAGGAGAGGAGGATCGCGTTGTCCCAGCTGAGTCCTTCGGCCGTTCAGAATATAGTCGGTTGTACCATCTTAGCTGCCGAGTGTGGCGTGGATATGAGCCTTCGATTTTTCGAGGAGATCTCGTCTATTTCTGCGAACGGGACGACTCTTGGGACTCGCTATGTGAGTATGAGGGCTCGCTTCGATCTCAAGGTTTCCATTGCTAAGCCGTCGAAGGTCAATAATTGGCAGGATCGGTATTTTTACGCTCGGGTGAACGAGGCTTCGGTTCCAGATCCGAACAGACCGTATAGGACGAAATGGAATCGTTTTCATGGTAATCCTTTTTCGCTTTACTATTTCCTTGAATTAACTAACTCATGCTCGTTTTTTTTGTTGGTAGATCGTCATCCTACTACGCTTTCTCCTCCGGATAACTTTCGGGACGACTTGAGGAAACTTGTTGCTCGTGGGATTGAGAAGTGGCCAGAAGTCAAAGCTGATCGGGTGAGGCGAGCTTTCGAGAGCCTTGATCAGAGTGAGATTTGCTCCCCTTCCCCTTTTTCCTTACTTTTGATTATCTTCTCGGTTTTCCTTTTTCTGATTTCAGGATTTTGGCAGATTGTCTTCTCCGCTCGATTGAATCTTTGATCGAGCTAAACGGTCAGCCTTATTATCTCTACACGAAAGGAGGCAAGCAAGCGGTAGATATGGGTCAGATGGACGTCGAAGTTTTTGATTACGTCGGGGAGAATCTTATCAATCCGCAGCCCCCGACCATCCCTCCGAACGAGGAGGTAATGTCTGTTGACCTGGATCCCAATCGTCCTTTTTCCCCGTCGGTCGGGCCAGTACCTTCGGGAATGATTTTTGTGAATGAGTATCATCGAGACTTATTTCGTCAGGTGAGCGCGACGGTGGATGCGATTGAAGCTGAGCGAGCCGAGAAGCGTCGGAGGAAGAAGAAGAACAAGAAAAGGACTCGTGATGATGGCGCGGCTGGTGCCGAAGGGGATGACACGGAGGAGCCCTCCGGAGTACCTCCTTTGGAGAGGAAGAGAAAGAAGAGAACCGTCGATGCGGAGACGTTTTCCGGGGGTCAAGTGAACGAGGCTTCGGTTGAGGCGCCCGGACATCCTATTATAGGAGGGGGTGAACTGGTGGTTCATCCCGAGAACGTGGATCCTCTGCTTGATCCTTTGGATGAAGATGGTGTTGAGGCTGGTCGGGAGGGTGAGAAGGATGGAAACCGTTCTCCCGGGAATCAGAACGAGGATGCGGTCACCGACTTTGGTTTTGGTTTCAGCTATGAGGGCTCCAAGCCGATTATTCGTGATGGAGAAGCTTGTGCGGATTTGTTCCGTATGCTGAGGGATAGTCCTCCGAGGGAGCTTCTTCCGGTTAACCGTACGCCTTTCGCGGAGAATAAAAAGGCGGCAGCAAAAAGTTTTGCTCGGGTAGGCTCCCTTTTTTTTTATCTTCCCTTCATAATTACTTGGTTCTGATCCGGTGGTCCCTGTTTTCTTCAGGGGCTTGCTCATTACAACCTGCTGTTCGATGAGTATGAGAGTCATCGGGTTGATCTTGAGAGGGTGATCTGTAGTCTGAGGAGGGAGCTCGGTAAAGCCGAAAGGACTATTTCCGAGCTAGAAGGGTATCGCCAGGTGGCGGCTGCTGCAGAGGCGCTTCGCTCATCTCTCAAGGTTGAGGAGGAGAAGGTGTCAGCTTTGGAGGAAAAGGTTGTTGAGCTTTCCACCGAGAATGCTCGGTTGGATGCCGAGAACAGGGAGTGTCTGGCCGATTGTTCGAATGCTCGGGCCGAGGCCGATGAACTGACGGTTCGGGTTGCAGACCTTGAGAGTAAATTGGAGTCGGAATGTGCTCGACTCAAGACCTCTTTGCTTGAGAAGGAGCGTATATCGAGCAAGGCGCAAGCTCGGCTTTCCAAGATAAAGAAAGCCAATGAAGAGAAAGAGCTTGGGAGGAGAAACCATACACTGATGAACCAAGCTGCTGCTGTTGCGTCGATGCTGGAGGCGCTCGTCAAGGAAGGGTTTGCTATTCCTCCCGACAGGATAGCCAAGGCGCATTCGGATGTTGCTCGTTTCAAGCAGGCGCTCATCTCGATTCAGTTTACCGACCTGGTTGAAGGGGATTTTGTTATGACTCCGCCAGGTAGTCCAGGTCGAGTTGATGGGGCTTCTTCAATGCCTGCTTTGGATCAGTCTGTCTCGAATCGTGCGTTCGTGACATCTTCGGTGGTGGGGCTTCTTCAATGCCTGCTTTGGATCAATCCTTATGGATCTTTGTTGTTGTTTTTTTTTTTTGGTGTGAAGCTTGTTGTAAACGGATTCGTGCTTTTGAGCACTTCTAATGAATTTTATTTTTCTTCGCTTTTCTTCCCCCTTCCTCTTTAAAATGTCTAAGTTGGAACAAATGAAGAAAGAAATGCTCGGTCTGTGTTAGATAGTTGATTTTGGGGGGGAGCGAGCGAGGTGCTCGGCTTATCCCGTAGGACCGACCGGGACAGTTGTGCGAAACTGTGTTCGGCTTATTTTCCTGTCAGTCGTCCTTGTGCGGGAACTGGGCCCGGCTTTTACTTAGCTGTGGGTTTCGAGGCTATGCTCGTTTCACCACGGGTCGGGTGCGAGTGAGTGCTCGGCTTACCCCTAAGGTCTGATCGGAACAGTGTGCGAGAGCTATGCTCGGCTTATTTACTGTCGATCAGCCTTGTGCGGGAACTTGGCCCGGCTTAAAAGTGTATCGAACATCTGACCAGGATGTCGATCTGTTTGGTGCGGTTGGAACAAAGTTGAACTTAATAAAATTTTATTATTGATATAGCTGAGCCTCGTGAGAGGTTGCCTACGTACCCCGAAAGGGGATCAAGCCGATCGTAGTTCACTTTACATATTACTCGAACTCGTGTATAGCGAGCTCGGTTTTGGAGCAAGAGATGCTCGTTTTTTTTTTTTTTTTTTTTTGAGCGCGATGCTCGGCTTTTTTGTGAGCGAGAGATGCTCGTTTTTTTTTTTTCTTGAGCGCGATGCTCGGCTTTTTTGTGAGCGAGAGATGCTCGTTTTTTTTTTTTTTTTTTTTGTGCGCGATGCTCGGCTTTTTTGTGAGCGAGAAATGCTCAGCCTAGTAGTAGTACCTTTTGAGTTTGTTTGCATTCCAAGAGCGTGGAATGGCTTCTCCCTTCATCGTTACGAGCTCGTAAACCCCGGGCTTTACTATCTTTGAAACGATGTACGGACCTTCCCAGTTCGCGCCGAGTTTTCCTGCTCGGTATTCCCGTGTGTTTTCGAACACTTTCCGGAGAACGAGGTCACCTTCCACGAAGCGGCGTCCTTTGACCTTCTTGTTGTAGTGTCGGGTGATCTGTTGCTGGTAGTTTAGGAGGCGTAGGAGTGCTCGGTCTCGTAATTCTTCTGCGTGGTCGAGGCAATCAATAATCATGTTGTTGTTAAGTTCCTCGTGCTCGGGCGCAACACTCAAGCGTATTGTCGGGACGCACACCTCGGCCGGAGACATTGCCTCCATTCCGTGAGAAAGTGAGAAGGGGGTTTGACCGGTCGATGTCCTTGGTGTGGTTCGATGAGACCAGAGAACGCCGTCGAGCTCGTCGGCCCATAGGCCTTTCTTGCTCTCCATCCGTTTCTTCAGTCCGTCAATGATCGTCTTGTTTGTCGCCTCGGCCTGCCCGTTCCCTTGTGGGTATCTCGGGGTGGACTTGCTTAGACGGATCTTCCATCTTGCACAGAAACCTTCGAACAGATTGGAGATGAATTGGGACCCGTTATCGGTTACAATCTCGTATGGGACACCGTGGCGACATATTATGTATTTCCAGACGAAATTCTGAACGTCGAGGTTTTTGATTTCCGAGTAGGATTCGGCTTCAACCCATTTGGTGAAATAATCGGTCATTATCAGGATGAATTTCTTTTGATGCGAGGCTGGCAGGGGCCCGACGATGTCCATGGCCCATCTCATGAATGGGTAGGGTGTGGCTGCAGTGGTGAGAAGCTCGGGTGGCTGGTGTATGCTTGGGGCGTGCCTCTGACATTTCTCGCATCGGGCAACATAGCTCTCGCAGTCAGCGATCATGGTTGGCCAGAAGTGACCGTGTCGCTTTATTTTTGTGGCCAATGCTCGGCCGCTTGTGTGATTTCCGCCTTCTCCTTCGTGAGTTTGCTCGGTGACCCATTGGATCTCCTGCCCGTTTATGCATCGTAAGAGTGCCTTGGACGCGCTCCATCGAAATAGTTTGTCATTCATCATTACGTACTGAGCGCAGCGAGCTTTTAAACGGCGAGCTGCCCAACGATCCTCGGGGACCTTCCCTGTTAATATATAGTCTTTGATTTCGTCTCTCCAGTCGGTGGTAATAGTATGCTCGGGATCGGTATCCCTAATTACCTCCTCGTTGCTTTTGTGAGCATCGTCCAATCCTTCTTCTTCCTCGGTAATGAGAAGTACGTCTTCGTTTGACGCAATGCTTGGTCGGGCTATGCATTCGACTGGAATGATTCGACGAAGGTCGGGGTCTGAAGTCGATGCTAGGGCGGCCAGTGCGTCAGCAGAGGAGTTGTCGCTTCGGGGAATCTTTGTTAGCGTGACTGAGCCGATTCGCGCGGTAATTTCTTGGACGAGCTTTAAGTACGCGTCCATGCGCTCGTTTTTTGCTTTGTATTCCCCGTTAAACTGGTTCACAACGAGATGAGAGTCGGCGAACGCGTCTACTTGCCTCGCCCCTACTACTTCGGCCAGTCGCAATCCTGCGAGCAGTGCTTCGTATTCGGCTTCGTTGTTAGAGGCCGGAAATCCTAGACGGAAGGATTGCTCGATCAGTTCGCCGGTCGGGGAGGTCAGTTTGACTCCAACTCCTGAACCGTTTCTTGATGATGAACCGTCTACGAACAGAGTCCATTTCTCCTTTGGCTCTTGTCCTTCGGCTATGGTGAGCTCGGGTGGTAGTTCGATGATGAAGTCTGTGAGGACCTGGGATTTGGCGCTGGTCCTGGGCTTGTACTCAATATCGTATTCGCTGAGCTCAACTGCCCACTTAGCTATCCTTCCTGATTGGCTCGGGCTGTGCAATATTGTTCGGATCGGTTGATTTGTTAGGACGACTACCGAATGCGACTGAAAATAGGGGCGGAGCTTCCGGGCTGAGACGACGACTGCCAACGCGAGTTTCTCAAGTGTGTTGTAGCGTGTTTCTGCGTCGTCAAATATCTTGCTGGTGTAGAAGATTGGTCGTTGATCGCCTCGGTCGTCGCGGACGAGCACACTGCTGACTGCCGAGGTTGACACAGAGATGTACAAGTACAGCGTCTCTCCTTCCTCGGGTTTGGCCAGAATTGGTGGGGGTGGAGAGGTAGGTCTTTAGCTGTTGAAACGCGTCCTCGCACTTAGCGTCCCACTCGAATTTCTTGTTCCCACGAAGAAGATTGTAGAAAGGGAGACACTTGTCCGTTGATCGAGAGATGAATCTATTCAGGGCTGCGACACGTCCGGTTAGTCGTTGGACTTCTCTGGTGTTCCTAGGAGATGGGAGCTCGGTGATCGCCGTTATTTTCTTCGGATTTGCTTCGATGCCCCTCTTTGTGACGATGTAACCAAGGAATTTTCCCGATGTGACCGCGAAAGTACATTTTGCTGGATTCAACTTCATTCCGTACTTGTTCAGGCTCGCGAAACATGTTGCGAGGTGACTGATGTGGTCGTCGGCTAAAGCGGATTTGACGAGCATATCGTCAATATAAACTTCCATTGTGTTGCCGAGCTGGTCGGCGAACATTCGGTTTACGAGGCGCTGGTAAGTTGCTCCTGCATTCTTGAGCCCGAAGGGCATTACCTTGTAACAATATGTCCCGCGGTCAGTGATGAAGGAAGTCTTTTCTCGGTCGTCTGGGTGCATCATAATCTGATTATACCCGGCGAAGGCGTCCATGAACGATAGTAATTCGTGGCCGGTGGTCGCTTCGACGAGTCGATCAATGTGCGGAAGCGGGAAGCTATCCTTTGGGCACGCCTTGTTGAGGTCGGTGAAATCTACGCATACTCTCCATTTACCGTTCTTCTTTTTCACTACGACGGGATTTTCCAACCAGTCCGGATACTTCACCTCGGTGATCGAACCTGCCTTTGAAAGTCTTTCTACCTCTTCGTTGACAGCTTTGGCGCGTTCGGGGCCGAGCTTTCGTCTTTTCTGTTTGACTGGTTTAAAGATCGGATCGACGTGCAGTTCGTGACATGCGATGGTCGGGTCGACTCCAGTCATGTCAGTCGTCGTCCAGGCGAAGGTCGTGGCATTTTCCTTCAAGAATTCTATCAGCTTGTCTCGTAGGTCAGCTCGGAGGTCGGCTCCTATTCCGACGCAGCGTTCGGGATCGCGAATGTCGATGTTGATTTGTACTATTGCGTCCTTCTGCGGGCGATCGGGAGGTGGCAGCTCGATTCGAGGCTCCACGACTAGGTATGCTTGTGATTTATGGCGCATTTTGTGCTCGATACGGAAGCATGTGCGGGATATCCTCTGATCTCCTCGTAGTGTATACACGCCGAATGGAGTTGGGAACTTGACACATTGATGAAATGTGGATGGGACCGCCCTCATTTCGTGAATCCAAGGCGTGCCGAGGATGACGTTGTAGATAGCTGGTCGGTCGACGACTACGAACTTGATCAGTTTGGTGATTCTGCCGACGTAGACTGGAAGTTTGATTGTTCCGACTGTGTTGATCGAGTCTCCCGAGAAGCCGGTTAGTGGTCTCGTCGATGGTTTGATACGGTAGTCGCTGAGCTCCATTCGTTGCAGCGTTTCTCTAAAAATTAGGTCGACCGAGCTGCCGGTATCGATCAGAATTTTTTCTACCTCGCAGTCGCCGATTCTCATGGCGACGACGAGTGGATCGTTATGCGGTCGATCCACTCCTTCGGCATCCTATTCGGTGAAACTCACTTCCTCGCCGATTCTGAGCTCGTCGGTGGCGTTTCGTCTGTAGTGCTGGGCGGCCGTGGCCCTCCGTTCGTATTCTTTTATCGATCGAACTGAATCGTTGACCATAGGCAGTCCTCCCATAATCATGTTTATTCGTCTCCTCGGACGTGCTCCGTCTTCTTCTTCTTCGTCGCGGGCTCTTTTGTCCGCGGCTGCCGCTGCGTTGATTTGTTCGGTCTCCTCGTCGAAGGCAACCTGTTTCCTTCGCTCTTCCTGGACGATCCTGAAGCGCTCGGCCTCGTTCTTTGGCTGCGTGACCTGGTTGATTTGCCTCGGGTGAGGTTTGTTGCGATCTAGCACTAGTTTCTTCCCGTCTTTTTGGTAATCGGCGAAGAGGAGGGCTTGAAGGTTTCTGCATTCCTCGGTGCTATGACCCGCTCGCTGATGATATTCGCAGAATAACTTGCTTTTATCGGCTCCTCGGACGAACTTGTTCCATGGCTTGCCTTGATTTTTACCTTGGTATCCTTGGGTGGGTCGTTCCTGCTTATGATTTTGAGAGCGGTCGGGATGACCTTGTCGTTGATCCTGATGGGGACATTCCTCGTCCTGTCGGTGTCCTTGCAGCTGATCGCTGACGTAATACGACGATTTTTCTTTTCTCGCGGTTTCTTCTTCCTTGGATTTTTTGTAATCTTGATCGTAGTGCTGCCGAGGTTCGTATTGCTCGGTACTTTTTTCGGTTTTGTCTTTCGAAGTCGAACTCTTGGGCCCAAATTTCTTGGCTAGGGTTTCTTTTTCCTCCTCGAGTTCGACGAAGATCGATGCTCGGTGGAGGGCGTCCTCTAGCGAGCTTGGTCTATTTTTCTTCAGTTCTTCTTGGAAGCTTGATTCGTACCAGAGGCCGTTTCGGAGCGCGGGTAGGCCTTCGCTGTCGGTGATCGTGATTTTGGCCAAAACATTTTTGAAGCGGGTGACGTACGATCGGAGGCTTTCCCTCGGTCCTTGGGAAATAGCCCACATGTCGGCGTTTGATACCTCTTCCTGAATATACATCGAGTAATGTTTGAGAAAGGCGTGCGTTAAGTCGCTGTATCCGTCGATCGAGTTTGGTTCCAAGCGGGAGAACCAATCCAGGGCCGAGCCGGTCAAATGCTCGACGAACAGTTGACAGTAACCTGCGTCGCGTTCCCCAATACTGAACTTTGTCCTCCCCATTGCAATGCGGAATGCCGTCAGAAACTGCCTTGGGTCGGATTTACCGTCGTAGGTCGTCATCTTGATTTTGACTGCGGAGATAGGATGCTCAAACTGGATATCCATGAGGCGCCGAGTGAACGGAGTATTCTGAGTTTCTTCCAGTACACGGTCAATCTCGGGGGCCGAGCTGATCGCTTGATGGACTTTGGACGTCATATTTTTCAACATTAGCTTTATGTCCTCAATTTCGTTGTCTCTGTGTGCGTCGGGTGCTGAGCCGCCCGGGACATCCGTGTTGGGAGGTTGTTCGTCCTCGGTCTGCTGCTGCGTTACCGTCCGGTTTCTCGGATTTGGAGGTGGCGTTTCTTCAAACAATGCTCGGTGAAGATGAGTTCGAGGAACGGATCCTTGTTGACTTGTCATTCGCAGATCGTTGATTTGTCCCTGGCATACCGCATGTGCCGTGGCGAGCTGATCGAAGCGTGCGTTGCTTCCCTGAGAGAGTTCGGCTACTTGAGTCATGAGAGTTTTGAGCAAGGTGGACATGTCTTGCTCTTTCGTCTGAGTTTCCGCGGCTTGTTGTGGTCGTTCGGTATTTAGAGGTTGCTGCTCGGCGCCGGCCGGATGGATGATTGGATCTGCAACCTGAGAAACGTGCTGGGTTTGCCCTCTTGCTCGGGAGGCCGTTTCCGAGCTTGTTATGTCTTCGATATGGACGTAATCCTTGTTCGATGGAGCTCCCGTCATTGCTGAATCTGTCCGTTAGTGAAGAAAAACTTATATGTCCCCACAGTCGGCGCCAATTGTGATAACCGAGATGGTCACAAGGTCGGGATGCGCGTCTTGCTAGAGAGTCGACGTGCTCGGTCCGAAGGAACTAAGTTGTTCTTGAGAGAGAACCGACTAGATTCAGAGATTAGCAGGAGTTAGAAATGTGCTCGGGATGAACGAGGAGAGAATCGTGTTCGGGTTCGCTAAAAGAGAATAATATGCTCGGAATGAGCGTGTCTTTATATTCAGATATCCGAGCAGGTCGAGAGACGTGCTCGGTTTACAATTTGGGAAATGGATTCTAGAGAGAGAAAGTAGTAAGAAGTGCACAAATCCCCAAAAAGTTACATAAATGTACAGTGACGACTTCTATTTATAGTAAAATACGGTCGTACTTTTCACAGGCCGTTGACCGTTTGTCGGGCTCGTGCGGATGGGCCGTACTTGATGACGAAGTGGGCCGAGCCGTACGTTGTTTGGATGCTAGCGTAGCTGAGCCGACTTGTGTTGTTCGGCTTAGCCGAGCCGAGCCGACTGGTGTTGTTCGGCTTAGTCGAGCCGAGCCGAGAGTGATAAGCTGCACTCGAGCGTACGTATTTGGGCTGTTTTGTTTCTGTTGGGCCGGCCTTTAAATGGAGAATAAATCCTGGGCCTTCTAAATGGGTGGGGTGCTAAACCCACCTATAACATGCTGGCTTTCATTGGTAACATAGGGAATTGCAAAAAACACAATTATACAAGTATTTTACCAACAAATGATTTTTTGTGGAATGTAAGATTGAGTGCAGAAAAGCAAATCTTGCATTTTTGCTTAAAAACACAAAAAAACCATTAGGCAAAAGGTAATGTTCATGTAGATTATATGTGGAATTTACTTTTTGTTAATTGATAGCTTGCGAAATTGTTAAATTGCCTTTAAATATAAAAATCTTATTTAAGCGCAATTCCATCATTCTAAATGTTACTATTCAAAGTCTGTTTCCACCTGTTTTCAGTCCCAAAAGAAAAAAGCAAAAAAGTCTCCACCTGCTGAAGACACTCTAGCTTATTCAGAGACTTTTGGCTCTTGCCCATTACCATCACAACAAGTTCTTACTTCTTAATAAACACCCGTCTCGGGTCCCTCATTTAGATGACAAAAACAAATTGTATAATCCAATAAACATTTTTGAGTAGTCCCAGTATTATTCCATCCGTATACCATTTTATTCCTTCTCGCTAGTCGCTATCGTCACCAATGGAAAATAGAATAATAAATTCAATATAGAGTTGTAGTTTAAATTTTTCTCAAGAGGCAGCTTTAGTTGTGTTTGCCATCGTTAAACTGTGCGTTTTTGGAAGACTTGAAAGTTTGAAGAAACTCTTTACCCTTTTGCAACTCCTGCTTCTCCCTCGACTTGTCCCACTTGTGTTCACTTGCTAGAATCTCCACCACACGCTGCAACGCTCGCGCTGCTGCGTCTGTGTCCAAGAACGCTATTCTACATCTCCTTGCTATGAAATCAACCGCTGATTCACAGTACTCATGCCTTGCGCAGTAAGCAACCTCTGCTTCAAGAAACGGATGTCCATGTGCCAACCGTTTCCCCAAACCCTCCTCCTGCATTCAAATAACCAGATCATAAACCGGATATAATCAATCTTCTAAACGTTGTGAAGATGGAAGAACCGAACCTGAGCTATGGTGGCGACTCGGTCAGCCATTGAACCATAGGCATGAGACAAATGCTTTGCAGCAGCTGTGTCCATTGCTCCAGGGACAACTTTACCACCATAGGTTTTTTTCATGCGCACGTATTGCTGTGCAAGAGCTGTGAAAGAAGATGGTTCCCATCCATGAGAACCCATAAGCTGTAGCTTCTGTGTTACACATTCATTGGTTGGACTCAGCTTTCCCGATTTGATTGCTGCATCAACCGCATCTTCCGCCATACTGAAGCAAATTTACAAATCAGCGAGAATAGTAACACAACTTTTTAAAAAAAGTTCTGCTATTTTCATCAACTCCCTCACCTTCGATAAGTTGTCCATTTTCCACCCGTGATTGTAACCAGACCAGGACATTCCTCAATGACAACGTGGTCTCTGGAGATACTCTCTGTGCTCTTAGCTGTTGGATCCATGGCTAATGGACGGATACCACTCCAAGCCGAAAGAACATCAGTACGTCGAACCTAATGAAATTTTATGATGGTAAATATCATCAACTGATAATTCACCTCTAAGCTGAGCCTGGACATACCTTAATGTTAAGATAGTCGCTGATTGCATCCAGTATAAATTGAATCTCATCCTCATGAGGTTCTGGAAGCGGAGTGATTGACGTGTTAGAGTCTGTAGTCCCTGCTACTGTTCTTCCCAACCACGGTAGCATGAACACAACGCGACCATCCTTAGTTTTAGGAACTATCAAGCCCATCCCTTCTGGAGAATAGTAATCAGGCAGCACAATGTGTACACCACTGCTTGGACATATCATCGGTTTTGTATTTTCATCAACCATCTTCCTAATGGAATCACAGAACGGTCCAGCCGCATTAACAACTACTTTCGCATAGCTGTCAAATTCTTTTCCTGTCGAAATAAAGCATCTCATTAACTGCACAAATCCTCACAGACCCGAGGTATACTAAATTCATGAAGTTGGTAGTTCTTGTACCTGTGAGATTGTTACGAACCCGGGCACCAATAATTCTCTTGGTACCATCATCTGTAATAAGCGATACAACCTCAGCATGGTTGAGAACTGCAGCACCAGCTAATGCAGCAGTACATGCCAAACCCACATTCAGACGTGAATCATTCATTTGCCCGTCGTAATACACAACAGTACCCCTCAAATTCTTGTCTTTCCCTTTCCTTGCAAGAGTGGGGAAGAGTTCAGCAGACTCTTGTGCAGAGTAATATCTTGATAGATGCAATAAGCGTGGTCCTGCTACCAAGTCATACATCTTCAGCCCCATCCAGAAGTAGATAACTTCGAACCAGTCAAAACAAGGTGTCATACAGGGCAGAGCATGACAGAGATGTGGCGCATTCTCAATGAGCTGTTTACGCTCCTCAAGAGCGTGGAATACAAGCTTAAGCTGTCCATAATCAAGATTGAAAACAGCTTTCTCCAAGTATCGAACCCCTAATCAAGATCAGTGTAAACGAGTACTAGATCAAATGAAACACGAATTAAACATAACAATGAGATGCAAGAGGAATTGTGAGGGCCTAATGGATGATCATACAACTCAAATCCAAATGATCAACGAAGCAATTGTTTCATAATACTAGCTACATCCCATGATTTACCTCCATGAATTAGCTTTGTTGAACGCGAAGAAGTCCCGGAGGAGAAATCCTCTCGCTCTACCAGACCAACACGGAGGCCACGTGTAGCAGCGTCAAGAGCGACTCCAGAACCAGTGGCTCCACCGCCAATGACGAGAACATCGAGAGGATTAGAAGAGCTGGCTCCAATCAGAACAGACTCTTGAGCAGATCGAGACGGTACGGAAGCGGTGGGATCACCAATCCTACGCCTCAACGAATCTAGAATCGGACCACCGCCTCTGTCGCTGGAGGCAACCGACGGCGATAGGTAGACTGCGCCACCGGATGCAGCGGCAATTACGGCGGCTCCGACGGCTAAACGGCGAATGGAAGCGACTGACATGGATGGAGAAAGGAAGAGGGAGGTTCAGACTTGGCTGACGTGGATTGCGTTGGGAAGCGAAGCGATCATGGGAAGAAGATGATTGTGAATGAAATCCCCTGTAATGGTAAATTATCCGTAAGTTACGGTTTCACCCTCTCAGATAACCGTGCGGTAAGTGGATGAAGGGTGTTATCGTCATTTACGTTAAATAGATTTCCGAGTTCGAAGGAACAGAGTTTATTGACTTTCTTTTTTACAAAGCTTTTAAGAGCAACCCCATTAGTGATATCCACAATGGGGTTCTTAAACTTTTTTTAATATATTTTTTGTTGGGTATGAATAGTTAAGAAACTGTGATGTTTTTAAGGATCCATTAGTGAACCCGTAAATGGGGTTCTTAAACTTTTTTTTTTTTTAACATTTTGAATTATAATTTTTATTAATTTTAATTGTAACCTTAAACATACAATAATTATCCAACTAGATGGCCAAATTTTTTTCATATATTCTCGACTAAATCAGCTTTCAAACGGTGATGTATCCGTTGATCACGAACTTGATTCCGAATGCCAAGCATATTACCGAGATTCAAAGGAATGTCTGTAGAGTACGAGAAATCAACATGTGAGCTTCTGCTTGATTCTCCCTCGCATTTTAAGAACTCAGATATATCGTACTGAGTGTGTCCTTCTCGCTCGTCTTCTACTATCATGTTGTGCAGTACGATGCATGATCTCATTATATTCCCTATTTTTTCCTTGTCCCAAAGGAGAGCCGGTTTTTTAACAATTCTAAATCTAGCTTGCAATACTCCAAAAGCACGCTCGACATCTTTCCGGGCGGCTTCTTGTCGTTTAGCAAATAACTCTGCTTTATCGCCTTGAGGAAGTGGTATAGACTGGATAAAGGTTGCCCATTTTGGATAAATACCGTCTGTGAGGTAGTACCCCATATCATACTTATGCCCGTTGACCATGTAATTAACTTTTGGAGCTCGGCCTTGTAAAATATCATCAAAAACAGGGGACCGGTCAAGCACATTAATATCGTTTAATGTTCCGGGAGGTCCAAAAAATGCGTGCCATATCCACAAATCATGTGATGCAACAGCCTCTAATACGATGGTCGGCTTTCCTGAACCCCGTGTATATTGGCCTTTCCAAGCGGTCGGGCAGTTTTTCCACTAGTCGTTGAGTCTCTGCCACCGCTGCTTACACTGGCCAGACTCTCTAGGATGCATCCCTAACAACAGAGGACTACTATTATAATAGTCCTGGATCCTCTTTCAGAATGCACCAGCTTTCTGTTCATTACCAACAATAGGATCTTTACTGGTATTTAACCAAGCCCCAATGAGGATTAGATCCTCTTTGGGGCTCCATTTCCTCCTTTCTCTAGTATTTGATTCATCAGAACCTTGACTACTAAAGTGTGGAAGGTCTGATGAATCAACATCTATCTGTTGACTTGCGAGAAGGCTAATGAAGCTGGAACCGGGGGAGTCTAAGGAAATGGAATTGGAAAATTCCATACTTATGATTTAGTTATCTCAGAAAGTGTTCTTGTGTTTATGGTATGTTTACTGATGCAACTGGGTTTATGTATCAACATCTATCTATTTATACTGTGTTTTGGCAATAAATAGAAAATACTATTTAGCCTACTCCCAACCACCTAACAATAAACACTTATCAAATCTGTGTTAATGAAGTTAAGCTAGTATTGAAGACACATCAATTCAGAACGGTTGGAAGTCAATTCTAGTTATTTGTGAGTTAAATTTTAAAAAGTTTTTAAGTTTCTGATAGCTAAAAGTTACTTAGATTCTTTTAATTAGTAGCTGTTATTCAATAAGAAAGACAAAAGGCATAGGAAAAAAGGTCAGAACTGTACCTTTATCTTCTCAAGCTCAGTAAGCCTCATGTTGAGCTTCGCCACCTCTAGATGCAGCTTCTCATTTTCTCTAGTCACCTTCTTTATCTCTTGTTCAATGGCATAAACCCATGGTTTGCGGTTCACTAGATCACACATAAGGCACAAGTCATTATCGGTTATATATATAAACACAAATAATTATCAATAAATAATCCCACAGCAAGGTTTGAAATTAGACCTTCACTCTGTTCCATATCATCGGCATTAGGGTTTAGTTGTTGTCCCAGTTTTGGTACCTTATCTGCTTCAATAACTTTTAGAGCACCTACTGCATTTTGCTTTAAAACATTCAGCTGCTCTTCTGACAAAAGTTCTTCGAGGACTTCAAGACTCCCAGCAATCAGGCCATACTTACGTAAATCTGCAAACAAACCCAACTCAATCAGTATTGTTTTCCCCAGTAATTGAACAATGAGAGCTTAATCTCATAAATACATTAACTTAAATCATACCACGTGGTCATAATCTTCTGCCATAGTGTAAATAGGATGGTCCATGTCAAGGTGTTTTTGTCCTTTAGACATATTGCCGCCTAAACTGATCCTAAACAGATTAATAGATCACACACAAGGCACAAATCATTAGCTCATGTCATCTAAAAATGAAACAGAGATTAAAAGCTTAACCGATACTCTAACCAACATATCTATAAACAGAGATTCAAGCCCTATTAACAGCATACGAACCCTATGAAACCATTACCCAAATCAAGTAGCCATAGATCTACTCTCCTGTGAATCCCGAATCAAAACCATAATCAGAACCCGAATCAAAACCTTATATCAAAGACCAATCGAACACACAACATTTATCAAATCCGAATCGAAACAGAAACAAAACCCTAACAAACTGCCCTAAATCGATGCCTCTTTCGATTTAGAGTACGATTTCGAACCCTAACTGTTTCTGTCCTCTCTGGGTCTGCCATTTCACCTGAGACACTTAGACACGAAAGAAAACTGAAAGCTTAGAAGGTTCCACATCATGAAGCAAATCAGTATGTAAGAGCCGAAGAGGATACATGAATCACAGGACAGAAACAGTCAAGGATACAAACCCTCCCTGTTAAACTTAAATCACTTCCGATAGCAAATAGAGACCCTATAGCTTGTTAGATACAATCGACTCATCGACCGAGACACGAAAAACATCAAAACGAAACGAAAGATCACCTTGTTTGACGATGAACCCTAGATCGCACTTCCAATCGCCCAAGAGCTCTCTCGCGGATGCAAAACGAGAAACAAAGAAACGACTACGTTTCGTGTCCACTCGGTTACGGACAAAAAAAAAGAGGACGAATTAGATGCTGCCACGTGTGTAAGAGACGGTATCTTAAGTTGCTCATTTAAGGACGGATCCTTAGAGTAAATGGGCATTTCGAATTATTTAAATTAAAAGTAGCCTAGGAACCTGGGCCAAAACCCCAGTAAGAACCCGCGCTGGAGATGCTCTAAGGAATACTTGTGTTAATTGTTTTTTTTTTGGGTAAAGGAGATTTGTATTAATTAGCCCATTGTGCAATATACCAAAGTGTGTAGAATGAAATGAAAACATGTTTAATGGGCTAAACCGCCCAACACAGAAAGTAATCGAGATTTGTTCTTGGATAAGATCGAAAACAAAGTCAACAGCTGATCTGCCACGCGCCAGGCATGCAAGATGAACGTTCATAACGTCACCGGTGACCTTTCCGGTTACTTCAATTCCATCGGTTTGCTACCACTCCGATTCCTACCGATCTTCGCCTTTAAACCTAACAAAACATCGCATAGGGATGCACAACCTTCACCCATCGCTTGGTTGCCGTTGATAGTCATGCGCTTAATAATGGATAAATCTGAGACGGATTAACACCATAGAAGAAAAAGAGTAGGGAGAGTCTGTTCAACTCGAGCAGGTCATCGAAATCAACATTCTAAACACTCAACAACACAAGAGAATGGAGGAAGAGCTCTACGGCGTCATGGAAGGGCAACACAAAGCAGAAGACCGAGATCCGAAATCTGTCTGGAAAACAAAACCCGGCAAAGTGCCGGTAGGTACAACCGGATACAAAATCTAGATTTATTATCCGAGAACAAAACCCGAATGCATCCTCGACATATAGTACAACAAAAGAGAGAGGATCCACCGGAAAAACAAAACAAGCCAAAAGTAACCGACGACCGAAAAAGATTGCAACGAGAAAGCTGTAAAGAGAAAAGAGAGCGAATAGGAAAGAGAGAATAAAAATTAAACACAATCTGGATATGTTAGTTGTTTAATATTGGGAAATTATAACAGACTAACAATTATTTTAACCAGTGTCGTGCTCACGGTTTCAGAGACCTAAGGTGAAATTTGATAAAATTTTAAAATAGTTGTATAAAATATAGACAGAAAGCAAAAACAAAAACAGTTTAAACTTTAAAGACAACAAAACTATAATAATAAATGAGTTTATAACACATAAAACAAGTAAGAATTAAAACATACTAGTATTATTTTAAATAGATTTGTATAAATTATTGTTTTTAGAAAATTATTACCATGTAATGTAAATTAACAAAACTATAGTCAAATGCATTTTATTTAACCAATTAAAGCAATTAAAAATTAAAATGGGGCCTTAAATCACTAGTAAAAAAATTCCATATAGCCACGTTTTATTTCGTGACTAAGGCTAATATTTCGTGGCTATAAGTGATTTTAGTCACGAAAAGTCACGGAAAAAAAACGTGGCTATACGATCGTGACTAATTTTTTTCGTGTCCAAATCGTGACTAAAAGCCACGTTTTTGTCACGGTTATTTCGTGGCAAAATTAGCCACGTTCTGTCACGTTATATTTCGTGACTTATGCTTTTTGTCACGTTTAGTCACATAATTAAACGTGGCTGAAAGTCTAAAGTTTTTTAAAAAAAAATACAAAAAATAATTCGATATAACAATAATTTTTAAAAAATAAATATAAAGAAATTGTATTTTATTTATAATTATATTATAATAAAACAATAACATTAAATAATAAATCTAAAATAAGTTAAAAAAATAGCAGGATCCGGTGTCGTCACCGGCGATGGATCCGATGACAGTGACGACCACCGACGATGGCTCCGGCGAAAACACGGCGGCTCCGGTGATGAGGGAAGTGGTTCTTCTGCGGCTCCTCTCGTCTTCGTCTTCTCCCAGCTCCGGCGAAGATCGGTGAGGATTCGCCTGCATCTTCGTCTTCTTCGCAGCTCCGGCGAGAGAAGATCGTCTCTTCATTTTCTCAACGGATTCACCTTCATATCTAAAGAAGGATCGAAGAGCAGACTGGAGGCTGGATCGAGACTCGTCTTCTTCCCCAACGGATTCGCCTTCGTCTTCACGACAATGGCCATGGCGATGGCTCTTCGAAAATTGACAAACCCATTCGTCCTTTTATTAGATCCTCTTCGTGCTCGAGCTCATGCTTCCTCTGATTTCATTATCAGAAGACGTTCTTCTTCAATTGACGTTTTGTGTTTATGATACAAAAAAAAATGAAGAAGATAGGGTCGTGTAACATACGGCGTTAATGAATAGAGGGTGAGACACTTATTAGGTTAAAACTTATCAATGGCTGAGATTAAATGAGATTAAGATCTGATGGATGAGAATGCAATATGTGTGTTTATTGTAATAAATCTGAGCCGTTGATATCTTTAATCAACGGTCAAGATCTGCGATCCGTGTGAAAGTGTATCAACCAATAAAAAATTTTCTGGAATTTAATTAATATAAAATTACGAAAAATGACATAAAAAAATAAAATAAATTGTAAAAAATCGTTTTAAATTTAAAAATATAATATATAAAAAATTTCTAAAAAATGTTTTATTTTAAAAGTGATTTAAAATATTAAAATGAGTATATATAATACTTAAAATGATTGGAAATTAACAAAATGAATAATTAAGAGTATAATATATTTAATTTTAAATTTAAGTTTATATGATTTTTAATTTTAAAAGTGCTAAATTTTAGTTATTAGTATATATAAGATTTAAAGAGATAATTTAAGACTTTTAATTTATGATTATTATTATAAATTAGTAGATTTCAAAACAAAATATTAAATTTATAATATAAATGGTTAAAATTAAAAATTTTAAAATCTTAAATTTATAATTGTGATAGATAAAAAAAATTGTTTGGGGTTTAAAGTTTAGGGGTTTGTTTAGGGTTTAGGGTTTTAGGGTTATTGATTTTATAGTTTATGATTGAGATTAATGTTTAGAGTATAATTATTTTTTAGGGTATATGGTTTTAAGAGTTGTGTTTAAGGTTATAAGAATGTTTAAAAATGAAAGATTTGAAAAAACAATTTGTATAAGTGTTGAATCTTAGGTTTGAATATCTTATAGTAATTGGAATTTTGTTAGGGTATAAGGTTTGGAGGGTAAAGTTTTAAATTAAGATTTGGAATTTTAGATTTTAAAATAATAATTAATTTTATAATTAATTTGTATTTTGATTTAATAGTTTATGATTAAGAGTATGATTTATAGTATGATAATGGTTTAGAGTTTAGGGTTTGGAAGGTATGGTTTGGAAATTTTAGATTTAGAAATAATAATTTTTTATAATTAATTTTTATACTTTGATTTAATAGTTTATGATTAAGAGTATGGTTTATAATATGATAATGGTTTAAGGTTTAGGGTTTATGGGGTAAGGTTTGTAAAATTTTGATTGGATAGACGATGGCCACGAAATAAACGTGGCTAAATCGTGACTAATTAGTCACGATTTAGCCACGATATGTTACGTGGATAGATTAGCCACGATTAGTTCGTGACAAAACGTGGTTGTACTAAGTCACGTTTTGTATCGTGACCAAAACGTGACTAAATGCCACGTTTTGGACACGATTTAGCCACGTTTGTTTGTCACGTGACAAATCGTGACTAATTCGTGACTAATTATAAAATAGCCACGATTTGGTCGTGACAAAAACGTGGCTATACGGTATATTTTTACTAGTGAATTAATGTGTAAGGAGGGGGTCTGGGTAGGCCTGGGACGGATCCGGATATCCGGCTTTTTTGAAGTATCCGGATCCGGATCCGGTTTTACCGGATATGCAATATGATTATCCGGATCCGGATCCGCTTGTTCCGGATATCCGGTTTTCGGGTATCCATAATAATACCGGATATCCGGATCCGATATGGAATTTAACTAAATTTTTTAGAGTTTACATTTTTCACACAAAATATAATAACAAAAGATCATATGTGATGATATAGTAGCAAAAGATCATTGTGAAAGAGATAAATAGAAATAGTTTAACTAACAAAAGATAAGTAACATAAGATTAAAAAAAAAAAAGCAAAAGAGATTATATCTTCAAGTCCATGTCTATCTTCTGCATTACGACTGTGTATATGACTGAAAAAAAAATTTTATATGACTGAATTAATACATGTCAACTTCTGTATTAATTGCATATGTGTTTATATGACTGAAAAAACAGTTAAAATTACAGTTGGATTTTATACCCATCAAAATTTTCAAGCTTAACAAACAATATACAATCAGTTTAAGGAAAATAACATGATCGCAACTAGTGTTAACTTCCAAAATGATTACACGCAGTAAGCACTTATTTGTACATATCCATTACCATTATGGACATATATAATTCCACGTTTTCATAATTTATGGTTAATACAAATAAATTTATGAGGTTTACTATAACATATATAATAATAAATTATTATAATATAATACAAACGGATAGCGGATATCCGGTTCTGAAATTTTTTATTATCCGGATCCGGATCCGGTTCCGACGGATCCGTGATTTTACCATCCGGATCCGGATCCGACACTCCGGATATCCGCTTTTTCGGAGCGGATCCGGAGCGGATACCGGATCGGATCCGGATCCCGGATAATAATCCCAGCCCTAGGTCTGGGGCAATAGCCTTTTTGCTAATATGATAGGCACGTCCCTGATTTTAACGGTATACGGGCTTGAATGGTATGTAAGATGAATAGCAGAATAGCGGAATAACTGAATAATTGTTGGCAGGACGAACTGAACTGAATCAAGTTTCTGCAGAAAAATTACAAAACGACGAAAAACTAGTTTTAGTAGATTAATCACGTTTTGTTTTTTATAGTTATATTTTTAACACGCTAGTTGTATATAGCGGAATCACATTTTCAAAACGTGAAAACGTGAATAAGTGGTATACCATTCATCACATATTTATGTTTTATTAGTGATCGATTCGAATATATGTAATCTCAACGTTTGAATGTTTCGGTTCATATTATCCTGAATATTTTTGTACATTAAAAATTGCATTTTCTCTAATTTTTATACTATAAGAGATTTCTCTAGTCTATTTTGAAAACTGATTTGCCATTGAATGAAGACGCTTCTCACACATCGGAAGATGGAAAGCAAACTTTTCGCCTTCCCATTCAGAAAACTGAGCCTCATTAAATCCAAATCCAAAACCCAAAAAGAAAATCTCAAACCTAAGATATAAAATTTGTTGTTGTCTTTTCTTTGCCAAAAAAGAGTTGTTGTCTTTCAACAAGTGTGTGACACCACCTTCAGAGATAAGCATGTCGTCGTACGGTGGTCCGTCCATGAACACTGCTACTGAGTCTGGTCACCAAATAAGACGAGTGACGTTAGAAAAACAAAGCGAGATCAGGATCCAAGTGCATCGGACTTCGTCTCTCAACCTCCGGGTGCTCCATGGCAAAGTTGAGATTTTTGGTTCCGAGCTTCCACAAAAAGTGTGGCTAACGTTTCCTCCTCTCCAACAATTCGCCGTATGTTTTTTTTTTTAAATACTCCCAACTCTTTTCGTAACAACAAATTGTCACAATCTTATTGTTAATTATGGTTATTATGTTTCTAGAAAATGGGTTCCCTCTTTCCTATTATATATAGTTAAAATGATGATTGAAGTTAGTCACATAATAAGTAGGTTGGCGTCACAGAAGTTTCTATTTGACATGATGAGATTGAATCTATACAGCTATGGTTCTTGAAATGGGTTCATGGTTTCTGTCACATTTGTCTTTTAGAAAGTTGATTACATCTCATCAAGCTAAGTGCTCACTTTTTAGGTCTTTACATGGTATGGTGCAAGAATCGAAATAGTTGGTGTCACAGAAACTGAACTTACATCTGATGAGGTAAGGTTATGGTTATAATTTAGCTGTATTATATGTATATTCTAACAACATCTCTGTTCTAGACACCTATGGTAAGCTATCTTAAAGTGCACAACTCTCTACAAGTACAAAGACATCGTGTTACATCCTCAACAAGTGGTTATGTATCTTCACAGGTGCTTTTATTTTTTTTATCTTACTAAAGATTTGATTATATCCGTGCAGCAATCTGAAGTTGTGGTTGATGCAGGGACCAAGGGTTATCATTGTAGGGAATAAAGACTCAGGGAAAAGCGCATTGGCTAAGATGCTTCTTAGTTGGGCAGCTAAAGATGGTTCCAAACCGACCTTTGTTGATCTTAATGTCGGACAAAGCTCGATAACAATACCAGGAACCATTGCTGCCACTTGTATTGAAATGCCTGTGGATCCTGTTGAAGGGATTCCTCTTCATAAGGCTCTTGTGCACTATTTTGGTCACAAGACAGCGTCGTAATTGTCTTCAACTTCTTAATCTTCATGTCTAAAAACGTGAAACTAATGTTCCCTTTTTTGTGTTTTCAGTAACAACCTTAGGCTGTATAAAGACCTTGTTGAAGACCTTGCTCGAAAATTGGAAGAAGAGTTTACTGGAAACTCTGAATCTCGATATTCTGGTATGGTGATTGACACAATGGGATGGACCAATGGTGTCGGTTATGAGGTAATATTTTAGCTTCTTTTGTTGTGTTTCACATTTATGAACGAACAGTCTTTCTGATTGAATATATTTTTGATAATTTGCAGCTGCTTCGCCATGCAATAAAGATCTTTAATGCATCCATAGTTATTGTCCTTGGTCAAGTAATGTTACCACAGCTCTCTTCTCTGGCTTTATTGTAATTCAAGAAAATTATACTGATATTTGTCATTTGCAGGAAACAAAACTCGTCAGTGATCTGAACAAAGCTTTAAAATTCAAGAAGAATGTACAAATCTTGAATCTTGAAACGTCCACTGGAGTTTTTTCCAGGGGTTCTGATTTTCGTAAAACCTTGAGGAACAATAGCATTCAGGTAGATTTTTTTATAGATTTTACTAAGTTTGAATAAAGAAGATGACTTTCAATTTTCCTATTTACAGAAGTACTTCCATGGAGCCACCAACATTCTCACTGCCTACACCAAAACAGCCAAGTTTAGTGATGTGCAAGTGTATCGAATTGGCCGTGACTTGACAGAGAGATCAAGAGGAAGTTATGATAAGATTGTACCTGTGAAAATTGATGAACATCTTCGGAATAAAGTTCTTGCTATCTCATATGCCAAACAGCCTCGAGAGATCATCTCAAGGTAAGATAATATCTCTACCTTGTATGATTAAACATAAGTTATGGATGGAGTAATCGTGTGTTGGCAATTTTGCAGCATTGTTGCTGGATTTGTGTGTATCACGGATGTTGACATTGGTGAAGAGAGGATTACTTATCTCTCTCCATCCGCTGCTGAATTACCTAGCAAGATATTCATTATGGGGACTTTGACATGGCCTGAAACTTGAGGAGCAAGGAACTAACGAAAAGAAAGAGTGAGGATTTAGGTCTCAGGGGTGGTTCAGCTACGGTTTCGTCGTTTTTGTTTTGACTTGAGTTTTGAAAGAATAAAACACTTTGTCATGAAACTCTTTGAAGATACTTCAGTTTATTTATATCTTCTATTCTATTTTGTTAAATTAATGGAACATTCGACAGCCTAACTCCCCGTTGGTTAAGTGTTTTTTTTATCAAACCATCACATCCTTTTTAAACCAAACTTGCCAATGATTAATCATTATCAAATATGTCTTAAAATCAACAATGATATATCAAATACACATTTGGTTAAGTGAATATAAAAATATTATACTACATATATGCAGTCAAATTTGTTTTGTAATTTTGGTTTGAAGAAAAGATATAATATGCATAGTAAAGCAATGTGGTTTTCTTTCTTTTTTACAACTTTTAGATGTGAAATGAGAAACCAACAATATGAATTATTGATGTAATAATTAGAATTAGATAGGAATTTTAACTATATCAATCTAATTTAAATTATATTTCAACTTTTTGGAAAAAACAATACTAATCATATTTTACTAAATTGTCTTAGGTACATATGCACAATATTTATAATTGTTAATTTATATTATTGTTATACATAAAAGAGTTTCAACAAAATTTATTATCTTAAAAAAATTTGTTAATTTTTACAATCATCCAAAATTTATTATTTTATTGCGATTATTAATTTAATAAAAAAATTATTTTCAACTAACGTATAAAATACGATACACAAATAATCTACACCGTCCAAGTTCGAATGCAAATGAAATAGAGTGTTTTTTATTTCTATAATTTTTTTGTTACAATATTAAATAGAAAAACAGATCTAACTAAAATTTGTGATATGTATGAATAAACAACTTAATTCATTTTTGTTATATAGTATCTGGAAAAAAAACTAAGGGAGTCTTATTGGATTGATGATTTAGAAGAATTTTAATAAATACAAATTTTAGGAGAAATTAAAGGGATTTGAGATTATTTGAGATTTTTGAGCAAATTGTAGGAGATATTTAAAAGATTTTAGGGGATTTGAGAAACAAAAAAAGAATATTTATATTGTAATTATTAAATAAAAAGAATTATTAGAAACAAAGTTACCCTTCTATCATCCTCCAAAGCAAGAAGATTCTTTTGGGGTTCAATGGTCGAATAAAGTGGTTTGGTCTTCTACTCTATATTCCAATCATATATATAATTAGAGACTTTTTTTCTCTCCATCTAGGGCCTCCACGTCAGCTTTATACAGAAATCCTACGTGTCTTTTTTTTTCTTTGAACCTGCAAAATTCTTTTCCTCTCCTGACGGGCCTTGAAGAAGCCCAAATCTTTCACTCATGTTTTTTTCTTTTTTAACTGACGGCTTCTTCCTCCTTCTAGCTTCTTCCTCATACATCTCAAGAGCCACCGTTTCATTCGACTTTTAAAAACGTGAATTCGCTTCACTTTCTCTCAAAATTCCTATTTCTTTCTCCTAAAACCCAGATCGATACCTACAAAGCTAAATTAGGGGTTTTCTGATCTCGACGAAGATCGCTATCAAGGAAGCTAAAGAGATCCTTCCAGCACTGTTCACGCTATTTTCAGGTCTCTTCTCTCTTCTCGATTCTCTTTTTTTTTTCCCCTTCTGCGATTCATTTGCTTTGTGTATGTTTATGAACATGGAAAGCATATATGGCGTTGCCATCGACACTTATGGAGCAAGTTCGAGCAAGCTCTGAGTTACTATGAAGAGACCAAGAGGTATCAATGTTCATAACGTCACAGTTTTTTTCCCTCATAGAAAATCTGATTTTGATGGTTCAAGTTCCACCAGGTATTCAGGAGGCTGCATTATCCTGTGAGACCAGCGTCTATATATACACATATGATGAAGGTTAAAGGATTTGGATTGGCTTCATGTGTTTTTAACTCAAGATTTGTCTTCTGCTGTTTCTTTTTTTAAATTCCTTTCTCAATTCCTTGTCCTTATTTATTGTAAATGAATGATTGACTAACAACGCCATAGAAATCAAATGAATGACTGATTCTTTCAAAAGGGTAAGAAACAATCTTGGATTGGGTTTGGTATTTTCTTAATCTTTTAAGTAGAACCTTTGTACGGCTTGCATCCCATGTCTTACTATTCTTTTAGTCCTTGTCCATGGTTTCTGATGCCGTGCTGTTTTCTATTCTTCACATGTTGATATTAATAGTCTTGAGGAGTGTATATCCCTGGTTATTGATGCTACTGTAAAGAGAGGATCCTTCCAGCAGATCGCAGCCTTCAGATTTGGGCTCAATCAGGTTAGCAGTTTCGCAGATACTCTGCTTTGCCCCTTTTTTCCATGTTGCCTTTGGCTTCTTAATAGTATAGAAGGAGTCGTCTTTGTTGATTCAAGAATTTTTTTTGTATTTGTTTTAGACAGACCTCAAACCTTTGCCTCCGTTTTAGGTCTTTGACATAACATCTCTAAGAATATTCACCCCTTCTGAGCTGGAGTACTTAATGTGTGGTCGTGGAGAGTTATGGGAGGTGAGTGATTCTTCAAAGCTTCTCTCACCCAGGAAACTTTAATCCACCACATATAATTTCATTTCTAAAACTCTTTTTTCCTGGCTAGCGGAGATTCTTTCTGAACATCAAGTTTGATAACGGTTATACTGTAAAAAGTCCTGCAATTGTTAATGTATGTTACTTTTCTTAGTTTATTGAGTTGTTAGAAGCCAAATTCTTCTTCGTTGTTGATTCCATTTTGACTCTGATTTTCACCCCTTTTGTAATGATTGGAGATAATGGGAGAGCTTACAGCAGTTCAACAGAAGGCTTTCTGCCAATTCGTAAATGGAGCTCCTAGGCTTCCTCCTGGTGGTTTAGGTGTTCTGAACCCAAAGCTCACGTTTGTGCATAAGGTAAGAAAGCTTTTGCATTATATACTCTGAGATTTGTGTATATGTTTTGGGTTATTAATTGGCCATAGGCGTTAGACGAAGGGAAGGGCAGATGTGAGGCAGAAAACATATCGAAACATAGGATTATTAAAAAATATATATATACAGTTTTCTTTAATTTAAATATTTTAGTGTAAAAATTACATATATTTAGATGCATATATATTGAGCTTTGGTGGATAATATCCATCTTAGAACTTTTGTCCCAATCACAGCAAAAAAATAGCCGAGACATTTTTCTTGAAGTGTCCTCGTCCAATCAATTTTGCCTTTTTTCAATTCCATGACGCTGGTAAAAGTCTTGCGGTTCTCAATTACATTGATGATCCTTTTTCGAGTGTTTAAATCACATAAAAAAACTTAAGAGTGGCTCACTCTGATATGTAGATATAAGATCTCGGATCACCATGTTCTTTGCTTCCGCTGATAGTTTTGTTCATTTAAGGTGAGTTTCTCAGTGAATGGCGTACTTACACTTGCGTTTTTGAAGATCCTCAAGGGCTTTCGCGAGGTAATTAACTCTAAAATCCATTACATTATAAAAGTTTAAAGAAAGGCCCGTAAAGAGAATTGAAAATAACCGTGCTTTAGATGCTTCAGTCCTGTTGGAAGTTAACAAGGAGTGATTCGTTTTGTTACCCTGTTATTGACTGCTATATCTTCGTTGTTGGATTCACTGACTATGGCAGAATAGTACCTATCATTCACTTTCCCTGACCCATAACATACAAATCCAAGATTAGTGGTTCGATAATTTAGAGACTATATTGAAATGGTCGCCTTTTTATCCCGTCAAGATTTACTCGACCATGTTCTTCTTAGTTATACTCTTTGTTCCGTTTCGTTTATCCTCTTCTTTCATAAGCCTAGCCTTTTAAATTGTATCTCATACTTGCGAAATGATACAGTTTGATTTCCTGGAAGAGCAAGGTACTCAGATCGTGATCTATAAATCTGTGGGAGGAGGATGATCGGAAACTGGAACTTGGCTTTGTGAAAGATGCTCATCATCACATATCGACATATGTGGAAACACTTAGGTGAAGAAGGATCAATGTGGAGGCTTTTGTCGCATAGTCTGAAACGGAGAACGAGGGGGAAAAGGTAAGCAAGCATCATGATACCATAATTAATTAAAAGATGCGTTACATTGAATATTTTGCCATAAATATACAGACAGATCCAAAATATAAAAGTGAAAACAACTTGATAGGAGTTGACTAACTCTATGTGTGATCTTCAGGTTGCTCGAAATGGACAGCTCTGCCATTAGTAACATGAATTACGATTGCTAAAAGTATTTTGGAGACAGCTAGGAAATACTGTTCGGATGGAGTACATTCTGTTCATTTTGTTTCAAAAATATAAATAGCTAGAACCAAACACAAACGGTTCTACAACTTTATTTAAGATTTTTGATGAATCGCCAAATAATGAATTTGGTGAGACAAAAAAATAGGCATCGATTAGGTGACCAATATTAAAAAAAAAAGAAACTACGAACATAAATACTAAAACCCACATCACCCCCGCGCGTGCGCGGGGGATAAAGCACCTAGTAATTGAAATTTCAGACTCTCTTTCTAATCATTTAAAAAACCGAAGAAAAAGGATTCCAACTTTCTTCATATGGTTTTGTTCTTAATTGTAACTTTCTGATTTTGTTTCTTTCGCCAAGGTTGGTTTGAGAGAGATAAGAGAGAGAGAGAGATCTTTAATTTCAAAGCATCATAAGATTATATTGCTCATCCTTTCATATGTAATTATCAAAAACCTTCATGACTCGCTTGGACAGACCATAATTCTCTTATAGCTTAGCATACTAAAGATATAAGGTCCTCGCAGCATCAGATGAAGCCTGAAAAGGATATGACAAGTTAGATAGAGTACAAATCAATAGAAAACACAAAAAACCTTTAACCAGATTAGTTTACCATTGAAACATCATGCTCAAACAACTCTCTAGTCCGCTAGAAAAACTTTGTTAGATAAGTTATACATATTTCAATACCTCTTGAAAATCTTTGTTTTTCAATACCTCTTGAAAAACTTTGTTATATAAGTTATACATATTTATTTCACATGAGGATACTTGGATATCTTGACACTTCTTTCATACACCTTGAAAGCATCTTTCTTTCTACTTAATGCAGCATCAACCCGACACTCAAACTCAAGAAGTTGTGTGTATAAGGCAGAATCGGGCAAAAACACAAGTCATGTTGCTGCTTTTTTTACTAGTTTCGAAAGAAAAACACAAGACATGATATCTCACGTGCTCTCTCTCTCTCTCTCTCTCTCTCTCTCTCTCTCTCTCTCTCTCTCTCTCTCTCTCTCTCTCTCTCTCTCTCTCTCTCTCTCTCTCTCTCTCTCTCTCTCTCTCTCTCTCTCTCTCTCTCTCTCTCTCTCTCTCTCTCTCTCTCTCTCTCTCTCTCCCCACGCGCCTTTTACCTCTCTCTCTGGATTAATCAAATATTTGAAAACCAGTTTGCAGTTTCACTTGGCCTCTCTCCCAGACATGTCTCTAGGAGCTCTGTATGCGTCTTCAAATCTGTTTATCTTTTGGGCTTCTTTCGTGATTTCTCAAGACTTTCTTCTTCTGTTTATAAGATAGCGAAGATGGACCCAACACCCCAATCACCTGGGAACCTTGGGCTTGGTTCATCGTCATGCCTGCTTGTTTCTCAATTCTCACTCGATAGAGGAAACAAATTGCAAAAGAGTCTTCTGATTTTTTCATCGACAGTGCAGTAATGTTATGAGAAATAAGAAAAGAATAGTCTTTCAAAATTTTTTTCCAAATACCATCTTATGAGATGGTATTTGATATCTAATGAAGTTTAACTATAAATCATTTTTAAAATAATTCACAACAATTCTTTATAAATTATAATGATGAAATCCTTATTTTTCAATAAGGGAGATTTGAAAGGATTTGTGTAAATGTTTAATCCAATAATCATGGATTTACAAAAAATTTCATAAATACTATATCCAATAAGGAGAAATTTGAGGAAAAAAATAAAATCCCCAAATCACCAATCCAATAAGACCCTCTAAATCTTCTAATGTTATTTACTAAACTACTTTATATTTGATATATTTCAAAATATTTGTAATTTGTAATTTATATTATTATTGTGTATTTCAGAAAGGTATTATTTTATCATCTTGTCAAATGTTGTTATTTTTTTATTGTGTTAATATTTTTAAAATACAACCTCGTACACAAAGTATTTCCACCATGTAGACAATTTTCTTGTTATAAAAAAATAAATAAATAGAAAACCATTTCCGAAGCGTGCATGCATTTTAAATAGAAAACAAGTTTAATTAAAATTTGTGATATATTTGAATATACAATATATCTGATATAATATCTCATAAAGAATCTAAATCTTCTATATATTATCAAATGAATAAAAAAAAAATTAAATCCAAGATTTAAAAAGTATTATTGGTTTTATGATTTTGAAATCCATATATAAATGCATTATTATTGGTTTTATAATTTTAAAATCTATATTTAAATCCAGTGTTATTGATTTTATAATTTTAAAATTTAAAATCATGTGTTATTCAATAGCAATAAGTTGTATAAAGATTTGATTTGTAATTAGATTTTTGTAGATTTGAAAGTGTTTACAAGATCAAAATTCAAAGGAACTAATATTGAGTCAAAATCTAGTATTTTGATTGGATTTGTAATCAAAATGCATATTTTAAAATTATAACACAACACTTTGAGTCAAATGCAACAACCTATATGCATTTGTTAACAATCTATTATACAAAACCGTAGAGTCAAATGCAACAATGTGCAATATTTTTTAAACCATAGAAAAAATTATAAAAGTCTATTTCAATATAAAAACCTTTGTAATCAAATGCAGCAACTTAATAAATAAAATTCAACAATATTAAACCATAAAATAAATAAAATCCTAACATAAAAATAATAGCTAACTCAAAGTTTCATTAACATTATGCTTAATCCAACCATAACGTTTATTAGTGGAATACATCTTTCATCCATAATTGATGAATCAATTTGATTGCGTTGTACCGAATAAATTCCCCCGGATCAAAAACTTCTTCGATAGCATCCCATAATTTATTCTTCGTTTTGTTCTCTTCTCTTTGTTCAACTTCTTTTTTTTTCTTGCTTCTCTTCCTTCTATCAGATTAAAGAATTTATGAGTGATTGTTGTCAAAGCCTTCATCTCGTTACAAGTTTCTTCTGCACTTTCATTTTAAATAACTGGATCATCAACAATGTTAAGGTGATTAGTTTTCCGTCTTTTTCTTAAAAGAAGTTTTTCCAAAATGTCTTTTGAACTGCTGCAAATAAAAGACAATTGGATTTCATAATTTTCATGGACAGAAAGCTCTCTCTTTTTTTTCTTTTTTTTTGTCACAAGGACAGAAAGCTCTTAACCACAATTTGTTTGTGCCTTTTCAGTTTATGCAGTTCCAATTGTTCGAACATCACTAGTATCACCTAATCACAATCACACAACCACCCGTCGCTACATTCTATTCAAATATCAATTTTTGAGATCATCAAATTTTTCAAAAAAATTCATCTCAGAGTTTTTTTAATACTCGGATGTACCTAAAAAAATAATAAAAATAGTATGATGATAATTTTGTGATGATATAACAAATTTTACCTTTATGTATTCATTCCACTTCAAGGAAAAAAACGTCATATATTTTTCTTTTCGTCGTATTTGCGTAAATTTGTCTTTTGTTGCCTCATTGCTTTTATGGTTTCGTTTGCTGTTCTTGAGTGTGATTTTGGAGTTTGCACTGTCACATTTGCGGGTTCATTCCCCCGACTTCCCGAGTTTATTTCGAGATTTCAATTGGTTATGGTATTTGTTTCGGCTTTCTTCATGTAGTTGAATCTCTTTTAGTATGTTTATGTTTATCTTTCGAGAGTGTTTTAATTTTCGATCATGACTTCTTTTAATGCATTAGTGCTTAATGTTCCTCGCGGAATATTCGAGTTTTGAATTTTAGTTTATCTGGTTTAGTTGTAATTTCGTTTTCCGGTTATGTTATCTTTGAGAGAAAAAAACTCAAAAAGGCGTAGAAGAAAAAAGAAACTCAAAAAGGCTCTTAGCATCAATAAGAACCTCATTCATAGGATCATTTATCTCTCTTCTCTCTCTTAAAACTCTTTTTTTCGACCGTTCTTCGCTCGTCTTTGTTTCCGGCCACATGCGTTTCGTCGGTGATCGGGTTTGTTTGTCTGGTCCTCTTTTCTTAGTTACTCTTTTGCGGATCGGGTTAATTTTTGTTTTTGTCTATACTCCGGATTTTTGTCCGGTAAATAATCCCGACTATGTTCAGTGTCTTTCTTCCGATCATTTTCGGATCTCCGATCTCCTTCCCTGGTGCCTCACCGCGATGAAATCAGTGCTTTCTTGTTTTCCCCCTTCTCGCCGAACGACTCAGTTGTTGGTCCGATGTCCGCTCGAGATGAATGAGTCGGCTAGTTTTCGGTGACAACGGTGAATCTGTTATGGATTTTTATGGTAATTCGTTGGCGGATCCCCTATGCTCTCTTGGATTCATATCTTTGCGTTTTCCCTCACCTTTTCGCCATGGTGCAATGCAACGGCGGACAAGAACCAACTCCTTTGATTGGGTTTGGTCAGTGTGAAACCTCCTTGGAATCAGACTATTTGGTGCAGTTTTTGCACTTCTCGGTGATCTTCTTTGGCGATCCAACATATGGTAAGCAGATCGGCAGAAAAATTGTGGTTATCTACAAGATTCGCTGCATTGGCGCCGGCGACCGGTGAACTCTCCGACAACAATGATGCATGAATGGATTCTTCTGCCTGAACCACGTGTTCCGTCTTTTTTAGAAATCTAGATGCATGTCTAATTATATGTAGACTCTAGCAAACCTCACCTTGTTTTTTTATTTTAGCCTCTTTGTACTTTATAATCTTGTATTTCGGCTTCTTTTCTGTATTTTGGGCCATTAGAGCATGTACATCCCTAATACACATTAGGGGTTCTTAAAAAAAAAAATTATTATTATTATTATTTTTTTTTTTAGATCCGAAAAAAAAATTAAAAAAAAATGGACCAATGGCGAGAGGACACGTGGCGTGAACAGTGTAGAATCGGTCCATAAGAGCATGATTATCAAGGGTTTTTAGGGGTGGGGTTCTTAACTATTCACGTGGGACCCACGTGAATAGTTAAGAACCCGAGTCCTAAAAATCCTTATTTAAGAACCGGTTCTTACACTGTTCATGACACGTGGCGGCTTATCATTCGTCTAATTTTTTTTTTCGAATTTTTTTTTTTTACACTTTTCCAAAAAAAAAAAAAAAAATTTTTTGAAGAACCCCCATAGGGGGTTCATTGATGGTCATGCTAAGGATTTTAAGAGTCTGGTTTTACACTATTCATGTGGGCCCCACGTGGGACCCACAATAAAATATTAGGGGGACTTATTGGTAGATGAATTTATGTAGAGTTGGTTGATTTTAAGAGTTGAGAGATTTGTTAAAATTTTAAAGAGTTTTGTTATATCAAAATGTTTGTACTATATTGATTTTGAAAATCTAAGGGATATACATAGTATTTTTAAAATTTTGCTATATGAGTTAATTTGTTTAAAATCTATGTCCCAATAACACAAGATTTTAGTAGAATCATAAAATCATTAAAAACCAAACTTTTTGAATAACAATGGATTTTATACGGATTTTCAAAATCATCAAACCAATAACAATAGATTTTAATAAGAATGTTAGAATTCATAAACCAATAACAATAGACTTTAAAAATTTTAACAATCATTTGAAATTCATCTACCAATAATTCCTCCTTAATTTTTTTTTAAGAGCCTCTGCTAAGATCCTACCAATGGATCTGCTCTTAGGTCGACAAAAAAAACCCCATTCATTAATTAGCAATGATCTTACAGAACTATCCTGAATAATATCGTCCATGAAAATAATAAAATCCATACGGTCTCCTAATAATCCCTTATTAAATCACCATTAAACATTAGTTTATAAGTGTAATTAACAAAAAAAATAAAAGAAGAGATATATCGAATTTAAAAGAAGGTGACAGTTTGCAAGAATTAGCAGATGATGAAAGCGATCTCAGACATCCATGCTTCTTCGCCTCTTTTGTCATTACCATCTCCCATTCTTCGATCGCTCTAACCCATTTTCTCATCGTCACTAGATTCCTTTCAAAATATCTCACTCGCTCTCTTACTTTCCCAACAACAATGGTCGTCATTTGATTCTTCTCGTTGTGTCTTAGCGTGAACGAGAGAACGATAACCGTTCGTCTACGAAAGCTCTCTTCTTTGTATACATTCAAATCGAAAGGTGATTACTTTGATCTCGATCGGCTCTCTGATCAATTTCTTATTTAGAAATTTTTTATGGGTTCTCCTAATTTTGGAAAAAGATCCACCGACAACATGAAAGTTGTTCTCTTTTTTGCAGGGGTTGATTAGGTCTCATATTAGATTCAGATGAATACTGATAGTTAGTTACATGGATACGAGATCAAACATGACGAGTGTGAATCGAGGATCCAATGTGGATCTCGAGGATCGATTCCAAAGGGAGCTTGAATCTTTGCTGCATCAACATCGTACCCGCCAAACATTTGGCCGAGAACGAGACGTCGATGTGCATAGAAGCGGAAGTGCGCCACCGACGGTGGAAGGTTTGTTGAGAGCCATGGATAATCAGTACTTGATGAACAATAATTCTGATTATATTGGAGATGTTGGGAATGTTACCGCTAACAATGGCGTCGAGCTTTTGTCTGACGATGAGTTACGTTGGCACCCTGCGTATCTCTCGTATTACTATTCGAATGAGCACTCAAATCCGAGGTTACCGCCTCCGTTGTTGTCTAGAGAGGATTGGAGGGTTGCTCAAAGGTTTCACAACAGTGAGTCTGTGTTTGATCCTGTTGGGGAGTGGAGGAAGAAAGTGGTTGAAGCCGACAACAACTCCTCATCGCTCTTCTCGGTTCAGCCAGGTGTTGTTCCAGTTGAGCAGGCAGAGAATGATTTGATGGAACTGCGGAAGGCTGTAGCACAGGGGCGGTCTCAGAAGACCCCTGTGCAGCGTCTAGATCCCGGGCTTGGACCTAGAAGGAAGAGCTTCGCTGATATACTTCAGGTAATGTCTTTACATTTGGTAGTGTCTATTGTCTACACATGCTATTGACTACATGCTAGTTGTGAGGTGCCTGGATAGTTCTACTTGATTTATTTTTGGAACTTTTACAGGAAGGACTTGACCGAGATGCAGCCTTGTGCAGCCAGCTCTCTCGGCCTGCGAGTTGCAACACTTTCCGTGACATGAAAGATCCTGCTGTTTTGTCGAATTTCAGTGCAGGTGGATTCGACAGCCCATTAGCATTCCAAGAATCATTACATTCTGCTTCCCGTTCTCCAGTGCCGAGGAATAGAACTCCCGACTCACATCTAGTAGGGCGATCTTCGTCCTCTGGTTTGCCCCCTATTGGTACCAGAGTTGGTCCTGTTGAGAAGAAGAATATGTTTGGCACAGCCATCCAAAACTGTGAATCTTACACTGCTGCTGATGTTTCTGACACACTGTCGAGGTTGAACATGTCAGAGATGAGTCAAGTAAAAGGTAACAATATGCACTCCCAGCTTCAGATGGAACTGGAGAATCAATCTGATGTCATGCGTTACATACCCAACGGTCATAAGAAGGCTTTGCGTCAACATAATAATGCTATGACAGAGTCAAACGATCAGTTATTTCCTGCAAATTATGCTGGAGTTATGAGTGGCTATGGAACAAGCCTTGGTGCTTCTACGGTGGGTTCGCACGGACAGGTTAACATCCCTAAACGAAACTCCTCTTCAGCGAGTCTCTACTCAACTTCAGACCGCTCTAGATTATCTGATGTCAACATTCAGAATGCAAATATCAATGGAACTAACTTCTCCACAGCTGGTGGTTATTTGGTAAATAACAAGTTGAATTCATTAGCTGAGCATTATTCTGCTGAAGGTATCTCACTCTTCCTTGCTCTCTCTCCCTCTCTTACTTTCATAAACACAAAATGTATTGCCTATGAATGATCTATTTGGTTTTATCCTTTTGTTAGGGTCACATTTAACTGGGGAAGGGGATAGACAAAGCTTGAATAGATTGATAAATCATGCTGCTTCCGAGCGTCACTCTCCTGTTATGGACCCCTATTACAGCCAGTACCGGCATACGGCATCAGCTGGTGGTGCACCAAGTGATCATTCTCTTCTTAGAAACAATTTCGGGACATCAAACGGAGATACATCTGATGAATACCTCGCAATGTTACTTGCTCAAAACAGACAACAGCTGGCTAATCTCAGTGCTGCAAATTCCAGAATCTATGAGAATCCTTCATATGATCTTGGCGGCATGTATCTAGGAAACCATTTACCTTCTCCTTCCAAGAATTCAAGAAATCTCCAGAACATGCGAATGTCACAATCTGCCTCAATGATGAAAGTTCCTTTTGGGGGATTACAGGGACCTTCCCATGTAGATATTGGCAGCACAACGGAAACATCCTTACTAGAAGGGTTCAAGAACAACAAGACAAGGTCTTTGGAGCTTTCAGAAATAGTTGGGCATGTGATTGAGTTCAGGTATTTACATTGCCTTATCTAAAATACTTCATTCAAGGTTACTACTTACTAGTTCACTTTTGTCGTCATTTTACACCACGTGCAGCATGGATCAGTACGGAAGTCGTTTCATTCAGCAAAAACTTGAGACTGCAACGGATGAGGAAAAGAATGCAATATTCCCTGAGATACTTCCTCATGGTCGAACTTTAATGACAGATGTCTTTGGAAATTATGTCATTCAAAAGGTACGAGCTGTGCATCAAAATCATTTCATTGCAATGGGCTAGATGTGTCACTAAACTCATATGTTGTTCTGTTTTTTTCTTTCTTTTTAGTTTTTTGAGCATGGTACAACCAAACAGAGAAAAGAACTCGCGGAGCAAGTTACTGGCCACGTTTTAGCTCTCTCTCTACAAATGTATGGCTGCCGGGTTATCCAAAAGGTACTTAATACAAAGGCATTGTTTTGACACTAATTGTTATATAGTTGTAAGGGTTTTATAGAGATAGGCTTTTGGCTTTTCTGATTGTGCCCCTATCATGTTTCTGCGATATTGATACAGGCGTTAGAGGTGGTTGATTTGGAGCAACAAGCTCGAATGGTGAAAGAGCTTGATGGGTCTGTCTTGAAATGTGTTCATGATCAGAACGGTAATCATGTGATCCAGAAGTGTATAGAGCGTCTTCCTCAGGATTGGATACAGTTCATTATTTCCTCATTTTACGGGAAAGTGTTAGCTCTTTCAACACACCCTTATGGATGCCGTGTAATCCAGGTTTGATATATACATCACACCTTATGGTTTATTGGTGATAGAATCAAATTTCCAGTTTTTTTCTTGTCTGCTGTTAAGAATACATGTAATGTATTTCTTTGGAATCACGGCAGAGGGTACTGGAGCATATTGATGACATAGAAACCCAACGGATCATTATGGAGGAAATCATGCATTCAGTCTGCACTCTAGCTCAAGATCAGTACGGAAACTATGTTATTCAGGTAAGTTTCTGAATGCTTGATATACATTGTTGGTACATGAAAATGAACACCATGATAATGATTGACCTTGCTTCCGCCGACTGTAGCATATTATACAACACGGTAAACCACACGAACGGACAGAAATCATCAATAAGCTAGCTGGGCAGATTGTGACGATGAGTCAACAGAAGTTTGCTTCTAATGTTGTTGAAAAGTGCTTAACATTTGGCGGTCCAGAGGAACGTCAGGTTCTAGTGAATGAAATGCTTGGTTATACTGATGAAAACGAGCCTCTTCAGGTCCTGACACTAAAAAATCTTTGCTGCCTCATGTCTTTCTGCAATGTCTCGGAATACTAACACCAAAACAAATTGCAGGCGATGATGAAGGATCCATTTGGGAACTACGTAGTGCAAAAGGTTCTTGAAACATGCGATGATCAAAGTCTTGCACTCATTCTATCTCGCATCAAAGTTCACTTGAATGGCTTGAAGAGATACACATATGGAAAACACATCGTTGCCCGGGTTGAGAAACTGATCACCACCGGAGGTAAACTTTCTTCTCTCTCTGTATAAAGTCACAGGTCATGATCATGAGCATGTATGTATCATTCTTCTTCTTTTATCTGCAGAGAGAAGAATCGGGCTGTCGTCATCCCTAACCGCAAATGCTACCTCTTAGCCATCTGAGTAAGTAAACCTCAAGCTTATAACAACACAACCAGAGAAAGAGGGACAGTTTGATGAACAGAGAGCTATATGTACAGCCTAACTAAGCAAAGCAGTGGTTCATGTTATATATTTTGCAAATAATATGTAAATAAAATAGAGGGTTTTAGATTTAAGTCAGTAAATAAATGTATTTTGGATCTACACTGGCTTAAGTTAAAAATCTCCTTTTGGTTGTGTAAAAGGTGAAGCCTTGCTGTTTTATTATGTAAAGCAATGGCTTATTTTAGGTCTTATTCTACTCATAACTATGTAAAGATCTTGAGGCTTTGCTCCACAAGAATTTCAATATTTATTGTTTTTACAATGTGTGTGATAAACTCGTCAGTTTCATTTTTACCGGCAGACCAACCCCATCGAAGTCTAAGGCTGAGACAGAGGGTTTGGTTCATCCAAGGACAATTCCAACATCTATACCAAAACTATGTAATGTAAGGTGTAACCAACACTGTCTCAGACAACTGAACTTGCTTCTTCTTCATTACAATAATAATGTGCAGTGATCTCATTTCCAAATGATATCTCCCAAGAAGCGCAGAGCAGGGACACCTCTGATCTTCATGTCGACCAGTGGAGCTTCCATTAATGTCAAACCAGAGAGTTCTGAATCCCCCGTATCATATCAAAAGCGCGCATTCGGTCCTGCCAGTTCATTTTTCAAGTTTAGATGCATTTCACCACAGCAAAACATAAGTGGGAAAAAATCTATTTGGTTCTTTGTGTTGGTTATCACTGACCACCCAAATGGGTAATGATTCATTGGTTGATGAGTAGACAAGACCAATCTTCGGTTTAAAAGTCCATAACTTACTGAGAAGTATGTGTGTGTGTGTGTGTGTGAGTGGGTTTGTACATACCTTTCTTTTAATGGAACAAAATTTGCAGTCCGAGGAAGATGGCGGGAGAATCTGATTAACAACAAGTCTTTTGACGGGGACACTTTCTTTCTTCAATGAAGCACTTAATCTAGAAGACTCACTGACAGCCATTACCTACATGATGTCAACAAACATTAAGAACGGTGAGATGCTAACTCTAGACTTAACTTTGAATGTAAATCTCTTAGACAATGCATGTTTGAAGATAGGAGAACCTCTAAACGAGATGCATGCGTATAAATTACCGTAGGGATAGTGACAATGACGAATTCTGTACACTCTGTATCACGAAAAAGCTCGCGAACTTTAACCATCCTCTCTCTTAGTCGTTCCAATTTGTCGGCCTTTCACATCCACAGAAAGTTTTTTAAGGAATGAAACGGTGTCCTCACGTGATGAATACTATTATATCCACCAATATACATAAAGACTTACAGCATCAGTCTGGTTATCTTCTTTCCCAAAGACCGATTTGATTGCTGAAGTAGCCGAGGTTATTTTCTGCCTAAGCTGTAGATGCAGAAGAGATATTTAAGAAGACAAAGTCTCAGAAACTGATACACACTTTGGTAAACAAACTAACACAACAACGTAGAAGGAAATATTTATCTCCCACCTTCATGATTTTACCTATGGACGCGTCCAGGAAGTCTGGTAAGGAGAGTAGCCTCAGCGTATGACCCTTTAAGTAGCAACAAAATTTGTCTTAACATTAATTTTGCTAAACAAGGAGGCAAATTTTCAGTAAAGCTTGCTCACCGTTGGTGCAGTGTCAAAAGACAATTCTGGTGAACATGTTATACTCGGGTGATTCCAAAAACTGTATGACCTGTGAACACCCTTTGGCTATCAGCAAGAAACAAGCATGCGGAAAACAAGGATCAGAAAGAAAATCAGAATCACCTTAGAAATGGCAATGGCTTCATCCAATCCAGGAGGCGGTGTGTCTGAGCAATTCTCCAAGTTTAAGTTCCCCCAACTTCATCAACAACCAAAAAGAGTCAGTATGAAATTGCAAGAGGCATTTAAGTCACAAATTAGTATCAGAAACAATGAAGCTCAGAAGGCTACCACAGAGGAATACATTATGATTGATTAGATATTAGCACCATTTGGAACACCATTAGCTACAACAACATACCTGTTCTACAAACATCCCAAGTCCCATACCATCCATAAAATCTTTGACCCCAGTTTCTCCATTCATCTGCGAGGCACTACGAAACTCTTCTCTAGCCTTCTCAGGGTTTATCTGTTGCAGGGCTATAAATTAAAACTCAATTTGAGTGCCACAGAAACCAAAGATGCCCCAACCATAAACTACAAATAAACCACATACTTCAAGAGCAAACAAAGGAGACTCAGGTCCTTCAACAGGCACAAGCATTCCTCCAGTCAAGTCCTAGAACTCAACAAAAACAATAGAGACCCACCAATCATATATCTTTCATCAATAAAACTAAGACAAAAGTTACTCTCTTTTTCACATAATTTTTTCGTTTACCTGAGCAAAAGAGTCGCTCAAGGAATGTGCTGGATCTGTGGATACAACAAGAGTTGGGTGTCCATTGTTGGCGAATCTCACAGCTAAAGAAGCAGCGCAACTAGTTTTACCCACACCTCCTTTCCCTCCGAGCATGTAGTACTTTCGTTTCGTGCCGGAGACCATCTCATCGAATTCTGACACCGTCTTTGTTGGGCTAGCTACTGATTTCACTGAACCCAGAAATCAAAAGTGAAGCTGTTCGATCACTCTAATACTCAATTTCATGTTTCAATCAGAAGAAGAAAAAAGGGAAACTTTAAAAGTCGAACCTTGGAGCGAGTTTCTCTGGCGATTCTGTTTGACGGAGAGAGAGAGAGAGAATCGCCGGCGAGACAACGGAGATTGTGGATGAAGAGAGAATTTTTCGAGGCGAGAAAGAGATGAAGTCAGTTGTTGGCGAGAATCCGGATTTGCATAGAGGAGAAGACGATAACAGAGAGGAAGAAAGAGTCGACATTTTTTTAGCGTCTGCTTTCTCTCTTCTTCAGTTCTTGCTGGAAAACGCTAATATCAGAATCAGACACGGTGCTGCTATAAACTATATATAGTGTTTTTGTTTTTGCTTTCCCCCAAAATCAAGACTTCAAACGATGAAAAAATAGGTTTTTTAACTGTAAGAACAAACTATGTGGGCAGAACACAGATTGCATTTGAATCTGCAAAGCTCTTCTCCTGTCCTTTGAAGAGACTCCTCGCAGAGGCTTTGTTTTATACTTGTATTAGTCGTATATGTATTTAGTTTGGGGCAATCTTTTATCGCTCGCTCACCAAGCTTGAATTTTTGCTTCCCTGCTACTCCTTTGGCCTCTTACCTTTTCACAAAGACTCTTTTTTTTCTACCCTGAAAAGCCAATAGTAGTTAAAAGATCACGGTCTGTTTCTGTTTTCTCAACCTGCAACTTCACCCTCAACCATTCCTACAGGTTCTCGAGTCCTCTTGACTATTTGCTTGAGAGGAATGTGAATCTTGGTGAACCAACATAAAGCTTCACCAGTCCTACAGGTTCTTGAGTCTTCTTAACTCCCAAAAAGTCGATCCCGGAACTTCATTTGCATACTGTATATATAGGCCGGTGATTCCTGAACAATGTCTTGGTAACTTCAAGCGGCATTTGTACCACTCCAGAAGATAAGGCATCTTGGTTTTAAATGACAACGAGAAAAGGAGAAACATGGCTCTCAGGGATATAGCAAGTCGTCAAGGACCTTGTAATAGCCTTTCTCATTGATTCAAATTGGCCATAACCCACTTTGCCAATACCTTCTTAACAACACCGGTGTACGGATTAAGAACCTGAATCGTATCAAGAACACAACGAGATTTGCCCAGCAACTGTAACCTTTTATTACTTCTCAACACCAAAAACAGATTACAATCTCTCTCTCTCTCTCTCACTCTCAATCAAACTGATCGAATGAAAGATACAGAGTTACAACGCATACAAGCTTGAGTTTATAGCTCAAGTCAACTGTGAATACAAGAACCGGTTTTACATAACCGTTAAACCAAGGAAACTAAACCACCTAATCAATGAATAAACCAATCCAGAGATTAGACCAGCTTCCAGTAGACATACCAGTCGGTTTAGGCTTCAAATGAATTTGACTGTTAACACCATTAGCTCTCAACAAACTCCACCTTGTTAACCATCAGATTCATTCAGCTGTTTTTCATATTCCAAACTTGTACTCTGCTGGGTCTTCACCAATCACTTTAGTGATCAGCCATTCCAAGAAGCTTCAACGCCTCCTGAAACTTGTTCACTGATACTACTTTGGTAAGTATATCAGCAGGATTCTTCAGAGTTGAGATCTTTGACACTTTCACTTCTCCCAGAGCAATGATGTCTCTGATGAAGTGAAATTTCCGACCGATGTGCTTTGTCCTCTCGTGGTGCACATTGTTCTTAGCCAAACACAATGCACTCTGAGAATCACACCAAATCTCAACATACTTCTGTTCAAACCCCAGTTCCTCAGCTAATCCTTTCAACCAGATTGCTTCTTTTACTGCTTCAACCAACGCCATGTATTCAGCCTCTGTTGTGGAGAGAGCAACTACATGTTGTAAGCCAGACTTCCAACTGATTGTGTTACCACCAGCCTTGAAGACATACCCAGAAATGGATCTTCTTTTATCCAAGTCTGAACTAAAGTCAGAGTCACAGAATCCCTCCACTCTGAACTCTTTGCTTCTTCTGAAAACAAGTTTTAAATCTTGAGTTCCCTTGAGATACCTCAAGATCCACTTGACTGCAGACCAATGAATCAAACCAGGCTTACTCATATATCTGCTCACTAGACCTATTGCATAGGATAAGTCACACCTCGTACCCACCATAGCATACATGATGCTGCCAATTGCGTTAGCATATGGTACATCATCCATAGCTGTCTCCTGTTCATCATCTTTCAAGGCACAGAGTTTAAACTGCGCACCCATAGGAGTTGTAACAGCCTTTGACTCATCCATATTGAACACCTTCAGGACCTTCCTTACATAGTCAGACTGTGAAAGAGTTAACCAACCATCTTTCCTGTCTCTTTCTATGTTCATTCCTAAGATCCTTCTGGCTGGACCCAAGTCCTTCATATCAAAACGACTACTCAGCAACGCCTTTACCTCACTGATCTCCTCCAAGCTCTTTGAGGCTACCAACATGTCATCCACGTACAAGAGCAGATAGACATATGTTCCATCCTTAGTTTTCTTCATGTACACACAGTGATCAAACTCACTCTTCACAAACCCATGATCCACTATAAACTGATTGAAACACCTGTTCCATTGCCTGGGGGCTTGTTTAAGCCCATATAGTGTCTTCTTTAGCAGACAGACAAGCTTCTCTTTTCCCTTTACCTTGTAACCCTCAGGTTGTTCTATGTATAACTCTTCTTCAATTATACCATGGAGGAAAGCTGTTTTTACGTCGAGTTGCTCAAGCTCTAAGTCTTCATTCACAGTTATAGATAGGAGAAACCTTATGGAAACGTGTTTCACCACCGGAGAGAATACTTCTTGATAGTCTACTCCCTCCTTCTGTGAATATCCCTTAGCTACAAGTCTTGCTTTGTAGCGAGGTTTCTCAAATCCTTCAATGCCAGGCTTCAGTCTATAAACCCACTTGCATCCTATGACCTTCCTATCAGTTGGTTTCTTCACTAGGGACCAGGTTTTGTTTTTCTGTAGTGACTCCATTTCCTCATTCATACCTCCTTTCCAGAGATCCCTTTCTTTACAAGCCATAGCCTCTTGGTAATCTCTAGGCTCTTCTGAAGTTACATCAACAACTGCTAATAAGGCAAACGCTGACAAGTCATAATCTTCAAGCCTTGCAGGAAGTACTATCTCTCTTCTAGCTCTATCTCGAGCTATATGATGACTTTGAGGGTTTTCAGGCTGATCTGATACATCTTCTACATTTTCCTCAGATTCAGAGTTACTTTCATATTGTGTTTGTTCAGTAACTCCACCTTGAGGTGTATCAGACCTCTTCTTTCTTTCACTGATGCTTGTGACCACAACAGTATCTTTCACAGAGTCACTTGTATCAGTAGAGACATCTTTCTCAGTCTTAATCTCCTCTAAGACATCCTTGTATACTTTGTTCTCTACAAATACTACATTTCTGCTTATCACACTCTTCTCTTCTTCTATGAGCCAGACCTTATAACCCTTCACTCCAGCTGGATAACTGATGAATATACCTTTCTGAGCTCTCGGTTTTAGTTTCCCTTGGTCTTTGTGTACATAGACTAGAGAACCAAACCTCCTTAGATGGCCATACCCAGGCTTTCTTCCAAGCCACAACTCTTCTGGAATATTACTGCTGATGGCTGATGATGGAGAACGGTTTATTTGATACACAACAGTAGACACTGCTTCAGCCTAGAAGGATTCGTCCAATCCTGACTCATTCAGCAAACATCTTACTTTCTCCATTATGGTTATGTTCATACGCTCAGCAACTCCATTTTGCTGAGGCGTATAAGCACACGTACGATGTCTCTCTATCCCGTTTTCCTTACAGAACCCATCAAACTCAAGGTTGCAGAACTCCAATCCGTTATCTGTCCTCAAACATTTGACCTTCTTGTTGATTTGGTTCTCCACCAGTCTTTTCCATTCACAGAACTTAGTGAAGGCCTCACCCTTTGTTGCCAGAAAATAAACCCAGACTTTTCTTGTGTGGTCATTTATGATTGAAAGGAAGTACTGCTTCTGTGACAAACTTGGAGTTGTGTTCTGTGAACCCCACAAATCCGCATGTACATACTTGAGTGCTTCACCAGTATCATGCTTGCCTATACGGAAGCTTAGCCTCTTCTGTTTGCCCATGATGCAACTCTCACAGAAGTTAAGATCACTTATCTTCCTCTTATCAATAATACCCCTTTGAACCAGTATCTTGAGATTCTTCAAGCTCATATGGCCCAAGCGTCTGTGCCACAGTTCAATTTCATCTTTTGATGACTTCTTAGACTTGACACTGTTGGATTCACCTGTTACAGTTTCACCATCCAACAAATACAGAGTGCCAGACAATGTTCCCTGAAGAGCTAGCTTACTATTCTTGTAAAATCTAGTCTTCCCATGTCCACCAGCATGATTAAAGCCTAGTCTATCCAATGTACCAGTGGATATTAAATTCCTTTTGAGCTTTGGAATATATCTTACATTGGTTAGTGTTTTGACTGAGCCACCATACGCTTTGATGTTGATTGATCCAATACCTTTCACCTCTACTGAGTAGTCATCTCCAAGTAAGACTTGTCCTGAAGATGATTCTTCAAAGGTACTGAACCAATCTCTCCTGGATGTCATGTGATATGAACATCCTGAGTCAATAACCCATTTGTCCTGATGCCAGTTATCAGACACTGTTAGAGCATCCATCGTTTCAGGGTCAGTGACTATTGCAGCTTCTGCATCTTCATCACTATCAAACTTCTTCTTGCGAGCAAAACAGTCAGCTTTCTTGTGACCCTCCTTTTTACAATACCAGCAGACAATCTTTGATCTTGAGCCTGATCTTGATCTGCCTTTTCCTTTCTTGTTACCAGAGTCCCTCTTCTCTGATCTACCTCGAGCCACATTTGCTTCTGCAGCTTTCTGTGACCCAATTAGATCATTTACTTCCTTCAACTCAATCTCCTTTGACTTTGCAGCGTTAACCACATCTTCAATGGTTAGCGTTTCCCTGCCATATTTCAAGGTTTCTTTGAGTGAATTGTATTGAGAGGGTAGAGAGCTCAATAGAAGGATTGCTTGAACCTCTTCAGAAACCGATACTTGCACACTGCTTAACCCAGACACCACTTTCAAGAAATCATCAACGTTTTGGTCAATCGTCTTTGATTCAACCATCTTAAAAGTGTAGAACTTGTGCTGTGTATGGATTCGATTCGGAAGAGTTTTAGAATTGTACAACCTTTCAAGAGCTGACCAAATTGAAGCCGCAGTTGTGTATTCTTCGTGTTTGCGAAGAACATGATCCCCAAGATTTAGTATAATCAGGTTCATCGCCTTCTCGTCTTTCTCCAATTTGTCAGTCTCTACCTTTTGCAATCTTTCTTTGAACTCATCCTCGCTTTCGCTCTTATCTTTCGTCGCCTCTTGCTTCGGTGACGAAGATTCAACAAGAACAAACTTTAATCCGAGAAGCGATAGGTGAGCCATCATCCGCTTCTTCCACATCGAAAAATCTCCTGTTCCGTCGAAGATTGCGATCTTCGTCTTCGCGTTCACCATCGATTCAGCTCAAACCTGAGCTCTGATACCACTTTGTACGGATTAAGAACCTGAATCGTATCAAGAACACAACGAGATTTGCCCAGCAACAGTAACCTTTTATTACTTTTCAACACCAAGAACAAATTACAATCTCTCTCTCTCTCACTCTCAATCAAACTGATCGAATGAAAGATACAGAGTTACAACGCATACAAGCTTGAGTTTATAGCTCAAGTCAACTGTGAATACAAGAACCGGTTTTACATAACCGTTAAACCAAGGAAACTAAACCACCTAATCAATGAATAAACCAATCCAGAGATTAGACCAGCTTCCAATAGACATACCAGTCGGTTTAGGCTTCAAATGAATTTGACTGTTAACACCATTAGCTCTCAACAACCGGTTCAATTCGTCATCCCTTTCACCCGGTTCCCCAGGCCAAAACAGTTGCTTGTGATGCAATACATAAACAGAGCATTTGCTCTTTACCGAGAACAGAGCAGATGTTTTTGCTGCGTTGCATCCGGTTCAGAATTCTTATTGCTCTTAACTGAAAATTTCAGATCCGGTTTGATTTAGTTTTATATTATTCTGACCAACCCCTTAACTAATACACCACGATTCCTTAGATGAAATTTCTTTTGATACACATCTACTTGAAAACTCTTGTTCAAGCGTGACTCTGAGTCACACTTCTGGACTAAATAACTCTATTACCCAAGATTCTAATCGAAACTACACTAGATAATTCAAATAAGAAGGCGTGGTAGCGAGTAAGAGAGAAGAAGATGAACACTCAAGGGCTTTGAAGGTTCTTGAGATCTTCTTCATTAGCATACCAAGCTGGTATGATCTTGGAAAGGTGAGGGTAGAGATCTTTGTAAGAGTTTCTTATAGTTCCTTCTGCAACTCCAGTTGCCAACGATATATCTGCAAGGTTCAAGATCAAAAGGTTGTTTTAAGTGAAGACATGATGGTGGATTGTTTCAGTTTACAAAATGTGAATGGAACAGACCTCTAAGAGGCTTCCTCTCGTCAGAGAGCTGTGTTATGATGTATATAACCGCTGCTGCAATCGATATGGGACTCCTCCTGCAACCAAAGGGTGAAAAGCTCTGTGTGAGTAATGGTAAAAGCTATAAACCCTTAAAACAGAAACGACAAGAGAATAATGGTTAATGACCTAACCTTATATCAAACTCCTCTGACTTTTGAACAGATTCTTGAGCCGCCTTCACGGTTTGGTTAGTCATACCAAGATTGGAACAAAAACGTCTCTGGAGATTTTACCAATCAAGTTTAATGAAAACTGCGGATAAGAACGGAAAGACACTTGAGTTAAGAAGAACTTACCATAAAATCTCCGGCGTGGATAGTTCCCATTTCAACTGATTGTCCGGTTTCAAGCCCCAACTGTTTAACTATGTATTCTTTTGCACGACCAATCTCCTTCTTAGTAGCTCCATTGGCAACAGAACATATTTCTACACAATATTGGCGAGAGTTAGGAAAAAAAGAGAATGAAGGATGAACATATATACAAACAAAATTCTAAAACTGTTTGGTAGTACCCTTGACAGTTCGTGGCTTGTCCTCTTGCCGGCAAGCAATGTATAAACAAGCAGCCAAAAGAGCATCCTGATTTCTTCCTCTACTTGACTTCTGATCCTCTACCCTTTTATATATCTCGTTGGCTCGGTCCTTCAATCGAAGAGCAACAAATGATTGCAAAAGGCACGGACAAATATAACCAGTGTCTATTCCACGAAACCATCAAAACTGAAAGCATTTCTCGAAGCAGAAGCCATAAAGATTGGTAAGAGAAAGAGAATACCTTGATGGTCGCAACAAGGCCCAACCTGGAGAAACGGTTCATCAAAATTTGTTAATTGCCTTTGTCAAGCAATCTAGCTTACAGTGAAAACGCCTCATAAATAACATTCCTCAAGGCAATGAACCCAATCGATTATCGTATAATTGGAAAGTTTTGAGATACAATGAATGCACAGATCATTTATGAGCAAAATCAAAGTTTTTCAATTTCTCCAGATAGCAAAAAAGGTCCAGCTTTTATTTTCAGTTGCCATACACTTACTTGTTGCTTCTAGAAACTACAATTCTCAAATTGAACTTAAACTAGATTCGAATCCTAGAACTGCGACGCAATCTATTTGAAATTGAACTTAACCTAGATTCGCAAAACCCTACCTATCAGCCATGGTAGCGATAGTCTTAAACGCAACAATGAGCCCACGATCAGGATTAGACCCACGATTCTGCCATCGACCAAGTGAAGATGAGAGGAAATCGCCAGAAGATCCGTTAGGTTTCGAAATGACGGTAGTGAGACCACCATCGGCAAGAAGTGGATTCGTCGGGCCACCGACACGAACAGGATCGTTATCACCTGACTCGTTTGCGAAGGTACGCCACTCAGAGGTTTCATCGATTGAGTGAGATTCGAGCACGAGCCCACACTCTGAACAGACGGTGTCTCCAGCTGAATGATCGAATACAACCTCCGTGTGCCGCTTACAGTCTGAACAAAACACGTCACCCATTGCTTCTCTCCTCTCTGGATAAAACCCTAAAACCCTTTTACTTGAAATTGGACTGATAATTACGAAAGAGTGACACTTTATGTTTCTTCTTCCTCGTAGCGACTTTCAGGTTTCTCCTACAACGATTTCTCTTCTTTCCAAATGTCAGAAATGCGATGCGGTCGACTCAGGATGATGTCTTATGATGATCCAACGGCTGATGATTCGTGGATTAAAATCCAAAATAAGTTTTCTTTGGTGTTTGGTTGGATATACATGGATAACTAGATGACTCGCCTTGTGCGGGCGAGGTGAATATTTTTTTTGGTGATGATTGTTTATGTTTTGTTTAGGAATTTTCTAATTTAAAATATATTATAAGATGTAAGTTTATGGGTACAAAATATATAAGATGTTTGTCGATATTGTGCGGAGTGACTTAACTTAGAAGATTTTTTTGCATAATTAAATTAGTTATGATGCATGTAGTCGAGTATCTAAAACTATAAAAATTGTACATGAAAGATGATTTTATATAAAGAGAAACAACTAAATAGTTGTTAAAATAAGTGAAAAAGTTTATACCATTTTATTATTTTTGAGATCCATTATATATAAACCAAACATTTTGACGAAACATAAACGTTATATAAACATTATATATTTCTACTACTAAAAATCGGACACTCGACTAATCATCATTAATCAGAAGATTAGTTATAGTAATTACCAATCTTAAACGTAAATTTTTAAACTTGAGGATCAAAATGATCCAAAATCGGCTTCATTTTAAAGCTCATTAGACTAAAGTCCATTGACAATTACAATAATCAACCAATATGTCTACTTATTTATAAAAATCAAATCCTTCATTTGCATTTTTTTGATGTGGGAGAATATCATTCTAATAACAAAATCTATTCTTATAAATATATTATTCATTGATATTCTACGATTATGAATTCAAAATTTTTATATCCAGAGATCATATTCTAAAATGTTACTAACATCAATGTAAATCATCATTATAATCTTTATTTTTTATAAATAAATTATCCTATGAAAAATTATCAACACTTTAGATATATGTCTTGTTCTAAAACTCGGGCGAGTCATCGATTCACTCTCTCTACTCCGCTTCTTCTTCTTCTTCTTCTTCTTCTTCTTCTTCTTCTTCTTCTCTCTCTTCTTCTTCTTCTTCTTCACTCCTCTCTCTCTTCTTCTTCTTCCTCCGGTCTTCTCCTTCTTCTTCTCTTCCTCCTCCTTCTTCTTCTTCTTCTTCTTCTTCTTCACGCCTCTCCCTCCGGTATTCTCCTTCTTCTTCTTCTTCTTCTTCTTCTTCTTCCTCCTCCTTATTCTCTTCCTCCTCCTCCTTCTTCTCTTCCTTCTTCTTCCACGATCAAATATGCACAAAGTTAAAACACTTGCTATTGCTATGGTCTCTTTCTTAGTTTGTTGCACACAAAAATAGATCAAAAGAACAAATATTAAGTATAAGATATAAAGGAGTCATGAAGAATCAAAATCAGAATGAGGATTTTCGGTGTTTGGGAGTGATCTAAATGTAGTGAAAAGGGAGAAAGAACGAAGATATATATAAATAGAAGCCATTTTTTGTCTTCTTTGTCTCTCAAATACACAAACCCCAACTCAGAATTAAGCAAACATTTCAGCAACATTTTTAGTCCCTTACAACTTAGTCATATTTATATTATAATGATGGGAGATTTCTCATAGATTTGAAATCTACACGTTACAACTTGGGTCAGTCATAACCCTAAGATTCCTTTTCATCTAAAAACAACTTGGAAACATAGATAATGTGTAGTCAATTTTACTTAACCACAACATATTAGATTAAGAATACTTGGGTCAGTCATAACCCTAAATCAAATATATAAGAATCTTATGAATTAATATAAACGGTTTAAGTCCAAGTTTGGTTTTTCTAACCAAACCCAATTGGTTTCTCAATATGGGCAACACCAACATGATTAATGAACAATTGTTTACCAATCGTAGACTATATGTGACGAAAACAACGACATCAGCCAGGAAGGTGTCTTCGGGATTCTAGAGCTGATCACGTAAGTCAGTGTCTGAGATACTCTCCATCAATAGAACTTGTTCCTCGTAATGAGAATCCCGCATAGCTGCATGGTTAGTTAGGGGGTTTATAAAAGTGGACGCTCCACTAAGACTGCTTTAGATCCATTGACTAAGTTTATATGAAAGTTCTTTCATAAAAGTACTTAAGATCCCAACATCTGTTTAATGGACTGAAGTCCCAGTAAGACTTTTCATCTTTCCACGTATAAGCCCAAATAATTAATTTGTTACGGGCTCTTCGGTTTGTGTTTGTTTGATGAACCTTTAAGTTTTCTAAAACATTAATTAATAATAACTAAATTTACTAATCTGGTGAGATTGCTTTGTGTTCAATCCTGCTAATCCCAAGTGAACTTAACCAAAATTAGTAATTTAAGAAACTAAGTCGATGTTTCTTTTTAGACATTTAATCACTGAGGGAGAACTCACGAATGCTAGCTACCAACATAAACAAAACTTTAGAAGAAAAAAACAACTTGGAAACATAGATAATGTGTAGTCAATTTTACTTAACCACAACATATTAGATTAAGAATACTTGGGTCAGTCATAACCCTAAATCAAATATATAAGAATCTTATGAATTAATATAAACGGTCTAAGTCTTAGTTTAATTTTAGTATATTATTTGGGATATTTTTTCTTCTTCAAAATTGACAGTTAATGTTGATATTTATTAGTTGCTACATTTTAGGCTCGACATTAGTTTGAATTTGAAAAGTAAGGAAATAAAAAATGAAAAAAATATAAACTGTAATCTAAATTTATGGGAAGGAGTTAAGATTACATCTCTTTTAATCAAAATGTAAGTTTATTTCCTAAACGATTGTTGACGTTTGATTTTAAGTTGACACATGAAACTGAAATCTAAGTTTATTCTCATTTTCTAAACGTAATATAGGAAATCACATTTAATTTATAAAATCATTTATTAGTTGCTACATTAATTTAGTGTCGAATTTAGTTTGAATTTGAAAAGTAAGTAAATAACTTATGAAAAAAATAAAAACTGTAATCTAAAATTATGGGAATAAGTTAAGATTACATTTCGTAAATTTAGGAAACCACATTTAATTTTTTAAATTAGATTAATTCTCGAAGATAAAACCACATATATTTTTAGAAAGATAATTAATGCTACGTTATATATGTATGCAAGATCTTAAATAATTACGTATAACAAAACCTTCCATATGAAATATCAAAAAAAAATGAAAAACCATAATATAAGATGGATTAAGGTTTATTGACAAAAAAAAATAAGGTTTTAAAAAAATATAAAATTATGTGTAAGATTAGTATTTTATCTTTTCATTTGTGTTGTACATATCCTAATCTCTAAAGGATCCAACCCTGTATAAATATAGACCATAAGATCGCATGAATAACACAATATTTTAGTCATGTCGTGTATGAGAACATGAGATCTAAGACAAAACCCTAATTTTTTGGATTGGTCATAATTTTCAACAGGGTTTAGATCTTCCTACGTACAATGATCGTGGCAAAGACAAACTGATGTAGTTCTTTATAGATAACGATGGGGAACAAACTTATTAGAATCAAATATTATTGATATAATGATTCATTTCGATGGACGACCAAGAAAAAGACGGAAAGGTGCTCAAGTTGCCACATCTCTTCAAAATGGAACGTATGTGTTTTGAACTCTCTCACACCTTGGCTCTTGTACAATAATTTCATTTCCTCACGTAAAATATATTCGAAACTACCAAATCAACCGACACATAATTTTGTTCCATATCCAACACTATATCGATTTATGTATGTATACCTCCCATAGATCTCTGGCTTCAACGATGCTATTTTAAAAAAACAAAGCAAATCCTCATATGATCGGATCTTATTCTAACTACTGGGACTAAACCTCATATGACACTCAAAAGAGTATTCACCAAATCCATTTTTTACCACCAAATCCTTGTTTATAGTAATGGACATCACTTATTCGGACTATATGCTCATTGGGACAACCGGGACATGTGATGTAAACTAACAACGCCTGAGCAAAAACCATCAATCGGACTTTTAGATCTCACGCTCCTTTTTATATAAATTCTCAAACGTTTGTTAGTTCACATCACATCATTAGATCTTTGCTTTGTGATAACCGAACTTCTACTTTCATGGGACCAAACGAACAAAACAGAACCAAAAAACCAAAAAACATAGAAATCCTTTCAAAACCGATGAGAAGAAGAAAGAAATAGAAATGTAAACGGATCATTTGACCAAAGTTTAGATGATCCGGAATAAAACTTCCATGACCAATGAGAAAAAAAAAAAAGAGAAAGCTTCTTGAAATTTTGGAAGATGCAGACGATTGTGTTTCTAAGCCACCCCAAGCTCATCTTATATAGGATTTCAAAACTTCTCTCGGAAGCTTAGTATATGCCCTAGATATTTATTTTTCAAATTTGATAATTATTGTCGATAATTATTAGTTGCTAAATTTTAGGCTCGACATTAGTTTGAATTTAAAAAATAAGGAAATAAAAAATGGAAAAAATATAAACTGTAATATAAAATTATGGGAAGAAGTTAAGATTACATTTCGAAAGTTGAGGAAACACATTTAATTTTCGAAATTTGATTAATTCTCGATTTTTGGTTTTTTTTAATCAAAACATTTCCTAAACGAATTTTGAAGCGAATTTTGATTTATTTTTAATGTCAAAAAGTCTCTCGAGCAATCATAGCCGTTCACTTAGGCCATGTCATCAATGATGTCATAATTGTTAATGGTCAAGACTCATCCATGTCATCAATGACTCATCATTCTTTCTCATCGCACTTCGCAAATAATATATAGTAGATAAGAAATAGACTTCTTTTTTTTTGTAAAAATATTTAAAATTAATACAAAAAGCCTTTTTTACGTACGTAGCTGTTTTGTTTTTTCTACTTTCTAACCTGTGAAATTGAAAAAACAGAGCCTAAATGAAAAACAGAGTACAAAGCACTTTGTTCATCTTGATTCAAACCACTTTGCCATAAGAGAAGCATATCTCCCATGTCCATCTTCCCGGATTGTTGAGATGCGGTTTCTAATTCCTTTGTCGATGAAGCTAGCCAAACAAGAGGCTGAAACACCTCTCTCTCCTTGTCGTTGACGGTTTCGTTCCCGCCAGACCGTATGAATGGAGATTTGGAAGGCGTATCTCACCAGCCACAGTATCGTCTTGTCCATCAAAGTATCAACGAGAACTTCGATCAGTTGATTCCAACAATCTGTGTATTTTGGCCCCATGAGTTTCTTCATTAGATTTTTCCGTATTTCTTGAGTGAACACGCATTCAAAGAATAGGTGGCATCTACTCTCCAACTGAAAGCTGCAGAAAACGCAGGAGGTATCACTGCCCACGTTCCAGGTCGCCATACGGTCACCAGTTGTTAGACCGTTCCGGACAGCAAGCCATGCCAAAAAGGAGTACTTGGGTGTGGCTTTTGTAAACCATATACCCTTGTACCAATCCATAGTTGGGTGTGCAGTTCGTACAAGTCTCCATGTCTCCGATGAGCTGAAGCATGGTTTATATTTATTCCTTATTCCCTTCCATAGCACTCGGTCTTTCTGTCCGTTTAATCCTTTTTGCCTCAGACATCGGATTTGTGTTTCCAGCTCGTTTAGCGTGGCTGCTCGGTGTTGTCTTTCTCTGTGTGACCTGAGAACTTCTGCGACTGTTACATCGATCCTGATACCCATATCAATGCACCCTCTAACCCCTGTTGTCTCCAGCAAACGACCCATAGATGACCACTTATCAAGCCAAAAAAGAGTATTCTCACCATTTCGTATCTCCACTTTTATGAACTCATCAGCTACCCCTCGATACTTGAGCAACTTCTTCCACATCCAGGAGCCTAATGTAGTTGTGTCCTTTATCGACCAAAAAGAGCCTTTTCGGATCAAGTATAACCGAACCCACTGAACCCAAAGCGAGTTTGCCGAAATAATTCGCCATATAAGTTTTAAGCATGATACCTTATTTGCTTCCCTTAAAGATCGTATACCAAGGCCTCCTTCCTCCTTTGGCCTACATCCATCAGCCCAAGCCACTTTTGCTTTCTTTGAATTCAACTCCGGACCCGACCACAAGAAAGCAGCACAAAGTTTGTCAATCTCATCCATACACTTACTTGGCAATCTGAACGCGGAGATCCAAAAGTTTGTTAGACTATGGATAACCGAGTTTATGAGTTGCAAGCGACCAGCAAAAGAAAGGTGTCTTGCTGTCCATGATCCAATTCTCTTGCGAATTTGCTCGATTAATGGGGTGAAGTCATTAACCGTCATCTTCTTTGTCAGGAGAGGGAGGCCAAGATATCGTACAGGTAATGAACCTGAAGCAAAAGGGAAGCTATGCAGGATCTCTTCCCTGTCTCGTTCCGGCACACCCGCCATGAAGATAGTTGATTTTTCGAGGCTTATGTTGAGCCCTGAAATCTCAGCAAAGGTAGTGAAGATCTCAAGAATTCCCTCTATGGATCGTTTTCTGCCATCCGTAAGTACCAGCAGATCATCTGTGAAACACAAGTGAGTTAACTTTAGGTTCTTGCAGTAAGGGTGGAAACCGAATTTCTCCTCAATCGCCCCTTTGTCTAACATCTTAGACAATACGTGCATGCATATGACAAAGAGATATGGGGATAGAGAACAGCCTTGCCGCAATCCTCGCTCGCTTTTAAATAATCCAGATAGTTCACCATTCACTTGGACAGTAAACGAGGCTGTGGTGATGCATAACTCTATCCACTTGATAAACTGAGGTGGTAAATCAATGGATGTTAATGTCGATAGCAAGAATGGCCACTGTACCGAGTCAAATGCTTTCGATATATCAATCTTCATCGTACTGCGAGCTGAGACTAATTCTTTGTGATAGTTTTTTACAAGCTCACTTGCCAAAAGAACATTCTCCATTAACAACCTGTCCTTGACGAACGCTGATTGGTTCGGAGCAATGAATTTCGGGAGGACTCGCTTTAGCCTGTTTGCAAGAATTTTTGATATGATTTTGTATACCACATTGCAACATGAAATGGGTCTATAATCCTTCATCTCGATAGCTTGTGTCGTCTTTGGAATTAGGGCCAAGATGGTTGCATTTACCCCCTTTGGTATGAAACTCTTCAGGAAGAAAGGCTGAATACCCACAACAAGATCCTTTCCCAGTATTTGCCACGACTCTTTAAAGAATTCCACTGTATACCCATCCGGACCAGGTGCTTTATCATTGGGCATTGAGAACAATACATCCTTTATCTCCTTCTCAGTGACTTCGCTGATCAGATCCTGTTGTCCTCTTCACTGCATTGAAATCTTAGTAAAGAGCTTAGCTCATCCGCCCATATGCCTTCATAGTTCTCCGGCTTGAAAGCAAAAAGGTACTGAAGTGAGCTTCAGCTTCCTTTTTCATTTCTTCCTGATTATTTGTCACAGTACCATCTCTTGTTTTAATCTCTTTTATGGCATTTCTAGCTTCCCTTACTTTTGCTGTCTTGTAGAAACTTTTGTTGTTTCCATCTCCTACTTTAAGCCAATGAAGCTTTGATTTCTGCTTAAGGTACCTCTCCTCTAAGCTTGATAAGAGACTCCATTTTTCAAAACCTCTGGACTCAGCTATCATGGCTATAGGTGTCGGATCCCTTGCGGTTTCTTCCTGCCTAGCACACAGCTCGTCATGGGCTTTTCTTGTTCTTTTGGTAAGATCACTTAACAGTCTTTTTCCCAAACTCTTCAGCTTTGGTTTTAAGCCCTTTAGCTTTTTTGAGAATCGGTACATGGCTGATGTAGAGTGAAATAATTCCTCCGACTCCTCCCAATGTGCTTCTAGGACCGGACCAAACTCTGGAGAACTGGTCATAGCATTGACGAACTTAAAAGGCTTTCTCGGCTTAAAAGTGTTGGTCTTAATTTTTATCCGACATCTCAAGTGATCAGAACATCCACCGGCTTCGAATACTCCGTATGCACCCTCGTATTTTGAGAACCAGCAGTCATTTACAAGAACTCGATCTAGCTTTTTACAAATGAGACCTTCTTCCCTCTTGTTGCACCACGTAAAGAGTGGCCCTTGCGAGTGTAAATCGCTAAAAGAGCAATGTCGAACAACATCTTGGAAATCCGGCATACCTTGAGGGATCAAAGGATTCGAATCGCAAGACGAGTGTTCTTCAATGTCCAAAATCTCATTGAAATCACCCTAACATTTTGAAGCCCTAAATTGTTTTTCGGTTAGCCACTCTCAAATTATTATTTTTATGTAACAAATACCTTGTCCATGGCACATGCAACGTAGCATATGAAAATATAATGCATAACATGTGTCATAACTCATAAAACATATTAGTTTTACATATTTTTTAGATTTTTAACAGTAGTTACAGTGAAGATTTAAAAACATAAAGATTGAAACTATAAAACAAAGCGAAGTTACAATAAAGAAAAGAACAGACTTGTGGACAGTTTCAGACTATTAAACGGATGGGCTTCAAGCCCAAAGCTGTATTATGTCTATTTGCTTGAATTAAATACAAGATGGGCCAGCAAAAGGAGAAACAGCCCAGCCGTAAGTGAAGCCTCCAAATCCTGAAACAAAGGCGGCAGATTATTAGGTCAAATATGTTACTATATAAAGAGAACAACATGAAAACCTAAGAGACACGAGAGATACAAGAGTTCAAGCGAGCAATACACGAGAGCAACACAAATATTCAGAGAACATTAGAGATCAAAGAGCTAAGAGACTTGTTCTAAAGAGCTAAGTGATCTAAGAGTACTAAGAGATTCACAAGGAGATATTCTTTGATTAGAGTTTGTATCAAACTAGTTCCTAGTGCTTGGGGAACATTGTAATCAAAGGAATATAGTGAATCAGTTGTGGGATACCGTTCCCACCCCTGTGACGTAGCCAATTGGTGAACACAGGGTGAACAATTCTTGAGTCGTTTATATTTTCCGCAAACAAACGAACATAGCTTAGTATTGAATCTATCTCAAGTCTTAGAACACAAGTTGAAATCTCAACAAGTGGTATCAGAGCTTCAGGCTTAAGGTGTTAGAAGAGATAGATCAATCTAAGATAGCCACAAAACCGCAAGTCATGGAACCTACCCGAGGAAAGTTTGAGATGGACAAGTTTGATGGGAAGGGAGATTTCGGAATGTGGAAGTACAAGCTTCTTGGTCAGTTGGAGATTCAAGGCTTAGCGTCAGTCTTGGAGGAGGACGCAACACTGCTGGACGATTCTGCAAAACAAGAAGAAGGTGAGAAACCCAAACTTGATTCTTTAAAAGTTGCAAAAGACACTAGAGTAAAGAATCTGCTTGGTACATGTCTAAGTGACATGATTTTGAGAAAGGTGATGCATGAGCCTACTGCCTTATTGATGTGGAAGGCTTTAGAACGTGATTATCAAGCAGTTTGCAAGGTGAGAAAGGTGATGCATGAGCCTACTGCCTTGTTGATGTGGAAGGCTTTGAGAAGCAGTTTGCAAGCTACAAGATGGATGAAGGCAGAAGTATAGAAGAGAACTTGGACAGTTTTCTTAAGCTTATTGCAGATCTAGCTAGCCTAAACATCAATGTGAGTGATGAGGAGCAGGCTATACAGCTTCTTACCAGCTTACCTCCACCTTATGAGCCTCTAGTACATACTCTTAAGTATGGTACATGAAAAGAGACTCTAACAGTTCATGAGGTAGTCACTTCTGCATATTCTAAAGAGATTGAGCTGAAGCAGAAAGGGCTTTTGAACAAATCTGGATCTAACTCTGAAGGATTGTATGTTGAATCAAGGGGAAGAACAAATGACAGATCTCAGAAGAGTAATGGAAGAGGGAGATCAAAGTCAAAAGACAACAGGTCTAAGCCAAAGCCAAGATTTAACAAGAAAAATCAGAGTGAGTGTTTCATATGTGGAGATGAAGGACATTGGAAAAGAGAATGTCCTGAGAGAAATAGAAACAAGGATTCTGCAAATATTGCGACAACACCTATACAGCCTATAGTGTTGAGTGTGAGCAGTCAAGACACAATGGAGAATTGGGTAATGGACTCGGGTTCTTCATACCACAGTACATCAGACAAGGAAGTCTTATTTGACTTCAAGGAGTATGATGGAGGAAGGGTTCTTATGGCTAACAACACTTACGGTAACATCAGAGGAATGAGAAAGATTCAGATTCAGAATCCAGACGGTTCTGAAGTGATACTAAAGGATGTTAAATACATGCCTGAAGTAAACAGGAATTTGATTTCTTATGGGATATTAGAGAGGTCAGGTTGCAAGTATGAAGGAGGTAATTTCAGAGTTCAGTTTTATAAAGATGGCAAGAAGGTATTGGCTGAAAAATACCAAGATGGGTTGTATTATCTACAAGGGACAGTTGCTAAGGCTGAAATGAATGCTTCTTCAGCAGTGAAAGAAGTACGAAGTGAAAAGAAGTATAAGAAAGTGAGCTTCAGCGAGAATCTAATTCAAGGACCTACTCCATATGGTTTTGAATTAAGAGATTCATCAGCTCAAGGTAAAGACTCTTCTTCAACAGAAAAATCAGAAACTGCGAAAGAGTTCAAGTGTGAAGAAGAAGGAGATTTTTATCCTGAGGCCTATGCTATGGCTACTGCAGAAGAGATGGGCAGAAAAGAGCCTAGAGAAGAGGCTGTGGAAAGCAGTCATTGGGAGAATGCAACAGAAGAGAGGACTTTGAGCAGAGAACCTAAGATGGAAGCTTTGGGTAAAGTTTCAGAGATATTAAAGATGGGGATCTTTGGAGATGGAGTTAAGGAAGTAGTAACACTATCTAAGATTCACACAAGCTCAATACCAGCAGATGATGTGACTAAGGCAGTACCTAAAAAGGATCTACAGGTGTACTGCAACATCGCCTAAGACTGAAAGCAGCTCCAGGTAACTCCATTATTGACGTCTCAAGCTCGCAGAGACAGAAAAGAGAAACAGGTCAGTTTCTGGTTATTACTATTAAGCAATAATGGAAGAACTCAAAGATGTAAAGAGTTAGGAGAGTTACCTGTGAGTACTAAAGGCGAGACTCAGAGATATCAGTTTCAGAACAAGACTGAAGGAAAACAAGAAGAAAATCAGAAAAGTTTTCAAAAGAATCTCTGTGATGAAGTAAGATGGTATCTTAAAATCTGAGAAGGTACCTGCATTGACTCCAAAAGGAATGGAGAGAAGAACATGCAGCTTTTCAAGCTAAGAAGAAGAGCCATTAGCTTCAGGTGGAGTACCTGCAAAAGATTGAAGAAGAGGTTAATTCATAACTCAGTGCGCACATGAGATGGATTAATAACGTCGACAAAGATGAATCAAGTTTTGAGGTTACTCAGGTTCCTTATATAAAGTGAAACCAAGGCAGCAAATTCGCATAAGAAAGGTTACAAGCTATAGTGGTACTGAAGAGAGACAAGAAATTTTAGTCCAAGGTGGAGCAGTGATTGATAAAAACCAGTATCAATGAAACCCAAAGAAATTGCAAGGATACAACACAAAGAAGAAAGAAGAAGGTGTTACCCGCGAGCAGAACAAGAGCTGAAGTATAAACTTCAGTTCCAGGTGGAGTAGTAAGATGAAACAAGCAGTGTCATCCTTAGATGAAACACAGAGAGTATCTGCGAGGAAACGAGCACAAGTCAAGCACACATTATGATCATCTGAATTCATCAGAGAATTAAAGATCAAAAATAATGGTTTATTCACAGGTCATTGAAGTCAAGTCTACAAATGTTTCTCAAACAATATCATGACCATCAAGGATGTACTACAAGTGTCAATTGGAAACTCAGCTTAACCGTGGAAAAGAAGTTGAACCAACAGATAGGGTCGCTACTTATCTGAAGACAGGTTGTCCATGGCCAAGATATTTGACAAAGGAGTAGACATACGACTTGAATAAAAGCTGCAAGACCAGAATCAGATTAAAGGTGTGCAGAGAATGATCCTAAGACTAAAGTTTAATTTATGTATAATCAGATAAAAGATAATCAGGAAAGACAAACCTATGTTGCTGGTGTTGGGATTGTGCACTTGTACTCACTCCTGATAGTAGTTGTGAATCGAGATCAATCGTTTGTATAATACTGGTGATTGTAATGCTTTGCTAGAAGCCTCTTGTAATCTGTAAGTTGTACACTTACTGCCAGTATTATATGATCCTATAGGGTCACACACCTAAGCAATCTGGAAGCTAACATATGGGAATGATCATTTGATAATGATCACGTTGATATGTATTGGATACACATTGACATAGAGTTTTATGATGTATGTATCGATCGATACATGAGTGTGTCGATCGATGCAGGCTTTTTGAGAGGGTGTGTCGATCGACACAGTAAGTGTGTCGATCGATGCATATCGGGTTTTGACATAAACGAGTCGGGCTTCTCCGACGGTTTGCGATGTCAATTCCAGGTCGATATATAAAGGCTTATATGGTCGACCTGGACCCTGGCGGTTACAGAAATTCTCAGAGAGAAAAGCAGAGACATCGAAAACTCATTCCCTGAATCCGGCACTAGCATCCCGGCGTTCCAGGTTGTGTGAGTGTGTGCTTGGTAGAGGCGAAGCACTTGATTCGCTAGATCTCGTTCACCATTCTATTCCGCTGCCAGATCTGAGGTAAGAACGAGGTTGGTAATTTCAATATAACAAACCCTAGATCCTAGGAGATCCAACAGTGGTATCAGAGCCAGGTTAGGGTTTTGTCTATTGAATTTGAGGCATTTAAATCGAATACTGATGAATTTGATTAGTTAATTGCCTGTTAAATCGTGTTTTATGGAAATTTATCTCGGATTGAAGTTTCTGTTGAAAACGACGAACTGCTGTTGTCGCACTATGTCGATCGATACTAAGCTTGTGTCGGTCGACACACCGCGAAACGCATAATAAGATTTTAGTGTTTGTCGCATAGTGTCGATCGACACAAAGCGTGTGTCGGTCGACACAGAGCGAAAACGCGTAAATAATTTAGGGTTTGTCGCATGGTGTCGATCGACACTAAGCTTGTGTCGGTCGACACATTGCGAAAACTCGTAAAAGATATTAGGGGTTTTCGCACAGCATCGATCGACGCACTGGGTGTATCGGTCGATACACGGCGAAAATACGAAAGATTTGAAATCGTACTATGTCGATCGACGCACTGGGTGCATCGGTCGACACAGACTGTGCGAATGGATAGATCGGTTCAATTGGATTGAACTGGTTATCTCGCATGGTCATGTCGATTTAATCCCTAATATTTTACAATGTCGGTCGACACAAACCTTGCGGTTGGTTGAATCGGTTCAATTGGATTGAACTGGTTATCATACTTGGTTAAGGTAGATTAGATCGGTCTAAATTGGATGAATTGGTTCAATTGAATTGAACTGGTTATCTCAATTAGACTAAACCGATTTAATTGGTTAAGATCAGTTTGATCGGATAAGTCGATCCAATTGGATTGGACCGGTTATCGCGATTAGTTAAAACTGGTTGAATCGGTTCGATTAGATGAACTGGTCAAATTGGATTTGACCGGTTATCTCGAATGATCTTAAGGTTGCATATCAAGAGTCGACCAAGTGTGTCAGTCGACACATATGGTGACGATGTGAACCGTAATCGTTTGGTTTTTGAACCAAATGATTAAGAAACGAACCGAATGACCTAACCCACTGAAATTAGAACGATTAAAACTTAATTGAAATTATTAAAAGTTAAAAAAATGTTCTAAACCTGTTTAATACACATTGGATGTGTGTTAAATCGAAGCTTAGTTATTCAATATGGTCAACTGTCAAGACTCGTTTCGTTGTTGGATAGTCTTGCCAAGAGCTTGGTGTCCACAATTACATGAGTAAGGCAGGTAGTAGTGTTGATGGTATTGCAGTGCTTGACATCAACTATTACGTGACCTAAGAGATTGAATTACTAATCTTTTAAAGTTCCATTTCCTCAACTAAATATCAAGTGATCTTGATGTCTTGCACAATCTTGTCTACTGTCAAGACTCGTGTTGTTTGTTGGATAGTCTTGGAGTCCTTGGTATCCACTGCAACATAAGTTAGGCAGGTGGTCATTGACAGACTTGCAGTGCGACTGTCAGTGATCACAAGACAGAAGAGATTGGTTTACTTGACTGGGCTGTCAGAAGTTCTGGGCCCAGAGACGTCAGAGTGGATGAGACATGGATTGTCTTATCTACGACCAAGAGTTGTACTGAGTACAATTAGTAATGATTTGCTTACCTAGATAACTAATGTTTGGGTAATGGCGAGTCGTCCACTCAGATTTTAGTAATGTATGGATCTTGGATTATTATATTCATGGAGGAAACATTGTTTGAATATAATGCGAGTTTTCTTATTGGATAAGATTCCTCATTTCCTGAAATCATAACTAAAATTTTCTTTGATTAAAATTTTCAGCCTATGTCTAAAACTACCTTCTCGTTACGACCCGTCCTTGATAAGGACAAGTTAAATGGGTCAAATTTCCTGGATTGGTATCGCAATTTGAGATTAATCCTCAAGCAGGAGAGTAAGGACTATGTCCTTGAGAAAGCTCTTCCAGAAAGGCTTGGGGCCAATCACTCGAATGCAGCATATAATGCTTGGAATAAGCATTATATTGATGCGGTAGATGTGCGTGGTCTGATGTTGGCTACCATGGAATCGGACTTAAAGAGTCAATACAAGAACATGGAGTCGCCAATAGAGATGATCACCAACCTGAAACTGAAGTTTCAGGATATGGCACGAGTTGAGAGATTCCAGTTGGTGAAGTCTCTCACTGGGTGCAGACTACCAGAGGATATTCCAGTGAGTCCTCATGTCATTAAAATGATGGGTTACATTGATAACCTGGGGAAACTGGATTGTCCTGTCAGCTTAGAGTTGGCTACTGACATTATTCTGCAGTCACTGCCGTCAGATTATGATAAGTTCATTAAGAATTATATCAAGAAAGGCTTGACGAAGACGTTGACTGAGCTGCATGGCATGCTCAAGACAGCAGAGCAAAACATCAAAAAGGGTAAAAGATTTGAGAAATCTAATGTAGACAAGGGTAGAGACAGGGCCATCCAGATTTGGAATCAGGACAAGCCTGTGTCATCTTATAAGCCCAAGTCCGGCCCATCTGATGTTAGAAAGTGCTTCTACTGTGATGAGTATGGGCATTGGAAGAGAGATTGCATTAAATTCTTGGAAGATTCACAAGAGATGAAGAAGATGTATGGTACTTATTCTTCAGGTATTGTGTTATTAATTCAAGTTCTACATATGTATTGGATACTAGTTGTGGTACTGATATTTTGGAAATATGCAGGGCCTAAGCAACAGTAGAACTTTGAAGAAAGGACAAGTGGAACTGCGTGCCTGGTATGGAGCAATGGTTGCTGCATAAGCCGTAGAGATTATCTACTTGTAGGAGCCTTTCAAGCTTGGTTTTTGAATTAAGCAATTGCTACTATGTACCTGCTTTAAGCAGAGATGTCTTTATTTTCTTGTAAGAATTTGAATGTTTTTCATTCTGATAAAAGACAAGTTTTTGCTCTTTTGATCTTAATGAAATATCATATGGTAGCACCTCTTTTGAAAGGGTTTTATATCTTAAACCAACATACGCTTAAAATAACATAAATATCAAACGATTTAAGTCTGATGACTTGAACTCGATTTTTCCTTGGCATAGTCGTTTCGGCCACATAGAAGTGAAGCAGATTCAGAAGTTCCATAGTTATGGGCTTCAGGTTCATTTGATAGTAAATCAATTGAGACATGAATTCTGCTTGCTGGGCCAAATGACTAAGGCTTCTTTAGCAGAGCTAAAGAAACGGGCCAAAGGCTCGTTGGGCCTTACACATACTGATGTATGCGGCCCGATGAGCATTAGTGCCGAAGGAAAACTTCAAATACTTCGTTGACTTATTGATGGCTTCAGTAAGTATGAATGTGTTCATTTGATGAGACACAAGTCAGAATCCTTTGGAATGATCAAAGGAGTTTCAGAATGAAGTATAAAACCGATTTGACAGAAGTATTGAGATCCTCGATTAGATCGCGGAGGAAAATACTTGAGTCAAGAATTGGGTGATCATCTAAGTGAGTGTGAAGTCGCTTCACAGCTCATCTCTCCTGAAAAACCTTGAACGGTGTTTCTGAGAGAATGAATCGGATCTTATTGGATATGCTCCGATTAATGATGAGTCACATGAATCTTCCATTATCCTTTTAAAAAATACGCTCTAAAATGAACATGTTTACGCTAAATAAGTTTTCTATCAGAATCAGTGAAAAATACCACATTGGATGTGGACTGGGTGATTTCCAAATATGTTTTTCTGATTAATTGGGATTGCAAGGTTTGTGTAAGGCAGTTGTCAACAAACAAACTTGAACCCAAATCTGATAAGTGCTGCTTCGCTGGTTATCCTAAGGAAACCGAGGCTTAGTACTTTTGCAACCAATCCGAGAACAAAGTTTTGTTGTTCGGAACTCTGTTTTTCCAAGAAGAACAGTGGGAGTAAAAGTACAGCTCGAAGAAATTCGAGAAACACAGGAGGCTGTTCAACCTGTTGAGGGAGAGCAGCGGTTGGATCTACAGAGTGATGTAGGATCGACACCTGTGGAGCCTGAAATTCGCTGATCTTGAAGGATCCGTCACTAAGTCGAGGGTGATTCCTCGTGACCGATTGCCGTGATCCGTCACTAAGACGAGCATGCGAAATTCAAAGAAGCGAAGGTGAGCCCCAACTCCGAAAATTGGCTAGATATGCATGTTAGCTTCACCGATTGAAGCAAACATCTTGGAGTTGGAATCTATGTTCTGTTAAAACGGTCAAAGGCTTTGACTCGATCAGGAACGAATAGAAACCGTGCGTTTACAAGTAAACTAGTGGGAGCGTAGTTGCAATTCTCAAAACTGTATGTTTAGAATATACTTAATCTCATAAACGACGTTCCGACGCCAAAGTCTTGTCAAGATTTGGGTCAGAAGTCATATTCAACGAGAGACATGGGAGAAGCCGTATAAGCTCTTGGAATATGGATCCATTGAAATGGATTGCAAAGACCAATTGGATCGTGTCAGAATCCTTATGGTGATCAGGTATTGGACAGTTCAAATGTGCTTGATTCCAAGAATGGCTTCACACCAAAGGTCTTATGGCAATAATCTTAGCAAGATGAAGTGTCTTGGGCACTGGCTGAGCTAGTATCTATGAGTGTGATTCCTTTTGCCTAAGCAGTAGAATCCATCATAAATGCCATGTTGTGCGCTCGTATAGATGCAGCTTATGCATATAGCATGACGAGAAGATACCAATATGTTCCGGTAAAAGTCACTGGACAGTTGTAAGGAATATCCCCCAAGTGTTTGAGAAACACTAAGGATAGGTTCTAGTTCAACTGAAGAAATGACGATTCTGTTAAGAGTAGTTAGACAGACAAAGATGACTTCCGGTTCTCACCTGATTATGTCTTTTTGTCTGTGTAGCGGTGCTGTCTGTTGGAAAGGGTTCCAAGCAGAGGACCGTAGAATAGTGCTTATTAAAGAATAGCGGTGTGGTTTGTTGGAATGGTTCCAAGCAAGAACACCGCAGCATCTCTCACAACCTAAGCACGAGTTGTATACTGTTGCTGTAGGTACTAGATATCTGAAGACTTGGTCTTGATTCTAGTGGGAGTTAGTTTAGTTATGATGTTCAGATAGATATGATATGGTCATGTTTATGAAAAACTGACATCAACATTATTTGATTATTGGATAATTAAATAATGGTCCCAAAATAAGTCTATGTCATAGTATATGTCATCAAGTTGAGGACTTGATCATGAAACCCTATAAGTAACAAATGACATAAATTATGAAGTATCCCTAGTCGAGGTTGTTAAAGTGGGACAATAACAACCGCAAGAGACTAGCTTGTGAGGTGACTGTTGACTAAGTTTCATGGAGTCAATGATATGAGTATCACAGTCAGTCACATAGATATATGTTGGTGAACATATGATCGGACGTGACCCGCTAATGAGAAGTCTCCAGGATAGTTATATATGTGTCATGAAAGGTTCTCATTACGACTATTGAGTATAGTCCTTAGACCTGAGTTCATCATGCTTTCTTGCATATGAATTGGTGGACCTTGACCTTGTCAAACGTCGATCCGTAACTGGCGGCTATAAAGGCACTGCTCAGGTGTATCATGAAGTGTGCGTTGAAATAGGGATGGAACAAGATGGGATTTGTCCCTCCTGAATAACGGGAGATAAATATCTCAGGGCCTATCGAAGATTATATGCTGAGAAAATGTGTGGCCGCACTCAAACGAACTGTAGTTCAGTTGTTTGTTTTGTTCAGTATAGATCAAGAGTTCGATAAATATGATATTGGCTTAATAAGAATGACACTAATCTTGTCTTATGCCAAATCGAGATATAGAGACAAAAGGATTGTAAGAATTGATGATTCCAGTACAAGTGGAAGATTGTTGGGATTGTGTCCTGAAATCACACTTGTACTCACTCCTGATAGTAGTTGTGAATCGAGATCAATCGTTTGTATAATACTGGGGATTGTAATGCTTTGCTAGAAGCCTCTTGTAATCTGTAAGTTGTACACTTACTGCCAGTATTATATGATCCTATAGGGTCACACACCTAAGCAATCTGGAAGCTAACATATGGGAATGATCATTTGATAATGATCACGTTGATATGTATTGGATACACATTGACATAGAGTTTTATGATGTATGTATCGATCGATACATGAGTGTGTCGATCGATGCAGGCTTTTTGAGAGGGTGTGTCGATCGACACAGTAAGTGTGTCGATCGATGCATATCGGGTTTTGACATAAACGAGTCGGGCTTCTCCGACGGTTTGCGATGTCAATTCCAGGTCGATATATAAAGGCTTATATGGTCGACCTGGACCCTGGCGGTTACAGCAATTCTCAGAGAGAAAAGTAGAGACATCGAAAACTCATTCCATGAATCCGGCACTAGCATCCCGGCGTTCCAGGTTGTGTGAGTGTGTGCTTGGTAGAGGCGAAGCACTTGATTCGCTAGATCTCGTTCACCATTCTATTCCGCTGCCAGATCTGAGGTAAGAACGAGGTTGGTAATTTCAATATAACAAACCCTAGATCCTAGGAGATCCAACAGCTGGAGCCCAATTAGAGGGGGAGGCGTAAGGCATAGAACTTGTCTTCCTTGATTATCAAAGAGTATCTACATACAGAAGAAGAAACAACAGTCAGTAAAGAGAATGAACCAGGATACAAGGATAAGTAAAGAGTTGAGAAATCTTGAGAAACTTACATGAAGAAGCGTATGTGATGGATGAGAAATCGTTCATCAGAATTGATGAATGTACAAGATCGATCATGAATTTCTGTATAAAATCGATTGGTCAGAAGCTTTAAGAAAAGGAGACAAATCAAAATCAGAAGAAGATGAGATTTAAGATCAGAAACTTACCTCAGTGAGTGGAGAGTTAAGATCGAACAGCCAAGGATTCGGCTCAGACTCAGATTGAACTGCAAGAGAGAAGTGTCAGACATAAAATCGGTTAGACAAGATAAGAAGTGGATCGATCTAGTTAAAAGGGTAAGATGCTTAAGGGAAATAAGCGTGGAGCTTACCTGAGTGATTCCTTGCTCACAAAAGAAGAAGGAGAGCTCGAATCTAGAAGATGAAGATCGATTGCCATTTCCGTCACCACTGAAGAAAGAAGAGCTCACGAACAGAGCTGGTGAGTTTCGAAATCAAAGAAGAAGAGCTCACGGTCGGAGCTGGTGAGCTTAGAGATCGAAGATATCATTCAAAATCGCCATGGGTATCGCTGCTTGAGAGTAAAAGAAGTCACGATCGAAGAAGATGAGCTCGGATCGTGAAAATCAAACCCGATCGCTTTTCTGTGTCGCCGTGAGAGAGAGAGTGACTGAGGTCGAAATGTTAGGGTTTTGGTCTGAAAAGGTGGAGTTTGTGGACAGTTTCAGACTCTTAAACGGATGGGCTTCAAGCCCAAAGCTGTATTATGTCTATTTGCTTGACTTAAATACAAGATGGGCCAGCAAAAGGAGAAACAGCCCAGCCGTAAGTGAAGCCTCCAAATCCTGAAACAAAGGCGGCAGATTATTAGGTCAAATATGTTACTATATAAAGAGAACAACATGAAAACCTGATGAGGACATCAAGTCATCATCAACCAAGGAGCATGGAGAGGGCATAGATCAACCAACTAAGACCCTTGGAGAGAAGCAGTTTGAGCCCACCAGAGACATATGTGCATGTCTTGGAGCATATCTACTCAACCAGGAAGACTTAAGCAACAAATCAACTTGTTCCAGAAACTTAAATCATCAAGGAATCATCACGAAGTGGAAGTGTCTCAAAATCTTTCAAGATGAAGAAGATATGCAAGTTACAACTCAGAAGATTTCCAAAGAACCCGCTGGAGACCAACTGCCACTTATTGGAGAGTTCAGATCGGACCAAGATGAATCAAGTTATAAACCAACTTGTTTTGGAAACCTTACTCAACAGGGGTTCATGGAGAATTAGATTCGGTTCAAAATAATTTATGGTTTAAAAGTTATTCAACTTTTAAACCAATGGATTCCCAGCTTGCCTTATTTGGAACCTTTTGGATTTGAGAGCCTTCAATCTTATATTTGGCGACCAGGAGGATATATACTACAGCCAAAGTATCATAAGACCATCTCAAGCTTCATTACCAGCCATGGGATCAGGCGGATTCAACCTTGGCCATTCACACTTCAACACTTTCCATATCCGGCACCGGAAGTATTCACACATGAAGCAATCAATTACCAATGGCTCTATTATGATTTGGTCCATATCCAACGAGTTCTTAGAAGATTATCATGCCATGGAATCATACATAAGCTGTCCAGATACAAGGAGCCTTCAACTTACCTTATTTGGACATATTTCTTTTTAATGGCTCCAACAGCCATATTCCTTAACCTTTGCTATTTCTTTTATTCTCTTAACATTCTAGGACGTGTGTAAGAGCATATATAAGCTCATTTAGACCATTTGTATCAGATACCTTTCAATCAATCAATAATAAACAGAGTATTTCGTTTTCAGAGAGTTTTCTTTGAGTTTGTGTTCATTAGATTCAATTGAGTGATTCATTGTTTCTAATGAGTTTCAGAATTAGTTTTCTTTGTGTGATTCAAAGAGGCTGCTTCTGCCAAGGATTGAGAGAGTCAATCAACCCACTGAGCAAGAGAGTTGTTCACCATCACTTTCATCTCGCAATTCCATTCCATTCTGAACAAGTGAGAGAGCTTCAAAGCCAGCACCTGTTCTTCCATCTCCTACCATCCTAGTCTCTTATTTGGGGCTACATCATCATGTCCTCATCATAACCTAAGAGACACGAGAGATACAAGAGTTCAAGCGAGCAATACACGAGAGCAACACAAATATTCAGAGAGCATTAGAGATCAAAGAGCTAAGAGACTTGTTCTAAAGAGCTAAGTGATCTAAGAGTGCTAAGAGATTCACAAGGAGATATTCTTTGATTAGAGTTTGTATCAAACTAGTTCCTAGTGCTTGGGGAACATTGTAATCAAAGGAATGTAGTGAATCAGTTGTGGGATACCGTTTCCACCCCTGTGACGTAGCCAATTGGTGAACACAGGGTGAACAATTCTTGAGTCGTTTATATTTTCCGCAAACAAACGAACATAGCTTAGTATTGAATCTATCTCAAGTCTTAGAACACAAGTTGAAATCTCAACAAGACTAAAAACCCGAAGAAAAAAAAAAAACTATCATCTTAATCGAATTTCAAAAGATTTTTTTTTTAAACTTAAATACTCATATTACTTTTTTATTTAAAAGTTCGAAGTTTTGCAAATCAGCCTTACCCAAAAACTGCAACCAAGTATGAATGACATATAAAATAGAGGGGGAATATAATATTAGTTGGTGACTTGCACCGGCTAAAGCATCCTCCACTTGATTGAACTTTTTGATTGAAACATGATCTCTGACTCTTCGAACTCTGCTAATTGAATTCAAAAGATTTATGAAGCTGAAACACCAATTCCAACATTAAGCTTGGATTTTAACATTTTTACCCCAAAAAAAACATTTAAACTTGGAAATTTGTGCTTGCAGTTATTAGGGACATAAATCCCACATCGGTAGTTGAAAGGGATCACTAATAATATATAAGGGATATGGGTCACTCCACTTATCACCAATTGGTTTTAGGTTGGAAGCCCATAGATCTTAATATGGTATCAGAGCCCGATCCAAACAGTCCAACCCGATCCGACCCAAAGTTGGTTCAATCATCGACTTCCCATGCCCAAATTGGCGCCGTCGATCCAAGCCCGAACATTCCGAGATTAATGCTCAAAGAGCCATTATCTCGAGAGTGCGTATTAGGGACATAAGTCCCACATCGGTAGTTGAAAGGGATCACTAATAATATATAAGGGATATGGGTCACTCCACTTATCACCAATTGGTTTTAGGTTGGAAGCCCATAGATCTTAATATGGTATCAGAGCCCGATCCAAACAGTCCAACCCGATCCGACCCAAAGTTGGTTCAATCATCGACTTCCCATGCCCAAATTGGCGCCGTCGATCCAAGCCCGAACATTCCGAGATTAATGCTCAAAGAGCCATTATCTCGAGAGTGCGTATTAGGGACATAAGTCCCACATCGGTAGTTGGAAAGGATCAATATTAATATATAAGAGATATGGGCCACTCCACTTATCACCAATTGGTTTTAGGTTGAAAGCCCATATATCTTAATATGGTATCAGAGCCCGATCCATGCAGTCCAACCCGATCCGACCCAAAGTTGGTCCAATCATCGACAACCCAGACCCAAAATGGTGTCGTCGATCCAAGCCCGAACATTCCGAGATTAATGTCCAAAGGACCATTATCTCGAGGGGGAGTATTAGAGACATAAGTCCCACATCGGTAGTTGGAAAGGATCTCACTTAATATATAAAGGATATGGGCCAATCCACTTATCACCAATTGGTTTTAGGTTGGACACCCATACACCTTAATATGGTATCAGAGCCCGATCCATGCATTCCAACCCGATCTGACCCAAAGTTGGTCCATCCATCGACAAACCAGACCCAAATTGGTGCCGTCGATCCAGCCTGAATATTCCGAGATTAATGGTCAAAGAACCATTATCTCGAGGGGGCGTATTAGGGACATAAATCCCACATCGGTAGTTGAAAGGGATCACTAATAATATATAAGAGATATGGACCACTCCACTTATCACCAATTGGTTTTAGGTTGGAAGCCCATAGATCTTAATACCTATGAACTCGAGTATTCATTGGCGTTGCCACAAAAACCTATAGTTAAGCCAACCCTTAAACTTCGGAAACTTCGGTAGTAGAAACACCTACAACTCTTCTTTGAGGACAAACACAAAAATAGAACAGCACTAACGAACCATTTACCCACGAGCGGCACATGGTGGTATTTAAAAAATCCGCCTCCAATCGCCATTCTCCAACCGCAAAGCTACAAAAATCATTCTAGTTTTACATAGCTTAACATAGACATGAACATATCCATTGGAAATTGACATATGACACATGCATGTCATTGTGTCACTACACGTACATAACAATTGACACACACTCACACACACACATAAGACACAACTAATTGCTATCACGTTCAACTCTTAGTTCGGAATGTAAATGGGATATTCTGAATACTTTTTGAATAAGCTTTAAGTTCTTGGTATATCTAAACGGGTAATATGAATATGTTTGTACTCTTAGCTAGTTTTATTTTATATTAATTTGAGGTATCTCGAATTTATAGTGGGTTCAAACTAATTTATAAGAGGAGATGTGGTTCATGGATAAACTCGGTCTCCAAATATTCAAATGATTGAAAACAAAATGTTAATATCTATGTAGGTATCCGAAACAAATGTGTGTTAATTTTGTATAGCAGTAGAATCGAATCCAAAACAGAATAGCATCCAAAATCCGTCTTCTACCACTTGACCACAAATGTTTAGACCATTCATAGCTAATTGCTTTATTTATTGAAATATGTTATACTAATATCTAAACACAAAATCTTTACTACAAACTTTTGGATCGGATGATCCTAATTGAAATGCACGGAACTAGTTTCCATGCCCTCACAATCGCAACTAGCAAGATATTTCATAATAATAGTTGACTTTTATGAACTGTCCTAAACTAACCTAAGAATTCACAAGATTTGTTTTCTTATGAACAACAAAAAATCAAAACTGCGATATAAAAGGGATGCCATATATATACAGCAAACTCAAAATTGACATATAAACTAACACATGTAAACAAATAATTGATTAGGACAAGTATTTATGTCTTAAAACATAATATCAATGCATTATTTTTATTTTGATCGATAGCCATGCGGAGATATCTTCTCTAGTTTTCTTTCTTTAGTAGTCTTTTTTATATGTGTCGCTATAATAATATAAGAGAACAAGTTGTAATAAGAGAACAAGTTGTATAGTTCCATAGACTAATTTTATGAATAAATCGTCAATATTCTTCTCACTACGAGCGATTTTCAAATATATACATCAAAATGAGAAAGAAAAAAAGTTAATTAAAAGAAAAAATCTCCGGTCATCTGAAAGTATTATGACTTGCTCACGAATCATTCGTCTAAAAGTGGATATGGCAAACTTCACAGATCCCAATAAAGCAAAATTCCTACCTTCAATGATCCTCTTTGCGTACTTTTACTGCAGTTCATATCAGTCATATTCTTAAAGATATCTAGTCTTGACTCTTGAGTTGTTTCAACACAAAGGTAATCAAATACACACGCCAATAATTTAGTGTCAAAGTTTTGTAAAATACCATCTTTATTCTTATATACACTTTTTTTTTACTAGTATTATATTAATATTTTTAGTTTAATTTTACTAAACAATAAATTTTAAAGAAAAAAAGAAACTAAACCAATCAAGACAAGACACATCATTCAAGAATTTCTTTTTAAAATTTTTGTTGAGTTTCTTATTATAGAACTTTTTCTTTCATTTTCTCTTTCTGTATAATTTTTCTTCATTATTTTAAAACTAGAAATTTTATTAAAACCTTTTTAGAAACCCTTGATATGGTTGTCTTAATCTTCTAATTCTGTACAAATCTGGATTTAGTTATCATTTAAGATATCTAAATGGAATGATTCATTAATTCTAAGCTTAAGCAGAATCAACTCATAGACCAAATCTTCAAACAAGTGGAAACAATTAATCCACTATACACTTATTTAGTTTATTATTATTATATATATATACATCATCTTAATCAAACTCTCTAGTTATTTTGTAGTATAAAAAAAAGGAGCTTAACTAGAACTTTACATCACTTCCAAATTGGTCTAAAGTGGATCGCAATACTTTAGTTTGACGTTAGCAATTTCTACATATCTTAAACTATACATGAATTTAGATTACGAATATATAGTTGATACACTTTATCTTCAACCTGTTGTATTTTGTTCAATTCTTATTCTATAATTTTTGTCCACCAACTTTATAGCCTTGGATAAACTCCTTTTTTATATGTCGTCTGGCGATAAATTCCTTAGGTTTTGTTATAAGTAGTAGTTTAATCCTTACATAAACTCATTGGGATTATATTATTCATTAAACGAGTTGTATATCAAATATTTGTGCAACATAAGCTTCTCGTTATTTTTTAAGACATGATTATATATTAATAAACAGTTTGAAAATACAACTGAGCTAAATGTACCCGAAACTAAATCCAAAAGAATATTGAGCAACAAAAACGGCAAAAACTACACTATTTTCACAATTTAAAACCTACAAACAGACAACAAAATTCACAAACGGACAACATAACCACTTATAAACGAGATCAATGAGACAAACTCTCCGGATGATAAGAAGATGGAAAAAAGAGACTCGGAAAACTACAACTCTTTAAACTAAAATTAAAGAGATTCACCAAAAAGCTGAAAAAAACACATACCAAAACAAACCACAAACTCGAAATCCAAAAACTCCAATTAGATAACACATAAGTTAACGTGAATCAAATATATATATTTGGTAATTATTTGTATATTAGATAACATTTAAGTTAACGTGAATATATATATATATATATATTTGGTACTTATATAGCAAAACAAACCACAAACTCTATATTTGTAGCTTTCTAACTTGGAATATGACATTTTGGAGCGGTTGAGGTAGTCCAACTGGTTGAGGGGCTTGTGGTGGCTAGAAACCACCCGGGTTCGAGCCCAGGCGGAAACAAAAATACCTTTTCTGCTCACCCACATGGATATGGGCCCATTGCTTACGACCCATTTGAATATCCGGAGAGAGGGTCTATCCATGGGCTGCACCTCCCTTTGGGGATTAGTCTGGGCCCTTCCATAGGCCCGGGATACCCCCAGGTTAAAAAAAAAAAAAAAAAAAAAGAATATGACATTTTGTATGTACTTGACCCTTAGAAACGCCTCCGTTGGCTATTTGATCATTTCTTCCTTTGACCTACCCGATATTTTCACAATATAATAATGTCCAATAATTTGAAATTCTTTATTCTTAATCAGTCATCTCAACAAGTAGATTAATCCCATCATTTATTTGAATCTATAATTAAATCCATAAAACCTGTCTATTCCGATGGCGTTATGATACGACAACTTCTTTTTTGGACTTTTTTTGAGTTGAAGTTTGAACCATAAACTAGTTCCGGGTCATGCAGTCTTTCACCAAACGAAATTATTATTTCCGGTTCAACCCACAAAATTGTTAGTCGAAATTAGCTGGAACTCAGATCATAAGATTGCTGCAGCATGCCAGAGAGATTACATTAATTTGTGTCTAATCACTGATTACCTTTCCTTTGTTCTTTTTAGTTGTCGATTAAGACATAAATTCCATAAAAGGAAGATATAATATGTCATTGATGGGATGATTTCAACGAAGACGACTAAATATATTCCCTAAATATTAATACTATTTAGGCATTGCACCAAACATGATTTAAGGAAAAAGGAATCTTGTGATGCAAGCAACATATAACCACAACTCAAAAGATGGGTTTGGCCAAAGTCCCTTTCTCGCTCTCCCACACGTCTCCCCATTCCTTTTTTTTTTGTCTTCTGAAATTCATTGATAATAACAGTTTAAACCATTACAAAACCGGATAAACCGGAAACAAAACCCGACCCATTCCTATTTCTCTATTTCGACAAAAAGAGAAGACACCCTAAGACTTAGTATGTTTCTGTATACTATACAAGACCAAGAAACGTATCTCTCTTTCTCTTCCAAAGAATAGTATTCTCAAGTCTCTGTCTTAAAATATATATACTCTGTTTTCAAAGGAAAAACCTTACAACAATACCCAGAAAATGCCTCTCTCTCTCTCTCCTCAACTTGATCTCTCTACTCTCTCTCCCCTCTGTACATATCCAAGGAGCTAAAGATCGATAAAGATTCTGCTTACAGAGCCAAGAACCATCTGCAAAACAAGGAGCTAAACCCTCTATCTATCTCTATATGTTTATCAACCATAGTACTTGATCAACAAGTAGATGGTGAGGCATAATCTGAAAAAGGTTGAACATATCAAAGTATACGAATCTATGAAGATGTTTCCTTATGTCTTACGGTTGAATAATTCTTCTGGGAATAGTCCAAGGAAATCAAAACCTAAGCTTATCTATCTTCTTATCTTCTCTCTTGTCTCAAGTTGCTTCGTCTTTGCTCCTCACCTCTTTTATTTCCCTTATCCCTCTGCTCTGTTTCTCATCGGTAAGTTTCTTCTATCTTGTATTACAAGATAGACCACTTCTGTCTTTTTTTTGTTATCCTAACCTAAACTACTTTCACTTGATGTGTGTTTCCAGATTCTTCAATCAAAGAGATAGAAGACAGTGTTTCCCAGAACAATACAGAATCTCCCAATCCGTCCAAAAATGGTAAGTATTTAATCCTCTGTTTCATACTTTTCTTGATACTTAAGCAAGGTGGTTCTCAGTGTTTCTTCTGTGGTGATTATGCAGAAGAGAGCATATTATGTGACAGAACCGGTTATCGTTCAGACATCTGTTTCATGAAAGGAGATATCAGAACACACTCTCCTTCTTCCTCCATCTCCCTCTACACCAACGATCATGTCTCGCAAGAACAAATTAAACCATACACCAGAAAATGGGAAACTAGTATAATGGAAACCATCCATGAGCTAAAACTTGTGACAAAAGATGTGAAGCTTTCCGGCGATAAACTTAGCTGCCAAGTAATCCACGAAGTACCCGCCGTGTTATTCTCTACGGGAGGATACACCGGAAACCTCTATCATGAGTTCAACGATGGGCTTATTCCTTTGTATATAACATCTAAACGTTTCAACAAAAAGGTCGTCTTTGTGATTGCTGAGTATCACAAGTGGTGGGAGATGAAGTATGGAGATGTTATCTCTCAGCTCTCTGATTATCCTCTTATTGATTTCACCAAAGACAAGAGAACTCATTGCTTCAAAGAAGCTATTGTTGGTCTTAGAATCCATGGTGAGTTAACAGTGGATCCTTCTCAGATGCAAGAAGACAATAGAACAACCATTAATGAGTTCAGGAATCTACTTGATCAAGCTTATAGACCACGAATCAACATATTGGAAAGCGCAGAGAAACATCGATTCCATGGAAAGAGAAGAAAGGCTGAGAGGCCAAAACTAGCATTGTTTTCAAGAACCGGGTCTCGAGCGATAACAAACGAGGATCTAATGGTGAAACTGGCTCAGAGGATAGGGTTTCAAGTTGAGGTTCTGAGACCTGACAGAACAACAGAACTGGCAAAGATTTACAGAGTGGTTAACTCAAGTACTGTCATGGTTGGAGTACATGGAGCAGCAATGACTCATTTTCTGTTCATGAAACCTGGAGGTGTCTTTATTCAAATCATTCCATTGGGGACAGATTGGGCAGCAGAGACATACTATGGAGAACCAGCAAAGAAGCTTGGTCTAGACTACATCGGTTATAAGATACTTCCAAGAGAGAGTTCATTGTATGAAAAATATGATAGAAATGATCCAATTCTAAGAGATCCAAACAGCATCACTCAGAAAGGATGGCAATTCACAAAGGGGATTTACCTTACCAACCAGCAAGTGAGGTTAGATCTCAGGAGATTCAAGAAGATCTTGATCGATGCATATGCAAAATCTATTAGCTGACCTGTAATTACAAGATGTTTTTGTAACTGTATAATCTGCACAAACTACAGAAAATACAAAGTTCTTTGTAAAGATTTATAATGACATAAATGAATTTTGATGTTTCCAGAGACATGAACAAGAATCATCTATGGAACTGAGTTCTGTTTAATATGAAGAAACAAACAGATTCATCATCCTATTGAATGGAAGTTGAAGTGAGAGATAACTTTGCTTCGAGCCAAAGCAAGAGAACGTGTTATTCTTCTATAGTCTTTAGGCTCTCTTCTTCCCTATCTTTGATGATGAACGCATAGGTGGAGGTGTCTTTGCATTTCTTGCACCATCTACAACACCTATGAAGGCAAAAAAAAAAAGCTTAGATATTGATTTCGTTCTGATGAAAAGTGTAAGATCATACTAACCATTCTCAATTGGGTTTCCTCCTATTGAGGATCTACGTGATCTTTCTGATCCAGACGGCATCACACCTGTGAGTGATTGCCTTCGCAGTGTCTTAGCATTGCTTGTGTGTGGTGACTTTATACCACTGTAATTACTTGAGACTCCAAGCGGTGACCGTGGATTTGCAGGAATGTTCTCCTTTCTCTTCTCAGAACCATTGATCAGCTTTCCGATTGTCCTCAGTGACTTCCTTATGTGTGAACCTTTTCCATTTGTCCTAGAATCCACAGAAATAATCTGTATCTCGTTTCTGGCACCTTCTTTAACAGGCGTCTGCAATAGCTGGAGTTGAGGAATGCTTGTTCTGCCATCTACTTTCACTGCTCTGTTTTTATAAGAGCTTAGAGGACTCAATGGATTCTTGAGCTGCTGCACCTCCATAGTGGGATCTCCTTTACTATTTTCTTCGCTTTTACAGTACTTTGGACCCTCCAAACTCAATCCTTGTGCACGACGAGAGGCCAGAGGTGATCTAATAATACCTTTTCTGTCTTCAAGGTTTGCCTTTGTATTGCTACAGTTTTCAATGCTTAATCTTCTGAGACGTGGAGGAGTTCTCTCTGTTGTTGCGATCGGCCTGCTTAAAGGAGATTTTATCTCCTTAGCCCCACTCCATTCTTCAGTACCCAAAGCCTTCTTCAGGTTTTCAATCTGAAAGAAGAATACCAAAATGTTTGTTGGTTCACAATATCAATAATCAACCGGAAATGAACTGTGTTACTCTCTACAAACCTGCTCCTTGAGATGCAAAACCTCTCTAGTCTCTTTGTGTGCACGAGCAGCGCCAAGTTCAACTGTCGACACTCTTTGTGCGAATTTTAAAGTACTAATTGTTTCCCCAAAAGAGTCTTCCTCAGGACTCAAATGAGCAAACATTAGTGTTTTGGCTTGACCTCCTGAAATAAAAACATGACAGAAAGGCACTAAATATATGTTTGTTCATATAACAGGTAAGGAAAGAATCATATTAATACCTAATGCGTCTTGGAGTAGAAGAGTCAGCTTGCTGTTTCTGTATGGGATGTGAGAATTCTTCTGAGCTAATGCAGAAATCACATCTCCGAGACAAGAAAGAGATTTGTTGATATACTGTGCTTCTTTGAGTCTGTCTCCTGTAACCTCTGATTTATCTACTCTCTCGCTCCCTGCAAGATCTACCAGATGCAAGCAACTCCTGATGGTACCTCCAGATGTGTCTTTCCCACGTACGTGCACCATAAAAATACTACAAGAAGACAAAATTTAGATCATATAGTAAGTCTTTGATTCTGAACGCGTGTAGTTTTGTGTTATGTAAGAGAACCTGTGAGACCGACTGCTTCTATTATTCATGGATGTGGAACTAACGGCCCGGTTCACCTCACCAGCTTCCATCAGCTGAAGGACATCCATGGTAGAATTTACAGAATGCATTGTAGCATCTGGAAGACTCAAGCCATCGTCCTCGTTGGAGCAAGTTCGAATATCTAATGTGAGTATAGTTAAGAAGTACACTAGGTGGATCAATGTGAAATATAGAATAAACTAGAAATCACTTAAGGTAATCTAAATGAAAGTTTCAGCAGTCATGAAAGGATATTTGGTGCAAGAGGAATTCTCGGCAAGAAGGTCTCGGACTTGCTCATTGTAGATTTCAACCATCTGGACATATATCTCATACGTCATCATGTCCCTTCTTTTATCACAAATCTGAAATAGGTAACTGAGAGCTAGATAATTGATTCCCATTTCAGTAGCTGATCTGCCTGGAGGACCACTCTGCATTAGGAAACTTATCAATAACTATAAATGTAGAAAAAAAGTCCAGAAGAAACTCTAGTCTGTTCAAAATCTCACCATGGTGTATGTCTTCCCTGATCCGGTTTGTCCGTAAGCGAAAATACAGACGTTGTAACCATCCATTACTGATCTGATTAATGGTTGTGTTTCTCTGAATACATCATCTGTACACAAGCAAAAGAGTGTGAGACTTAACACATGCTTATACAGGCTCTAAGTAGATTGCAAAAGTACCTTGAGTTGCTGTTGGAGCAAATACTTGATTAAACTGAAACGTTTTTCTTGCATCTTTTTGAGGCTTCGATGGATCAACAACAAACAAAGAGCCATCTTTTCCTATGTAATCTATTACTCCTTTCATTTCACTATTGAAGATCGGTCTAACTCTGCAGAAGACTCTTATATTTCCTGCAGTATATTAGACATGACATTATAACACTTATGAAAAGAGCAAAACTTGTGTTAACTATTTTCTACCTTTAAGATCTTGCACCATGTTATATAATTTTCTGTTCTCTTCCACCACTTTGTAGTATCCTTGAGCTGCTGATGACATCTCTTGCATCTGGTTTCCTGTGCATAAGAAGCATATGCCAGAAAAATGGATTTGAAACCAGAAAAGGAAAGATGTTTTCTCCAGAAGAGATAAAAATGGAGATTTTTTAATACAAACTAACCTAGTTCCATCAGATCTCTCTGCAAATGAACTTGAAATTCCTTAAAATCCTGCTTCGTTTTTATAAACAAAGTCTTGAGAACCTGAACAAAGATAAGCATACCTAAATTAGAACCCATATTACAGGCATATAAGAACTGATAGTTAAGACTTAAGAGAGCTTGCCAAAGGTGTTGACAGAAAATGAGGCAAGCAAGCTATAAATATCTTGTCCAAACAAGTTACAGGAACTTCATAAAATTTAAACGTACCGCAAGCTCATTTTCTTGAGTTTTCAGTAAACGCTTATGGTTGCATGTTGTCTTGTGTAGGAGACTTTTGTGGGACTGAGGAAAATATTTCCAACAATTTGTTAGTGTAAAATTAGATATAGAACACTTTTTAAACAGTCATGGAGTAAAGAGAGGTATCTAAGAAAGAGCAGTTGAAACCTGAAAGGGATAAAAAGGAATCACTTGTGAATGCATGACCAGAACATACATGGAAATGGCTGATGAACGGAAGATACTAATAAATGAGAGAAAGGAAAAAAAAACCATACCTGGTCTTCTTCGTGGACAGGTAACTCCTCCAGAGGCATAGATTTTAACTCTGATGGTTTCGGGGTGCCTTCGTTAAGGAAATTTTTGAAGACTGATTGAAGCTGTTCATAAGATAGGGCACAGATTTCAACAGTGTCAGGCTAATCTATCAAAGCAGTAATAAAATATAACACTTGCCAAATCAGAGCAGATCATTAAAAGCACAATGATTTTCTATGTTCTAACTTATATCCAACGCAGCTACGCAATAGCTATCAGTAACAAGTCTGATTTTAGTGAAGAATGCATCAAATGGACACTGGGATAATGAATACATGCAGCTCCATTTATAGTATTTAGCAAGTTAGCAAATTCCATTCACCAATGCTATACAATTCAAATATTCAACCTGAACACTCACCTCTGGAAATCTTGAGAGGATTTTCTGGAAATTTACTCTAGAGTTCTGCAGTTAAAGAATTTAAGAACCAAGTTGGTATGAGTGTCACATTGTTATTAGTTGAAAAGTGCATAGAAAGTGAGGCAGAACACTTCAACTTACCTCGTTGCCATTCTCAAGTAAAAAAAGATTCTCATCAACATTTTCCTTGGAGTTGAAAATGTGATCAGCAATCAACTTGGCTATCACTGCAAATATCCAAATCCGTGTAAGAGAGTTGTCAAATTTTGACATTCTAGATAAAGCAACTACAGTGTTTGAGTTATCTCATGAAGTGGCTGAAAATGAGTTTGAATAGCGTTCATGTCCATTGCCAGATTCAAGGGTCGACAAGAAGCAAGGATCATACCTTTGAGTTGATCAGATTCATCATCTGAGCAATCGTTTCGGTCACGGACCGAGGACATGTCCAAATGCCTAGACGTTTTGGAAGCACTAAGTGGATGAACCTTAGTTGCAGAGAGCTGAAACGTTGGCGTCTTGATGTGCTTGTAGTGCCCATTACCACTGCTCGTCATCTTGCACTCGTGATACGCCTTGAGTCCCAATATGCAGTCCACAACTTTGCTCACTGATCCGGACTCTAGATTATCCTGTATCATTTAAACCTCATATTCAGTTGTTCAAAACACTGTAAGAATTGTGTGACATATTCAAACATAAGAATGAATGTTACCTTTTCGAGATCAGAAGCTTCAAATCCAGGAAGCCTCAATTGTTCTAAAGCCACAAGAAAGTTCCGAACATTCTCGAAATACTGATAAGCTTGAGGAAGTTGATACTCTCTGTTGAATGACTGAAGATTCGAGTAATTCTCCACAACCTTAGGTTAACAAATAAAACCCTAAATTAAAGTCTGATGAAAATTTTCAACTTTCCATGAATCTGAGGAAATTCAAACAATTGACTGAAAGAATCGAACATAGATTACCTTGGAGACTGCTCCTGGGTGAATCTTATTGATAGCATTGCATAGGATCATACCGTTTCTCAAGCAAGAAATAAACTCTTTCTCCGATGGCTGACTCGGAATACCGAGTTGACCCACTACAGATTCAAGCCATTGCACGGCTTGAAATCGTCTCGCCGCTGCTTCTTCGGCTCTTCTTGAGGCCAGATTCAACTCATGCAACCCAGTTCTCACGCTTGTCATTAGAATCAAATCTTTCGTTTATCTTCCTTCCTGGGAAATAAGCAAATTGATTCACAGATCAGAATCAAATGCACATTTAAACAACAAAAAGAACATCAAATTCGAAGGAAATTTCAATGATTACGTTTGGTTCTGGGCAAAACCCTAGAAGAAGATTGAAGAAAGGGGATTGAAAGTGAGATTACAGATCAAACGATAGTCGTCTTCTTCTGCTTTCTTTTAATCGTTTTCTTTGTGCTTGTGTTCGTATCTGTTGGATATTTAGGATCTACAAAAATTGTAACGTTAACTTTTTACTGCTTTTGAATTCAAATTATGATGAAAACAAATCCTCTCCGTCCGATTCGCAGATGTGTCAACGGTCTTAGATTTCTAGGAGATGGTAAAGCACTTTTATACTAATTTTAATTAAATTTGTTGAGATTTGTTGGTTATTCCCATTTTTAAGATGAATAAATAAATATTTAACCAATAACATATTCAATATTTTTTTTCTCTGTTTGGAAAAAATTTCTGAACAAAAGTATTAAATGTTTTTTGGTGTCATTTGTAGAATTTACAGGGATTAATCTATCAAAAATCATTAAATATATGTTTTCCAAAAAAATAACGATTTTGCTTTTGATTTTCATGGCATTGTGAATAGAATAATATATCATTGGGCATGTAAAAAGACAAATTAATTTGATGAGTGAGAATTATTAATATAAGAAAGATTGAGCATCAACACTTGAACATAATTGAATTTGGGTTCTTTTTCCTATATGATAATTGCGCCGTTTAAACTCTTATTTTATAGGGCTTGGACCACACACACAAAAATCATTTGTATTGATTTTGCCGCTTTTATCTTTATCAAACCTCTCAAATAATAGACTTGAAAACCAAAATCAAACAATATTAACTATTCTTAATATGTTTTGTTAATCACCCAACAAATTTCCATCAAAACCATTATTTTTACCACAAATTATTTGTTGCTTTGTAACTTCACTGAAGATGATAAACAGTTTTATACTATTTTTATTAGTTATTTCTATTTTCGAGAAAATAAATAAATAAAATTTTAACTAGTCATCACTATTTTCATATCACATCCAATTTTTTTTTCAATTTGTAGAATTTTCTGAAATAGACAAAGTATTAAATGTTATTTGAGGGCATTTTTAAAAATTATAGGGATTAATCTATTAAAAAATCATTAAAATATGTTTTCCAAAAATATAATGTTTCTGCTTTTGATTTTCTTGACATGTGGATAGAATAATATATCAGTGATCATGTAAAAAGACATAATAATTTTTAGTGAGAATTATTAATCTATGATAAATTGGGCTTCGACACTTGAACATAATCTAATTCATGTTCTTTTTCTTAAATGATAATTGAGCCGTTTAAACTCTTATTTCATTGGGCTTAGACCCATAAGAAAACAAAAGTATTTGTATTGATTATGCCGCTTCTGTCCTTATCAAACCTCTCAATAATGGACTTGAAAACCAAAATCAAACAATATTAACTCCAAGATTCTTAATATGTTATTTTAATCACCCAACAAATTTCCATCAAAATCATTACTTTTTATCTTAAACTATTCGTTGCTTTGTAACTTATTTGAAGATGGTAAAGCAAATCCAATTTTCGAGAAAATAAATAAATAAAATTTTAACCAGTCATCACTGCTTTTTTACCACATCCAAATTTTTTTCTAAATTTGTATAATTTTCTGAAATAAACAAATTATTAAATGTTGTTTGAGGGCATTTGTAGAAATTATAGAGATTAATTTATTAAAAGTCATTAAATATATGTTTTCCAAAAATATAACGTTTCCGCTTTTGATTTTCTTGATGGGTAGAATAATATATCAGCGGTCATATAAAAATACATAATATTTTTTTTTAGTGAGAATTATTGATTTAAGATAGTTTGAGATTCGACACTTGACCTTAATCTAATTAAGGTTCTTTTTCTTATATGATAATTGAGCTAGTTAAAATCTTATTTCATTGGGCTTGAACCCATAAAATAACAAAAATGTTTGTATAGATTATGCCACTTCTGTTCTTATCAAACCTCTCAATAATGGACTTGAAAACCAAAACCAAACAATATTAACTCTAAGGTTTTTAATATTAACAGAATAACAAAATTTGAGCAGCGAACAAATTTTCATCAAAACAATTACTTTTAACTTAATTTTTTGTTGCTTTGTAACTTTTTTGAAGATGGTAAGGTAGTTTTATACTATTTTTATTTGTTATTCTCATTTTTTAGAAAATAAATAAATAAAAATGTAACCAATCATCACTGCTTTCATACCATATCCAAAGTTTTTTTCTTCTCAATTTGTAAACTTTTCTAAAAGAAACAAAGTATTAAATATTGTTTGAAGGCATTTGTAGAAATTATAGGGATTAATCTATAAAAAAGTCATTAAAGATATGTTTTCAGAAATATAACGTTTCTGATTTTTATTTTCTTAACATGTGGGTAAAATAATATATCAATGGTCATGTAAAAAGACATAATAACTTCTTTTTTCAAAAAAAAAGACTTAATAATTTTTTTTTGCGAGAATTATGAATCTAAGACAGATTGGGCTTCAACATTTAAACATAATCGAATTCAGGTTCTTTTTATTATGATAATTGGGTCGTTTAAACTCTTATTTCATAGGGCTTGGACCTAGAAGAAAACAAAATCGTTTGTATTGATTATGCCGCTTGTCCTTATCAAACTTCTCAATAATGGATTTGAAAATCAAACTCTTAATATGTTTTGTTAATCACCCAACAAATTGCCATCAAAACCATTACGTTCAACTTAAATTCTTTGTTGCTATTGTAACTTCTTTGAAGATGATAAAAAAGTTTTATATTATTTTTATCTGTTTTTCCCATTTTTAGAAAATAAATAAATAAAAATTTAACCAATCATCACTGCTTTCATACCACATCAAATTTTTTTCTCAATTTGTAGACTTTTCTGAAAGACACAAAATATTAAATGTTGTTTGAGGGAATTTGTATAAATTATAGGGATTAATCTATCAAAAAGTCATTAAAGATATGTTTTTCAAAAATGTAATGTTTCTGCTTTTAATTTTCTTGACATATGGGTAAAATAATATATCAACGCTCAAGTAAAAAACATAATATTTTTTAATGAGAATTATGAATCTAAGACATATTAGGCATCGACACTTAAACATAATCGAATTCAGGTTCTTTTTATTATATGATAATTGAGCCGTTTAACCTCTTATTTCATGAGGCTTTGTAACTTCTTTGAAGATGGTAAAGCCGTTTTATACTATTTTAATTAGTTATTCCTATTTTTGAGAAACTAATAAATAAAGTTTTAATCAATTGTCATTGTTTCCATACTTGATCCAAATTTTTTTCTCAATTTGTGTAATTTTCTGAAAAACAAAGTATTAAATGTTGTTTGATGTCATTTGTAGAATCTATATGGATTAATTTATCGAAAGTCATTAAATATATGTTTTCCAAAAATGTAACGATTTTGCTTTTGATTTTCATGACACGTGACTAGAATATTTTATCGGCGGGCATGTAAAAGAAACAATAATTTGTTGAGTGAGAATTATTAATCTAAGAAAGATTGGGCATCGACACTTGAACATAATCAAATTCAGAATCTTTTTATTATATGATAGTTGGAGCATTTAATCTTTTATTTCTTGGGGCTTAGACCCAGAAAAAAACAAAATCGTTTGTATCGATTATGATGCTTTTGTCCTTATCGAACCTCTCAATAATGGACTTGAAAACCAGAATTAGTCAATATTAACCCTAAGATTCTTAATTTGTTATATTCATCATCCAACAAATTTTCATCAAACAATTAATTTTAACTTAAATTCTTTGTTGCTTTTGTAACTTCTTTGAATATGGTAAATAAGTTTTATACTATTTTTTAGTTGTCTTATTTTGAGAAAATAAATAAATAAAAATTTAACCAATCATCATTGTTTTCATACCAAATCCATATTTTTTCTCAATTTGTAGAATTTTCTAAAGAGACAAAGTATTAAATGTTGTTTGATGGCATTTGTAGAAATTATATAGGGATTAATCTATCAAAAAGTCACTAAAGATATGTTTTCCAAAAATGTAATGTTTCTGCTTTTGATTTTCTTGACATGTTGGTAGAATAATATATCAGTGATTATGTAAAAAGACATAATAATTGGTTTAGTGAGAATTATTAATCTAAGACAAATTGGCTCTCGACACTTGAACATAATCGAATTCAAGTTCTTTTTCTTATATGATAATTGAGCCGTTTAAACTCTTATTTCATAAGGCTTGGACCCAAAAGAAAACAAAATCGTTTGTATCGATTCTGCCGCTTCAGTCCTTATCAAACCTCTCAATAATGGACTTGAAAACCAAAACCAAACAATATTAACTCCAAAATTTCTAATATGTTATGTTAATCACCTAAAAAATTTTCATCAAAACCATTACTTTTACCTTAAATTATTTGTTGCTTTGTAACTTTTTTGAAGATGGTAAAACAGTTTTATACTATTTTATTAGTTATTCCTACTTTCAAAAAAATAAATAAAATTTTAACCAATCATCACTGTTTTATACCACATCCAGATTTTATTTTTGAATTGGTAGAATTTTCTGAAAGAGACAAAGTATTAAATTTTGTTTGAGGGCATTTGTAGAAATTATACGGATTAATATATTAAAAAGTCATTAGAGATATGTTTACCAAAAATGTAACAAATCTGCTTTTAATTTTCTTGACATGTGGGTAGAATAATATATCATCAATCATGTAAAAAGACATAATCCTTTTTTTCTTGAGAATTACTAATCTAAGATAGATTGGGCTTCAACACTTTTTTTTTTTGAAAAAATGTTAAATTGATTCAAAAAGAAAAAATCCCTTTTTACATCAGATTATAATAATCTGTTGAAGCAAAGTCATAAAGAAAAGAAATTTTTACAATCCTTGATTAACTAGATGGCCTGCTTGCAAACCAAGCTCTCATCAATCCTTCGTACTTTGTTGCTCCAAGATCAGCCATGTATGATATTCGATTTCTCACCATTCTATCGATGTTCCGAGCTAAGGTAGGAGGTGGCATAGGAGGTTCTCCATGCTTTCTCCCATTCCGTTCACGCCAGATCGTATAGGCAGTGGCTTGAAAAACATAACGACAGAGAAAGAGATGCACCTTGTTTGAGGTTGAGTCCGAAATAACGTTAACGTTCGCAGTCCAGACGGTAGAAAAGGATCTGCCATATAGCCGCTCGGCCAAGCTCTTCCATATTTCAGCAGAGTATGCACATTGGAAGAAGAGATGATCTCGAGTTTCTTGGCTAGCGGAGCAGAGGAGGCACTGCGGGTCCGTCGTCGGATACCATCGCTGGATTCGATCTAATTCATGTCTAATTCAGCACTTTAACTTAATCTAATTCATGTCTTTTTATTATATGATAATTGAGCCGTTTAAATTTTTATTTCATTGGGGTTGAACCCATAAAAAAAAAACAAAAACGTTTGTATCGATTATGCCGCTTTTGTACTTATCAAACCTCTCAATAATGGACTTGAAAACCAAAACCAAACAATATTAATTCTATGATTCTTAATATGTTCTGTTAATATCAGCCAACAAATTTCCATAAAACTATTATTATTAACTTAAATTCTTTGTTGTTTTTTTAAATTTTTTTGAAGATTGTAAAATATTTTTATTTGTTATTCCCATTTGGAGAATATAAATAAATAAAATTAAACTAATCATTACTGATTTCATACCACATCCAAATTGTTTTTTTTTTTCAATTTGTAGAGTTTTCTAAAAGAAACAAAGTATTAAATGTTGTTTGAGGATATTTGTATAAATTATTTAGATTATTCTATCAAAAAGTCATTAAAGATATGTTTTTCAAAAGTGTAACATATATGCTTTTGATTTTCTTGACACTTGGGTAAAATAATATATCAGCGGTCATGTAAAAAGATATAATAATTTGTTTAGTGAGAATTATTAATCTAAGAAAGATTGGACCTCAACACTTGAACATAATCGAATTCATGTATTTTTTTCTATATGACAATTGAGCCTTTTAAACTCCTATTTCATGGGGCTTAGACCTAAAAGAAAACAAAATAGCGTGTATCGATTATGTTGTTTTTGTCTTTATCAAACTTTTCAATAATGGATTTGAAAACCAAAACCAAACAATATTAACTCCAAAATTCTTATTATGTTATGTTAATCACCCAACAAATTTCCATCAAAGCCATTACTTTTAACTTAAATTCTTTGTTTTTTTGATAAAGAAATAATAAAAAATGATAAAAAACTTAAATTCTTTGTTGCTTCGTAACTTCTTCGAAGATGGTAAAGCAAGTTTATACTATTTTTATTAGTTATTATCAATTTTGAGAAAATAAATAAATAATAATTTAATCAATCATCTCGTCAGACCAGTTTTTGGCAGGCCCGGTTCAATCTTAATAAAGCGAAAATATTGGTTCGAATTTGAACACATACCAGGATTCGGTTCTTAAACATTCAGATTTTATTTAATTCTCCATTTTTATATTTTATATGCGTTTATCTTTTGTAGTTTGTTAAAATATAAGCGTTATATATTTACACATTGTTAAACTTCTTAGTCAAATCATTACTTTGATATATTGTAACTAAAAATGATTTTTCATTTGCGTTTACTAATTTAAATATTTTAGTAAAAAACTGTAGTACTGTTTTGTGACATGTAATTTAAACACATGAATTGCATTTAATATAGGTCCCTTATAAAGAATAAATATAGGTTTTGGACCATTTTTTTGGTCAAGAACCGAATTTCTCACCTAACTCAAAAAGTAATCCAAGTATATAATTCTGAGTACCACAATGATTTTTTTTTCTTTTTATTTTGAAAGTATAATAAGAAAAAGATAATATATAAACATAAATATATAAATAATAATAACTGGTATGATTCTTTTGAAAAATATGCGATCACAAATATATTAAACTAGATTCTGGCCCGTGCGTTGCACGGGCATTGTATTTCAGTACATTTTTTTCAATTTACGTTCAAATGTAGGAAAAAGCAATACATTAATATGGAATATTATATAGTTTATACTAAGAATGTGTTTAGAGTTTTGTTTTAGCTAAAATATAAAGTAACATTATTTTAGTACAAATAAGTACTACTTGCAACAACGTAAAGAACATTTTTGAATGACACGACAATAAAAGAAAAGTAATACATTTGGATATATCTAGTGTAGAGTATGCAAAGGATACAAAAGAGAAGAACATATATGTGAAGTTTTGAGCTCAGTAACTACTTGCAACAATGTGTAAAGAACATTTTGAATGGAAGAAAGCATCGGCAGGAATAGAGTGGAAAAAAAGATAGATATGCTCGTAAAAAAAGATAGATATGCTCGTAAAAGCATCAGCGGTTTTGAAGGCTCTATGTCTCTATGTTTTTTTTTTCTATCTCTCGATCTATCGTGATCTCTAGGCTTCGAAATCTTGGATTGATATCGATCTGGATTTCTTGTATGGAGTTTAAGAATTTTATATTGAATAATGATTTTATTCGATGCACTCTGCATATCAGATGGTTTTTAAAAAAAATTATTTGAGCTCGATTGAGATACAATTTTAAAACTGATTAAAATATAAATCTATGTTTTAGTTGTTTGGTTCTTGTTTGGTCGGGTTGGATTATTGGTGTTTTGTAGAAAGTGTGCGAACGAATTATGATAACGTGCTTTATTTTCACAATTTTCAGTCATCTCTTAAAAATTCATAAGCTTATTTCTTATAAATTTTTAGTGAAGAACTTAGCTGACGCTAATGTTTAATCTAAGTTATGGGGAAATTTGGATCAAATTGACTGTGCAAGTGGGGATTGGAATCATTTCCGTTATGTTCTTGAGATCTCAAGTGTTTTTACTGGATTGTACCGACACTCTTTAATAAGGCAAGTTCCTTTCCATCTCTTTGGTTTGTTTTATAAGCTTTTGTTCCAAGAAATACATTTAAAACATAATTATTATATCAGAATAAACATAAGGTTAAACTTAAAATTAATATTTTTTGTATTTTATATATGTTTATACACAGTTAACAAAAAATATGTTTATACACAAATAATATTTATTGTTTTTATTAGGAAGTAGTTGATGATAATTCTGTTACATGGGTTTGGCAATTTCGTCTTCTCAAATAATCTATGGCCATGAATGTTTGCATGGTTTTTAGATTTTGGTTTTTGGCTTTTTATATTTTAGCTTTTAGATTTTAATTTTTAAAATTTTAGTATATGATTTTTCTGTAGATTTTAGTTTTTTTTTTTAAATGAATGTTGAATTATTTAGTTTTAGATTTAGGATTTTTAGTAATTTTTATTTTATATTGATGCTAAATTTGAAAAACTAAAATAAATAAGAAATTATGTACAATAAATATTATAAAATAATAAAGAGTAGTTAGATTTCTAAAAGAAATGATAAATAAATAAATTTAAAACTGTATTAAAAATATATAAAAATGTATAAAGATTATGTAATAAAATTAATATTATAAAAATAATTAAGCTATAATTATAAAATATAAAAATAGTGTAACAATATGTATATAACTTATAACTAAAAATCAAATAGATGAAAACCGATTGGTGATATAACAATTCCTCAGTATAACAGTCATTGTTGACCAAATATAACAATATGTATATAACTTATAACTAAAAATCAAATACGTACTCCATTTCAAATATATAACAATATTGTTTTTTGCAGGCTACATTCACGGACTAATTATCCAGTGTCAAACACACTTGACACATAATAATTATCTGAAATCCGGAAGTATTTGCTTCTCTTGCAATGATACTATCCTTTCAACTGTCTGCAACTATTTGTTGATCCACACTACCACTCGGGCCTTGACTGTTTTCTCTCAAGTTCGAGTTCAGCAAAGAAAGCTCTCGCAACTGATGTCTCTTAATATAATCACATCTCATCCTGCACTACACAATACAAAAATTCATACCTTCTCATCCACCAAGATCATATCGAGACCAGTAATAACTCTTGGTCTGTCTGGTTTCTCATATGCCCATAGCCTTGCAATTCTAACTTTGATCTTGTACGGTTCAGTGGATGGAAGAAGCTCAGAAATAGGTGTGAATAGGAGAGGCATCTAGTATATGAGAAAATAACATGATCAATGAGTTGTCCAGAAATCTAATACATAGCTAAATCTGGAGAATGTATACTGGCTCTCGAATTACCTTTGAAGAGAGAAGTATCGAGAGATATGGAACGTTATCTGAAATTAGAAAAAGGAAGCTGATCAATGTTAGTCGGTATATATATATCAAAGATAGAAAAAAATCGAGAATGTATACAAAAAATGGAATTACCTTCGGGCAGAGAAGTAAGGGGAAATATGGAGCAGTTTCATTTTGTTGACTCTCCTATATATGGAGCAAGTTAGTCCATATTACGATATGAAGTAACACTAAAAAAAAATTAGTAAATGGTGAACGTGGGAAGTGGGGTGAGGTGTGGAACAGTTATTTATCATAGGTTTTTCGATTTTTTTTTTTTAATGGTTAGATGAACACATCCAAGTATCTCATATGACGCCATAGAGTAACAAACCAAGCTTTTGAAAAATGAAAGCTCATGTAATCTAAAGCTAAGATTTTTCAGACTTAATTTTGCGGATGGGATAGTGATGATACAAAAAATGATAGAGCTATACTAACACTAATCTAACATTCAATCGTATTTTCGTTCAGACCAGCTCAGAAACAATTATGAATAAAGAAAACAAAGAAATTAGCAAGTACCTCAAGAACAACTCACAGAAGCAACTATGAAAACCAAAGGAAGGAACTTGCTCTGCGTAAGAGTCTCTGGCTTCAAAGTTCCACCGGAAGAAAACAGTGCACTCGAAGCTCAATCTGATATCGAAAACACACACATAAAACACTCAGTTAGTGTTAAAAAGAGGTGAGATATCCAGATTTGTCCAGTTTTCAGCTAAACAAACTCGGTGATGAGCTGTTTTAAATAGAATATATTAAATAGATATCATTCAACAATTGCATATTTGAAATGAGCAAATATTTTGACATACTTGGAAGTAGGGACTGCAGCTGACTCCTTAGACCTGCTCTTCACAGGCTGAAACAGAATATAATACTTTGATAAGTTGAGAACAGATAATATAGACAAATGTTAATCAATACTTACTGCTTCTTTGATCGCCACTATCCACTGTTGTTCACCGGAAAGCTTCGCCAGCACAGTTCATGTCGTCAAAATACAGTGTTCGAGATAAGCTGAGATGTTTACGGAGTAATGAATAGCATCAAACATCAACAGGCTTGGATGCTCCTATATTTATGAATCGTTGTTCTACTCTGAGACATATATATATAAGGAAAAGAAAGAAGTTAGGATTGATAAAATGTAGGGATCATTTGTACAAAAGAAAAGAAGAAGTTAGGATTGATAGTGTTTACCTTCAAAAACACTATCATTTGATCCATCATCAGAATCAGAGTCAATGAATCATACCAAGCTTCTTCGTGAGATATTCCTGGAAATAAATAAACCTAAGCAGATTCAACAAAACAGAATTCAAAACCTTGATTATAGATGTACTTACGCTTTCCATCAACTTGCCTGCAGTTCCATGGAAGCTGTGTTAGGTACAAAAGTTCAATCCTCGCATTGGCAGATTGAGGTACACTACATACAGTATCAAGGATGCTGATGAGACCAAGGAACCTGCGCCTATGGAAAATAGAAAATGTGAAGGTACACTAAGAAAACTAAAGTGCTGTTTACTATCTTATAACATCAAAAGTTCCAGAAAATAATATTTATGATTACCTGAAGGAAGGGACTTCATGGGCAAGTCCATCCTTGAAAAAATCATCAGAACTTGTAACCCACATGTCATTGATTACAATCTTGTCTGGAAAAGCCAGTTTCCATCTTTTCCGATGAGGATTTTCTTCTAATCTTCATCTTCTGTTTCTCTTTCACCATCTTCTTCGTCGCCGTCTCGATCGGACCCAAGTAGAAACAGCTTTCAATTGGACCAGATTTGAATTGCCTCTCTTAGCTCTCGAAAGCTGAAGCTGAACAAACGGATTGAAATTATCGACGAAGCTTTTTAGGTCGTTCTTCATCGGATTGAAAACTGAAAAAATCCAAAAAGAATATTAGGGTTATGAAAAAATTGAACGATTTAGATTCATGCGACAATTACAAATTGAAATCTCGATGAATATAACCTTATATGTGAAACAGGCGATAGATTTCTTACCAGCAGAGGGAGATCGGGGACGATGAGCGTGCTTGGAGAAGTTGAGAGAATTTTAGGGGAACTGACTTTTCCCGAGAGAGATTGTTTGAGAGACCAAAAAAAAAAAAGGAATAGTCACCAAAAATGATTTAGAAGTAGTGACCAAAAACGCTGACACGTTGGCAAAATCCCCTGTTCTGATTGGTTGAATGCTCAATTTTTCTCTCACATACTTGTCTCTTATATATATTAGATATAACTTTTTAAAAATAAAAAATATTAATGCATTTAAAAATAATAATAATAATATAAAAATCTTTATAAGATTATTTATAATTAAACATATATACTTTATATATCTAATAAGATATTTTATAATTTATTATAAACAAAACTAATAGTAATAAAATAAATTATAAATATATCATATGTATATATATAAATCAATACATAAAGTCATAAACATATTGTTTAAATTATTTTATCAATTATATATATATATATTCAAAATTTATATAAATAATATGAATTTACTATATAAAATTCAAAAATAATATTTATTAATATTTTAAAATACTCATAAACATTTTCATATTTATCATCTTATTTTTGTATCTAAGATTATATATATTTTTAAAACAAAATTAAAATTTCATAAATATTTTTCATATTTATTATTTTTGATCTACATTTACGTATATCTCTATAATAAAATTATAAAACATAATAAAATCAATCAATATAAATTAAAATTACTATAGTAATTAGTTTAATTTCATTAATAACAAATTAGTAATAAAAAAATATTTCCAACTAATATAAGTATTTTAATTTGACAGAATAGAATACAAAATCCTAAAAATTGTAGTTGACAAAAAAAAAATCCTAAAAATTGTTATTAAAATTAAGACTTCATTAATTAAGTTTACCAAACAAAGCAAACAACAATTGAACATTTATTTTTGTGAGAATAAAAAGGCTTGCTTTCTCCATCAAGGCTTCTTCTTTGTCGTCCCCATGCTCGAGACAAGGAGCTAATTTCTCTCATCTCCCATCAAAATCCAACCAAATTTTCGATCTCACCGACGAAGATGAACAAGAAGAAAAACCCAGATCAGAAACCAGACATGTCGTCTTCTTCATCTCCTCCGAAGAAACAAATGCTATTCATATCATCCCTAATCATCTTCTGGTACACCTCCAACATCGGTGTTCTTCTCCTCAACAAGTTCCTCCTCTCCAATTACGGATTCAAATTCCCCATTTTCCTCACAATGTGTCATATGTCCGCTTGTGCAATCCTCAGCTACGTCTCCATTGTCTTCCTCAAGCTCGTCCCTCTCCAACACCTCAAATCTCGGTCCCAGTTCATGAAAGTCGCCACTCTCAGCATTGTCTTCTGTGCCTCCGTCGTCGGCGGGAATGTCTCCCTCCGTTATCTTCCTGTCTCGTTTAATCAAGCCGTCGGTGCTACGACGCCGTTTTTCACCGCGCTATTTGCTTATCTCATGACGTTTAAGAGAGAAGCTTGGGTCACTTATGGTGCTCTTGTCCCCGTCGTTACCGGTGTCGTAATCGCCAGTGGGGTAACGTTTTTTCTTTCTTTCTTTTAATGGAATTTTTGTTGATGAAAACGTTTTTGAATGCTGATTTTGATTGTGGTGGTCTTTAGATTTGAGATTCTGGTAATTTGGGTTAATTTCTGTTGTCCATTGATTCGTGATGGTTTACAGATTCAGAAAAAATGTGTCCTGTCTCTGTAGATTTAGATGTCTGGTAATGTGATCCGTTGTTGTGTTCCACGTGTGTGTCTGATACCCTGAAAGATTTTCTTTGTTTCATGATCTTTTACACGAATGTGATTACGTTTAGTATACAATTCAAGTTTTTTTTTTGGGTAAAATATACAATTCAAGTTTCTCGGGAAAACATAATTATGAGTCCTGTGTTATCTAAAGCTTGGTCCTTTTTACTTGGCTGCGTTATTCGAGTCCTGTGTTATCTAAAGTTCCAGACTTTCCTCTTTTAACTATCGCCATTTCTTATAATCAACATTGTGCTTCGAATGATTTGTTTCTCTTGCAAGGCCTTTGTCATCAAATATTGAGTTTTGTCATGTTGTTTGTTCACAGTTCAAAAAAAAAGTCATGTTGTTTGTTGTTGATTCTGGAATTTATGTATTAACTTAATGAATGATCAATGATCTGGGTCACTATTTTGGGTCACAGGGTGAGCCAGGTTTTCACTGGTTTGGATTCATTATGTGCATTAGTGCTACAGCAGCAAGAGCTTTTAAATCTGTTCTTCAAGGAATCCTACTTTCTTCCGAGGGGTAATTCCGTTAATAAGATCAACAGAACTCAGCAGATGATCTTTGTTAGTTAATGAGTTTTTAACATGTCTTTAAGTTCCATTGCAGAGAAAAGTTGAATTCAATGAATCTGATGCTGTACATGTCCCCTATAGCCGTCATTGCGCTTCTGCCTGTCACAATTGTTATGGAACCAGATGTGATGAGTGTGACTTTATCGCTCGGAAAACAACATAAGTACATGTGGATACTTCTCCTGGTTAACTCTGTAATGGCTTATTCAGCCAACTTGTTAAACTTTCTAGTTACCAAGCACACAAGCGCGCTTACCCTCCAGGTTAAAAAAATGAAAAACATTTCAACATTTACAAAACAAGAGGTGCTCAATATTGGATCAAACGTGTGTATGTACAATGTTTCAGGTTCTTGGAAACGCTAAAGGAGCAGTGGCGGTTGTAATTTCGATCTTGCTTTTCCGAAACCCGGTCACGGTGATGGGAATTGGCGGTTACAGTATAACGGTGCTTGGGGTTGTTGCTTATGGAGAGACTAAACGCAGGTTTAGATGAGCTCAGAGACTCTTTTATCTCTGTTTTAGTTCCTATTTGTTGGCTCTTAGGAACTGATGAAGCTTTGACATTGTATACGTTTAGAGATATATACTTCCTATCTCATACTCATTTTTGTATCTAACCTATAGACATATATATATATATGTATCGCATTGTGTTAGATTCTATGTTCTTTTCTTTTGTCTGTAGATGAGATGTCATTGACCATTTGTTGTGTTTGAAGACACAATTTCCCAAGTCCAGAGTTAACCACATTTCTCCCGTTAGTTCATCATTCTCGAGGGCTCTGTCTTAGCTTGAGCATGAGACTTGAGTCAACTCAATCTCTGTTAAGTTAGCTCTTATGCATTTAGGTCTCTGGTATTATAGGACAGGAAGAAACGAAACTCGCTCGCGTCCCATAAGCGATTCAAACCATCAGAATTAGGGGAGAACCTGAAGCTTGAAATTCGAGAACCGGGCACAAAATTCCAACAAACCGTGTCTGACCAGCATTTTTTTGTTTCAAAGGTCTCTCTATTAGTTTGGGCTTATTTAGAGTGGCTTTAAAAGCTTGTTTGGCCCGTTAAGTTTTCAAAGAGCCCATATAAATTTTAAAAAAACTATACAGTAAAAAAATGGTTTTAATGCGGTTAACACGCGGTTTAAACACGGTTTGGCACACAAATCGAGGTCGATTTATGTCGGTTATCATGCCAAACCGTGTCCGACCCGCGTCCGACCCGTGTCCGACCCGTGTCCGACCCGTGTTCGATCCGTGTCCGACCCGTGTTAGATCCGTGTCCGACCCGCGTCCGACCCGTGTTAGATCCGTGTCCGACCCGCGTCCGACCCGTGTTAGATCCGTGTCCGACCCGTGTCCGACCCGCGTCCAACCCGTGTCCGACCCGCGTCCGACCCGTGTCTGAGCCGTTTTCGAGCCGTGTCCCAGAATGTGTAGAGTCAGATTTAGGATCCAGGCAGGCCATAACTGTGTTGGTACGAAATCAATTTCTGGAGATTCTTGAGATTGGGCAGGCCATAACGTTTTTCTTGTATTCTGTTGCTCCCAAAGACAAGACTAGGAAATCAGTCCAGATAGATGTACTTGAAAGCATTATTTCCAAATCCTTGATTGAATGCGTACACATTGATAGGCCTGCTCATATTTCACATCTTCACCGACACACAAATGTGGAGAATCATTTTTCTGATATCTGTGATTAGCGTATTCTATTATGATTGAGTATGTGTTCTGCTTCTATTTCTGTTTTGTTAGTGTGTAACAAAGTATTTTGGATATATGCAGGCAATTCTTCCTTTTAGAGGTAAAATTTTGAATATTGAGAGAAAGGATGAAGCAGCCATGTATAAGAACTAAAAAATTCAGAATCTTCTAATTCTTGGTCTTGGAGTGATGGTGATATATCATTAATCACATCTTATTTGTTCTTTGCGTTACCATAAAATTATCATCTTAACAGATGCAGATGTTGATGGTGCACATATCCGGACACTTCTGTTGACCTTTTTCTTCAAATATCAGGTATTAGTTTAGTAGTTGGATAAAACATTAATTAAAGTTACCTCTAGATTGCTGGTGAACTTATGTGAATTAATGAAATTCTTTTATCTACAGAGAGCCTTGTTTGACGCGGGTTATATATACGTTGGTGTTCCACCTCTTTTCAAGGTAAAATCTTAGCTGTTATAACGGAAAGTTTGTTTCTAAAGTTAGTTTTCTCGAAAAAACCCAGCTTGAGAGGGGGAAACAGGTGCACTATTGCTATGACGATGCAGCTCTTAAACAAGTTATTGCATCCTACAACATTCAGAGGTTCAAAGGTAATGCCGAGAGAGACCCAGTTTTTGTGGTTTTATGGCTTTTCACGTCTTGAATGTTTACATGCCTTGTTAAATAACTATCAAGTTCATCTTTAGTAGTTGATCTGGGCTAGCTATAAAGATGCTCTTGAGTAATTAAATCTAGATATCCCTCAAAGCTTGGTTTCTAGATTGCTACCAGTATTATTCTGTAAAGTCTCTTTTTCTGGATCTGCAGGTTTGGGTGTGAGATGATGCCTGAACAGTTATGGGAAACAACAAGGAGTCCAGATACAAGGATACTGAAGCAACTAGTTGTTGATGACGCAGCAGAAACAAATATGGTCTTCTCATCTCTTATGGGTACTCGGGGATAAGCTCCATTCTTATTAGTTCATAAACAAAGAAAAAATAATAAACTAGCAAAACTAATGTTGCAAAATTGTGTTCTGGATGTGTTTCAGGTTGATGTTAGGAAGGAACTCATCAAAAGCGCTGCGACTAGAATGAATCTGGACATATAACAACACAGGTTATTGCCTCAGCTATATGTACAAATAGATAGCTTTGATTAAGTTAGGAGACATCATATTGTTTTTAAAGATTAAACCATATAATCAAATGGGCAACAGGTTTATTGTTCTTCATCTGGCTTGTGTGCTAGGATAATAAAATGTCATAAAATGTCTTAAAAAAGTCTTGTCTTTTTTAAATTAAATACTCGCCAACTGTTTTAATAAAATCAAATGAAAGTCAAATGAAACGCTAATCTAATTACTGTTCATAATATTTTAGTTTTGTACACTGTAAAACACTGAATCCCTTGAATAAATCTAACTTAATACAAGAAAAGCTCTCCACAATGCTGACCTTGTGTTGATTCTAGTTTGATTTGAGTTTTGTGTTTGATTGATGTTTTAATATTACATATATTCTGACTGGTAAAAGAGAAGATCAGCATTGTCACGAGTAGCACGTGTTAAGAAGATCAGCATTATTGTCACAAGACTCCAATTCAATTCTTCCACCCAACCAATCCCATCGCTTGCTTTTCACTTCCACCCTCCATCTTTCTTTCAGTCTTCATCATCTCTCAGAATCTACAAAAAAGAAAGCAACTTTTTATTTGTGTGAATTTCTCAGAACCGGATTCTTGTTCTCCAATTCATCCAGGTTTATTCTTTATCATCTTCATCTTTACCTCGTTCCGTTCTTCAGTTTCTGGGATTTTGTTCTGGTCTTTCTCGTCAAATAATAAGATCTGGGTTGTAATTATCACCAACGAACTAGTAAAAAAATTTGGGTACTTTTAAGGGTTTTGGGTTTAGGGCAAGTGGGTCGTATTGGTCGGAAAATATGACCGAAAGATTCGATTTTTATTTCTGGGTATAGCTCTGCTTGAGTTTGTTCTTAAGTTGAGAATCTCAGATTTAATTGTGTTTCAGAATCATGCATGAGAAGAATATTGTAGAGGACGTTATCGGCGATTTAGTGGATAACTTCGCCGAGACAGTTCAGAAGAAAAAAAACGTTTCTTTCTTCGAACAAGAAGATACTGTCGAATCTCGTTTCAACCGCTTGTTTGGTCGTGAGAAGCCAATTCATCATGTCCTAGGCGGTGGCAAATGTAAGATCTTCAACATATATTTGCATACACATATGTGAGATTGGTTTGTGTTTGTTCTAATTAAGTCTCTGAGAGAAATTCTTCAGCTGCTGATGTGTTGTTGTGGAGGAACAAGAAGATCTCTGCAAGTTTTCTGGTGGGAGCTACTGCAATTTGGGTGCTTTTCGAGTGGATCAACTTCCATTTTCTGTCCCTCGTTTGTTATGGTCTCTTGCTTGGTATGATCGCGCAATTCGTTTGGTGTAATGCCTCAGGCTTTCTAAACCGGTAGTGTTTGGTTTCCTAAGTTCTTGATGTTAGTATCCTTGGTTCCTTGTGGTTGCAATCTAAACAAGTCTTTTCTTTTTTTCAAATGTCTTCAAAACAGCTCACAGTCTAGAGTGCCTCGCCTTGTTCTTCCAAAAGATTTCTTTGCTGATGTGGGTGTGACCATTGGAACAGAGGTGAACCGCGGTCTGTTGTTTCTTCAGGACTTGGCTTGTAGAGGGAATTTGAAACAATTCCTCATGGTTAGTTGTTTTGTATAATGTATTAGTCCTTAGATAATGTTGATAGAGCTTTATTCAATCTGCATTAACATCATTTTCAGGCTGTGTTTGGACTATGGATAGCCGCAATAATCGGGAGCTGTTGCAATTTCCTAACTGTTTTGTATATTGGTGAGTATTTCTTATTTTAAAAAGGTTGTGGATTGAGTTTATAAGATGTTTTTAAGGGGGTATACATTTTGTCTGCGAAGGGTTTGTGGGAGCTCACACAATGCCGGTTCTGTATGAGAGATATGAAGACGAAGTTGATGGTTTTGTTGATTCTCTGCTCATGAAGTTTCATAGTCACTACAAGAAGATTGATACTGGTTTTCTCAGTCGAATTCCAAGTGGAAAGTTTGGGTTCAAGAAGCATGACTAAATCAACTTCTTATATGTATTTCTTTCTTTCTTGTTAGAACGATGGATTATGGTTTGGTCTTTGATGGGTTAATGATTTGAGAATGCTCATGTAGATTTGTGTTATGAATCTTTTTTGTTACAAACTTAATCTCGATTGTGTCTCCTTGTTTACTTGATTATCCTCAAATGAAGTAAATAGAATCACTGGTTTATGCAATGATCACACTTTAGCACATAGTATTGAAGTTATTAATGCAGATAAAGAACTATTAACTTTATGTCAGACAAATTAGCACAGAGTGCTTGCATTAAGCCGTCAAACTGTTTTTATATTGGTCCGGAACCACTTGGTCCGGAACCACTCATTTGTATGATCGAGTAATATAAAATTCTTTGTATCTTGTTGAAAAGAAAAATCTATTTTAACAATTGATGAATATATATTCTGTCTAAACATCTACACTAACTAGTAGGGAAAAACCATGTAGCAATTTTTGGAAAAGGCTTCTCTCTTCGTTAGAGAGAGAAAGCTTCTCTCGGCTTAGCCTCCATCTCCTTCTTCTCTAATTCTGGTTTTCAGAAGGATGGTTCATTTTCGGAGTTGGGGGTTTTTTTTTTTCTTTCCTTTCACTTCATATCTTTTCGTAAGGGAAATCTTTTTTCCCCTCATGTATCGTTCCCAATCGAGTCCGGTGTTCATCGCTTTTGTTCTTTTTGTTCTTGATCGGTTTCTATTTTCGGTTTTCGATCGAATAAGTCCCAAATCGTTCTATGGCTGGCTGGTTCCTTTCCGATTTATCGGATCTCATCGGAGTTTCCGGTTTTCTCTCGCTTCGACGATTTGATCTTGCTTCCCCTCTCCTTTTTCCCCGTCAATCTCTGTTTTGTTCTACGATCTTGTTGCAGATCCCTCAATCGTCGGGATTAATATCGTCGTTATGTTACTGCTTTGAGGATAAGCGTTTAATGACATCCGATGGGCTTTTGTGCCTATTCAGCGACGACACCTTTTGGCCTGGGTGATTTCCGGCTGATTCGTAGTAACGGGCTTCTTCTTTTGCAGGTGATTTGATGGTGGTTCTGGGAAGTTTTGATCGAAAGATGGTCCACGGCAGCTACAGTGTTTTGGTCCGGTGAGCCCAGCTTCGTTCTCCTCCACGATTTACTGTCATCTCTGGTGGTGCTTCACGACGGGAACATGTGTGGTGCTTGCATGTTCGGTTGGCCGCTTGCGTCGCCATGTGGCGTCGTCCTTATCTTTGGCCATTGGACCTGTTAACTTTGTTTTTGTCCAAATTTCATTGTACCTGTTTTTTAGGCCCATTCGAACGAACTATGAAACCTTGGCCCATGAATGAATTTGGTTGACAAAAAAACTAGTAGGTAAAACCATCTATTTTGGCCAAATCGAGAAAACATAATTTTGTTAATCTTTATATCTTTGAGAAGAGCTTTTGACCTTATATTAACTCTCAATGGTTGATTACAGTTTTGCCATTACTAAAATTAAGCTAATTATTATATTAATTTTAATTTATATTAATAATTTTATTATATTTTTAGTTTTATTATGTAGATATACAAAACCTTGGATAAAAAAGTCAAACGATAAATATAAAATACTTATAGAAGTTTTTAAAATTTTATTCTAAAAATATACATAACCTTAAATAAAAATTTAAAATAGTTGATTATTGTTTTGCCATTACTGAAATTAAGCTAATTATTATATTAATTTTAATTTATATTGATAATTTTATTATATTTTTTTAGTTTTATTGTGTAGATATACACAACCTTGGATAAAAAGTCACACGATAAATATAAAATACTTATAAAGATTTTTAAATTTTTATTCTAAAAATATACATAACCTTAAATAAAAATTAAAAAATAAGATGAGATAAAAATATAAATATTTTTAAAAATTATTAATTTTATTTTAGAGATAGAAATAATTTTCAATAAAATAAAATAAAAACAAGATGATAAATATACAAACGTGATAAATATTTTTAAATATTAATAAATATTATTTCTAAATTTTATATAATAAATTCATATTATTTATATAAATTCAAATATATATATATATATATATAATAAAAAAATATTTATTTATTGATTTTTATGCATAACAATATTTATAATTACAATTTATTTTATTACTATTAATTTTATTTATAATAAATTATAAAATATTTTATTAAATATAGTAATGTATATATGTTTAACAATAAGTAATCTCATATATATTTTTATAATGTTATTATTGTTGTTATATTAGTTTGATAATTTTTATTTTTAAAAAATTTATGTTTATTAATATTTTTGCTTGCACCGTGAATCATATTAGTAATAATATGTACATATAACAATTTTGGGATATATAGTTATGTAAAGATTTAAAATTTTAAATTTGTAACATAAAATGTTATTTTTATTTCTTAAAAGTTCTCAGTTAATGAATGAATAAAAATAGCAGAAATTGTAAATTCTTTCAAAAAAGGTTCATTTTGTTAAATAATACTTTATGATTATCAATTGTTTAATGTTATCTTGAGTCGGTCATTATTAACCGACATGGGACTCCTATAAATAGGAGGGTTCCCTTTGTAAAATGAATACACACATAATAACAAAAGAGCACTTGCACTTGTACTCTCTCTCTCGTCTCTCCTTTCGTCTCTCTTTCTCCATATACCCTCTCTCTCATCTTATATAATATACCAATATATATATCAAACACATGTTTCATCTATTATTACACAACACGTTATCAGCACGACCGTCTCTCGATCCGGTCATATACCAAAAAGGTGAGCATGACCGTCTTTCGATCCGGTCATATACCAAAAAGGTGAGGTTTAGTTATGTCCAATTTATTTTATGAAAAAAAACTATATCTTTTATATTTCTGTTCATATATTATTTCGGAAAGATAGGCACTGCCTTCTCCGAACCGATCGTTATGGTAGGCTATGCCTTCACGATCATGATCAATGGTAGACTATGTCACCTCAGATCATATTTATGGAGTAGTAGGTTAAGCCTCCTCCTTATAATTTTGGTAGGCTATGCCTCCACGATTAGATCATATGGTAGACTATGTCACCTCAGATCATATTTATGGAGTGAGAGATTATGCCTCCTCCTTGAATTTATGGTAGGCGCTGCCTCCTCAATTATTCTAATCTAACTTTTTTATTATGCACTTAAATTCTGCATTTATATTTATGCCTTTAAATTCCGCATTTATATTTATGCATTTAAATTTCGCATTTATATTTATGCGTTTAAATTTATGCATTTCAATTTATGCATTTAAATTTATCATTTCCTGAGAAAAAAAAATCACATGGATGTTGTCGTCCTGAGATGATTTTTTATGTTGAGTTATTTCTGGAGTTGAAGGTTTTGCCTCCTCCTGAATCGAGTCGTAGGCTAAGCCTATAAAACGACATCGAATGAAATGATATTTTACGTCACCACTTACATGATGGCTTGAAAGATAATGAACCATCATGCTCGTCTCACTGGATTGGCTCCATTCTCAAAAGTTTTATTATCAAAAGTGAATGTGGTAGCAGCCAGTAATTATAATAATCTCGATGACGAGACTGCAGACACGGTAAACTCTGTAGTCGCACTTATGAATAAGGTGGTAGACATGGACATGGACAGAGATTCCAGTCTTATAAATTAAATGAAAATTGTGTAATAAAAACACAAACGAGAATTTTTGTTACATGTTTGGCATAAAAGGAAATTTGATATGTACATGTCGTACGCCAAAATATTTAGCCAATATGTATGGAAAAGTACATAAGACAAGAGAAACGATATTAAACCGATTTCATCTCGATTGAATTTTTTGATGTCACAAGTTTCTTGTTGATGGAGTCAACATAGAACTTAGGTTGACATGACATGATATCATGAATTGGGATTCATGATGATGATATCGGTCTGGAAACAATGTTACAATGCGCGTTGTAGACGATATTTATCTTGTCTTAAAAATAAAGGACTCCGCTGAAAGCGTGAGTATCCTATCGGTAATGCAAAAATTATGAAAGACATGGATGAGCCAATTTTCAATGCTGAAGGGGAACCAAATGTTATATTCTCCTAAAATCTCGCGGACTTTTGTTAAGTTCCGGAGATGTATCGAAAGAGAGATAAAATGACATTGAAAATATTTGCATTACATCGGAGAGAAAACATACATTGGAAGAGTGCCAATGATGTCCTCCGAATTATAAATATGGCCAAATCACTTGGTTTTTGGCCAAATCACTACTTTTGGTTAAAATAGCTCATTGAGTATGCTGGTTTGATGAAAGTGAATTCCCCGCGTTAGGGGGAGGATTAAGAGAATCACCAAATGATAACACCTAGTGTATACACTCTTTGGCTATCTTGATCCTCCTACTAATCACGCGATGTGGAAGTTCAAAAGAGGATCCAAGCAAGTGATGCATGATTGGGATTCATTCGAGATGAATATTATGGAAGTGATATCATCTCGAGGGGGAGAATTAAAGAATCCCACACCGACAGTAAGTTGATAATATTGGTAAAATGAAATCCTAGATTTGATCACTCTGGTGAGTTCATGTTATGCAATTTGTCACTTATTGTCGATGAGATAAATTTATGCATACAGATGATTATGTTCACTCTCAAAATGAGCTTATTTATAAGCAAATCCAAGGGATTGCAATGACCAATTATGGTGAAATTTAATCTCCATGTTTTAGCATGGATGTAAGATATATGATTCCCACACCGAATATAAGTAACATCCACATAGGATAAAACGTAAAGAGCTGGAGATGAATCTCGCTCTAATAATGTTGAGCTATCACTCGGTGATGTGCTCGTTGTAAGATTTGCATATTATCATTGTGGTGAGATTTTTCTCCCATCATTATAAAGAGAATCATGAATAGTTGGAATCCTTGAACGAATGAATGTGAACTTGAGGTTCAAAGTTTCAAAGGATCATTATTCAGATATATTGCAAATCTAATGCTGATGAATGAGATTTCATTGTGATCCTTCCATAAATGAATAATGAACTTGAAGTTCAAATAAATCTCATATTCCAGCTGAAAATGCTCCAATAATAATAGTGTGTCTATGACACGTGAGAAATGTGATAGACCCCTTTGGTTCCAAAGCTAAAGTAAATCCTCATAAGAAAAAAAAAAAGGAGCAAATGACTATTGAAAAGAGGATTAAACTCCCGAAGAGGAGTAATGAGACCGTTGACATTGGTTAATAATAAGATCAGGTACCTGAATGAAAATCAATGATATTGATAAAGAGATCTCGATTAACCATATCATTACGGGGAAATATGGACCAAAGACAGATATGATTGTCGACAAAATGAATGATATAGCGCGCATGAATCTCCGCTCTGCAGTTAAGCGTAGAGAGAAAATAAGGATCACGAGTCTCCGCTCCGAAGATGAGTGTAGAGGAACAATGAATATAATGAGTCTCCGCTCCCAAGATGAGTGTAGAGAGAGAAATATTGGCCAAATGAAATATGTTTCCGGAAACTCTATGAGAGCAAAACTTATGAAAAGTTTTCGCAAGTTAATAAAGATAATTAGGGGGAGAAAAGGCTGAAGAGACAAGATTGTCCTCAAGCATCTGAAGTTATAAACCTCGTGAAAGGTAAGTTATTTTTAATATAGCATCCCAAGTTATAAACCTCTTGAAAGGGGACTTATTTTAAATAAAAAGAATTCGTTTTGAAGACGAATATAATGCAGAAAAAGTATGAGAATTCCATTAACTTCGCCCAACGTGAAAAATTATGGGCTAGAAATGAAATATAAGATAATGATGGAATGTTCTCCTTTTCTGTATCCAAAGAACTGGAAAATGAAAATGATCCAGAACCAAGGTCCGTATCGGAGTGCCATAAAAGGCCCGATTGGGAGAAATGGCGAATAGCCATCAAGAATGAATTACTCTCCCTCAATAAAAGAAATGTGTCTGGACCTGTGGTTATTACACCTAAATGATGTAATACATGCCGGTGTAAATGGATCTATGTGCGAAAAATAAATGAGAAAAACGAAGTCACAAGATATGAAGCACGACTTGTGACACAAGGGTTTTATCAAAGACCGGGATTGATTATGATGAGAGATGCAATCACATTCAGGTACTTAATGAGCCTAACGGCGTTGAAAAAATCTTGAAATGTACCTTGTGAATGTTGAGATTGCATACATATATGGATCATTTGATAATGACAATCCATGAAGGATTAAGATCCCAGAAGGATCAAAGATTCCAGAAGAATCTGAGAAAATTTGTTCGGTCAAATTACAACGATCACTTTACGGATTAAAACAATCCGGACGCATGTGGTATAATCGCTTAAGCGAATTTTTGTTGAAGAAAGGATTTGTAAATAATGCGATATGCCCTTGCGTATTTATAAGGAAATCCTTTTCATGATTTGTGATCATTACTGTTTATGTTGATGACCTGAACATTAATGGAACTCAAAAGGTAATTGATGATGCAAGAACTCATATGAAAGAAGAGTTTGAAATCAAAGATTTTGGAAAGACAAAATTTTGTCTTGAGCTCCATATAGAGCATTTCCAAGATGGTATATTTGTGCATCAATCAAAATTACACCATAAGGGTGTTAAAACGCTTTAATATGAACAAAGCAAATCCTTTGAGTACTCCAACGGTCAATAGATCGCTTAATATTGACAAGGATCTATTTCGACTTTGTGAAGATAACGAGGAAATATTAGGTCCAGAAATACCTTATATGAGCGCTATAGGTGCACTCATGTATCTTGCAAACAGTACCATACCAGATATAGCTTTTGGCTACTAATTTGTTTGCAAGATACAGTTCATCTCCTACGCAGAAACATTGGACCGGGATAAAACATATCCTTCGATATCTTCGAGGTACGATTTACTTAGAATAATATTATCCTCGAAATTTTGCGCTTGGTCTGGTTGGTTTTGCAGATCCGCATAAAGCTCGATCGCAAATCGGATACGTTTTTACAATGGAAGAAACTGCGATCTCGTGGCGCTCCCAAAAGCAGAATCTAGTCGTCACTTCTTCGAATTATGCGGAGACAATTGTGTTTCATGAGGCATGTCAAGAATGTATATGATTGAGATCTATGACTCATCATATACAAGAAAGTAGCGGGATCATCATGAACAAAGAGCCAATGATAGTATTCGAAGATAATTCTGCATGTGTTGCTCAACTCAAAGAAGTATATATCAAGAGCAACTAAACAAAACATATTCTCCAAGATTTTTCTCCTACATTCAAGAGCTCGAGAAAAATCAAGAAGTGGACATCCAGTATATCCGCTCAAACGACAATGCAACAGATCTCTTTAAAGACGCTTCCCACTACAACATTCAGGAAACATATTCAAAATATTGGAATGCGGCATTTGCGAGATTTGTGAAGAAAAGATCAATTCTATCTATCAGAGGGAGTTTACGTCACTGTACTCTTTTCTTTATCATGGCTTTTATCCCACTGGGTTTTTCCATGATAAAGTTTTTAATGAGGCAGTACATAACACCAAATAGATAATCAAGGGGGAGTGTTAAATAATACTTTATGATTATCAATTGTTTAATGTTATCTTGAGTCGGTCATTATTAACCGACATGGGACTCCTATAAATAGGAGGGTTCCCTTTGTAAAATGAATACACACATAATAACAAAAGAGCACTTGCACTTGTACTCTCTCTCTCGTCTCTCCTTTCGTCTCTCTTTCTCCATATACCCTCTCTCTCATCTTGACAAAAAAGGACAATCGTTCCAAGAAACTCTCTCTCAAAACTCTCTCTAGGTTTTTCTCGTCTTCTCCGCCGCCTCTTCATTTTCCGGCGATCTAGTCGGAAGTGAGAGAGGCTTCTCTTCGTTTTATTTTTCTCTTGCCCCGTGCTTCGTCCGTGGTGCTCTGATGGTTTTGTCCGCTATCCGTGGCGGTCTTGAAGCTTGGTGGTGTCGCAAAGGTTCGCATGTAGCCAGTGTCGGAGGTTCTGTGCAGATCCGGCTCTTAGAGGACGAGATCCGGTGAAGCTTCCTCCTGGGCAGTCGGCGCAAGCTACAGGCGGTGCCCTCTTCAGGTTTTGGCCCGGTGTAAGGCGGAGTGGTCCGGGGATTGGTTAGCGGAGGAGGCGCGTCGCGGAAGGTGCTCTTGGTTGCATGAAACGGCAAAGATATCGAGTAGGCCTAGAGGGCGGCGTGAAAGAGATCTAGCCGGCGGCTATGTGGCAACGGACTATCAGGTCCGATCTGCTTCCTCTGGCGGTGGAAGGGCGAGCTTGCGCAGTTAACCGGTCTGTATTCCGGCATAGTACCACAAAGTTTTCTCTCGGTTCGTTTCTTTTGGTGGCGGCGTCCATGGCGGCTTCACGGCTCCGGTTGCAGACGCGGCGGATCTCCCAAAACTCGGTGTGGCGGCTCTATGGTCATCGGTGGTGGCTGGGTAGGGTTTCTGAGGTTAGGGATAAGTTTAGTGTTTGGGCCGGATTTTGAGGGTTATTGGGCTTCGTCTTTCAGTGCACCAGGCCCATTTGGGCTCAAATTAGTTGGGCTTTCTTTTATGTTTACCAGTTTCTGTAAAAAAAAAAAAAAAAAAAATTATTATATTAATATATGAACACCCTTTATCAAAAAAAAAATATATATATATATCAAACACATGTTTCATCTATTATTACACAACACATTTATCTTTTACGTTAATAATATTTCTTCTTCTGCTCTCCGTCTCGTTGACCAGAAAAAAATTGACCGCCAAACAAGAAGATCAGATAACTCTGTCTGGGATCCACCATAGTCACAATTCGACACGTGGCAGCTTCCTGAGCTCTAGAGCCGGAATGTGTAATTGAATTAAATAAATTAATAAAATCAAAAGAGAAATAAAGAAATGGCAAAAAGGAGTAAAGAATTGATCCACGACGACGATCAAAGTGAAGTTAGGTTCATCTTCTTCTCCTTTCTCACCCTCCGCGATTGATCTCGGATTTGCGACCGAGGTACTGATCTTGTTAAACCTGTTTCTTTTCGTTTATCGAATTTGTTCTATGATTGTTTTGATGGTGTCGCATGTTCTTTTAAAATAGTCCTTTTTTTGTTTAATTTGATTTGATCCGGTTGTATTCGAAGAAAGAATCGAATGAAAGTATTGGGAATTGTTAGGGGAAAATGGAGGATTTGAATTTTCGTTTAGTTTCGTCTTCGTATTTGTTTTTGATCGAGAAAGTTTTGATTTTTTATCTTATTTCTGGGGAAATCAACTCGACTATTTTACCCCAAAAAAAAAATCAGCTTGACTGACTAGCTGCAGTTTATATTATGGAGCCTGTTTGTCAATAGAATCTGTTGAATGTTTTTTTGTTTTGATGTTGAATTTTTTTTGGCAACAAGGTTTACTTTAAATTCCAGTTTGAGTACTCGTAGCTGAGATGTGAGAAAGAACCTTGTTTCTAATCATTGAGGATAGTACAAATCTTTACTGATCGATGTAGTTTTGAAGTGTTTACCGTTTCAAACCATTTTCCCATGTACGAATCTCTAACTACAGTGTCTAATACAGCTCCTACTTGACAGGAACAAGCTTTGTTTTACAACAACAACAACAACAAAAAAACTCAGAGATGTCAGGTGGAACAGTGAGGAGGGTCTCACGTCAAGATATACAACTGGTAAGCGTTGTTTTCATAGTGAACCACAATCTCAACTTTAGAAAGTTATACTTATTTTCCTTCTCTTGATACATATTGGAGGTTGCTGTATCCTTGTAGGTTCATCTTGTCATATGTCCTATAGAATGTCATATAGATTGCATATCTGGAATGTTTATGGTTTTAACATAGCAATGATAGTTGTTGGTTACTTGTTTATGCCAGCTATTCTTAGCTATTGAGAAAGAGCCATCTTTTTTTCTTCTTTACTGCCTTCTTTAAATACCTTTTCCTGTTATCATCTCATTTCAGGTTCAAAACCTTATAGAACGATGCCTTCAACTTTACATGAATCAGAAAGAAGTGGTGGAAACTTTACTGGAGCAGGCTAAAATCGAGCCTGGGTTCACAGAACTAGGTAGCCATAGATGGTTCTGAATCCTTGCTCAAATCACTTTTTTTTTATATTTTTGCATCTGATTGTCTAATCCTTGCTCATTGATGGTTCTACGTTCTGAATCCGTTTGATTATTAAATGGTGTGCATATATACTTTGCCAGTTCATGACATCTTGCATATATATATTTCTGTATGGTTGGGAAAGTGATGTGGCGTAAGGCCCAAGTATCTTTATTCTCTTTTGGGCTTTGTTACAACTAGAAGATATTATCTATCGCTTAAGATTTCGTTTAAGGATTTGGTGTTATCTTTAGTTTATGTTTTGGTGTTGGTGTTTATCTCTTACGAGACTTGGTGTTATCTTTAACCCTCTATATATAAGGGTTTTGTATTGCTAGAGAAGATAGTTTTTGAATCAATAAGAATCACATTCTTGCAAATCTAACAAACTTGTGCGGTCGATCTCGTCCAAGACCTAGACTTCATTCGAATCTAGTTCCTTGGCTTTTAAGCTAACGCTGCTACAACAGTAAGTTTCACTTAATAGGCCTTATTAGATAAAAAGTGCTTGAGACATTATTGTATTACCATAGATCATTAGATATGAAAGATAATGTATTTTAAGGCGTATTAGTAATAAGGATGTGGAACACTTATACGATGTTTTCCCTTTATGGTTTACAGTTTGGCAGAAGCTTGAAGAAGAGAATCGGGAATTTTTCAAGGCTTACTATCTTAGGCTCATGGTGAAACACCAAATTATGGAATTCAATAAGCTACTTGAGCAGCAGGTTCAACACATGCAGCAGATGCATCCAAGTGGAGTTACTTCTGTCCAAAATACAAATGGCTCTCATATTCAACCAAGTAAGATTCGTTTGAAGCGAGATGGATTTTCATGTTCTCTTTATTGGTTGTCGTATGAGTTTCTTTCTTCTCTGTCGTGAAATGTTGTAGTAAACTGTAAACAGACTTCATAAGCTTTACCTCGTTAGATAGCTAATCTATGAACTGACATCGGTTCTCTTAACAGTGAATCTGAATCAGAAACAGTTCTATGCCTCTGAGCACACTGATAAGCACGATGCGCATCATCCTATGGCGTCGAGTCTGTCTAATACATACCACCTCAATGGCTCTTCAACACTCAATACAAATGTGGCATCTTCTGTGAACATATCAACCCATCCAAGGAGAGTTGATACTTCTCCAAATATGCTCTCATCACAGACCACAAACATGCCTTTGATGCAAGGAATGAATGGAGGAGGAATGATCAAGTCTGAGTCTGCCTTTACAAACTCTGCCTCATTCATGTATGGTGGTGAACGGAACGCCCTCGAAGGACATTCCACAGTTAGAGATACTTCGATCCCATCTTTCACTAACGAGTCCAACAACCAACCTCTCAGTGGTACGCTTCTTGAAGCAGAAGCTTCTACTTTTGGGTTCTTAGGGCAAATCCCTCGGAACTTTAGCCTCTCTGATTTGACAGCTGATTTCTCTCAGAGCTCAGGTCATTCTCTATATCATATACTCTTCGCTTGCGTATAGAACCAAGTAGTTGGTTTTCTAGTACAAGAGCCAGCCAGCGAGCAGCTAAGAATAGGGTTCATTGTTTATAACCATAAAGCTTTCATGTTGATTTCAGAGATTCTTGAGAACTACGATAAATCACCCTTCCTTGTGCCGGATGCTGAAAATTTCCTTGACTCTAGCGAGAGGGGAGAATATCAAGGTGAGAACTTTGAGTCTTCGTTATTAAAAAAAGATTGAAGAAGAAAGTATCTTTCTTTTTCTCCCTAATTCAGTGGACTGATAGTAATAATGGTAGCTGAGTGTTTTTCTTTGGCAGGAGACAACAGGAGATTGGAGACCATATCTGAAGGTTTCAGTTACGATAACCGCGGGAGCGAGTAGTTAGCTAATAGGTAAGAACTAAGAACAATACTCGGGTTGGGTTATTGAATGTACAGGTCTCACATCATCATCTTTGGTTTCTGAAAACAATGCAGGTTATGCTTCATTGCTCATAACGTAGGAGCCGTTTGTGTATAAAAGATTCAGGCTTTTGATATTTCCTTGCAAAGACTATTGGGTGGGCTGTAAAAAAAAAAAGGATTTCCGTTTAACATTTAGCTTGAAGTTGGTAATAGTTATAAGTTTGAGAAGATCATATGTAATTTTCACTGTGTGATTTTGTTTCTGTTCTCTTGTGTTTTACTTATAATTGTTTGATAATACTTGGAGTTTATGAGGTTCATCTATGGAACGTGTGTTTTCTTGTCTTTTTTTTTTAACGCTGTTTGTATTAATGACTTGGCCAAGAAGAAAGAACCAAAGGTGTTCACAGAAACAAAACATTCGAGTGTAAAGGAAGCATAGAAAAATACTCTAAAACAGAAGATACCAGTAGGTATCGTAACAGGAATAAAAGGAAACCAGGGACCCCCAGCAGGGTCACGATTGAGGAGATTGAGAAGCTTTACGGCATATGAGAGTCCATAACTGTATTAGTTTCTGGTCTCAATTGTCGAGGCTGCTTCCGCAGCTATTATATGCCTGAGCCATCGTGGTCCACACCGAGCAGTATAGGATTGGTAACGACGGCCTCTGAACACACTCTCTGCAATTGCATTTGCCACTTTGTTCCGATCCTCCATCACATGCTCGCAAGTGAATTCAGTAAATGTGGAGAGCATGTTTAACACCTCAGAGGATATAAGGTTTAGGGAAGGGTAATTATGAGGCTCTAACAACGTCTTTCTTGCCTCAGATAGATTAGATTCAAAGATCACCCTGTCAATGCGAAGGCTTTTCATGCTTTCCACAGCCCATTGAAAGGACAAGAGCTCACCTTCCTGCTGTGAACGAACTGGGAAGTAAGATCTACGGCTGTGAAAAGTTGGTTCACCTGCACTGTTGCGTAATATCCAAGAAGCTCCGCAGTTCAGACTTGTTTCAGACCATGATGCCCCTACATTGCACTTCACCATTCCGTATGGAGGTTTTATCCACTTCCGGTCAGTGCGTGCATCAGAGTGTGCTTGGAGTGTGTTCGTTTTATCATGGTTAACTCTGAGCCAGATCTCAGCATCTTCAATAGCTTTGTCTTTTACTGCATCCGGGCTCAGTTTTGTGTTCTCAAACACTAAGGCATTCCTAGATTTCCAAATGTGCCATAGAATCCATGGTATCGCTGTTGCATTCGTTGCATCCTGCGTGTTCTTGCCCATACAGTTCAACAAATAGTGTATATTCAAGAGGACAGAATTTACCGAGAAGCCTGATACGGGCGCTTTGATTCTCGCTTTGTCCCATACTTCTCGAGCATAAGGGCATTGGAATAGTACGTGGTTGATGGTCTCAGCAGCCATACCACAGTGTAGGCAGGTTGTGTCGATGGGTATACCTCTTGAATGCAGCCTATCTTTTACGGCGAGTGCTCCTGCTAAAGACTTCCATAGGAAGTGTCGGATCTTTGGAAGGGTTTTAACCTTCCAGATTTTTCTCCAAATTTGTTTCTCAATTGGCGGTAGTCCCTGTGTCTGAGGTGCTTGGTGATCTGACACACTTTCCAAGAGGGTATAACCGCTTCTTGTGGAGTACTCTCCTGACTTTGTAAAACCCCATTTAACATAGTCTTGTTTCGTGATAGCCGGCCTCAGGGATAGTATAATGCCTGCATCTCTTTCCGAAAACACTTGATAAACCTTCTGCACATCCCATAGGTTAGAGTTCGGGATCATTAGATCCTTTACGGTTAGGGTAAGGTCAATAACACTGTCTTCACGGTACATGGGGGGTCGAGGAACAGGGTCAATAATCCAGTTGTTGGCCCAGACATTCGTATCCGCTCCATCGCCTATTCCTCTCACCAGTCCTTGCTTCAAAACTTCTCTACCGTGAAGGATGCTTCTCCACGCGTATGAGGGGCGGGTTCCAGTACCACAATCTAGGAAGGATCCATTTCGAAAGTACCTAGCTTTAAGAATTCTAGACATCAGAGAATCCGGATTGCTCCAGACTCTCCAAGCCTGTTTGCCGAGAAGCGCTTGGTTAAACCTACTTATATCATGAAAACCCAAACCACCTTCCTCTTTCCTCTTGCACAGCTTCTTCCATGCTACCCACGGCAGTTTTTTCCTGTTGCTACCGCCACTCCACCAAAACTCCACCATTGCACTTGTTAGCTTATCACAAAGATCCTTCGGGAGCTTGAACACAGACATGGCATAGATTGGCATTGCTAAACATACTGATTTAATGAGGACTTCTTTACCTGCATGTGACAATGATTTGGAGAACCATCCGTTCAATCTCCCACTCAGCTTTTCTCGAATGAAATTCAAGAGGTCTTTTTTGGATCCTTTAAAACATTCCGGAAGCCCGAGATAAGAGCCATCACCTCCTTCTTTCTCAATCCCAAGGATACTCTTGACTGCTCTCTTAGTGTCTTCCTCTATCTTGGAGCCAAAAATGATTGAAGACTTCTGGAGGTTAAGCATTTGTCCAGATGCTGCACCATAGAGTTCTAAGCATCGCATTATCTCCTTGCTCTCCTCCACCGAGGCCTTGCACATTAGTAAGCTGTCATCCGCGAATAGTAGATGATGGACAGACGGACTAGAAGGCGTTAGTTTGATCCCATGGAGGAGACCTCTTTGTTCTGAGAAGTTAAGACAGTTGACAAGCGCTTCAGCCACCAGTATGAAAAGGAACGGAGAGAGAGGGTCGCCTTGGCGAATCCCTCGTTCAGGCCTGATGAAACCATGAGACCTTCCGTTTAATAGGACTGAGTAAGACACAGTCGTCACACATGCCATGATCCAGTTGATCCATTTCCTGTCGAAACCCATTTTTTCCAAGAGAGTTTCCAAGAAAACCCATTCCACTCGATCGTATGCTTTTGACATGTCGGTTTTCACAGCCATATATGTATCCTGAACTTTGTCTTTCGTTCGTAGCCCGTGGACCATCTCATGGGCAATAACAACATTATCAGAGATTAAACGACCCGACACAAAGGCGCCTTGCGTATCTGAGATTATGTTGGGCAGTATACGCTTCAATCTACCACACAAGATCTTCGATACAATCTTATAATGGACAGAGCATAGACTAATGGGTCTCATATCCTTCATTTCCGATGGGTTTATAATCTTAGGTAGCAAGCAGATTTGAGTATGATTCCATCCTGCCGGAAGGATTGTAGTCGTAAAGAATTGTAGTACCTCTTCAGTTACTTTCGGGCCTACAATATGCCAAAACTTTTTATAGAATACCCCTGTGATTCCATCTTCTCCAGGAGCGCTACTTCCTTTGATGCTAAAAGCTGCCTGTTTTACTTCTTCAGCAGTGATCGGCATGATAAGCTCTGCGTTCATCTCAGCCGTAACCCTTCCATCGAAGCCATCAAAGAGTGTTTCAAGGTCAAACGGATTCGAACTCATAAATAGGTCTCGGAAGTAGTCAACCGCTATCTGCCCTTTCGCTCCTTCTGAAAAAGTTTCATGACCCAACTCATCTTTAAGCATCAACACTCTGTTTTGTATTTTCCTTCCTTTAACACTGTTTTGGAAGAAGGGAGTGTTTCTATCGCCAGCTTTGAGCCACTGCTCAGTACATCTCTGTCTCCAAAACCGCTCCTCTTCTTTATGAGCTTCTGCTATTTCTATTTTAAGCTTCCTCATCACTTCTGGTCTGGGAAACAGCTTCGAGACTTCCTTTTCCAGGCTTGTTCTGAGCCTAGAAAGACGATCAGATGAATTGAGCTCCGATGATCGTTTCCACTTTGACATCTCTCTGCGACATGAGGATATTCGGTCCATCAGAGATGGGTTAACAGATATATCAGTGTCCATCCAACCTCTTCTTACTGCTTCTTCTGCCCCAGGCTTTCCGATCATGCGTTTATCAAAAAAGAAACGTCCTCTGCTCCTTCCTTCTGGTTCAAGTACGAAACTAAGTAGTATAGGTCTGTGGTCAGAGGCCAATAGCTCCAGATACTCGATTTCTGATCTTGGGAACAGGTGAAACCATTCGTCATTACCGAAACTTCTGTCGAGTCTACATTGGATCCATATTTTGTCTCTCCATCCTGCCCAAGACATACAGTTTCCAGAGTGGCGAAGTTCCTTAATCTTGCAATTAGCAGCCATATTACGAAATGACCAGAAAGTAGATTCCTGTCTGGCCGTCCCACCCAGCTTCTCACTATTGTTCATAAGCTCGTTAAAGTCTCCGATCAGTACCCATGCTTCATTTCTCAATAGCCCTTTTTGAATTAATTCCTCCCATACGATATGACGTCTATCGCGAACCGGGTCGCCATAGACACACGAAAGAAAGAAATCCATAGGACCCAGCTTTACTCTTAAGTCAATCACCCTTTTGTTTTTTGATACAACCTCTACTTCGTAACTCTTTATCCACATAATAGCCAGACCACCACTTAAACCTTCCGGCTCAACTGTAACAAGCTCATCATAACCCAAACTTTCTTTTATTTGAAATAAGTAACTGAATTTTTGTTTAGTCTCCATTAAAAACACAAAATCCGGAAAATATTTTCTACGTATCTCCCGGAGGAAACGAACTGTCTCGGTGCTTCCTGCTCCTTGACAGTTCCAGCTCAGTATGCTCATTTGGACGGCAGCGGCTTCAAATCGGAAGCCACCGTACTCTTTTTGGGTTTGTTGTGTTTCTTGTTTGCATCTGTTCCAGTTGATGCAGCCTTTCTCTTGCTGTTCTGACCACCTGCTGCTTCCATACTCAGAGCATCACCATGGGGGTTCTTTGCATGTTGAGCAGTTCTTGTCATCCTTTTCCAGACTGGCGGGCGATTGCGTGGTTTCTTTGGACGGGTACCGGAAACAGAGGGGCCACTGGAGGCACCCAAGCTGAAAGCCGTTGTACCATTGCCATTCCACGGAGATGTAAGGCTCCGGTCCGATGAACTTCCTTCACCTTCACTGAGCCTGTGATGCACAGGTTCCGAGTTTGCTCTCGACAGTCCACCCGTTGCGATTTTCTTAAGCTGATCCCCATCCTTCTCATATTCGAAGATCATGCCCTTGCCCTTGTTCATATCACAGGAGAACTTTGGCAGTGCATTTTCTTCCTGACGTTTCTTTTCCTCAATGGCTAATTGTACCCTTCGGATTCTCGCCATCCGTTCTGCTGCATCTGAATGGGAAACGTATGTGATTGCATTTCTCTGTTCCTCTACCGACAGCTCCGAGAACAGGGGAGGGAAACCAGGGGGGCCTTCTAGACGTTTCATTGTCTCACTGACCGGAGGCATTGAATTCTGCTCTCCTTCCTTGGTATTGGTGGCCATAGTAGGATCCACCAGTGTACCTTTGTTAACATTCTTCAACAGAGGACAGCTAGTTCGCTCATGCGTGAGTCTGAAGCATTTAAAGCACTTCTTACGAACCTTTTCGTACTCATATTTGATGGTCACCGATTCTCCAGTAGGTAGCTTCAGTATCTTTTCCTCTCTAGCCGGTTTGGAGATGTCAAAGATTATTCTGGCTCGTATGTAGTCTGTTTTATGTGAAATCTTGGGATCGTACACTATTTCCTCCACCTTGCCCACAGCCTTAGCAAGCTCATTCATGGTTTCCGCAGTGTAGTACATGTAAGGGATGTTCCTGATGCGTATCCACATCTCAAACTTGGTCAGGAAGTCATCCGGTGGTGTTGCAGTCCACCTCTCAATAACCATCATCCAGTTGTGGAAGGAGCACGGTCTTTCCCTTAACACTCGTTGCAAATCTTCTTCACGTTCGAAAATAAACTGGAACTTATCTTTGGATAGGGCAATTCCCCTAACCCGGTCATAAACTTTCCAGTGGCGAGGCATGTCCTCAATCATCTTCGACATCACCTGGCAGTCAGGATTGAGCAGTCTTCCAAGGATACTCAGTGAACTATCTTCAAACACCTTGAACCTGGGGTCGTTGGTCAGGGTTATTGGTTCGTCTTCTTCGATCGTCATTGCTTTGAGGGCATCGTGCAGAGTATCCGACATGTTTTGAGGATGGTTTTTGTCGTCGGAGGTCAAGAACCGCCGGCGAAAGTTTTTCTTTGGGAGTAAGTCAATAACAGTTGAGATTGATTGACCTTTGATTGGGCTAAATTCTGATACAATTTTCATTGATATCATGATTTTGGAAAGAACTTGATTCACGGGTTATGAGAGTAAAGGAAAGTTTCTGAGCCGTGGAGATTTTTTGGTAAAGAAAGGAAAGTTAGCTCAATTAGAGCTAATTCAGAAGGACAGATAAAGGAAACTGGGAGATTCTTTCCCGAAAGGTTTTACCGTTGCCAAAGGCCGGCGAAGGAGCTCTACTCACCAAAAGAGAGAGAAGGGATTTATAAAAGGAAATATGGAACCCTCTGACTGATTCCAAGAGACCTAAGCGAAAAATTAAACGAATTCGATCGTCCAAAATAAATAAAAATTGTGACTATATTTGTTGTTTTCTAAGACAATGTTTTTTTTTTTGGGGATGATTGTGTTCACTGTGTTTATCTTGCAATTTGGGAGAATATATATATATAAATGGTCGCAATCAACATTGGATACAAAGAGAATATATACCGAAATTTTGAACTATCCACCAAATTCAACAACATTAACACCATTTTAGTAATGCGTATGGTTGTGGTAATGAGGTAGTGGTGACTAATTGACAAAAGTATACCGAATCAGAAACCGAAAGTTTTCTCCTTCCGTTTCTAAATAATATATGTTCTAAACATATATATTTTTTTTCATTTTTTGTCTTAAGATTTTATATATTAAACAATGATAAAATTTGAAAGCTTAAAGGTTTTGAGTTGGTACGCGAGTGACTCAAGTGATGACGAAGACGACACAAAGGACATAACGTGGAATACATGTTAGCAGTTTATGGTGTGGACTCAAATCAAGATATAGAAAAGAGTATCAAATATGGAAGAAAGAGATTGTGTAGCGCAAAATACTCGTGGTTCACGAGTATATAAGGCAAAAGACCTAATGGAATTAGGTTAGCCGTTTTTTTGTGTGATTAAGTGTGAGACACACGAGTTGATACGAGCTAGAGTTCTTGGTGAGTGATCAAACGAGTGTGTGCAACTGCTGTTTTACGGTAAGGGATTGGTAGATTAGAAATTGGTCAGTCTCGATTCACTGTTGTGAAGTTGTGTTAAATTGATTGAACAAGATTCTTGTAATTGTTCAAGTGATTCTTAATAAAGCTTTAAAGTCTTCGTATGAAGTGTTCTTTGTGTTTTCATTTGGTATCAGAGCGGCAACCTTTGGATTTCTACAATCACTAATCAGGTTGAGATCTTGGAGAGAACATGGATACGAAAGAGTTTATTGCTATTCAGAAACCCATTATGCTTGATGAAGAAAATTTTGGTCATTGGAAAGTACGAATGAGACATGTCATTTGGGCCATTGATGAGAGTGTTTGGAATGCTGTTCTGAATGGGTGGTCAGAGCCTTATGAGTTTCTCGAAGACAAGACCAAAGTACTAGATGATGAAAAAAAATGCATCGAAGTTCAATTCCAGAGCCATATCCACAATCATGTCTGCAGTAAGTACAGAGCAGTTCAAGATCATTCAAGGTTGCGAATATGCTAAAGAAGCTTGGGATACCCTGGTAAATCACTTTGAAGGAGATGCAAGTGTCAAACGAACTCGTCTTGACTATCTAGCCTCAAGTTTTGAAATCTGCGGATGGAATATGATGAAACTATTAGCAGCTTCTCTGCAAAACTGAGCACAATTGCAAATGAAGCATCTGTCCTTGGCAAAAAATATCATGAGAAGAAGTTAGTAAAGAAACTGATTTGATGCTTGACGAACAAGTTCTCAGCTCAAAAGGCCATCTTGCATTGCTCCATGAACACAGATGACATGAAATTCGATAAGTTAGTTGAGATGCTTAAATCCCAAGAGATGGAGGTCACTAATCAACATCAAAAGCTCAATCAAGGAATTTCCCTTGGTGCTAGCCAAGACAATGACAGAGTCAAGAAAGTAGAAGAAAATCTTGTATTAATGGCAAGAAACTTTGACAAGATGATTAAGAGAATGGACAAAGGCCAGAGTTGATCGTTTGGGAGAAATCAGAAGGGTGATTCTGAAAGATTTATCAATAGATCATCACGCACTGATGGGGACAGAGCATCCAAAAAGAAAGATATACAATGTCATGAATGTGAAGGTTTTGGACACTTCAAGAATGAGTGTCCACTGGTTAAGCGGAAGGAGCTCACTTGTTCTGAATGTTGGGGGTTTGGTCATACTCATACTGAGGGTCCTAGTGTGAGGAAAGGAAAAGACAAATACTTTCTCTGCTTCAATGATACTGAGTCTGAAGATGACAGTGAAGAAGGAGGCATGATGTTGAACTTTGTCGCGCTTGTTTCTCAGGAAGAAGAGGCTGGAGCGAAGTACATAGAAGGACTGGAATCTGATTCAAATGGGGAAGAGGTTGATGTTAAACAGGAATATAGGACTCTGTACGACAACTGGGTGAAGCTCAGTCATGAAAATCTCCAACTCCTCAAGGAAAAGGCCATGTTGAAGGCTCAAGTGAATATTCTTGAGATAGTAAAAAGTATTGATGTAACCACAGAGGTAATCTATCACAAGCTCTATCAGAAGAAAAGGAGAGAAACAAAATACTAGAAGCAAAAATGGAGAGAGCTAAGGAAGCTCTTAACCAAGAGCTAAAGAAGAACAATTGTCTTGAATAGAATCTTACTGAAAATCATAAAAAAATCAGGATGCTGAACAATGGTACCAACAACCTAGACAAACTCATGTCTATGGGTCAGCCTCCCAAAGTAAATTGGGGTTTGGGCTATTCAAGAGGAGCTGAATCGAGCCTCACTGGGGGTATGATAAAATTTATTTCTGCTATGAACAAAAGTATGAATCAAGACAGAGTGAGTACTAAAGAAAACTTCAAGGAACAACCACGGAAGCGAAGACAAGGTTGATATGTGTGTGGTAAGAAAGGCCATAGAAAATCAGATTGCTGGAAACTGTGTTATCGGATTGCAAATGCATGGAAAGGAAATCGTTGCTACATTGAGCCAAAACATCTCGGTAAAGTCTGGATTGCAAAGACAGATTTGTATGAGAGTAGCATTCTCTCTAAGACCGATGAGTTTGTCTGCAACTTCTCTATCGCTAACAAAGTGGACTACAGTGAGGAGTGGGATCCTGATCGTGAATTCCGCCATCGTTTGATAGGATACTCCAAAACATGTAAGAAAGCACCACTCGCTAAAAGAGGACATGTGATTTTGAGTGATACAAGCCAAGGTAAGATTGCAGGAGCTGACAAAGTACAAGTGTCTGAAGATGGGTACTTGACCCAGAATCATAGGAACAACATGATTAGTATCAATCGATCACACTTTAAAGTAACGAAAGTGACTCCTACCGAAAACAAGTGTAAAATCACGAATAACTTTGGATAGATAGTAGTGAATGAGATTAGATCAGATAATCATGACAACATGAAGAAGACATTAAAGAACTATTTGGTTCAGCCACACCTGGATATGTGCGTCAAGGAGTACCTTGTGATTGCACCTGAACAGACACCTCAAGCTGTAACAGAGGAACAAACTGAGCCTGTAAGAAGGATAGGGTTGTGTCAGAGAGCTGCATATGGTGTTCAACTAAGAGAACTTGAAGACCCTACATATTCAAATCATGAAACTCTGATGAAAGTTCAACCGCATCAAGGATTTAAAAGTGGAGGAGGAGATGGAACCTTTCTCATCCGTGGAAGTGAATACTCACCTCTATGTACATACAAATATGTGAATGATGTCAATCTTGGTGATACTCAAGTTGTGTATTCACTAAAGGATATGGAGCACATGCTGGAGAAACCCGACACAAGTATAGATGAACATCACTGTTTGGAGCTACAAAACTACACAGTGGTCAAGAGCATGTCTGTCACACAACACACACATGCCTTGGAGATGTACACAAGTGTGTCACCATTTGGCAGTCTATCGCGATGTGTGCGAGAGATTGCTATACTTCACAGTGAGCAGACCGGGTGTATATCTCACTCGGATTATATAGGAGCTATCAAAATATTCCACGACAATCTCATCGAAGCGAAGCTAAAGTTACTGTGATTTATAAGTATAACACTCATATGAATTTGAGCATTGCAGGGTATTCAAGTGAGTGTTTGGATGGAAGCATCGACAATCGGAAGAGTACATTTGGAAGCTATTTGTTTTTTGATAACAACATTGGCTTGGACGATAACAAAAACCAAAACTGGACGTCATGGCACACACATACAAAAGCAGAAGCTAGAGGATTGGGTGGTTGCTGTACAGGATCAATGTGGATGAAACAAGTGATCAGCGAATACAATACTAATATTATCTTCTCTTTAACATACTGGGGCAATAAACATGAAATTTATTTATCAACAATGAATGAATCATATTTATCAAATGTTAAACATCACAGTGTAGGAGATCTGGTTGAGGAGAAACTAGCTATCATGAAACATGTAGCACTTGAGAGACAGTCGGCTGATACTTTTACCAAACCTCTAAAATTCAATAGTCTTTTATACTTACGAAAGGCTTTTGGAGTCTGTGTTTTCTAAATGCTTCACAGGCTACTTGAGAGTATGGCGAATCATGGAAAGGCTGGGGAACACAAGAAAAGTTCATACTCATCAAGAAGAAAGGAAGAAAAACGCATTAACTAGTATGTCCCATGAAATATATACTCTTAATGACTGTTCAACATGATAAACACTCTCTTTGGGATAGCCTGCTAAAACAATTTACACTTAAATGAAACACTGTTTTGAATGAGTGTTAAGTTTTGATCGTTTACTAGATAAAAAGAAGGATACTAAATATCCTGAGTGGAAGAGTGTAGCCTTAGATGGAAAAAGAAATAATAACCAGTCATAGTTTGTGGATGTTACTAAATAGATGAAAGCACCTCAGTTGAGGAAAGCTGTCTAATAATTTGACTGGAGCTGTGAAAATATATGTTCTTTCATGGATGAAAGCACCTCGACTAAGGAAAGTTATCCAATAATCTTGAAGCTGTGAAAATATGTGTTCTTTCATGGATGAAAGCGCCTCGGCTGAGGAAAGCTTTCCAATAAACTTTGAGTAGTTAAGCATACTCCACTCAAGGATGTTTATATCTACTTTTCCAATGTCTCAAGTATGATAACTGATAAGACATTGCCATAGTCATATTAAAGATACCTATTTCAGTAGAAGGTTCATATGACTGGTTAGACATGATGAAAGCATTTTGGCTAAGAAAAATTGTATGTATGTGTTTTTACTTTTGTATTAGATGACTTTGTGTGGGAACCCTGCATTCTTGATATCGGCATACTTTCAACAAGTAAGATAGTAAGTACATATTTTCATTCTTTTATGCTCATAGATTTGTTAAGCTCTTTTTTAGCTACTTTCTCAGGGCTAGATGTTTCAATGATAGAGAAGGGTCACTCATGGTCTCTATGAACTATTGATGATATGCTCGACATGTTCTAAATATGTGCAGAATTAACTAAGTAATATGGGCTGAACTTATGTATTTGGGCCGTCTCTCTTTGACTAGAGCACGAGTGCCTTGCGTTTTGATTTTATTCCTTCTAACGATCTTGGTTTAGGACCACAAAGGCCTTTTAGGGTTGAATCTCGATTTCAGGTTTTTCAAAAAGAAGGGGGAGATAAGGTTGTGTCACGCAGCCTCTTATATGTTCACTTTTCAGAATTCACAAACCCTACTCGACTCATCACCGCATCTCAAGGATGTCAACGCCGCCTCGCCGCTCCACTCGATCTCAGACCACGAAGCTCATGGCAGCATCCTTTGAAGCTGAACGCCGAGGAAATCAGGGTAACCGAAAAGCAACCGCTACAACCACCATAGATTTGACTCAACCCGATGTTCCTCAGGCTTCTCGTCGTGTTGTTAGACTATTGGGCGGATCTCCTGCAGGTGATCAACGATTGAAGCCGTCATGGGAACTCTCGCCTGAATTGATTCTACATGCAGCATCTCCAAGTGAGTTTCATCAGTCTCACCGCTCCGGGAAAGAGCCAAAAGGCAGCTCTCAGCATTCTCACCGCCCTGGAAAAGAACCGGCACCGCCCTCACTGGAGATTGGTGATCTGGAATCTGAAGACGAAGAACTTGCAACAAAGCACAAGCCTCTGTAGTGGGAGTTCGAAGAGCACTACATTGCGAATCGGCAATTCTTTTCATTTCTGTTCTTCAAATATCCCGAGATGGTCCGCTTAAACATGCAGCCTCTAAGTTTTCACCATTCTTACAGTAAATCCGAGAATCATTACGATAAGCTGAAGCCTCGAGCCTTTCTCGATCAGAAACTTCTTCAACTGGAAGACTCCAAGCTTAGTGAGGTAAGGCAGTTCATTGAGAAAGACGGATTAATCTATACTGTCATACATATGTCTTCATATTATCCGCGTTTGGTTAAGGATTTTCTAGCGAATTTGTGTGACTCGGAGACGAGAGATGGGTCTCGGGTTGTCTATGTTCAGGGTGAGATTTATGATTTTACTCCTCATCTCATAAACCGGATGTTCTTCACCTCCGATACATCTCGTCCAACAGATTGGGATGAGGAGGACATTGATCAGGCGGTGTCTGTTCTCACTGGTGGCAGACGTAAAAGATGGGAAAGGGTTCAATCCAAGCATCTGCTACCAAAGTTTCAAGTCCTTTACAAGCTGTGCTGTTCAAACTGGATTACTAGCTCAAATACGACAACATTTGTCAGAGAAAGACTCCGCTTCTTGTACATGATGTACCAAGGAAAGCCATTTAATTATGGGCGATTAGTGTATGACCAAATCATGGATATGGCTCATTCTCCACAAGCAGACAAGAAAATCATCTTCCCAAATCTGATTTTTCAGTTGATCTACTTTCAGCGGGATGTTAATGTGACTTTCGTAGATGGAGTTCCGATTGGTTATCCGCTTAGCATCACCTTGGATCCCAAAGCTGGTCGTGGCTCGGATAATGAAGAAGATGCTCAAGCTCCGGATCTGCAAAGAGGCATTGACAGAACAATTTGTGGATTACGCTACATTCAACGTCGTATTGCTAGTATGTTCTTCTCATTCCCTGATTATATGTACTCACATTTTTGTATTGGGCTTGTTTTGTCAAATGTGTGACCAACTCAGGAGGAGAATATCTGCAATATCCGCAGTACCCTAGGGGCGCTAGTGATGGAGCGAGCAGTGATGACGATGATGATGATGCCCACTTTGAGCATGATGACTGATAGTCTTGAATAGTTTGATGCTTTGGAATGTTCTTTGTCTATGTTATGTTTTGAGTCTGAACTTATTACTTATATATATGTGGTGTCCCCTCGTGATTTTAGACAATGTTTTGTTTTCAAGGATCTTTAATGGTTATCTATTTCTACTAATTGATCATAGTCGTATGTATGATTACATATTGGATATGGTTGTCTGTGGTTGGTACTATTTGATGTTCATTGACAGGTTGAGATGGTGCACACATTTAGACAATAAGGGGGAGATTGAAAACTCAAAAGTTTTGAGTTGGTACGCGAGTGATTCAAGTGATGACGAGGATGACACAAAGGACATGACGTGGAATACAAGTCAGCAGCTTATGGCGTGGACTCAAATCAAGATATGGAAAAGAGTATCAAATATGGAAGGAAGAGATTGTGTAGCACAAGATACTCGTGGTTCACGAGTATATAAGGCAAAAAACCTAATGGAATTAGATTAGCCGTTTTTTATGTGATTAAGTGTGAGACACACTAGTTGATACGAGTTAGGGTTCTTAGTGAATGATCAAACGAATGTGTGCAATTGCTGTTGTATGGTAAAGGATTGGGTAGATTAGGAATTTGTCAGTCTCGATTCACTGCTGTAAAGTTGTGTTATACTTATTGAACAAGGTTATTGTAATTGTTTAAGTGATTTTTAATAAAGCTTTAAAGTCTTTGTACGAAGTGTTCTTTATATTTTCAAAACAAATCGTTACAATATTTCTTAATCAACCGAGAACTAAAATCCAAAAAATTAGAACATCAATTTTTAAATAGTTACTTATACAATTAACATTATTAATTACATGTGTCATTTTATATTTTTTGTAACATATCATTTTTATATTAAATATTTATCTCGTAACTTTAAATCAATAATACAATATTTCAATAAATTTGATGTTTCAATTAAGATATTTTAGAGTTAACTTTGTGGAAAATACAAAATATGACGAAAATTAGATGGATGACCATTAACTTCTTAAAGTCAATTTAGACGTTAGAAAAAAAAAACAATAGTAATCCTAAAATAAAGTCATGTTGGCAAAGTAACAATGAATGGAAAATTTTTAGATTACAAAATGAAAACTAATTGATGAATGAAGATTTTTTTAATCATATTTTTTTAGTCGAAGAGAAGTTGATAGCCACTAACAAAACCGAAATAAAAAAGATCAGTTCGCCCTAGCCGCAACGCTCCCAGACACGCGAATCGAGGCGGCGCAAAACTTCGACTGTGAGCCTCCCTACTCTCCGGCGGGCGTCGATTCCTCATGACGCCGCCGGAGAGGTCCTGTTCTTGCTTAGTTTTTTGGGTAGTTGGCGCTTCTCTTCTCCGATTTTGGCTATGACGCGCCTCGTCTCCGGCTACTGATCGACGACGGTTTTAATCTGGTCACGGCGTTGTTCTTTATGGCGGTGGTGCTCTTCGAGGTGTGATGGTCCACGGTCTCTTCTTATCCCGGCGTATGGAGGTCCGTAGCTTCCTTGCTCGACATGGGGTTCGTCGCCGCTCCCTCTCTTGAGGTTTCTCGCCGGTGTCGCCGTTTTCCGGTCTTTCGCTGCCGCGTGACGATGGTTTGATTGGCTTCCCTCTCGACCCGGTTGATTTCTCTAGAAGCCTTGCCGGTGAGTTAGCGTTGTGCAGAGGTAATCTCAGGTTGGGTTGGGAAGTTGATTGAGTTTGGTCAGATTTGGTTTAGTTTGATTTATCCGGTTTAGTTTTAATCAATCCCCTCTGCTATTAGGATAAATAGTGGTAAAGTTTTAGCATTAGCTTCTCAGGTTGTATTTTTGTGGTTAACTTGGTTCCGTTAAGAGCGTCTTTCAATCGGTTTTTATGAGTTAGATCGAATATTTGGATTGTTTAGACTTCGTTGGAGATTTGGGTGGTTTAGGACTTCTATCTAGGTTTTCATAGACGCTTATGAGTGCGTTTGTGCCGTATCCGAGAGTGGTTTTAGAGAACTTTCTTAGGTTCTTACTTGTCGGGTTGTGAAGTTCTGTTTCTGGGTTCTGAGTTGGTGAGAGAGGGTCTCTCTGTGAGTCTCCAGGTGGTTGATGTTGTCGCTCGGTGAACCGTGGGTTACGGCGACTTATCTCGTTCTTTCTTCTTTTGCGGTTACCACATTTGCCAAGTTCGAGTTGCTTTGCTTAACCTTGCTTCTATTGTTTTATGTTTCCTTTAGCTGTAGGTTTAGCAACCCTTTATGGGCTTTTGTTGCCCGTTCTATGGGCTTTTGTTGCCCGTTGTTTGGGCTTAAGTTGCCCGATGTTTGGGCTTTGGTTTCAATATCGAACTTTGTATTTCAGTTCTTTGAATATAATTCCATGAGATGACAAAAAAAAAAAAAAAAGTTGATAGCCACTAATTTTTTTTGTTATAATCGAAGTTGACATCCCTGATGTTATATTTGGCAAACCAAACATTAAAACAATTTATGCACTATAGAACGCTAATAAAATTAGTAAAATAGATAGATAAACATTTAAATACCCATGTTAATTATAAATATAACATATTCCAACGATTTGTACACTCAATAACTCATATAGATAAAAGAAAAGATATAGTAATGGTTGGTGCCCCTCATCATCAGTAAAGCTAACATTGGAACGAATATTCATCGATGTTATCTGAGAATATTAATCAAAAAGATTTGGTTTCTCATCACCATTTTCCCAAACATAAAAAATGGGTATTAGCCTGAATAGAAATGAACAAGTGAGGGACAACTAAAACTTCCAAAATAAATAGGTGCTCAATAGGGTAAGTAAAGTAAAATGAAGATGCATTTTGCAAAAATATCAAAAAAAAAGCCTTCTCTCTCTTCTCTCTCTCGTATCCTTCAGAGAGAGAGGGCGATGCTCGGAGCGATTTCCGGCGAGCCGGATTTCGTGGTTTTCCTGTAAATCGCCTCACCGTGAGGCTTATCGTTAGTTCTTCTCTTTTGTTCTGATCGAGGCTTGTCTCTTCGCCTCGCTCTTAATAAACTCGGGTTTCTTTCTATGGCCGCTTTCACTTCCGATTAATCGGACTCCTCCGGGTTTTCCCGGTTTCCCGCATGTTGCGGGCTTCTCGATCTTGCTCCCTGTCTCTTTCCTTGTGCCATCCTCTCCGGCTTGATTTGCGGTGCTCTGCTTTGTACCTCTGGTGGCCGGGATTAATATCGTGGTCGTGCCACAGCTTGAGGATAAGCTTTTTGTGGATTCTGTTAGGCTTCGCACCTAACGGCGGCGGCGTCTCCTTTGCTCCGGCGGTCCTTGGTAGAAAATCTTCTTCGGTTCTCTTTGTATGCATGTGCAGATGGTGTTTCGGGCAGTTTAGATCGGCAATCGGAGCCTGGCAGTAGAGGTGTGGTGGTCCGGTGAACCTTGCCTTGTTTTCTTCGACGCGGTGAGCTTCTCTGGCGGTTCTTCGTTCGAACGGCGTGGATGGTGCATGCCGGCTTTGTTTCGGTGGCGACACGTGACGCTCCAACCCGCGTGTCGTTCTTATCCATTTGTGACTGTTTTAGCACACTTGTACTTGGGCCTTGGTCCGTTTGTTTTGTAATACCGCAGCCCATGAATGAAAATCCGTTGACAAAAAAAAAGTAAAATGAAGATAAAAAAAAAAAAAATTATGCTCAATAGAGTATGGTTAGTTACCAAAATATAGCATAATTTCTCTATATTCAGTTTTTCATAATTTAGTAAGAAAATCTATAAAAACTCTATATAATCTATGAAAAAAGAAAATAAGATTTTACTTTTAGACATAACAGGCGGACCCCACCAGTGGACTGAAACCACAAATACAGAGAGAGTCAGTTCTCTCTCTCTTTCTCCATGTGGGAAGATAATAGTCTCCATCTCCTATCTCCATGAAGCTACTGCTTCTGGGTGAGTCTTTGTGGTGTTCCTTTAAATCTACTCTCTTTCTTCTTGCTTCATCTATTCAAATTTAGAACTCCATTATCTTCATTCAGGTAAATCTCGCAATCCCTCTGCTCAGAATTCTGTTACATCTCAGTGACTTTGAATTTATCTTAAAGTTGAGGTTTTTCTTTGTCTCTGCCTCTTTGAATTATAGGGGATTCAATATGGATACCCTTTTGAAAACACCCAACAAGCTCGAATTTTTCATCCCTCACTTTCATGGGTTTGAGAGATTAACCAGTAGTAATCCAAATCCTTCAAGGGTTAAGCTTGGTGTGAAGAAAAGGGCAATCAAAATCGGTAGTAGTATTACTAGTAGTGCTCTTTTGGATCTTGTTCCTGAAACTAAGAAGGAAAATCTTGACTTTGATCTTCCTTTATACGATACTTCCGTGAATAAAGTTGTTGATTTGGCTATAGTCGGTGGTGGACCTGCTGGTTTAGCCGTGGCTCAGCAGGTATCTGAGGCTGGACTCTCTGTTTGTTCCATTGATCCTTCTCCTAAGCTCATTTGGCCTAACAACTATGGAGTTTGGGTTGATGAGTTTGAAGCTATGGACTTACTTGATTGCCTCGACACCACTTGGTCCGGTGCTGTTGTCTATATCGATGATGGTGCCAAGAAGGATTTAAGCCGGCCTTACGGGAGAGTTAACCGGAAACAACTCAAATCCAAAATGCTTCAGAAATGTATAACCAATGGTGTTAAGTTTCATCAGTCTAAGGTCACTAACGTGGTTCATGAGGAGGCTAACTCCACTGTGGTTTGCAGTGATGGTGTAAAGATTCAGGCTTCGGTGGTTCTTGATGCTACTGGGTTTTCCCGATGCTTGGTTCAGTATGACAAACCGTATAACCCCGGGTATCAAGTAGCTTATGGGATCATAGCTGAAGTTGATGGTCACCCGTTTGATGTAGACAAGATGGTGTTCATGGACTGGAGAGATAAACATCTTGACTCGTATCCGGAGCTTAAAGAACGGAACAGCAAGATCCCGACGTTCTTGTATGCAATGCCGTTTTCTTCCAACCGAATATTTCTTGAAGAGACGTCTCTTGTTGCTAGACCAGGTCTGCGAATGGAAGATATTCAAGAAAGAATGGTTGCTAGGCTGAAACATTTGGGGATCAATGTGAAGCGGATTGAGGAAGATGAGCGTTGTGTGATCCCAATGGGCGGTCCTTTACCAGTCTTACCTCAACGGGTTGTTGGGATTGGCGGTACAGCGGGAATGGTTCATCCTTCTACCGGTTACATGGTAGCTAGGACTCTTGCAGCCGCACCGATAGTTGCAAACGCCATTGTGAGATACCTTGGTTCGACGAGTAGTGACAGTTTGAGAGGAGACCAACTCTCAGCTGAGGTGTGGAGAGACTTGTGGCCTATTGAACGGCGTAGACAGAGGGAATTTTTCTGTTTTGGAATGGATATTCTGCTGAAGCTTGATTTAGAAGCTACAAGAAGGTTCTTTGATGCATTCTTTGACCTGCAACCGCATTACTGGCATGGATTCTTGTCATCAAGGCTGTTTCTTCCGGACCTGTTGTTCTTTGGGTTGTCGCTCTTCTCGCATGCTTCTAATACATCAAGATTGGAGATCATGACAAAGGGTACTGTTCCTCTTGCTAAGATGATCAACAATTTGGTACAAGATAGAGACTAAGGACCACCAGAACTGAGACATATATGTGTTCCTTGGTTCTTGCCCCCTGTGGTATATCTGCAACAGCTTGTGTATCACTAGTTATTCTTCATTAAAATTAAATAAATACTTAGTGTTGCATTGTGTTTTCACCAACTCTTGTGAAATCCAAAACTAGATGCAAAGTGTAATAACATAGAGTGGATGAAGAACACAAAAAGCACATCTTTCAAACTCCTGCTCCTTATCAGGTCACTGGTTTGATGCTTCTTCTTATATTTCATCTTCCTCAAAAGGGTCCCTTTCAGGATAATCACCAACCTGCAAGCCAATATAAGTTCATGAGTAACAGCAAGTGGTTTACAATTCAATGCAACCAACTACTTTACGTGATACGAACCGAGTCCATCCTAGGGCCAAACCAAGTCCACACAGTAGAATTCACCCAAAAGTTAGCTTCAGAGTGATAAATTCCCTTAGGCCTATAAGGCATTAAGTACTCCTATAGCTAACCGATGCAGAACTCCAGACGCTTAATGTTAACCAGTTCGATTCTATAAAGTGTAATAGGTCATTTCACTCTGATACTAAGACCTTATAGAGAAAAAGAGGTTACCTTTACTTTGTCTGGCCGGACCATACCACCATGAAGCAGAGGGCACTCAAAGAATCTTGTTCCTTTCACCCTGCATATGTAAGCCAGTATTGAAGATGTGGATATGACAACCGAACTTAGGCATATTGTATGCTTGACATGAAATTCTTGATGTTGGGCACACAAGGTTATACAAGATTAAGAACCTCAAAGAGGTTTTACTAGCACAGAAACATGAGGTGCAGACGAATCAAGGTTTCATAAGCAAGAAAAGACTTCTTCTACATTAAACTTTGAAAGAGTTTAACCTTAATGATAATAATACAGAAAGAATTCACATACATGCCATCGTGTTTTCCAAGGGGTTCATCATACTGGATTCCAACCCAATAGCCAGGACCCAACGACTCTGCTCGTCCAACATATTTGACCACTCCTCTTTTCTCCCCTTGCTCAACTTGGCATCTATCTCCCACCTTAACATTTGACAGAGAGAAAAATAAATTAGAAGCACAATACAGAGAGAACATGTCTCACAAAATAACAACACACTGGCTCATTATCTCTGCCTCTTCAGTTTAAACTAAAATGTCTTTAATGAAAAGCAAGGAGAAGTCTTTATATACAAAAAGAATCTGACTCACCTTGATATCTGCACAGAGATCTTCCATGAAGTCCTCCTTCGTCTGTTGAAAGAAGAATCATAAGAACCTTTGTGTTCTTAAATTACTTCAGCTAATCCCAAATATCTTCGTACCTTAGCCTCGCAAGCAGCCGGATTTTGAGACACTCTTTTTTCTTTAAAGTTCCTAAAACTGTCTGGAATGTGAACACAATAACATAACATCAGAGGAAACTGCCAGTGCTCTGGTATATTCACTTGATAGACAAACTTGTCTCTTCTGAGACACCAAATCTAGGCAGTAGAAAATTTACCAGTTCGTTTAGCATAGTCCTCTTCTGAGATAGTATACTTCTCAACCAATGAGGTATCTTCAAGCCAGCCTCCAGTTGTGACCGAGGAGGGATCAAGATCTACTATGTGTAACCGAAACCTTTTGAAAGCAGCATAAAAGAACAATCAAATGGACTGATAAAACAATAAAATCATCCATTTGATTGGTTGCATCTATCAAGATTACACTGAACAGAATTCTATCGAGTCAAACTGGCTCTAAATTCCATAAATCAACAAACTTTGCAATCTGTTACCCATCAAAAGGGGAGAAGAAACCGAGTGGTCTTGAATCATCATTGAGAAGTGCAACCTTTGAGCCACTTTCATCATAAAGCTCTAAGGCCATATCATTAACAGATGTGCCACATTTTTTCCATAGCTTTTCTTTAACAGCTTCTACATTCATCTTCATAACAAAAAGCCAAATAAATTTTTTGATTTTTGAGATAGCAAGGAATACATATAAGAAACAGTTGAATCAGTTATGGTGTTTGTATCTTAAAAGAGACTCACTTGCGGTGAGAAACGAACATCCGCAGCAAAGCTCGTGAGGTTCGAGTGAGTAACGTGTAGAAGTACAGAGTCATCTCCTTCCATCTGTAAGCGCGAAGCCGCCATTTTTTCACCTCGACACTTCACAAACCTCTCTGTTCAGTCCGAGAAGCGGAAGATCATTTGCGACGACGTCGTATGGATCGTGAAGGCATCTATTGTTATGATTAGATTCGCTTAGATCTTGCCACGTGTTCAGTCGCATGTTAATTATGATGTACTCTCCCGCAGGTTAGTGTAGCCTTTTGATCCCCAGGCAAATCACTCAGAAGATCAGTGAGAGGGAGGAGAATTCCGGCGATGGCGGAGGATTTTTCGGTGGTGGTTTTAGCTTCCGATCTAGGAGTTGACGCTCGACCGTTTTTAACGAGGAGCGATGAGGTCGATGAGCAAGAGAATTGGCACGAGTGCCCCCCAATACCTTGAAGACGAAGATTTCTCCGATCTCGATATTCTCCAGTTCTTCAACCTCCAGGGCTCGGATAACCGGATTTTCCGCATCGTCGGAAAGTATTTTCCTGGTAATCACACTGACCCTAGTCGCCTGTTTACACTTTTATCGTCTTATAATGAAGATTGATACTAGTTGAAATAGGTCTTACTTACAGTTTTCGGGGCAAAAAGTTGCTAACTTTATCATGAGGACATGCTTTATGTTGTATCTTTAGTCTGGTTTTGTCTTCTGGTAGATGTGTTGTTATTACTGTCATTGTATAACTCAGCTTCTAATTCCTAAGTGGTTTTTGTGTATGAAACGCAGCTCGTGTGGTGAGTGCAGAGCGGCTGAAGAAGTATATATTCCAGAAGATAAGCAACGAATGTCCCGAGGGACCTTTCTGCTTGGTTTACATGCATAGCACAGTGCAAAAGGACGAAAACTCACCGGGTATTACCATCTTAAGATGGATTTATGAGGACCTTCCTTCAGATATCAAAGACAGACTTCAAGTTGTTTACTTTATACACCCTGGTCTTCGTTCAAGAATTGTTATTGCCACTCTTGGTCGCCTTCTTCTAAGTGGAGGGTAAGCTTTTCTTTTCATATGCATCACTAGATTAATAAGTAATCTAAATTGAGCCCAAAGTTAAAAGCTTTCATCATCTAAATACCACATAATAAACACCATATATTTTTATCAAACGTTGTAGACTGTACTGGAAGATCAAGTATGTGAGTCGGTTGCAGTATCTTTGGGAGGATATAAAGAAAGGCGAGGTGGAAATTCCTGACTTTGTGAACAACCACGACAATGTGCTTGAGCATAGACCGTTAACGGACTATGGAATTGAACCGGATCCTTTTCAGGTTCAGTCTTCATCGTTCTCGCTTAACCGTACGAGAACAGATGGGTCTCATAGTACAGTTTATGTATTGTAAAGCCAGAACTTCTGTTTATGTTTCTTGTATAGAGTATAATTCAATGTCCTAAAAACACTCTTCAGTGAATCTAGAAAAAAGTTTCATTCATGGTAGCAGGTACTATGTTCATTACCCAAACAGGGTACGAGTTCATAGCCGTAGCAAATCCACCAATGAAGGCGTTCATGTCCATCACATTTCTCACGTCAGTCTCATTGACATTCATTAATCACCAGAAATGTTTAGCTTGTTCTTTCCAGAAGACTGTCTGATGTATGTTCACCTTCGCTGATTCCTGATGAAAGTTTTGCTTTAAGTGGTTAGGGAATCTAAAACAGAACATAATGCCGCCTCTAGAATGAATTGAGCAGAACAAATGTATCTATTTTTCTTAAAGTGTTGTCGCTGGATACGTGGAAAGACGGTCAGCTTAAGAAGAGGGTCTCTTATCTGTATGTCCACTAATTCTGCTTAAGGCACTCCACTGTCTCTTCTTTAAACTATATTGGAGTATGTACCTGCCGGGAAACGAGCTTCCAGTCCGTAGAGTTAGTTAGGTTAACTAACTTATCCCAAAACATAGGATACTCTTTATCCTTTCTCACCAAACATTTATTGGTCAACTCGTATAATTATGTTGCATTTATTTTAATAACGCAGAAAACAAATTTATTACTCCTTCATCGTTAAATTGTCTCCATGCATCTCCCATCTCGAATGCAGCTCCATAATTACTACTCTCTCCTAACAATGCATATTTCACAAATTAACAAAAACACATTAAAATTTCTACTATTATACTTTAATAAATAATTTAATTTTTAGTATTCTTTTTTTTGTTATTATTTAATATTGAAGTTAAAGTAGGTAATTTATGTTAAAAGTTGTAATGAACATCTAAAACAACAATAAAAGACAATTATAATTGTTGCTCGAGACAATCGTTCTCCCTTCTTTCTCCTCTTTTCTCTCTAGAGAAAAGTCTCTTCTTTCCGGTTGTTTCTCCGCCGCTGCTTCTCTCCGGCGGGAGAGGCTGCTCTTTTTTGCATGGCCGCGCTTCATCCGTGGTCTTGCTCATCTCTGTACGAGCCAACAACGGTGCTCTTGTGCCTTTCTGGCGGTGTGTTTTGCGGTGGTGGTGCTCGGTTTCGCTGCTCTCGGTCTGTGAGGACGAGATCTGGAGTGGTTCGGCAGGGTTTCTTCGCGGCGGTTATTCTCTGCCTCGGTTGCTTTCCCGGTGTGGCGGTGGTGGCGGATCTGAAGTCGTGGGTGTGAGGCGGCAGTGAGTGGGTAGATAGAGTTCTGCTTCCCGGATGTCGCTTTTGTTTGGTCGATTGCTCGGGGACGGTGGCTTATCGGCGCTTGAGTTTTCTCGGGAGGTAAGAGCTCCGGTTAACCCTTTCCCCCTTTTCTGTTGCTTTTGCTTTCGTGGAGTAGGGTTTCTCCTCCTTCTCCCTTCGGTGTTTTGGTCTCTGGTGGCGCTTGCTAGGAGGTTTTCAGGTAAGTTTGGCGGTGGTCCTGTGCCGCTTCTCTCCGGCGCTAGTCTTGTGGTGTAGCCTTCATCGAGAGTCTCTCTATGGTGGCGGTTTGGCTTGTGCATGCGCCTACTCGGCGGCGGCATCGCCCCGTTTCTGTCTCCGGAAGTGGTCCTGAGCTTCTAGTGGTCAACGTGGTCTCCGGCTTTTCTGGCGGTGGTGTCTGCGTCTACTCGGCGGCGGCTTCGTCCGAGATTTGTCTGGCGGCTTGGAGGTTCTTTAGGGTTTCCTAGATGTGGGCCTTAAGGTCTATTTTGGTGTAAGGGTTAAACCTGTATGTTGTAAGCCCAGAAATGTGTTAGACGAGACCCACTAAAGAAGTGTATGGACTGGCCCAAAAAACAGAAAAACACAAAAAAAAAATTATTTTAATGAAATAGTTAAAAAAATATCTAAAACAACATTTATTTTGAAACGAAAAATACAATTTTAAAACAACTTTTATTATGAAACGGATGAAGTATTACTTAATACACAGTATATTTTACTGTTTACACTAGTGTGTATTCAAACACAACATAATAATGATTTTATCAAAGTAGAAAGGCATAATTACTAATGATACAATAAAGTAGCAAGCACAAAACTTTAAAATGTAATGACATGTTTATATATAGTACTGTTAATTTTAGTAAGAAGTTGGCGGCAGAAGAAAAAAAAAATGGTACAAGAAAAAGAATCTTATGATCACAGCAGAACATGCTGCCTTTAAGAATCTGACAAATTGGACCGCTGTTTTTCTTTAACAATTTAAGTGCTTACTCACATGGTCTGAGCTCTATTAATGGTATAAAAATGAATTAACTAACTAACTAAAAAACAATTGTTTCTAAAAACGACAGTAAACTAAAAAAGCTGCAAACTCTGTAAATTCTCCAATCTAGATGCATCTTTTGAAAAAGTTGAAGAAATGGTTAGATCTTTACAATTTTAAAATAGATTCTCCAAATAAAAAATATCTTGATCATCAAATAATTATTCTTGTTTTTCTTAATCTCAGATTTAACAAATCATTTTAACACGAAAGTTAGAATCATGAGCTGAGATTAGTAATGTAAAAACAAAGAGATGCAAGTGGAAAGATCACGATTTCTTCATTCAAATTCCAGATTATAGACATCATCTCTTTTGACAAAAAAAAAGACATCATCTCTAAGAAGCAAGAACCCTAATCCTCAAGAAAACAAACGATACTCATAACCCCAAGATTAGGGCAAAAAGAGCTTCATGAAAACAAGAACAAAAAAAAACAGAAAGAGTTAAGGAAATCAAGAAGGAGATCATGGCCGGAGATCCATCATTCGGGAGAACTCAGTGAAACATACGAATCCGTTACCGTCATCGTCAACCGCTGCTATCATACGCTTGCACTCATCTAACGTGCACCGCTCGTCTCCAATGGCTGAGAAAACTCGGTGAAGCTCCTCTGCTGAGATCATACCGTCGCGATCCGCGTCAAACAACTCGAACGTCTCCTTCAGCTCGTTCGAACCGCGTGACGGATCCAACTTTACAACACGGCTGGCAAGCTCTTCCAAGCGGATCGTACCTTCGCCGTCGCAATCCACCTCCTTGAGCATAACGTTGATCTCCTCCTCCGTCAGCGGATCAGGACCAAGCCGGCTAAGCAGCGACTCGAGGTCATGTCTCGAGACGGCTCCGTCGTTGTCTTTGTCGATCAGTTGAAACGCCTGGAGGATTTCGACGTACGAGTAGGGAGAAGAATCGTTGGAGATCTCTGGGAGAATGCTAGTCGGAGTGACGGAGCCGCCGGTGAGGACGGAGGAATGTTTACAGTCGACGGCGCCTGAAGAGGAAGAGGAAACGGTTCCAAAGGAAGAACCGGATGATTTAGATACCGTGGATCGATCCTTGGATCTGAACAAACGTTTTGGATTTAATTTGGCGAATTTCATTGCGGAAATTAAAGATTTTTTGATCGGAGAAATTAAAGCTTAGTGAAGAATAAAAGAGAGAAAATGAGGAGGTTAAATGGGAGTGTTGAAGTGTGAGTTACCCATTGGCAATTTCCTGGAAGTTTCCTACTGAACTGAATACAGTTAGAGCACCCACATTGGTGTTACCCAACATGGGTTTCTTAGAATTACTTTATTAATATTTTTGTAAGTTAGGAATAGTTAAGAAACTTAGAGCATTTGACTCTTCCATTGGTGTTACCCTATTTGGAGTTCTAAAATTAAAAATATATGTTATCAAAAGTTTTATTGATTAATGTTTTGACTTCTGCAAAATCCAACCGCCAAAACAAACCTAAGAAAAGCTACAAAGTCTTCTCAGTTTTTCAAACAAATCACTGAGAACGATAATCTGAAAGGCGCACCTATGGTGATCATTTGAAGAGGAAGGAGGCGGGAGAGTGGAAATTGCAGAGAACGGGCTTACGGCTTGTCCGTAAAACTGAGGATAAGTTCTAGCACACTCGTTCTTGGTGGTACGAGTATCATTGTGGTGAGATGATTCCACATGCTTTCTTGAACGAGGACGACTCTTGTGTGTGTGTGTCTCTCACAGTATTTCTGATTAGGGATCACGCTTCTAGAGCATCTCCATTTCTTCCCATCTGTTCTCTTGCACCTCCATGGCTCCATATCCGCCAAGTTGTTGCTTGCATTTGAAGCTATCCCCAGATTCAATGAACCTCCTTTCGCCACTGCCACCGTCACTGTAATTACATAGAACACAGTAGATTCACATATACAGCCCAAGTTCCAAGCACTCAATTCCTATGTATCAATTAAGAGATAAAGCATCTTGAAACTTGAACATTCTTATAATGGTTTTAAGTTGCATAAAACATGATATCAAGAAAGCTAGAAAACCTTTACCATCTTGATTGTTAGTGATTGATGGGTTGTTGGGAAAGGGTGTGAGAAGCTCAGAAGGAACAGGAAGAGAAGCCATAATGTACTTATATATATTCCTCTGCCTCTCAAGCTCCTGCCATTGAGCTTCACTGAAAGCTGCACCTTCCTTTTCACTCATACTTCTTCCCATCTCCCCTGGATTTTATCCACGATTAAAACCGACATAATAAAAAAAAAAATCATCAATTTTTGTGATATAACTCAGAAGCCATAAAGGAGAGAACTTGAAACCTGAGGAGCTCAAGGTGAAAAAGGATCTGCAACTGAAACAACAGCAGAATTAGAACCGGCGAGGGAGAACATTTCACCAAGAGAAGAAGTGTATGCTTGATTGCTTGAAGCAGAGAACACTGGGTCGCTAACACCAGCGGAACAGTAACCATATGAAGAAGACGAAGGCGATATATATAATGGATACTGATGATGATGGGATGGCACCATGACTTCGCTAGGCGAATGTTCTACGAATCCGAACCCACCACCAGAAACACCATACTATAAACCTTAAAATCCCCACTAAAAAGTAAAACAACAGACATAAACAGAAGGGAGATTCGACAGGAACCTTGATTTGCAGAAGAAAATCGATTTCAGAAACACAAACAAAATCGATTTCTTGAATCATGAATCGATATCAAACCATGAATCGATTCCGGCAAATCATGAATCGATATCAAACCTAGAGGAAGAGATTACATAATCTGAAGAACTCATCGGCGAAATTGGCAAAATTGGATTGATGGGCTTCTTCGTTAGCATCTATGTCAGAGATAAACGTCGGATTTTCCTGAGAACCATCTGGTTAATCTGAAGAATTCATCCAATCGACTTGCAGTCTTTGGAGAAGGTGTGCCACGTCCTCTTTAAGATACCGTCTCTTAAATCTCTTAGATAAGGATCGTATCTAAACTTTTTTACTTTAATTCATTTATTTTAAATCCAAAATGCATATGAAACTGGGCCAAATACCCTTAAGAAACTTGCGTTGGACATGCTCTTAATTTCTTACTATTTTTTATTCATTTATTTACTTTATTAATGTAAATGTAATTATGATTAACTGAAAAAGATAATAAATGACTTTGAATACGTGCGACTTTTTGTATTGTCCCTTGTCTTTTAGCTGCCTGCTTAGATCATGTGCATTAGTGATTCTTATGGGATTCTTAGCAAAAATTCAAGTAAAAAATAATTAAATATTACGGATCTCACGTAAAGTTCTTAAAAATAATTAACAATTTTTAAGAGCTGAGTTTTTAACTGTTCACGCCACGTGGCGATATATGATTGATTCTTTTAATTTTTTTTCCTCATATGCAAAATTTTTTTTTTTAAAAAAAAACCCCAACCAGAAGTTCACTGATGCACATGCTCTTAAAGAATGTCTCGGGTAAAAATCTGAGTTTGTTGGACTAATACATTACAGATTTTGTGATTAATATCACTGTGTCAGTTATCATATCCTAAGATTTGTTAGCTATAAATGGGATAAATAGAATTTCTACCAATTTATAAATTAATGGAAGACATATTCAAAGTTTAGAGTAAATGTCGGTAGTGATAAGATAAGATCAAAGGCTCCGAATGGTAACAGCGGGTTGAGCGGTGCGGATTGGTGCGGATTAAGCGGATAATACTATGCGGTACGGTTTAAATGCGGTTTTAGAGAGAAAACGCATACTGCGGAATATGGTGAATGGTAACAAAAAACTGACCCGCACTGCGGAACACAACAAAAGCAGCAAACATTCGGAGCCAAAGACTTGAGCACATTTTGACTAAACATTCAATGTCGATCTTAACATGTTTGGAAAGGAAATAAAAGCTTAAGCATATTTTATTGTCTAATTAGGGAAAATAAACAAAATAAATTGGAGTTTGAATTTTTGGAGTTGCTCGCGTGACAGAATTTTGTTTGTTTGTTCGTTGGTTATGAATCTTTGTTCTTTATATGGTAAGTTCTTAACTTATGACCTTGGACCGGGTTTGAAGCAAATATTTTCAAATAATTCCAAATGATGGTGACTGGGCCGTTCGATAAACTAAGACAATTAGCCGATGATAGCTCTGCTACATAGGAGTATACAAGTTAAGAGGTTCATTAATGACTTTTAGAAAACTATAATGTGGCGTTTGACACATAGAAGAAATATGAAGGCTATTTATTTTATATGTTAACGTACTATTGTAAGATGAAAACATAAAGTTCATACAGCAAATGTGCTATCTTGAATAAACGTGTTTCACATTGTTACTAAGACTCTTAAGTCTATGTTACTATTATGTTTGATTGACTCTTCCTGCAACAAGTTTAAAGCTGTACATATATTATGTGTTACTATGTGTACATCACAGCTGAACAAGCTTCCAACAAAAGTGAATCTAGAGACCAGATTGGGGATTAAACGTCCCAAAAACTTGCGGAATTTGTTCAACTTTAGTATAAGTTCAGACTCAATTCTGAACTAATTCCTTTGTTTTCATGTTTTTTTTTTGTCACGGGAACGAGTGCATTAGAACAAACCAACAGAGATAGACAGAGAACTAAGAAGAAGCATTGGAGAGAAGAAACACTGTGAACCATTTCGTTTTAAAAAACATTGTGTTACAAAGAAAAATATCATCAATATTCACGATCTAAGCTTTTATATATACTCATTTCTTTTTTTACCACCGAAAGTCAAAATTATATATTTTGCCAATAGTTAAGTTGTTAAAGTTATGTAAGCTTTTATATATTGATGTTTTATAATCTCAAAGCATTGTTAGCAGTATCCGATCGGCCATATCGTAGAACTTCTTGAGATATTAAATTAGAATTTTGATTTTTTTTTTTTTAATTTATCTGGGCCAAAAGTGTATTATCAAATCTCATATACAAAAGCCTGAATGAATACATTTAACTCAGGCCCAAACGGCCAAACCCGATCTTGCTTATTAAAAATATTAAAAACTGAGGCCCAAACCCCATAATCTATTGCTGAAAAAGAATTGCGGTGAGCGTGGATCGAACACGCGACCTTCAGATCTTCAGTCTGACGCTCTCCCAACTGAGCTATCCCCGCGATTTGTTTGTCTAGTCCGAATTATAACATATGATCCTTACATTTAAAAATAGAACAAATTATTTTTGACATAAGAACATCTCTAAAAGAAACATTAAAACCTAAAAAATGAGGATTTGCTTATTCCAAAAAATCTCAAAAAATTTCATCTTTTCTTTTGTATTATAATCCTATAATTATATATTTTATTAGTTTTAACCCTTAAACAATTTTCTATCTTATTTATGATATATATTTTTATATTTTTTTATAAATATAAATTAAATAAATAAATTAAATGAATCTAAATTTGTTAATAATATGTTTATTAGAAATAAAAATAACATCTTTTCAAATCGAAAATCCTTTGATTTTGTTCCAATCAATCCTAATTCTTTAATGTCTATCTCGGATTCGAACGAACTCATCTTCTTATGATGCTACGATCTCAGACAAGTTTTTTATGTGACTCTAGATCAATTGTTCTCTAATATTATTTGAATTAGCGAAGAAAACTGGAGATTACGTTATGGTTTCAAGATATGAGTCATATTTTATTATTTTATGTAATATAATATTTTAATGAAATAACTTAAGAATTAATATTTTGTAATATATTTAATGTATGTTTATAATTTATAGTTATGTAAAAATTTTACGATGTAATTTACTTTTTATCAATATTAAGGATTTTAGTGCAAAATATACAAAATTTTAAAGTGATTTGAAATTTATATTTAAGTTTTTTTTTGGAGATAAACACTTTTAAATTTTAAAGTAGTTTGGAAAACTTCGAAAATGAGGTTTCATTTGAAAATGCTCAGTTTTATATTTATGAATATTTAAAATTTTACAAAAAAAAAAAAGACAATACAAGAGGAGGAAGCAACAAAAAAAGAAGGGAAAATTAGTTTAATTTTAGAAAGCATAAGAGAAAATTTGTGTGGAGTAACCTTAGTTACACAGATTGTTAACTTTATACTGTAAGTTGCTACTGTGGAATCCATATAAAATAATAAGTTCAACAACTATAACATAAATACAACAAATATTGACATTTTACAGCTATTAGTGTTGATAGTGCAAATTACATCACCGTCATTAATTCTGCCTATATTATAGTATCTTTATTTTTAAATTATTTAAATTTTAAAATGATCAAATAGGCAAAATTAAGATTTATCATTTTGTTACTTGATCAAATAACTTTGGTACAACATATATTTTTTGTCAGACAATATATATTTTCTGTTTTATAGATATAAGTAATTTTAGGAGTTTTTCTTTGTTTAAGATATAATTTGTTATCATATTTCTATGTAACTTAATTTTGTTGTATATTGTATAACAAATTAGATTATCTATTTTTTCTGTCAAAAAAGTTTCTACCACTAAAAAAATTTCTCCAACTTCTTACTATAAAATTTCAATTTTCCGTTTTAGCTCCGGTTGTCAGGTACCGGCGTTTTGCCGGTCCAACAGTTGGATTACTTTTGTTTGTGTTTTTCTTTTTTCTCTCTTGGATGCAATAACTCGGACATGTTTTGTTTTCTGAATTTTATCTCGTCGCTATGGCGACTCTTACTTCCGATCTAATATCAAAACTTTTGCTTCCGATGTTTTCCGGAATTATCTGATTCCATTAGGAATCGTCTCGATCTGGATCTACATAGCTTCTTGACCATCTAACCACGTTAATCTTTGTCTCTCTTCACACTAATTTCTGAATGCTTACAGCCGATGTGTTTTTTGCCCGCTCGATTTGAACGAGTCTGACAGTTCTCCTAATCGTTTGCGGTTATTCACACTTTGGATTATGCGACTATGAAGCGAGAGAATCAATGATAGATGTGCAAACTGGCATAATTAGCTTTCTGATGCGGTGGTTCTTTGGTAGATTTGATGGATTCGATTGACAAAGTGATGAAGATGAAGCGACAAAAGCAACGAGCCAGTGTCCAGAGTCTTCGGCCGGGGTTATGCATGATGTGATCCCTTGGTATTACGATGCATGGTAGTTCGGGTTCCAAGACACACAACGTGTCTTTCAGAAAACACGACTTCTCGGTTTACTGTTATTGAGCATGTTTAGCCCATTGCTTTGTATTCAATATCCATTCTTCCTCTTTGTACTTTGTATAATTACCCATTGAGCCACTAAATATATTATGGCATTGCCGACCAAAAAAAATTATATGTTTTTCTATTTTCTGATGATTAGTTGAATTATATTTATTTAATAATACTTGTAATTTTTTTTAATATCGTTTAGCTAAAACTATTTATATCACAAAATAGAAGGGTTGTTTATAAAAATGCATAAAATAGCACAAAAATATAAATTATCACAAATATAGCAAAAAATGAAGAATTAGCATATTTAGTATTATTTGGATTGTATAAATTTTTATAACTTTATATAATTTAGGATTTAAGGTTTATTATTTAAATTTTAGTATTTAAGTTTAGGGTTTTAATTTAGAATTTATGATATATTATTTAGGGTTTATGGTTTATTATTTAATGTTTAAGGTTTAGTATTTAGGGTTTAGTATTTAAGATTTATGGTTTAAGGTTTAGTATTTAGAGTTTATGATTTAATATTTAGAGTTTAGAGTTTAATATTTAAGATTTATGGTTAATTTATCTTTTTTTTTCCAAGGTTAATTTATCTTTTTAATAAATATTATTTCCTTCTTGTTATTTTGTTCAAACCTGTTTTTTGTGCTATTTTTGATATTTGTCCATTATTTATTTTAGAGAAAAGTCATAAAATAGCACAAAAAACATACCTTATCATAAATATAGCATCAAGGAAAATAATTCACATTTTTAGCATTATTTTAATTACAAAGACTTTTTATAGCATTATATAATTTATGGTTTAATGTTAATTATTTAGAGTTTAGGGTTTATTATTTAGGGTTTAGGGTTTAGTATTTATGGTTTATGGTTTATTATTCAAGGTTAGGGTTTAGTATTTAGGGTTTAGGGTTTAGTATTTAAGATTTAGGGTTAGGGCTAATTTAGTGACAAAACATGTTTTTGTGCTATTTTTGATATTTGTCCTTTTTTTTTTGAAACAAATCCATTATTTATTTTATGGCTTTAATTTTAGGATGACGAAGATCAAGGTGGTGTGGAGAGGGGAGCGGTCTTCTTGCTTTTCGGCCATGGCTGCCGAGTGGTGAGACACACTGGAACCCACAAACCCTAAAATATCCCTCCCGACTTTCGTTGCAATAAGAAGAGAATATATATACGTTGCAATAAGAAGAGCCACACAAATAGTTACTTACTTAATGAGCCGCCAAGTGACACAGACTTAACGAAATCGACTTTTACCAATTGAAGCTTTCCATGGTTGGTTTCTCTCCTTCTCTTTCTACATCTCCTTAGATCGAATTGCATATGTAGTCGTGTCTTTATCGAACGATGCTGTTTGGTTGCTTAGAAAATGGGTTGAGGCTGAATAGATGTGAGTGTTCCACTTTACTGGGTTTCTATCTAATGTTTATCTATCGAGTTTCTCGAATCTTAGCATCCACATTGTTGAGACTTTGAGAATGCTATGAATGCTTAAAGTAGACAACTTTAGTTGTTGGAACAGAATCATTAGTAGTATATAAGGGATATGGACCACTCCACTTATCACTAATTGGTTTTAGGTTGGAAGCCCATAGAACTTAATAGTATGTTCTGCTTTTGATGCAATCAATCCAAGTGATTTATGCTGGTTTGACTTTGTTAATTTGATTTTAAAAATGAGTTGTGCCTATTTTTGTTATAAGGAATGGCTTTTGAATTTTGAGACTGAACAATGTCATCAGTGAAAAACAAGAACAGATTCACCAATTTATCAAATCATTCTGGTTGCAGATTTGACATTCCCTGATGCTCATTTATGTGAACGGGTTTCTAAAGTGGGGAGCACCTGTAGTTCCATTATTTTGTGACAAAAGAGAATCCTTCTTCACTAAAACAACGTGGGGATCTTACAGTTTAACTTCAGGCCCTCGGGATCGTGTTTATTTCAGAAATAGTAAGTATATACACAATGCAGCTTACACTTGTTTCATACCTGGGACATGTGTTCTTATTGTTCTGTTGGCGTCTCTAGATCTTAGGTACTCGAGCAAATCAATACAAGTTGTGGAGAATTTTGTTACCGATATGGGTGCCAAGGAAGACAAGGCAGATAATGCAGCTTTATCTTCATATGATGATGCCATGGACGCGCTGTCGTCTCTTATTTCTCGTCGAAACCGGGGTGACCGCTCACCTACCATAAGAAGAGGTGACAAGCTTGAGCGAGTCGTCTCATATCTCAAGGTGATACATCCATTTACTGTCAACATTTTCTGGGTGGTGCTTTCTAGAATAGGCATAAGCTCAAATGAAATAAAACAGAAAGCATACAAAGACTATGGAGAATATTTTCAATACTTAAGTGTGACATGAATGCTATGTAACTCAATCTGAACTGTCTCGATTGATCATGGAATTTAGTAGACTTATTTTTTTCTTTGGACTGAGCTTCCCTAGACTTCCCCTGTTGAGAGATACATAACCTGTGTTGCCTCTCGCCGTTGAGAATTTGGAATGTTGTGATGCAAACCGAATCTCTTTCATCCTTCCTTTTGAAGACTTTACCTGCTGCATCTTTTTTTCTTATCAATTGCAAGTTTTGCTTTCTGGTGGTACTAAATACTGGAAGTTTTGTCTGTGGTTTTGGGTTGACAATAATACAGATTTTGGACCTGGAAGATAAAATAAAAGAACTAAAAGTTATTCATGTCGCGGGAACAAAGGGAAAGGTATGTTGCTTTTTTACTTATGCTGCTTATTACAGGTCCAGGAATTTGAAACTTAACTTGTAAATGTTAGCACTAGATTTTATGTGAGATGATACTGTTTCCAATTCTGAGTAATTAGCACTTAACAGAAAAACTCAGATCATTTAGTGAGTCAACTAGCTATCCTGACTAATCATTGTATCCGGAAGTTTGGAATTCTCGTGATCCATAATTATAGCTTATGCGGTATAAAAGTAATATTCATGTATTTCAGGGTTCCATAAGCAGCTTCTGATATTTCTTGGTCTGCCTTTGACTTTATGTATTTCAGGGTTCAACATGTGTCTTCTGTGAGGCAATTTTACGTAATTGTGGGTTTCGAACAGGACTGTTTACATCTCCTCACCTGATCGATGTGAGGGAAAGATTCCGAATAGATGGGTAAGTTCATCAGCATATTGATGTTCAATGCTACATGAACACTGAGACCAATTTGAATGCTTTTTCGCCTTTCCAGCTTGGATATATCCGAGGAAAAGTTTCTACAGTATTTTTGGGAATGCTGGAAGTTACTGAAGGTAAAAGAGTTTTTCGATATGCAGTGCTTTTGGTTGAATACCTTATACTACTGTCAGTGGAAAATAGTTAACTACGAGCAAACATTGTAGATATCTAATCATGAGCTTTTTCTTTGCAGGAGAAAGCTGTCGATGGTATTACCATGCCTCCTCTTTTTCAGTTCCTCACAGTGTTGGCATTTAAGATTTTTGTTTGTGAAAAGGTATATCACTGATCAACTATGTTAATCGATAAGTCTTGTTCACTTCTTTGTTTCCTAACCCAAGCAATAGTTACATAATATTCAGTGAAGAATTGGGCCATCCTCGCAATTGCATCATAAGCTACATTCAGTTATGCTTCTTTTAAATTTGTGGGTGTTGATGTTCCTGATAGGTTGATGTTGCTGTCATTGAAGTTGGACTTGGGGGAAGACTTGACTCGACAAACGTGGTAAGCATCTTCTGAGATTCTTACGTCCTGAGTTTACTGTCATATTTATTACTGTTGGGCATCTGTCTTCATTAAAATGGAATGTAAATTACAGATTCAAAAACCTGTTGTCTGCGGCATTGCTTCTCTTGGGATGGATCATATGGATATATTGGGTATATGCCACACTATTTATTCTCAGATCATCAGGCAAATGTTCTTTCTTTCTAACGCTTTCCTTTGCTAACTCTTATTTGGCTGATTCTACACAGGACATACGTTAGCTGACATTGCTTTTCATAAGGCTGGGATTTTCAAGGTACCTTATGACTTTATAAGCTATTTTGAAAAAAGGTTTCCTTTATCTAAGAATTCTATAAATGCAATATATTTGTTTCAGTAGTTCCAATTAGCAGATTCATGTTAGATATTCTCTGATTGGCTTTGTTTTCTTGTATGATAATGAAAGCCTCAAATCCCCGCCTTCACAGTACCACAACTCTCTGAAGCAATGGAGGTTCTTCAAGAAACAGCTAATAATCTTAAGGTAACTAATAGTTATAGATTTTATATTTCATTCTTTTCCCAAGTACTCCCACGATTAGTTCTGTTAGTTAATGTACAAAAGTTAGTTCTGATAAGAGTTTATCGAATAATCAGGCAGTCTCAGCATGTGTATTAGTGAGTGGGATCAATATCAACTGGAGAGGCTTGAAATGTAGGTTGGGGTATCAAGTGTTTTGAGGTTGTTTGGGTTTTAGGAGAGTTTGGGGGTTCTCTAGAAGTCACCACCAGAGGTCTATCTTTGGTTCCTCGGTGTTTTTGACTCTCAGTTTTGGAATAATGCAGTTTACGGATTCAAGCCTTATCATGGTCATTTGTTCGTCTGTGGTTTAGTAACACTGTTATGAACACAGGATTACAAGGAATAAATACTAAATGTTGTTTAACCTGCGTTGCAGGTTCCTCTTGAAGTAATAGCGCCTCTTGACCTTAAAAAGTTGAATGGAGTTGCACTTGGCTTGTCTGGGGATCATCAGCTTGTAAATGCAGGTCTTGCTGTTTCTCTTTCAAGATGCTGGCTTCAAAGAACTGGAAACTGGGAGAAGATATTTCCAAATGTTGGGTTTTGCTCTTGGCCACTAAACCTTTATCAAAACTTCCAAGGGCTTTATTTGCTGAATTTTGTTTGCTCCTTTGTGATTTTTATTAACAGGGAAGCAATGAAACTGATATGCCCATGGCGTTTTTCCGTGGTCTTGCAACGGCACGTCTTCATGGGAGAGCCCAAGTTGTTCATGATTTAGTATCAGATCAACAGGAGTCGTCAGGCTCGATGAAAACTCCTTGCGGTGAACTTATCTTTTACTTGGATGGAGCTCACAGTCCAGAGAGCATGGAGGCTTGTGGCCGATGGTTCTCTTCTGCTGTCAGAGGAAACAAAAGCTTATCTAATGCTATCAATGGTTACAGGAGACATAACAGAGTCTCCAAACAGGTACTTAAGACCAACAATGATCAATGCAATTCTTTTGCTTTCTGCTCAGTTCAAAGTATTGCAAATGAACTTTTGTGTTTCATACTTTGATCTGACTTGTGAAGAGTTCTTCTGTGTTAATAGATTCTTCTGTTCAACTGCATGGAAGTGAGAGACCCTCAAGTTTTACTTCCAAAGCTTGTCACCACTTGTGCTTCCTCGGGTAATCTGAAAACAAATTATACTCTGTTTTTATACTCTGTTTTATACTCTGTTTTTATAGTTTCTTGTTAGTATTTATGCATATTGGTGAATGAAAACACTTTCAGGCACTCATTTCTCAAGAGCACTTTTCGTCCCGAGCATGTCAACTTACAACAAGGTCATTTCAGGCGCATCAGCAATTCCTTTAGATACATGTAGAAAGGATTTGACTTGGCAATTCAGACTACAGAAACTCTGGGAGAGATCAATCCAAGGAACAGGTAAGCTTAATTCTTCACGTTTTTGTACTTGATGATTCTGCACCTAATCTTGATCATATGTCCGGTGATCAATCAGATGCTGTACTTGACCATAAACTGAAGCCTGATGGAATAACCGCCTTACCAACTCATGATTTCCTGTGTGGAGGAGATGCACCTCATGCAGGGACACATATCACTTCAAGCGCTGTAATGCCTTCACTTCCATTGACCATAAACTGGCTACGAGACTGCGTACGCCGAAACCCTACGCTGAAACTAGAGGTAAAGTCAAAGCTGTATTCATTATCCACTTCAGAGACGATAAATCAAATTCTTTTCAGACTCTTTAGAGTAGAACAGAGCATTAACTTCTCTAGTATTGTCTTCTTTTTGTGGGGTTTTTTTTCATGCAACAGGTTCTGGTCACAGGATCGCTACATCTTGTTGGAGATGTACTCAGATTGCTAAAGAGATGAATATTTTTTCTTACCAAATCTGAAAAAGGCTCCTTCAGAGTAATCTTACAGAATTCACCTTTTTCATAATTACATATTGATTTTTTTGTCTATTTATATCAACATGAGAAGCCTCATCTAAAGCTTGTGTTATTCTGTTACACTTCAAATTTTTTATTTATATGTCTTCATGTACCCTAATTATTCTCTTAACGTTGCATATCGACCATGAGTTGAACTGTTCATAATAACTGGACAAAATGATGAACATATGAAGTCTCTCAAAAGTTGCACGAGTGATAGAAATATTCTTTGAATATGCTTTTAATGACGCAAAGGAATATACGAAATATATCCATTAGGTGGATTTGTCAATGTCAAACCAAACCATTTTGTTCTTTAGCGTTAACTGGTTTGATCGGTTTTATCAAAATTTGGGATTCGGTTTGATATGTGTGTGCTACAAAATCCAAAGTACACTAAACTGACCGCATAGCAACATAAACCAACTGAAAACAAAAGGATAAAACCGAACCAAGATATATCGAAGTCTACTAATCCCAATATAAACCAAATCCGACCGGAACCAGGTCGTAAACCGAAATGTCATACTAACTTGGTTAAAAACAGAAAAGAAATACATGTGGTTTGTCTGAACTCTCAAAGTTGAAAGGAACCTTATCCCAATGAAAGAAGATCAAAAGACAAAACTCTTTGTTCGGTTCAGTAAATAGTTTCATTCTCGATCTTCTAAATACCATGACAAAATCGTCGTCATTTCTGATCTTCACCGTTCTATTTCTTCCATTAATTTCAGCCGTCGGATGGGAGCTAAACATACCGTCGACAACGGCGAGGAGTGATCTTCGGCTGCGGGAAGGATCACCGTTCAAGATCGCAATCTTTGCAGACCTCCACTTCGGTGAAAACACATGGACTGATTGGGGTCCACGTCAAGATGTAAACTCTGTTAACGTTATGTCTACCGTTCTCGACGCTGAAACTCCAGGTCAAGTCTTTAAAACCATTGCACCGAGTTTAACGTTGAAGAGTTTGCTACCATTATCTGCTGTTATCTTCCTGCAGTTATCGTTAATAAACGATTTCATTACTAACTAATGCCTAATGATAATGATATTGGAACTTTTTAAAACAATTTTTTTGTTATTATTATTTTTTTTTTTGATAACCATGAGATTCCAAATACTTTCTAGATCCAAAGATTAATCCGAATCCTTGCATCCGGGTATCACTACATTTACTATTTGGATAAGAGTTCATGGTTCTCTCATTTTAATTTGAGATATTCATTCTTTCAACTGCAAGTTATGTAATCGGAAATTTATTTTTTAAATCCGAATATCTAAATATGAAATTCAGATTTGTGAAAGATTATGAGTGCCCTGAACTTCAATATTCAGAAGAAGAAAAAAAAGTTGTGTAATATTATGACTCATCTTTATTTCTTTCGGATCAATTTATTTTCATCTTATCTCTAAAAATGCAAACATTAGCTGGTTTTATTAAAAAATTTACGTCGAAATTTAAATTTTAAAATTAAAAATACATACATATATATATATATATATATATTTTTTGATCTTCAATTCTGCGCAATGAGAGATTAATTATTAAACATAATAACATAACTGAAATAACTGATTTCTTTTGAAGAAATAAACAGATTTTGTGGTGTACTTGGGAGATGTAGTAACGGCTAACAACATAGCAATCCAAAACGCAAGCTTGTTTTGGGACAAAGCAATCTCACCTACAAGAGACAGAAACATCCCATGGGCCACTCTCTTTGGTAACCACGACGATGCCTCTTTCGTTTGGCCTTTGGATTGGTTCTCTTCCTCCGGTATCCCTCCCATTCGCTGCCCGGCCTCCTCCTCCTCCTCCTATGATGATGGATGCGTGTTTAGAGGAACAACGCGAGTGGAATTGATTCAAGAAGAGATAAAAGCATCCAATGCACTCTCATACTCAACCATTGGTCCTAAGGAACTATGGCCAAGTGTATCTAACTACGTTCTTCCCGTGGAATCATCGGATGATTCGAGACCAGCCGTTGCGTTGCTATACTTTCTTGACTCGGGTGGTGGCTCATACCCGGAGGTTATATCAAATGCTCAAGTGGAATGGTTTATAAACAAGTCTAATACTCTTAATCCTGATTTAAGGTACGGCTCAAAAACATTAAAGCTTATATATATTAGATCATACACAAATTATGGAGATGGAGTCAAGATCGACCATATCAAGAAAGATCAAAAAGAATATGAAAAGATTGAGAAGAATACCCGAAAATATGAAATTTGTTATTATCACTATTTTATATTATCAAGAAAAATCTTTCTAGATTCTTCTCGATCTTTTTCTATATGGTCGATCTTCACTCGATCTCCCAATACAAATCAATGACTAAGATGTACATTTTGAGCAGGATTCCGGAGTTGATATTTTGGCACATACCAAGTAAAGCATACAAGAAAGTAGCTCCAAGGCTTTGGGTAACAAAACCTTGCGTTGGATCAATCAATAAAGAGAGAGTCGATGCTCAAGAAGTTGAAAATGGTATGATGAGAGTTCTTGAGAACAGGTCTTCGGTTAAGGTACTACTCATTGAAAACGATATATAGCTAAACATTTAGATGCCACAAATTTTGACTCTTTTTTCAATATGTTTTGAACGCAAGGCTGTGTTTGTAGGACACAACCATGGACTAGACTGGTGCTGTCCGTACAAAGACAAGCTCTGGCTTTGCTTTGCAAGGCACACTGGTTATGGTGGATATGGAAATTGGTCAAGAGGATCACGGATTCTTGAGATTACTGAAATTCCTTTTCGAATTAAGTCATGGATCAGGATGGAAGATGGATCTGTCCACAGTGAAGTTAATTTAACTTGTCATTAGTCTACTCATTCAAGAACAATGCCTTCTTTTTTTTTGTCACTAACAATGCCTATGATATCATTCATCTAAAAAAAACTTGGCTTTGGTCTGCTTCCTCTGCTCTTCTAGTTAACTCACCTAACAACAACTAGGCTTTTGCCTTTTTTTTTTTGTTTTGGTCAACATCATTTCTCCTTAAGCTTCATAAAAGGAGTAAATGTTCACAAAATACAAAGCTATATTGGCAATAGAAACACACATTACATCAAAATGTAGAAAGCAACATAGAAAAATAGGGGCAATAAAACACTTAAACAAACTAAAGTCGTCGAGAATTTTTCTAATCTCAACAACGATCTGAGTTGTTAAGTAAGACGAAGCCATGCGAATTGAAGAGCATATAAAGTGATCTTACACCCGAGATTGGAACAACATCAAATGCATAATTAACAATCTCCAAAGTAGCTGTACAACTAGGCTTTTGCTTCCCCAAAGTTTTCAGTTGATGGAATAGCTCAGCTGGTTTTGCTCTACCGTAGTAACATAAACATGTGTTGGAGAACTTCAAATACGTTCCTCTCTGACACACACATACACACATAGAAGAGCTGATTCCTAAGGATATTGATGATGGTATCAAGGACATCCTTATTTTCCACCATATCTCAAGTACCATTTGATAGAAGCATATCTCAAGTACCTATTAGTGTGTGGTTTAGTCTTTTTATTGCCATTTGTGTATCAATGTGATATACCATGGATTTTATCGGTTTTAACCATGGTATATGCCTTATTTATCGAGTCTTATGTTATGTTTTGGAGTCTTTTTAGTATGTTTACAGGTTTAGACACATTTGGAGCAGAAGTGGAGATTTTGGAGCTGTTTGGTGTATTTTGGAGATTTGGTCCGAGAGACAGAGTTCACTGTCCAGTTTTGAAGACTGCGTCGATCGATGCACACCTGCATCGATCGTTGCATATGCGAATGGGCCAGACTCGCCGATTTAATGAAGAATGCTGATTTTGCAGAAAAGCCCAGATATTTACACAGAAGCCCAAAACGTGTTTTAGCTATTATATAAGGGTTTTTAAGCCATTGTTTAGGCTACGCTTTCATTAAGTCTTATTTTATTTTCAGAGAGCCTTAGGGGCTGATCTTGCTCTCGAAAGAGAGAGGATTTCGAACCCCTGTTGATTATTCTGTTTTATGATATTTGGTTTTCTACTTAAGATGTTTTCTGTTTCGATGAACATGTCTGAGTAGTTTACCTGTTAGGTTGAAGGATTCTCATTAGGGATTTCAGAGAATTATAGTTTAAATCAATCTGTAGAGATTTATATCTGCTAGTTCTTTATCTAAGTTGTTCTTAATGCTAAATCTGAAGTAGCTAATCAGAGTTATGATGTTAGGTTGATTAATTCAGCGGAAGTTGGTTAATTTAACTAGAAAGAATTTAGATAAGCAATTAAACTGTTCGCAAACGGAAGTTTGGTTCAGGTTAATTGTGAACATATCAAACTTGGAATTAATGCTAGTTTAATCTGTTAGTTCTCGCAAACGAAAGTTTGGTTTGCTGCACTTAGACTTAGAGAATTATCGCAAAGGAATTTGGTTAATTCTATATCAGTGTTTGAGTTCTAGAATAGTTATTGATTGGATCTAGATAAATTGATTGCTTGCGTTCCTGATTTCCTGAGAACTCCTGAAACCTAACGCTTCGCTTCCTTGCTCACAAACTCGCTGCTATTTACTTTTCTGCTTTGCTTTTAGTTTAATCACCTTTGCTTTCTCCTAGTTTAATCTTAATAGTTCTAAATCTATCGTTGACCAGAGTCCCTGTGGATTCGATACCCTAAGTACTACAACTACATCACTGTGCACTTGCAGTTAGAATAGGGTTAAAACCTGAGCCTATCAAGTTTTTGGCGCCGTTGCCGGGGACTCTTTGAGTCCTCGATAGATTTGAACTTAGGGTTTAGACTAGAATTTTCGTTTTTATTTTTTGTTACTAATTTTTTCTTCTTTTTCTGTTCTTGCGTTTCAGGTACGCCTGTAATCGCCTTGCATCGATCGACACCCCCTTAGTGTCGATCGTTGCATTCTCGAGCTTGCATCAGTCGACGCTAATATGCATCGATCGACACATTGCGAAAGAATGATGGGAATGATGCAACAGATGTTGGAAAATCAGCAGAATAACTCGTTCTGCAGAGGCTATGGTTCCTATTCATTCACCAGAGATTATGAATCTCCATCATATCAGCCTGCACCTACACATAAGAGCAGATTGGAAATCATGATGGAGCAATATCTTGAGAGACAACAACAGATTGATATGTCTCTCAACTCAAAGATGGATGCGTTGTATGAAGACTTGAATGAGAAGTTCGAATCTTTGAGCACACATATGGAGGAGCTGGATGCAGCAATAGAGAGGCGGAATGAAGCTAAGAAAGCTGAACAGTGTAGATCCATCAAAGCTGTGACCTTAAGGGATGAGATTGAGTTGCTAGGTGAAGAAGAGAGCATAATCTCGGATTTTCTAGATGAATATTGTCTGCCTGATACATGCATCGATCGACACCCCCTTAGTGACGATCGACACGCCATTCTGACGGCAATTTCGAGTTCTTTCGAGAAACAGAATCGCCTTGCATCGATCGACACACATTATGCAACGATCGACACAGAACGCACACATGTCCAGAAACCTGCAACAGTACCAGAACAAGCTTACAAGCCCCCGGTGCCATATCCTAAGGTTCCTAAACCTTCCAGACAAGAGCTAGAAGTGGCTAACTGCATGAAAGTGATGGATAAGAAGGTGAATAGAACACCACCAGTTGAAACTTCGCGAGTTCATGCAAAGGAGATGATCTCCACTGATGGTCATCTGAAAGAAGAAGTTCAGATTGGTGGAACTACAGTATCTGATAGTGGAAAGAAGAAGATGGCAGTTCCTCTTGAACCTGCTCTAACATCTTCAGTACTTGCAACTGCTCATAAGCAGAAAGCCCCAAACATCAGATCTGCATCAAATGTAAGGAACAAATCATCTAAGCTTAAACCTTCTGATCATATTGTTTTGAATGCAGGAAAACGCAGTAGACCGCCCAAGCTTCGCTCCCACCCTGATTCTGATTTCTCTTTCCTTGGGAAGCCTCATGATCATAATGCCTATACACCTCCTTGGATGAAGAGATATTCACAGAGACACTCAAAGTCTCTGTTGAAACCACCATGAATCCAATCTCTTTCCAATAGTCAAGCTAATGACTAAAAACAAGCGCTGAGTGGGAGGCAACCCACTAGTAGGTTCATTTTTATTTTCATTTTTTTTTTTCGTTTTGATTTTGGTGTTTTGATTTTTCTTTTAAGTGTGTTCAGAGCCGTGAGAAACATGCAGAATCGCACTGCATCGATCGACACATATAGTGCATCGGTCGATGCAGTCACGATTTGTGGTTTACCGATTCAATTGCGGTTCAGACATCGGTTATCTACATAACCGCGAGCATATTCGCCTTGCATCGATCGACACCCTTGTGGCATCGATCGACACAGGGCGACGACAAGTAAGTATTCTGCAACTTTTCGGTTTGTTCTTCAATTTGATTATTCTTTCACCGAGCTCATGCTTCGATTACACTGGGGACAGTGTAGTTTAAGTGTGGGGGAGGAAGCTACTGACGCACGCTTTTGTTTTCTTAGTTTTTCAAAATTTGTTTTATTGAGTCAAAATTTGTATGAAACTATGATTTTTCGAGGAAAATTTTCGCTTGAACAGAAACTAAGTGACCATTGGACAGACTTGCAGAGCCTCTATGACTGTTAGAAAACTCAGACACAGATCAACCTACTGAGGACACCCACATCACTTCAGGTATCAGAGGATCCTTTTACTGACTTCAACCTTAATACTGACTTAGATTTCTCACCTAAGGGCTTGGTATACTTTGTGTCGGAGTCCCTTGTTAGTTCTGACACAGCCTGTCAACCTATCCTATTTAGTTCCCTTCTCCCCTTCTGTAAAAAAAAAAAAAATATATATATATAAAAAAAATAATAATAATAAACTGAGGATGAGTTAGTAACTCCGAAGTGGTCATGGGAATAGTAGCAAACACTATTATCTCTCATGTGATCCATGGAATGTGTCCAAAGTACACCCCATAACGGGAAGAACACTGATAAAAAAAATAAAATGATACCCAGTGGGGAAAAATCAGTTGTTAAATAAGGGAAAGAGAAGAAAGGGACTAGAGAAAGATAGTATGGTGGTCTAGAGCTGATAAGGTAAGAATCCATGTGCCCTTTGATCGATACTCCTTAGGTGAGACCGCACTTAAATACTTGCAGAAGTCAGTAGGGTGAATTTGAATGCTTGAATGTGATTGTGGAGTTTACTTAGTACAGTTGCTAAGTGTGGGGGAAGTATATTGTGGTCTTGAGTTCTGTAGGGAAGTTTTCAGTGGCTTACTAAGTGAATGTGATTGTGAAAGTTCCTAGGACGAAATGAGTTTCTGTGTTTTCAAACCTCTTCTCTTATACTTTGGTTCTTTACTTGCTTGAGGACAAGCAAGAGCTAAGTGTGGGGGAGTTGATATACCATGGATTTTATCGGTTTTAACCATGGTATATGCCTTATTTATCGAGTCTTATGTTATGTTTTGGAGTCTTTTTAGTATGTTTACAGGTTTAGACACATTTCGAGCAGAAGTGGAGATTTTGGAGCTGTTTGGTGTATTTTGGAGATTTGGTCCGAGAGACAGAGTTCACTGTCCAGTTTTGAAGACTGCGTCGATCGATGCACACCTGCATCGATCGTTGCATATGCGAATGGGCCAGACTCGCCGATTTAATGAAGAATGCTGATTTTGCAGAAAAGCCCAGATATTTACACAGAAGCCCAAAACGTGTTTTAGCTATTATATAAGGGTTTTTAAGCCATTGTTTAGGCTACGCTTTCATTAAGTCTTATTTTATTTTCAGAGAGCCTTAGGGGCTGATCTTTCTCTCGAAAGAGAGAGGATTTCGAACCCCTGTTGATTATTCTGTTTTATGATATTTGGTTTTCTACTTAAGATGTTTTCTGTTTCGATGAACATGTCTGAGTAGTTTACCTGTTAGGTTGAAGGATTCTCATTAGGGATTTCAGAGAATTATAGTTTAAATCAATCTGTAGAGATTTATATCTGCTAGTTCTTTATCTAAGTTGTTCTTAATGCTAAATCTGAAGTAGCTAATCAGAGTTATGATGTTAGGTTGATTAATTCAGCGGAAGTTGGTTAATTTAACTAGAAAGAATTTAGATAAGCAATTAAACTGTTCGCAAACGGAAGTTTGGTTCAGGTTAATTGTGAACATATCAAACTTGGAATTAATGCTAGTTTAATCTGTTAGTTCTCGCAAACGAAAGTTTGGTTTGCTGCACTTAGACTTAGAGAATTATCGCAAAGGAATTTGGTTAATTCTATATCAGTGTTTGAGTTCTAGAATAGTTATTGATTGGATCTAGATAGATTGATTGCTTGCGTTCCTGATTTCCTGAGAACTCCTGAAACCTAACGCTTCGCTTCCTTGCTCACAAACTCGCTGCTATTTACTTTTCTGCTTTGCTTTTAGTTTAATCACCTTTGCTTTCTCCTAGTTTAATCTTAATAGTTCTAAATCTATCGTTGACCAGAGTCCTTGTGGATTCGATACCCTAAGTACTACAACTACATCACTGTGCACTTGCAGTTAGAATAGGGTTAAAACCTGAGCCTATCACAATGTTGTTCTTGAAAACTATTGAGAGCATCACATCCCTATGCTCTATGTAAGTGCTAGGATCATGTAATACCAACTTATTAGTTTGCAACAACATGCAAGTACATAATATCAGTACATAATCATGGTTCCGGATAGTTATCTTTGGTGCCTTTTGGAGCACCTAACATACTCAAAATTTTCTTGATATCGATGAACAAAATCAACTTTATTCCAGGATACGTAACCGATGAAGAGATTAAGAGAGGGAGCAAGAACTAAAGCAAGCTCTTCAAAAGGACAAGAAGTTTCGAGTGAGAAATGGAGTTTCAGCTGAAGTTCCACAGGTTCATTATCAATCATGACTAAACCAGGTTAAATCCAATCTTTTCTCTAAGACTCCAGTCTCTATTTACACTCTGCAAATTAATTCCTTGCAGTACAATCCACCACTCACTTACACGTTTACCCATAGCAACAAGATCTTTCTCGAAGTGGAAGGCCAAGAAGATTAGCCTCTTCACTGGTACATATAGACAATTGTATATATTAAGTACTATAGGCTTCCAACTTAAAACCAATTGATGATAAGTAAAGTGATTCACATCTTTATATATTACTAATGATCTTTTTTAACTACCGATGTGTGACTTATGTCCTAGTAGTATACACAGTTAAGTAGTTATGTTAAAAACGAACCGCGTTTACTTAAATAGTTGAATGTGAGTAGTAAATGGTCTTGGAAACCAATTTTCTTCACCGACCATTATGAAACTTTGCTTTGCTTATAGGCCACTAGAGATGTCTATCATAGGCCTATAGCCTTTGAACTTAACCCAAACAAGCAAGCACTCACACGTCCTTTTTGAAAATTCTACATAACAAAATATTCACATTTTTGGGTTTTAATACAAACTTTGATACATTCTAAAAAAGAAGGCTTTCTTTAAAACAGTATCAGTTGAAGTTCCATAGATTCAAATCCAATCTTATCTCACAGACTCTCTACTTACACTCTGCAAATTCATTCACTGCAGTACAGTCCACCATTCACTCTCCCGTTTACTCGTCGCGAGATCTCTCTCGAGGTGGAAAGCAAAGAAGATTAGCCCATGTATGTACACAGTTAAGTAGTTTGTGTTAAAGACAAAATGCGTTTACTTGAATAGTTGAATATGAGTGGTAAATGGTCTTGGAAACCATATTTCTTCACCCACCATTATGGAGCTTTGCTTTGCTTATAGGTCACTAGAGATGCCTATCATAGGCCTATAGGCTTAAGATTTGAAGTTAACACAAACAAGCACTCACACATCCTTTTGTAAATTTTCAACATAACAAAATATTCACATTTTTGTGTGTTTAATACAATTTTTTGATACTTTCTAAAAAAGAAGACTTTCTTTAAAACAGTATCTCTGAAAATTACATTCTTTCTTTCCTCTCTATGTATGTGTCAATATATATATGTAATATATGGACGTGCTATAGGCTAATCAGATTCAGGAATGCTATCTAACAAAGGTCTCCAGCCTCCAAGACACTCATCAACAACATCATCATCATCATCATCATGACACATATCTTGCTTAGCAAGACTCCTATAGACCATTTCATGAACTGAACCTCCTTGAAGAAGCTTCTCTAGCTCCTGCTTACTCACAACCATCTTCACTCTCACAACACTAGGATTCTTCTTGTCACCACAATCTGTTAATCGATCTCCTTCTTCTTCTTCTACCTCTGGATTTGCAAACTTGACTTTCTTGTTCGTCTTCTTAGGCTTGACTATGGTCGGCATGAGATAGTAGAGACGACCACAAAGAAGCTTGGCTTGTGGATGAAGATGAGAATTGTTGGATAGAGAATCAAAGAGAGAGTAGTGACCTGCAGAGAATTGAGTGAGGATGTCATGAACCTTCATGGGTCCTCTGTATTCAACTACTTCTCCATCATTTCTCATTATCTTTATCACTTTCTTCTCCATTACTATACAATTCCCCATCTTTATTTTTTTTTTAATTTGTTTTGTATTTTTTCAGTATTTTAGTTTGTGATCTCTCTTCTGTGTAAATAATGTATTTGGTTGGAGATTTTTTGTCTGTCGAGTTTTTGGAGATTTGTCTTTGTATATTTATAGAGTTTGGGGTTACGTAAATACCCTTGCATTTTAGGAATATTACGAGGAATGCCATTAACTCAGGTGGGTCCCTAATTGTTTTTTTTTTTTTAATTTATAGTATCATTTAAGAAAAAAATATTATATGCTTGGTGGGGTGTGGTGATGTGGTCGGGTGGTGCTCTCCGAATTATATTTTTAAAAATTGGATCTACTACACTAATTTCTGTTTTCCTTTTTCTCTCGCATAAACACAAAAACGAACTCGATATTTGCTCAAAGATCTGGGAATAGTTCAAGACTTCAAGTAGTTGTGTGGTATAGTTGTGGTTTATCATATGATTAATGTGATCACAATACGAGGTTCAGAGATTTGAAAGTGAAACTAAAATGGTAGGAAAGTACTTTATCTAAATTCAACTTATTTTGTTTAAAACAACTAATGAAACTATATTTAAAAAAAAAAACAACAACAAATGAAACGTAGTTTGGCAGGATGTGTCTGAATGTCCCAAAAATATGGTATGCTCCAAGCCTCCAAGTGCATGTCGTGCATCACCGTTGCCTCTAATGTATTTTTTTTTTTTGGTGGATTATTGTTTACCGATAACTTGTATATTGTGATCTCTTGAAGATTTGAGATATTGTGTCATGTATAAAATAAGAATATAAGATGTATTAATGATTCATTTCATGTCGGTTTAAATAATTAGGATGGAGGTCTCGCAACTTGTTTCTTTTGTCAACATTTAATGATTTGTTTTATTGTTAAACATTTTGAGACTGTGTGAGTTGAGTCCATTACACCAAACATATCTGTACTTTAGTAAACATCTAACCACACTTGTTTCAACTGTTACAACTTACAACCATACACAATCTAATAGTGTTATTTACAAAAAGAAAAGGGTTTTAGGGGAGGCTTGGGCTATATCTAAAAGTGGAGTGGAGCCACTAGGAGGACCACCACAAGAGGACTTTTGATGATGAGTGGATGTCACTTCCAAATGCGAAGAAGCACCAACTTGATTTCTATAATCATTCTTACATTGAATTATCCCCATTTCTCAATTGCTAACATGCGCCGAAAGTCTCAATTTACTGGATGATTCGTTAGTTTCACTAAACCTCATCTCACTGTGCATTTGTTTTCACTCGTTTCATGTTATCATTGGTTTTGGTTTACTAATAACGCATTATCTTATACATATTCACTGCCAGGAGATTTGCACAACAATATCCTTATTTGCTTGTGCATTAACTTCCATTTTCTGATTTTTTTGTTAGTTCTGAATTGTTGGTCAAAGCTAATGATTAAACTTGAAGAAGCAGAAAGAACATGCCATCCCACTTCAAATTCATGCTTACCTATAGGATCGACCTAACCTAAACCCCAATAAATAGGAGTTTAAACGCCAAATTATGTTAAATATATAAGAGGCACTAATTTCGTAAATTAGTTTGTTTGGACGGTTTGTTTTAAATATTTATTCTATCGGCTGATATGTTCAGTTTTGATTAGAATGCACCGAAGTGCTACAGAATAGATTTTTTCTCGAAAGATCACTATATTATCTATCCCGAATTTAGAATGGTTTTCGACTAATGTCAAGAGATAGCGGAATTACATGTGAGGAGATAGTCATATTACATGTTACTAGATTACCATGTAAATTTTTTGAATTAATCTAGGTTCAACTCTAGACTTTCTAATTAATTGTGTTTTTTGTATATAGAGAGTATTGAACCGTAGTGAATTGCTTTCAACACATTTCAAAATCTCTCTTTACCATTAGATTACACTATGTGGACGGGTTTAATAAAGACGACACCAAATTCTTCCTTAAAAAGGCAAAAATAATTTTGGTTTGCTTTAGGTATAATTTCATATTCAACCGGGCCACATATGTCTTAAATTATTTTAAGTTTCTCATTTCTAGTTTGCTTTACATAGATTCGTTTTCTTGATCCGTATGGTCATTATCATGTTGATTCTAATACCATTTGATAAAGATCTAGCTTATGATAATTAAGCGAAACCAAACGTACAAGATTCAAACACAACCAGAATTGAGTTTGATAATGTGGGTTGTGTCTTACGTACTTCCAAAAAGAAAACTAAACAGACTACAAACTAGTCCCCTGTACGCTTGAATTTGGTTATATATATATATATTCTCTATTTTGGTTATTCACCAAACTTGATTTCTTGTGATGATGCCTCAACGAAGTTGCATTTTCAGGTCTGCCTAAAATAATTTCGACGTCATTTATTGATTTGACATAGATAAAATGGACCATACGTAAGGATTTTATTTAACTTAATCTATAACAAGAAAACCGAACACTCGTAATCACGACTTGGTGTTTTACAACTTTCCCAATAGGCTATATAGTATAGCTCCACCGAACTTTCTCTATCCATCACGATCTCACATTTAAACCTAATTCTTCCATCTTGATTACGTAATATAGCTTATGCAAAGTTGATATTTTTGTGGGTATAGTGTGGTCCATTTCGTCTATTAAGCTTAAAGTGCTTACGATGATAAGTGGGTTCGAATAGGTTCCACCAATGAAGCATGCATGTTTCAAATTTTGTATTTTCTATTCCTTGGCAACGAAGAATTTTAAGTGTGAATTCATATTAATCCCGATATTAATACTAATAGTGGTATGTTTTACCAAGTCACCCATATTGAATTGAGCAAAAATAAATTTAACCCAATATGTAAATCCGTGACCACTTAGAATAATCGGTTGACCTAATAAGTGGGCTTAGATTTTATAGCTGCCTTTTTTGGTCGGCAGAATTTATGTCTTTCTACTCATAGAAACCATTCTTCTTTTTTTTACCGTGTGGGTTATAATGTTATCGTTGACCGTTGATTTGGGGATACTGAAAGAACTAATAAGAAGAAGATAGAGAGGTAAAGACAACAACAGAAAAAGGTTACACAATTAATGGGTGGGTAAAGAATAGTAGTATATATGTTGGGACTTTTCTTAGGGTGAATGGTGGATGTTGATGCTCTAAGCAAAAGATAAAATTAATAATTACCATTAGTTTTGCGTGCAGTGTAGGGCATTGAGTGCACTCCCCTCTTAGTGGTGGCGGCAGAAATTTTGTTAAAATGAAAGAGATGGAAATTTATTATTTTCTCTAAGATATGATGAACATTATCCCAATCATAGATATTAATATATCCATATTTTCATATGAATTTCACCAAGTTCGTATGATAACTTTATAGATGCATAAAACAATCATGCTATGCTTATAATTAATTACTCATCTATTTAAAAACAATAATATATGTATTGTAACTGTTTTTTTTAACAAAAGTATTGATAACTGTGATATGGAGATCTATTCTTTTTTATTTGTCAACCATAATTCCATAATTTAAACTAATGTTACTCGGATGAAGTTATTATTCTGAATGTTTAACCGATTTCGAGTCGTTATGACTTAAATGCGAAAATATAAAATTGTGTGTTTGTTTTGTAATTTACCCGTACCAATTGAAACTAATATAATTAATGTGAATCGTAATTAAAATTGATAAATATAATTAAGAGAGAAGCTAAATTTGGTATTACAATTAGTTTCTTAGAATGTGTGAAACCTTTCAAGCATACGGTTATGAAAGAATGAAAATGATCAAGAACACTTGTATTCGTTTTAAAGTATACTTTCATTTAGAAACGGATGAGTATATAGATATTCCAAACGGTAACAAACAAATATAGTAGAACTTCCATATAAGGGATCTTGCATTCAAACAATGGATCCTGCTTGGTCGTAAGTGGAGTCCGATATAGACACCAAAGGCCCACTAGATTTTGTGGGGATATATTTTAAAATAAATGTTACACAAAACTTTAGGTTTATATTAAACTAGATTCTGGTCCGTGCGTTGCACGGGCATTGTACTTCAGTACATTTTTTTCAATTAACGTTTAAATGTAGGACAAAGCAATACATTAATATGGAAGATTATATAGTTTATATTAAGAATGTGTTTAGAGTTTTGTTTTAGCTAAAATATAAAGTAACATTATTTTAGTACAAATAAGTACTACTTGCAACAACGTAAAGAACATTTCTGAAAGACACGACAATAAAAAAAGTAATACATTTGGATATATCTAGTGTAGAGTATGCAAAGGATACAAAAGAGAAGAACATATATGTGAAGTTTTGAGCTCAGCAACTACTTGCAACAATGTGTAAAGAACATTTTGAATGGAAGAAAGCATCGACAGGAATAAAGTGAAAAAGATAGATATGCTCGTAAAAACAGAGGAACGATAGGAAACATAATCAAATTTAAAATTTTTGAGGGTTGCCTAATTTGTTTTTTCAGTCGAACTATATAAAAATAATAATTATCAAAATTAAGTTATTTTCTTTATAAGCAAAACTACATGTAAATAAGATGATATCAATAAATTAATCCAGATGTTATCAAATATTAGTATTTGAAAGTGTCAAATTGTTATCATAGTTATTATTCTGGCCCGTGCGTTGCACGGGCTAATGTTTACATATTTGATATCGGCTATTATTTGATAACAAAAATACATAATAGAGTTTATATACGTTTTAGAGAGACATACAGACATACAAACTCGAACCTCCTAATCATCTAAAAAATGATTAGAATAGAGTTTGCCGTAGTTCCATTTCTTAAATTAAACGTTCACATTAGTAGTTTAGATTGTCAATGTCATAGCAAAGTATTTTTAATTTTTTAAGTTAACATGTATTAACATTACATTTTTATTTTAAAAAAATGTATTAACACTACTACCATCTTTGAATCTACATTTATACTCAAAACTATAACTAATTGTAAATATATAAAATAAGCTAAACTAACATTAAAAATAAAAAAATAATAATCCATTATGTCAAAAACACATCGTCATGTCCAAAATATTTATTTATTAAGATTGGTTTTGATAAATAAAGAATATCGGGTTATGAGATATTTTATGGCCCAAAAACTCAAAGTTTAATCTAGTTAAGTATGGTTTGTGAAAAAAGTACATTCTTCTACATTTTATATGTGTTTGGTGAAGTTTGAACATGTATATTTTGTCTGATCGATTTATTTTTAAGTAATCTTGATTTTATGAAACAATGTTATCAATAAGGTCACTGATGAAATTTTTTTTTTTTTGAAAAAGAGGTCACTGATGAGATTTTCAACAAAGTTTCCTTCGTTAATTAATATGTTGTAATCTTGTGATCTAATATGATGATCTTGTTTCTCTCGTATATTGTTGTTGTATTAAAAGAATTGATCTGCATCAGTAGATTTTATTCTGACTATCTTACACCATTTTACACCAAAATTTAACTTATTCAAGTAAACCATAATGACAAAGCAATCCCGTTAAAAAATTTACGGTTAACAAAAATTTACTAAGTTTGTGGATTTCCGGTTAAAAAATTGATCATTGCTAAAAGGTCATGCATTGTGACCAAAAAAAGTATAAAACAATCTGATGATACCACAATTAAAAAAAAAATTGTGTGTACATGATTCTACTGTTTTTAACATTATAATTAACTTTTTGGTTAATAATTAAATATTAATATGTAAGTATTTTTTATTATACACAACTATTGACTAAAACTACATTTATATCTAATCCTATATATAAAAGATGAAGAGGGGGCTCTCTCAAGCTGCCACATCAGCCCCCTCTTCATTGGTCCAACTCATTAATTAATTTTCCAAATCATCATTAATCAAATAAATCTAAAATCAACTAATTAAAACAATTTAATTTAAATATAATTAGTTAAAATCATTAAACCATAAATATAAATTAATTTGAAAATGAAATTTAATATAAAGTTTCATAAATAAATATTATATATTATAAGATTTAAATACATCTTTTATATTTAATGCAATGAATTAACAAATATAATTAAATCTTAATTAAGTGGAAATACAAAATTATAAAACTAAAAATAAATATAAAATTAGAAAAAGTTTTTAAATAAAATTATAACAAAAATATTTAATAAATAATAGAATTAGTAATTATTAGGAATGTAATGAAATATGTGATAAAGGAGATAAGATGATAATAGAAACAAAGAAATAATTTAAATATACAAATAAGAAATTTAACGAAATTCAATATAATACATACAAATTTAAAATATTATTATAATATTAAGACTGAGATAACACAAAATGTATAAACAACAAATACATATATTTTAAATAACGTATAAAAAATAAAGCATGATAAAAAGTTGAAGAAAATAAAAATAGAAAAAATCATGAAAATTTGATAATAAAAACTTATAAAACATATTAGTATTCACAATAAATATCAAAATATATTAAATATTTATAATAAAACAAAATCCGCGCATTTGCGCGGGTTCTCTCCTAGTATATATGAAAAGTTCTAATATAGATGAGATTGTGGAACTAAAATATACACCCTAAAATAGATGAGACTAAAGAGGTTTTCCACTTCCCGGCATCGTGCTTTACAGTTCCGACACATCCATTTAAACTTCAGAAATCCAGCCTTGACTCGGTCTGAATCACAACCATCGGAACTGCCACGCAGGCAGGTATGATCCCAAACATGTTCAATAAATTAGAGATGCCCACATTTTTTAGATAATACTAATTTCTTTAATTATATGAACTACACATCTAGAGAGTATTAATCTTATCTTTAGTTATATGAGTTATATGATTGACAATAACGACATATATCAGTGATTGACTGCTACTTGATATAGTTGATATATGTCGTCAAATGTAGTTAAAAATTTCATTAATACACAAAATATATCCAAGTGAGGAAGCTATTACCTTTAACTCTCTTTTATAATGTAAAACATTTGATACAGAAGATATGTCTCGTTTGTTAGTTTCCTGGAAAGTAAGTAACTTATGATGAATAGAGTTAGATATATCTATGACTATAGATCGAAAGTTCATGAAAAAATATCTGAAAATTGCTCTGGTTCCTTGTCTATATATACGTGTGTTAAGTTGTGAACACCTTCTCTTTTGCTCACCAGTTTATTTGCTACATTGATTTAGTAATTCAAAATGAATCAAACCTTGTTTCATTGTTGCAGCAAGCTTATTTCAAATGTGCATTTGAGTGCTTTGACAGAAGAAGAAATCAAGATGAGATAAGTAACTGCATCGAGTACTGCAGTGTCCCCGTTGTCAAAGATCAAAACCATTGCGAGGACGAAATGGCTCAGTTTCAGGTAGAAATCCCGGCAGACAAATTACTTATGAAATATGATGAACTGATCCTGCATCTCTCTTAGGAAAGACTGAATATAAAAACCATCATGACTCATGAGAACTCAAGATAAGAAACTCATGATAAGAAACGTGTAGGATAAGAAACTCATGATCCGATCAAAATTCTCAACTTTCTATCTATCATGATTCATAAGAACTCCCTACCAAGCTTCTGAATTGAAGAGAAGATCTTCCTCCTCGACCCTACAGCATTTATCCCCATATCTTTCAAATCTTCCAATGTCGACAATGGCAAAACCTCTTCATCAACATTATGTATCTCTTCCTAGCCTAACTCTTGTAACCATATCGTCACTCCTTCTCTATTCTTTCGTTGAGATTTACTGTCTGTGCAATTGTCACCATAATATCTCCCTGACTTCTTTGGTTTATATTTGTCACAAATCTCACTGTATGCTCTTTCTTTATCCCATGAGTGTGTGCCTTTCCTTGTACTGAGCAAATTCTTATCCTTGGAACTTTCTGCAGCCTTCTTTGTTGTCCCTCGTCTATCCACGGTGCTATAACCTTCACCATCTCGACATCTTTTTAACTTCTCAACAGTGCTAGAGTCAGTAACATGATGTTCATCCCTCTCTGAGTTTCTTCATGAGTTAACCTCACGTGGGTGGCTGAAGGAGCTATTGAGTCAACTATTGAACATTTGGCTTCGTGGACATTAGTTTTGATAATTTCAGAGCCCAAATCCTTACATAGTAGACTTGGAGAGGACGCCGTAACAGGTAGATGAGAAGCACTATCTCCATTTTCCTGACTACCTCCTCTGTCCTTATCACAAATTTCACTACTGCAAGGAAACTCCTTATCTCATTGCACCAAATGCCTAGATGAGCTCTTAAAAGTCAGATAAGCAAAACTATAGTATGCGCAGCAATAGATGTAAGATAATCAAGAAACATGCTACACGAAAAAAGGTAAGGTGTACGATCAATGAAATTCAGCAACAGTAATGAACGTGTGAGGATTCAATTCAAGTTGCAAAAAGGATCAAGGAAAACGCAGGACTGCAACTTCCCATCAACACAGGCACTGAAACCTTATATGCCCCAATTCCTTGTGTAATTACCCCTGCTCCTGAAGCAGCAACCTGGCAGATATCCAGAGAAGAGACATTAGCTGAAAACGCTGTCTAGTACTAACCTTGACAATGAGCGAATAAATAAACACAAAAGTATTTCAGAAAACAACGCAGAAATGTAAACTCTTATGATGCTAAAGGTGAATTGTATCCTCAACACATTAACTGCCAGCAGCCATGCTGTAGAAATGGTAAAGAACTGAAGAGGCCACAATGCAATTTCTTTAAAAACAAAAGGCAAATCATTGTTATGCTGGATAGCTAATCTCACAGATAATGAAGTTTTGTACCTTGCTTTTCTGATATGGTCCAGAAGAGTGGTCTGCAAAATAGATAAATTTAGGAATTGCATTAGGATAAACCTGGTGCTTAAAAAAGGACTCTGCATATCCGAGTAGGACCATAGAGAAAACTGTTCCTACCTTTCCGTGGTCCACATGACCCATTACCAAAACTGGATTCAGTATTATATAGTAAATGATCATAAATAAAACAGATAAGACCAAAACTTTTTAACTCGGTGGGCAACAAACTTGTGTAAAGCTCTTACCGTTCGACTTGAGCAGAAGATCTTAACAGGCTGGCCAATAAACTTATGAAAAGCCTCCTGCAATGGATCGATAAATATATCAATTCACAAACTGAGTCATCCTAAAAAACTTTTTAGCCAATATAAACTGAACCTAAGCTCTGCTCCATACATACGGATTCAGTCTAGCAACTTGTCGTGACACAGGCAAACAAAAAATGTGAAATTGATGATCAATTAAACACCTGCAATACGCCCACGACGGTGCAGTCCTTAGGCTGCTGTTGTGACCCGAGAAACGCGTTCCAATATACTCAATGGCAACCAAGTAACGCTGCACTCTAGGGTTTACTGGGTTCATGGATAGCTCCGACTCAGAAACGACCAGTCCCTGTCGTTCCTCTGCTTCTGCTTCCTTTTCGTCGTCACTGAATCCCTCTCAAAACTTGAATCAAAGACTGTTCCATCAGTTAACTTTCCCTGCAGAAAAGAGCAGCGCAATATACTTTTTTGATCAGATTCATTATCTTTGTTTGATCTTAAGCTATCCAATATCAAAATCTAACTATATACAAATGAGATGAATTCCACATTATCTGCAAATCATCATGCCCTTTCTGACTGACATATTTAGAACACATATGTGATGTTTCTAGAAGAACAATAAATGTGGCAATAACAAAACTCATCCGTGACTGATTATCTAAATAATAACTACCAATTAAGCAAGAAGAAACCTTTTCCAGCATAAGTAATACGGCTAGTGGAAGCTTCTATACGACTTACTCGATTGGACCTTGATCTTGTCGTTCCTCTGTTTTTGCTTCCTCTTCTTCGTCAGTGATAAGGAAATGATAAAATTAACAATAAACTGAGGAAAGAGTTGTAATTGAACCGAACCACGCAAATGACACTCAGTTGTAACTTGTAGCATCTGTCTCAGTACCACGGCCGCGTCTCTTTCGCTATAACGAATTCACCACCTTCGTATAACTCCATGCAGACACCTATTTTTCCTACTACATTCACCAACATATAGCTCAAAGCCTCAAAAAAATCAAATTCTTCGTTAAGGAACCTGTTCAAAGCAATGAAGACATAAAGAAAGGAATTATAAGATCACCACACTAACTACATGTGATCTTCTCTGAGGTCAAAAATCAAATGCAAAAAAATTGAATCTTTTACCTTTATTATCTCAGAGAAGTCACTCATAAGAGCACTAAGTGAATGCATCAACGTTTATAACAAATTTATGCTTCTTGTGATGAAGCTTGTTGCTGAGTTTTCTCGGGGAAGAAACGCAGACACCAATTTTTCCCTACTCCATTCACCAACTAATAGTTCAAAGCCTCAAACAAATCAAATCTTTGGTAAGGAACCTGTTCAAAACAATGAATACATAGTAAAATGATTAATAAGATCACCACACTAACTACATGTAATCTTGTCTGAGATCAAAAATCAAATGCAAAAAATTGATACCAGAACCAATCGTTCTTTTATCTTTTGAGTTGATAATCATAAGAACAGTCTATTTCCTGATGATTTGAACTTAAAAGCAGAACCAAGTTGAACAGTCTATATCCTGATGATTTGAAATTAAAAGCAGAACCAACTTGAACAGTCTATTTCCTGGAAATTTCTGGAATTCTGGAACGGAGAAGGTAAAAGGTTACCTAGATACATGCGGCCAAGATCATATGAAGGAGTCTCAAAGATTATGGAATTTGCAGCATTGATATTAGCCAGGTGTTGTCTGTTTTGAGCAAGTAACATCGCGAGGTATTCATCAGATGTATCTCCGATTGACCCTAACAAAAGGATAAAACCAAATAGACCATTCTAAGGCAATGGAATGTGGAGTTTATGGGATTAAAAGAGGAAGAGATAGAGCTTGGACGAAGGAGATACGTAAATTGATTTACCCGTCGGATTGAAGATCAGACACCAATTTTAAATTCGATTAACACAGATCCGCAACTACACATAAAAGAAGATAAACAAACACAACGATTTTGTTTTCATATATCATAAACTCGAACGGGAATATGGGAGATGAAAATCGGAGGTTGGGCTATGGAATCGTACCTTTGCTTTTCAACAATTTCTCATCCGATGTTGCAAGTCGCATCTGTTGAGGAAAGGATAAAATTCACAATAAACTGTTGAAAGCTTTGTAATTGAAAGGAAATATAACTGGGAAGTTATCAACGAACCGTGTCAGGACCTTCTTGAGCGGTTTTTAATCTGAAAGAAACGAAAAGAGGATTAGGGTTAGGAACATCTCATATCAAATTTTATGTAAATGTCTATGAATTGAACTGGAAATCGAACACAGGAGGCTTTTGGAGAGAACTGTCGGGAACACATGAATATTTTTTGGAGAACTGGAAATCGATGATGAAGCTTTTTTGGAGAACTGGAAATCGATGATAAGCGAGAGAACCGTCGAGATTTTCTTCAAGCAAGATGGAGAGAGACAAAAAAAAATTGATGGAATAGTCATCAAAATTTTTTTTGGAGTAGTGACCAAAAAGGTTGACACGCTGGCAAAATCCTCTGTTCTGATTGGTGGATTGCACATTTTTTCTCTCTCATGACTTGTGTTTTATATAAATTAGATGTAATTAATAGCGAAAAATTGGATTTAAATGTAATAGACAGAAGTTTGGTTTCATTTTCATAACTGTTGGCAACCAAAAAAAATTATATATAGTCAATCACTAGTATTGGATTTTATATACGGTTAGGACTATGACGATGGGTGATGAGGAATCGGTCGAGGGGCAGCACCAGGATTATGTGAATAGTGACGCCCATAGACTGTGCACACCCGTGAGTTTACCCCTGTCAAACCCATTGTCTTGGATTACGTACTTACCTCCATGAGAGATCTACATTGTCAGTTTTTATAACGTAATTGCTGGCATAGACAAAGATGGAGTACATGAGATGGTTGTTGCTGTCTGCTATTTTGTCGACTAAGGTTGATGGATGGCAATGCTTACTTGGATATTCTAGCTTGTCGGAACTTCCTTCGGCTAATTCTACGCCATGGCCCATGGGCCCTCGTAAATTTTAGTGTAATTTGAAAAGGAAAAACAAAGAGGCGAGAGAGTTTTTTGTGTGTGTGCTAAATATGCAAATATCATTAAAAATGAAAAAAAAAATTGGATATGCAAAGTATACCCTACTGAATTGAAATTTCGACAAAAACAAAAACAAAAAACAACGCTCAATATAATAAGAAACTAGGTTAAACAACGCTCAGTATAAACCCTTATGGCAAAGAAAAAAAAAACGCTCAGTATACCCATTAAACGCTTTACGAGTCCTCCTTGCAGAGAGTATTTGCGATACAAAAATTAGGTTAAACCAAGAAAGAAATAATGTTTCTATATCATAAGGTTTGAAGTTCAAATCTTAAAGATACGATTTATTATCTATTAATAAACTAATTTCACAATTAAACTAAAAAGTAATTTATAGAAATGTATATGGAATAAACATTATCAAATTTATTCACAAACAAATATATTAGTTAAACCAAACATACAAAAAAATCTTCAAAATTTTCTATTTATTGTATATAAAAATTTTTTCTCTAAATTCATGACGTCAAAATAATGTCAGACAACATGACGGATGAGAAACAAAGTGATCCTATTCTCATCCGTCATGTTCTGGCCAACGGTCGCTTGTCAAAACTATCATTGGAGGATGTCGGAAAACTACTTTGGACCCGGTTTCCTGTGAATACAAATGTCACAAGTTGTATGATACTTATAAGATAAGTTGGGTCCCCCCCCCGGTTCAAAATCAAACCCATCGTCATCCGTTCTCAAATCGTATAATGAATTTGATATGCTTAAGTGTGAGAATAATGTATCTCTTACATAAAAGGTTGATGAGATTGGGAAAATAGTAGTTTATGATATGGTGAGACGTGATAGATGCATGTGAAAAAGAGTAGCTAGGAAGTGAGAAACCTATGAAGGAAATATTGATACAACAGAAAACAAAAAGCTTGGGTTGTTAACTAATTCAGTTAGCCACCTACGTTTTCAATGGCAACAAAAATTCGAATTTTTATGGATTTAGTAGATTAGTCTAGACTTCGTTCTTGAATGTGGCTATAACAAAAACAAATAAAAAAACGCCAGTTATATGTTAGGCACACTAGATTATATGAATATTTCGAAGAAGTCAACTAAAAAATAACATCTAGAGTGAGATATTTTGAGTATCACATAACAAATATCAGATTGAAATAAAACATGAACCATGTTATTTGTGTACCCATTAGTACAAAATGTTCATTAGTACTCATTAGCCAATCTGAAGCTCTTAAATTTCAGAGCCGATAAATCAAATAACGACTATTACAAGGTACCTATTGTTCTCAATCACAGCACATGGTATATGTAAGTCATATATTGTAGATATATACAAAACAGAATGATGAAATAGGAAGTGTGAACTATTGTTTGTTCATCATTATCTGTCTCATTTTTATTTAACTTCCATCACAAGCAAATCCAGCAATCCATCGCATGCCCTTCTAACATCATTGTGTCATTGTCTCTCATGTCACTTTTCTATTTACGCTGTTTATGACTACCTAGACACATAATATAAAACACATAACAAAAAGCATAAGCTACAAATTCATCATTTTTGAATATTATCTAACTATACATCATGGCGTGCGCAAACACCACGCCTAATAAGTGCATATGTACCACATCAAGACTCGTTGCTCATTTGGTTAAGCCTTAACCAAATCATATAATAAATCGGGGGTGCAACCGGGATCGATCGAAACCATATATCCGGTTATATTTTCAATGTTATGCACAATTGTATTGTTTTAAGATTTGATACTATATATGGAAGAAAGGTAATTAAGATTTAATTTATATATCAAGCCATACCTACCAGCTTGTCGACTTTCATAACCGTCGTCTGTTTGGTCATACCTAAACTATTTTTAATGTTTTTATAACCGGGATCAATCTTAAAACGAATCATAAACTATCCGAGATCCATAGAAATCTACTTTTTATTACTAAAAACGTTAACAAATAGCCAAGTAAAAATAGTTAGATAATTATACGTTTGAACCGAATTGGACATGACCATTTTCAATGTTATGCAACGAAAATGTGGAGATACCAGAGACTGAACCATCTTCAAAGATAGCTTTCTGATACTCTAGTTGTTGAAATATTATAACACCCATAACTTCACAAAGAACCACAATCAACCGTACGCAAACAATCGAACCGGGTTAGTCACATCTTCTCATATATTCCCTTCAAATATCTGCCTATATAAACCGACCACAAGACAATTCTTCTTCACGCCTCGAAACCAAACTAAGAAGATGGAAGCAAACACTATGTTTCTTATAAAAGCTCTTCTTCTAGTCTGTTTCAAAGTCTACTTCATATTAGCTTCCGACCCCGACCCGATCCAAGACTTCTGTATACCAAAACCAAACACATCTCTTCATCACCATCCCTTCTCCACAAATCTCCCATGCAAAAACTCCTCCGAAGTAACCACCGAAGATTTCGTCTTTTCCGGTTTAAAAACCGCCGGCAACTTCTCTGAGACCGGGTTCGCTACAGTCCCAGTAAGTCCAACAAACTTCCCAGGCCTTAACACATTAGGGTTGTCGTTTGTCCGGGCTGATCTCAAACCCGGAGCTATAAACCCACCACATTACCATCCGAGGGCCACGGAAGTGGCCCACCTGGTTAAAGGACGGGTTTACTCCGGTTTTGTGGACTCGAACAATAAAGTCTACGCTAAAGTGATGGAAGAAGGGGAAATGATGGTTTACCCAAAAGGGCTTGTGCATTTTCAGATGAATGTTGGAGATGTGACGGCCACTATCCTAGCCGGACTTAATAGCCAAAGCCCCGGGATTCAGAAGATACCGTCGGTGGTTTTTGGGTCAGGGATCAATGAGGAGTTGCTTGTGAAAGCTTTTGGGTTGAGTCTTGAGCAGATTGGTACGTTGAAGAGAAGATTTGATCCTGTGTTGTCGAAAGAACATTGATGTTTTCTCTAAAATGGAATTATATTATATGGAACTTATAAGTTATATATTTTTTGTGTGTTCTTGATCATAACGTTATTTATACATTTTGTTCAAAAAAGTTTATCAATATCTCCAAATTTTATCATTTTTTAAAGGAGATTTTGTGGATTATATATTAAAAACAATCAGAAAATATAATTGAATCAAATATATTAGAAACTAAACCCGAAAGAATATCCGACAACTAAAACTAAAACGGTAATGAACAAACTCCTTTCATAGTCTAATCCCACATGACAACAAAACCCAGCAACGAGTTAAATAACCACTTTAGAACAAAACCAACATGATAGTTCTACAAAAAAAAATATGGAAAAAAGAAATAGACGCATATAAATTACAACTTCTCACGAGGAAATCACCGAAAAAATAGGAAAGACCACGAGCAATGACAGACCGCAAACTTACAATGAGGGTGTTGAAAACAATTTTCAACAGTTGAACATCCACAATGGGGTGTTGAATAATTCAGAAAAGATGAGGTGGATTCTTGTGTGTTGAATTAATTCAACTAGCTGAATTATGACAAGCTGGAGTGATAAGCGTTTGTGAGTGGATGAAAAACTGTCCGTGAACATTGTGGGGGACACACACATATAGGGATGTTAAATATGGGTAATTACCCGTAGGGTACCCTAAACCCTTAGCAAAATTCAAGCCCAAAACCCTATCCTTTTAGTGAAAAAAGAAGAGGGTTCAAAATGGGCGGGTACCCTATCTACTAGGGTTCAAAAAGGGTTTATCCTATAGGGTTTAGGGTACCCATGGGTTTTTGTGAATTACAACAATACTCACAAAATAATCATATAATAAACTATTTATATTTTTTAATAATTTAAACTACAAAACAATATATGATTATTTTAATTTTGAAATAAATATTAAATAAATTTAGGATTATATTTTCACGCAAAAAATGTAAAATACCATTTTCCGCAAAATTTTGTTTTTCCGCCAAGAACGTCAGGTACCATTTTCCCGCCAAAACAAAAAAAAAATTCTGTTTTCTCTCCAAAAACAAAAATTCATTTTTCCTGTCAAAATCAAAAAATTCCGTTTTTCCGCCAAAAACGTAAAATTCCGTTTCCAGCCAAAAACGTAAGATTTTGTTTTCCCGCCAATAACGTAAAATTCCGTTTTCCCGCCAAAAACGAAAAATTCTGTTTTCCCGCCATAAACGTAAAATTCTGTTTTCCCGCCAAAAACGTGAAATTCCGTTTTCCCGCCAAAAACGTAAAATTTCGTTTTCCCGCCAAAAACGTGAAATTATGTTTTCCCGCCAAAAACGTAAATTTCCGTTTTCCCGCCAAAAACGAAAAATTCCATTTTCCCGCCAAAAACGTGAAATTCCGTTTTCCCGCCAAAAACGTGAAATTCCGTTTTCCCGTCAAAAACGTAAAATTATGTTTTCCCACCAAAAACGTAAAATTCCGTTTTCCCGCCAAAAACGTAAGATTTTGTTTTCCCGCCAAAAAAATGTAAAATTTCGTTTTCCCGCCAAAAACGTAAGATTTTGTTTTCCCGCCAAAAACTAAGAATTCCGTTTTCACGCAAAAAAAAACTTAAAATTTCGTTTTTCTACAAAAAAAACTTAAAATTTTGATTTATCGCCAAAAACGTAAGATTTTATTTTCCCGCAAAAAAATGCAAGATTTTGTTTTGCCAAATTAATTCATAAATTTAACCAGAAAATAGTCTAGAAAAATAATAGTTATAAGTCATTAGTATTGTATAAATAAAAGTTAGGGTACCCGTGGATAACCCTAAAGCTATAGGATTTTGTTTGGGTTACCCTAAAGGGTATAGGATATATATAGGGTTTTCAAAATAGGGTTTTTAAAGGGTAGGGTACCCTTGAAGCTAGGGTAGGGTAGGGTATTTTTACCCACCACAACATCCCTACACACATATGACAGAGAATGGGCTCTTTAGTTTTTTTTTTTTTTACAACTTCATTATTTCATTCAATTATTTCATATTAATTTATATTTTTTTTTTAAATATATATATACTAAAATTCATCATTTTTCATACTCTATAAATAGATACTTCTTTCATTAGATTTGGACACCGAAAAAAAAACCATCTTCTTGACAATAATTTTCTATACCTCTCATAAATTCTCGTTTTTATCTTTTTAACTCTTCTCTGAGAAAATGGATTCAAACAATAACCCATCTAACACCCAAAATTCTTCTAATTACCCTTTTAACTATCCAAATCCCAACAATTATCCATTTCAAAACCAATCTTCCAACCAACCCCGGAATATGCCAAATTATGGTTTTTCACCAAGTTTCTTCATGCCGTCAGCTGTTCCAAACTATCATCCATACTACGGTTCGGCGATGTCATATTCATCTCAACCACCCCCTTATTTTTCTGCTCCGGCGGGTACTGAAATTGTTCCGGACTCTGGAGCAATTGAATTTCCGGAATTTTCTACCCAAATGGCTCTAGGTGGTATAAGTGGTGTTAATGAAGACACTCCAAGTGCAAACCATTCAACCTCTGCTCCCCGGAAAAGCCCCAAATGGACCACCGAGCAAAATTTGGTGCTACTGAGTGGGTGGATCAAATATGGAACAGACAGCGTTGTTGGCAGAAACCAAAAGAGCGAAGCATTTTGGGGAAACATTGCTAAGTATTGTAATGAGCATTGCTCATTTGATCCTCCACGTGGTGGAGTTTCATGCAGAAATCATTTCAACTATGTGAACCAAAAATTGGGAAAATGGATTGGCGCTTACGATAACGCTCAGCGTATGCAACGAAGCGGGTGGTCGGAGCAGGATGTATTGGCGAAAGCGCATGAAATATATACAGATGGTGGCAATGGTAATTTCAATTTAATGAAAGAATGGATCGTTGTGCGTGATCAACCACGTTATTGTAGTCATGTAGGAGGAAATACTGGCTCTGGAAGCAGTGGATCTAAGAGAGCTCACGACAGTGATGCTAGTGACTCTAACTCTGTAGGATCTAGTGCTCGTCCAATGGGGAGGGATGCAGCTAAAAAAGCCAAAAAGAAAACTAAGAGCGCTGTCTTGGAAGTGGTCAACGAAGATTTTAGTGAATACAAAAAACTCAAGGCGCAAGAGTTGGAACGCTTGGAAAAAATAGCCATGTTGCAAGAGGAGGCAATTCGACAGCAAGAGGAGGCAAACCAAAGGCAAATTGAGGCAACCCAAAGGCAAAATGAGGCAAACCTATTGATGAAAGAAAAGACTAGGGCTAAGAATACGAAGATGTGGATGAAGCTAAGTGAAAAGAACTGTCTCAGTGACCAGGAGAGAGAGCTGTTGCAGCAGTTGAGCTACGAATTATTTGGAAAATAATTGTAATAACAAGGGCTATATGTATCATGTCACTCCATGCTTGTTTGTCGCTTTCTCCTTTAATAATGCTTGTTTGTCGCTTTCTCCTTTAATAATGTTTGTTTGTCACTTTCTCCTTTAATAATGCTTGTTTGTCGCTTTCTCCTTTAATAATTGTGTCGAGTGCCCATGACTTTTCTCGTCAATGTAATCCGTGAATTTCGGCTTTTAATGGCAGAATCTTATCCTCCAACCACTCAACTTGATTTAATAATGCTGTCGAGTGCCCGTGACTTTTTCGTCAATGTAATCCATGAATTTTGGCTTTTAGTGGCATAGTCTTATCCTCCAATCACTCATTTCATTGATTTCATTTTTTTATAAAAGGGGACTCACTCTTCAATTTATGTACCAACACCACAAATCTCATCTCACTAAAAAAATCTCAATGGATCCATCAAAATTTCCTTTTGATATTGAAGCTTACAAAAAGCAGTCTGAAATTGAAGATAAGTATATCCTCAACCATTTTAGCGAGCGCCGAAAGAAAATAGAGGAAGCTTATCCACCTCGTAGGAAGAGAAGACACTTCAATAGAGATCATACAACAGCAAATCAAAGACTGATTGACGACTACTTTGCCAATCATCCTACATATGATGATGCAATATTTCGTCGGCGATTCCGGATGCGAAAACATGTTTTCCTCCGAATAGTTGGGGACCTATCAAGCAGTGACGACTACTTCACCCAAAGACTTGACGCAGCCAATAAAGAAGGTATATCTCCATTAGCAAAATGTGCCACAGCCATGCGAATGCTAGCCTATGGTGTAGCAGCCGATGCGGTGGATGAATACATCAAAATTGGAGGTACTACAGCTCTGGATTGCTTGCGTAGATTCTGTAAGGGAATCATACAATTGTACGAGCAAGAGTATCTCAGAGCCCCAACTCAAGAGGACTTGCAGAGAATTTTGCATGTTAGTGAACTGCGAGGGTTCCCGGGGATGATTGGGAGTATTGATTGCATGCACTGGGAATGGAAAAATTGTCCTACAGCATGGGAAGGACAATTTACTAGGGGGGATAAGGGAACCACCACTGTTATTCTTGAAGCAGTTGCATCCCATGATCTATGGATCTGGCATGCTTTTTTTGGATGTCCAGGCACACTGAACGATATAAACGTTCTAGATCGTTCACCAGTGTTTGATGATGTTGAACAAGGAAATACTCCAAAAGTGAACTTCTTCGTGAACCAACGTCCGTATAATACGGCTTACTATCTTGCTGACGGTATCTATCCTTCTTATCCTACTTTCGTCAAATCGATTAGGCTTCCTCAAAGTGAGCCGGACAAGTTGTTTGCAGAAGTTCAGGAGGGATGTCGAAAGGACATCGAACGTGCATTTGGAGTGTTGCAGGCTCGATTTAAAATCATTCGTGAACCAGCTCGCATGTGGGACATAGCCGATCTGGCTATCATTATGAGGTCATGTATCATATTGCATAATATGATTGTTGAGGATGAACGTGATACATATGCTCAGCGATGGAATGATTATGAGCAATCAGAGGCAAGTGGGTCTAGTACACCGCAACCATTCTCGACCGAGGTGTTACCTGCATTTGCAAATCATGTCCGTGCTAGATCCGAATTGCGTGATTCAAGCGTGCATCACGAATTGCAAGCAGATCTAGTTAAACACATATGGGCAAGATTCGGAATGTCTCGTGATTAAAAATATGTCCAAGTTTGCTAGTTCATTCTATTGTACTAATTAAGTTATGAGTGTTTTATTGGTTGTATTGTGTGCTTCTTATTTTATTGTATTGCATTTTAATTTTTTCGTAATTTTATATGTTTTAATAATAATTTTTACTATTCTTGCATTTTTAGTTAAAAATATAAAAAAACAATAAAAATATAAATTATTTAACTTTCATTTACGTTAATCTAATTATAAACGGTATATGTTACTGATAATAACTAATCAAAAAACTAAAGCATAAAAAAAAAATATGGTAGGGTAGGGTGTTGAATCTTATTAAATAAACCATTGTAGTGTACAAAATATTAGTGTGTGTTGAATTATTAGGTGGAAGAAAGAGAAAATGATGTGGAAGAAAGAGAAGATGATGTGGAGGGTGTTGATAGTTGAAACCATTGTACATAGTAACTCCGACTAGATGACACATAAAACACGAAAATTCCACCTAATTTTAATCCAATTTTATTTTTATCATTCCTAGAGATAATATATGTTTTTTTTTAAATGAGAATAACTATCTTGAGTAAAAAAGAGGTTAAAAGCCCAATAAAAGAAGGAATTTCAAAGCCCAGAACGGCATGTAGTTCCTGATGCGGTTATCTTAAATGCGGTTTAGTAGTAAAATTCCGTACCGGAATTTCCGGTTTGATAGATCTTTTATAAACTCGATATCCCTTCCCTCCACATCCACTACCTGGCATGGATCAGTCACAGCAAAGCTCGACGGCGTCTCAGCCACCGGAAACACCGTCCCAAGCGTCGGATACGTCTTCGAAACCGTCGGTTTTATCAAATATTCAGCAACCGACTTCCACGAATCCGAGTTCCTCCTCCGTATCCTCTATTCATTCTTCTCCAACCCCGCAGTCACCATCGCTCAATCCGAACCCTAACCCCCCTCAATACACGCGTCCGGTGACATCTCCAGCGGCGCAACAGCAGCAACATCTCCCCCAGTCTTTGGGTCGGCCCCCTCCACCGACGTACTCGAGACCATGGCAACAACAGTCCTCATACACTCACTTCTCTTCCGCATCGTCGCCATTGCTATCTTCCTCATCAGCTCCGGCCTATTCTTCGTCCTCTTTGCCGGTTACTGGGCAGCAAAGAGGCGGTATGGCTATTGGCGTTCCAGCTTCCCCAATTCCGAGTCCCTCTCCTACACCCTCTCACCCTTCGCCTTCTGCTTTTCCGGGCTCTTTTGGTCGTGGAACAGTCGGAACGTCAGAGGCGACCTCCAATACAAGTGTCCCGCAGGTGAATTTTTCTCTCATATGTGACATGTTTCAAAGAATTGTGTTTGTCATTATTAAGTTAGAATTCAGAAGATACCAACTTTTTCTGCGTGTTCAGGCTAAGATGATACAAGGAACGCAGGGAATGGGGATGATGGGGACGCTTGGCTCAGGTTCTCAAGTGCGGCCAAGTGGAATGGCTCAGCACCAGCAGAGACCGACTCAATCCTCTCTAAGACCAGCTTCTTCTCCAAGTAGCACATCTCCTGTTCCCCAAGTAGGTATTTTTGAATGATCTTGTGATTCATATAAGATTATGCATGTGTACCTTGAAATTGAATAATAGGAACCTCTTGTGACTGACACGTTGTTGAGTAGAAAATTTGCCTTGTGAGTTAAGAATAATTATCACCTCATTAGCCCAAAACTTTGGAAACAGTAAGATATGAAGTTTCTAAGCGACTCTCTAGCAAAACATTAGTGTTTCTAACTCATGTGCTGTTAATTGTTATGGCTGAATAGAATTTTAGGTGACCATCACTTGGTGATACAGATATGACAAAGCTTATTTATTGTAGCACCGTTGAGCCACTGGATCTTGTGAAATACTGAAATCTTCCCGGACTTCTCTTTCAATGTTATTTTCAACTCGAACATAACCATGTTGATAATTTGAATTGGTTCATCTTTTCTTTCTTTGTTACTTTGAGTTCCTTCTAAAAAAATCTTACTATGCTTTGTTTGCAACTTCTTAACTCCTTATATTTTTCTCACGGCAGAGCTTTCAAGGGCATAGCCTTATGAGACCTTCATCTACTGGTTCTCCTGGTGTCCAATCTACTGGTGCAGCACAACAAAGCTTGCAAGCAATCAATCAACCGTGGTTATCATCTTCTGCGCAAGGGAAGCCGCCTTTGGCGCCACCTTCGTATAGACCGCAAGTAAATACTCCCTCCATGCAACAAAGACCTCATGTTCCTCAGCAACATATTTCTACGTCACCAGCGACTTCACAGCCTCAGCAACAACAACATCAGCCTCTAGAGCAACTTCAACAATTGAGAACTCCACAGCAGCCTTTACCTCACCCACATCAACCGGCCCGTTTCCAAGGGACAGTAAATCAGAAAGCTATGCCGACCCAGCCTCCTGTGCCTCAACCAGGAAACCAAGCTAAAACAGCTTCAGCAGAGAATGAAGAGTCTGGTGATCGTATCCTGGGAAAAAGAAGCATCCATGAGCTACTGCAGCAGGTATCCACTGATCTCTCTTCATATTCTCAACTCTGGGTAATCCATTTTGCATATTGGCCGCGGAATAGAGTAGTATTATCACTCTCACGGCTTGATTATCACTTAAATGAATAATTGATTTCTTCCACTTGGATAGATCTATTACGGGGGAAGGAGAATCTATTTGGTAAATCTGCCAATTCCCTGGCATAGAATTCCAAAACGCATGTCATGGTGACTTTGAACAGATTCAGAAATAACTTATATATATCTAGTTATGTGGGCTGCTTTGATTTTCTGCATTCAAGCTCCCCGCATGATATCCATTGTGATTTTTTTTTCTCTGAATTTAGTATGCCTTGCCTATCCACAGATAGATCCATCAGAGAAATTGGACCCAGAGGTTGAAGACATCCTTGCTGATATTGCTGAAGACTTTGTGGAGTCAGTAAGTATAGCTCACACCACTTTGTTTTCCAACACGTTTTATGTGAATATTGTGATTAAAAGTAAATTTTTCTGTCCTCTGATGGGTTATTTCTCTAACTCCAGCTCGTTGTGTTTCCCTTATATCCAGATCACAACGTTTGGCTGTTCTTTAGCCAAGCATAGAAAGTCAGATACTCTAGAGGCTAAGGACATCTTGCTCCATGTTGGTTAGTTCTGATTGTTATTGTGTGCCCGTTTCTTTTGATTTCTGTTTCCAATTATTTTTTTCCTTAAATGTAGAAAAAAACTGGAGTATCAGGCTTCCTGGTTTTAGTGATGAGATTAAGACATTTCGAAAGCCAGTAAGAAGCATTTACATATTTGCTGTGAAATCAATTCGTCCAGTAAGAATGATTGCAACTCAAGATAGCTTCCTAACGCCTTTGGTTCTTTTCTTTTATAATGATTTTCAGCTGACAACAGATATTCACAAAGAGAGACTTGCCACTGTAAGTTCTCAAGTTAAAGCTCACATGATGTAATAGCAACCAGTATTATGCAACTTAGTAGGAAAAAAACACACTTAAATATTGAAGTTTTTCTTGTTTACTTTGTATATATGTTGCCTGTGGGGTTTGAAGATAAAGAAATCTGCCACGGTAACGGAAGCCGCAAACGCCAGGAATCCGTACGGTCACGGGACGGTTAATGCAAGAGTCGGTCAGGCAAAGACGCCTGCTAATCCCTTGGCCTCTACAACTTTTAATCACTGATGTATTAGATTGACCCCCTCCAATCTTGTTTGGTAGGAAATTTCACATTGAAAAGGTAACGAGCTTTTGTAACTTCATCTATATCTCACCGTCCCAAGATAACAAGCATGGAGGCTCCAGCCTAGATCTGAATTTTGAACCTTAAGTAAAGTATATTATCACCTTATGGGATTTAATTGATTCGATGTTTTGCAAAGCACAAAAGTGTAGGAACAGAGGAATAATGGATGAGCAAGTGGTTATGAATCCGGACTAGCCGGTATTATTCATTCATTTTCTTCTGATACAGTTGAATTTTACAGAGATATTGGACATTTGGGGTATTTGGATTCAATTTTTGCTTCTCATTAATGTCTTAGCCCTCAATGATCTTCACTGGTGTCCTGCAGATATAAAACCGAGAAGTTTTACCTTAAGAGGCATGCTTTGTCGATAAAGAGATTACCGGATTATAGACAATTCATCTCACATACCCTAAAAGGACTCTGTTTGATTGGTAAGAGCTCGACTATTAATATATAACTTTACTTAGATTAAAAAATTCGTTAAAATCTATCAACTAATAATCCCCACTTAAATCTTTTTGTTTTATTAATTTGGACCATGTGTTTTGTTAACAAGAAATGGAAAGATTGATATTTTGTGGATACATGTGCTGCCAATCTATTTTAAGCTGTACCTAACAGACACGACCAAAAATACCGAAGATGGGGTTCTTGTGAGTTTTCATTAGAAGACAATCGTACTAGTGCTATATGATTTGACCCTTATCACATCACATGTGATCCCCCTAAAGAAACGCATCTTCATATACAAAAGGTCAAATATTAAACATTGCACGTCAAATTAGTACAGAGAATAGGATTCTGATACATTCATTTCACAAGAGATGATTACATGAGACAATAGAAGATCTACAATATCTATCTAACATATAGGAGACAACTGAATATGAGATAAATTGTATAGATCATATTATTAATAACCAAGATATAGACTGAAATTTATGTGGGTAGAATTTGGATTCTTGGTTTGTTAATTGTTGTATTTGAATTTTTTTGCGGTTTCTTCCTTTTTTTTTGGCATCAAATACTCCACTTTATTAAGTTTGATGTAAATAATTTTTTTGGGAAAAAGCCAATCAAGAACCAACAAACTTATATATAAAGAAAAAAATACTTTGAACTCTTGCTTTCTTAGCAAGGCAACTCCTACTAATGAACTTATTACAAAAACTAAGAAAAGAAGCCCTAAAGGATCTAAAAAATCTGCCAATTCCGAAGAAAATGAAAACCAATCTAAAAGGTCTTTAAGCATAGCGATGAGCAACTCATAGTCTGAAAGAAATGTGATACTCGTCAGCTGGAGACTAGTGAGACATCTCATTGTCCAAATAAGCGCATCAAGCACAATATGAAAAGGAGATAAACATCTTTTCAATCCTTTTAGACCCAATTGAACGATCTCATCTCCTTGTATCACTATCCATCCAAGTCCACTTATAGAATCTGAGACTAACCAAGATCCATTAGTGAGACATGTAAGGCTTAAGGAAGAGACATACTCGAGGAGCACCGGATTGGGTCGTTTCCATGTCAAGATCATCTCGATTTCCCTTATTTGCTTTTATCCACGCTTCTCTTTGTAAAGTTGTCATGGTATCTTCATTAGTATTCTCAGAGATTATTTTTTTCTATTTCAAACCTCCCATATAAACCACATAATCCATGTAAACACCTTTAAAGTCTCATCATCACTCATATTTTCTTTGGCCCTCCAGAAAAGAAAGTTTAGGTTATTGAAAATCGAGGGGGACAAAAAAGTATGAGGAGCAAAGGGAATGGCGGAAAGGGCCCACGCTTGGCGAGCCGGAGGACACTCAAAGTTAGCATGATTAATAGTCTCTTTTTCTTCTCCACATCTGGGACAATTGGAGTCATTCCCTATATGTCGATAGGATATATTAGCACGAGTGGGTAAAACCCCAGACAGACATTTCCAAACGAAATGTTTATTTTCCATGTAGTTTTCAGCTTCCAGACTTGTGCCTTGAGTATCTTAGTACTTGGTCCCTGAAAGGGGGGGGGGGGTTCGCAAGTCGGACGAGAGAGATCTCTCGGAACCCAGTATCCATATTTTACACTGTAATTTCCAGATTTGATATGAATCCAACTATAATTATCCTTCGAGATTATCTTACTCGGATGTAAACTATAATGAGGGTAATGTCTTATGGAGAAAATAACTCCTTGAGACGATCCACCTTCCATTGTTTAGTATTAAAATCTATTAGTGAATTCACATAGAGTTGTGGATCAATCTCGGCATTGATACTCATAGGAACCCAAACCAAAAAGTCACTGATCCAAGGCTCATTCCAAACCCTTGTGCCAAATCTTGATCTAACCGACTTTCGAAGACCCCTTAGAAGAAGTGGTTTACCTGCCATTAAACTCTGCAGCCATAAGAGGGTTTGTTCGAGACTTGGATCTCCAAAGAACTTGAATATTTGAAGTATCTTTCTTTTAGGATACGACTCAAAAGGGAGCTCTGGAATCTGAGTAATCTCCACAATTGTTTTGCAAGAAGCGATATATTGTGTTCTTCCAATGCTCTAAATCCTAGGCCTCCTTCTGAGGTTTGGGTACATAACTTATCTCAAAGAACTCAATGAATGCCTCTATTATTAGCTTTAGAACTCTACCAAAAATTTGTTGTGGCACTTTTCAGACACACTTTAAGGAGAAGGTAGCACGACATTACATATGTCGGGACGGCTTGGGTTATGATTTAATCACAACTTATCTTCCTCCTTGAGAGAAATTTTGAAGTCTAAGACTAAGAATTCGCTTGATTCTGTACCATATCTTTGACAAAACGCGAAGACGAGCCTTTGAACCGTTAATATGTTTAGGTAGGCTAAGATATGATTCCATGCCTCCTTCTTGTGAGATGCCTATCGTTGTCTTGATATCTCCTTTTGTTTTGGGGGATACATCATTTCCGAACATTATGGATGATTTACAGAAGTTAATGTGTTGACATGATCTTCCCCATAAGTTTGAATAATGTCAACAAATTTCTTACTTTTTTGTATGGAAGGTCTTATCTCCCTCATACGTAAAGAAGATATTATTTTTGAACCTTGCATGACTGAAGGTCTTATCTCCCTCATTTGGATAGATTGCAAGGTTCACAGGTCTTATCTCTCTCATTCGTAAAGTTTGAGTAATGTCAATAAATTTCTTATCTTCAATTTATTTTCTTTTTGGATAGTTTATATGTATGACTGCGACTTATGAACCTTGCAATTCCATGTCTGCTACTTTTCTTTTGTATTATCCGTTGATTGTGAGAGGTAATATCGATTTTCAAGTTATTGATTAATTTGGTTTAGATTTTATTCGGTTGTGAAGTTTTGACCTGGTTTATATGGTCTTTCAGTTCTAGAGGATTAGATTCGGGCTTTCGGCCAATTCATGTCTCAACAATGGGCCACGGTCCCAATCGAGACATATATTCAATGGCTGTGCCAATTTATTCCTCAATTCATATATTATTTGAATTTCATACATTTACTTTAAAAATCTGGTCAATTTAAACACAATCGCTAACTCTGTTTAACACCGTTAAATACTGATAGCATGTAATTGACATGTCTTTATGAGTCATCTTAGTTGTTTAATTACATTTAACCAGTCATCATTATTGTTTAAATAAAATTAACAAAATAAAACACAAAGTAAACGACGTCGTTTTGTGTTTTAATATTAATCAAGCCGTGTCTTCTTCTCCTTTAGATGTCCTGAAATTTCTGGAAAAATTAGGGTTTTTGTTCTTAGCAATTCGAAGACCACACTCAACAATGTCTTCCTCATCGAATCACATCTCCTCTTCAATTTCAGGTAAGTTAGATCTCGTTTTTAATGGTGTTAAAACTTCAATGCTCGTTTTGATTTCGATTTGCCAATCGTACAGGATGTAGCTCAAATATGATGCCTCTGGTTGGTGAAAGAACGAAAGGTATACCCAATAATTGTTGGTGTGGAGAAGCTTTTGTCATGAGGACTTCTAAGACTGCTGATAACCCAGGCAGGCTTTTCCATTGTTGTCCCAATTGATCGGAGAAGATGAGAAACAACTTATTCAAATGGATTGATGTGTCTGTTGTCGAAGAAATTGAAGAAATGAAAGGGATGATATCTGGTGTTAAAGAAGAAATCAAAAACTTGGATCTTGAGAGTAAGACATGTGAAGCCATTGTTGGAAGCTATGAGAAGGATATCAAAAAACTTAGTAATTTTGTGGTTGGCTATGAGAAGGAACTAAAGGAATGTGTTGGTGAGCTACAAATTTTGAAGAACATGATTGTTTGTGGTTTTGGGATGATTGTCTTGTACTATTTTCTTCTTGCATAAATTAGCTCGGTTAACCAGTTTTGTTGTATGATCTTGCTTTGTTGTATGAACCTAGTTTGTTGTATGGATCTATTTTGAGCTTAAAAAGGATTGCCATCCATTGAGATATCGATTGTGTCAAGCGTAAGAGTACAAAATACACCATCAACTACTATCGAGTGTACTTGTTGCAAGCCAAAATAAAGAAAAAAGGCAACAATCATCATTTCATAACTTAAAAGTCCTAATTCTTCATGTCCATATGATCTTCAGCCTCAAACACAACATGTATTGTAAAAGAAATCAGTTTTAGCTTCAACACAAGCCTGGAAATATTAAGTACCAAACAACACTCAAATGTACCTTATGTTTGGGTTGGTTGACTTGGACCAGGTCCTTCACCACACTCAGCCTCCATAGTCTCTTGCACCTCAGATGTTTTCCTTGATTTCTTCTTCCTTGCGTATTTCTTCCTTGGCTTATTAGGAGCTCCATCATAGGGACATGATGTGCAGTTATGCTCTGCAATCCCACACCGATAGCAATGCACAACCTTCAAGTGTTTGCTAAACTTCTTACCCTTATTTGGAGACTCGGTAATGCTTTTCTTTCTTTTCCCATGCTTCTTTTTTGGACCCTTAGCAACTTCTCTTGGTGGTGGTTCAAGTTGTGGCTCGTCAGACTTCTTCCAAAATTTAATCCCCTTAACAGACTTGATTGAGTCACTGTATTGAATTAACCATGTACTTGTCAAGTAACATGGACTAACATAGTCCTCTGCGTCAAGCTTCTTATCTGAGATCACCTTGAGAGCATGCCTACACGAAATCCCTGTCATTTCCCACCTCTTGCAGCTACAGACATGTCTATCCATGTTGACAGTGTAAGAAACATTCCTTTCTTGGACCTCAGACAACCCACCATGTCCAAGAAATCGTTTACACCATTTAACTTGCAGCTTCTCCAAAGCGATGATATTAGCCACCTTAAGACTGTACTTGGCCTTATGTTTGTTTATCTTCAACCTCCTCAACTCTATACGGACCATTGTCTGTCGCCTCATAGTTTCCAATATCTCCACAAGTGGTAGTGATCTTGCCTTCTCAAGGCCACTGTTATAACTCTCGGAGAAGTTATTTAGTGCATATTCGCAGGTGCATCGTGTAGTGAAAAATGCACGACTATAAGCCTTAGGATTCCTCGCCATTAAGTCTTCAAACACTTTAGCATCGTACTCCACCATTTTCTTCAGAGCTAGGTTGTAGTCTCCCTCATTGAAGCTGTCTGAAATCGCATAAAACAACTTCTTAATCTGTGGTTTGCCTGGATGATTCTTCTTAAGATTTTCATACAAATGACGAGCACACATTCGGTGCTCCACCTTAGGAATCTCCTGTTGAACGGCATTGAGAAATCCCTAAAATGAGAACAAAATGAGTATCAAGACATGCTGAATTAACCAGAAAAGCAATCATATATCAAATCTCTTACTTTCTGTTGATCCGAAATTAGTGTGAAACCGTCACCATATCTGAGATCTAAATCAGTCTTTAGCAACTCTATGAACCATCTCCAATTATCAGTGTTTTCCACCTGAACAACACACCATGCGATGGGATATATTTGGTTGTTTGCGTCCCTTCCTACAGCTGCAAGTAGTTGGCCTTTGGTAGTTGATTTCATAAAGCATCCATCTATCCCGAAGATAGGCCGGAAATGGTTGATCCATATGCCCCTAAGAGCTTTGAAACAAACATAGAACTTGTCAAATTCTTCAATGCCATCATCTCTGACAGCAGTTACAAGCTTCACTGTGGAATTGGGGTTTGAGCTGCGCAAACAAAAAAAAAGTCTAATGAAGATTATAACATAAAACATATTTAAGAAGTATAGTAGATTAAATTACATTAGAAGTTGCTCTTTGTAGTCTTTCATCCTTGCGAATTGCTCATCAAACTCTTGGTCAATCAACTCTAACGCTCTGACTTTGGCATTTCTACAGATATCATGAGTCACTACCAACTCATAACGCTCTTGAATCTTCTCTTGAATAGCTTTAGGCATCAGTTTCGGGTCCTTCCTGATTTCGTCCATGAACATCTTAGCAACGACAGTCGTTGATAACGGCTTGCTAAACCCATCCGGAGTACAGTTATGCTCTTCTTGATATGTCTTCACAAGCCACAAACCCAACGATTTTTCGAAAGAGCAATATATTCGCCAATGACAAGGATGCTCCCCTTTAACTGCACATTTTTCCTCACCTTTCTCACTTCCCCATCTCGAATAGTTGACATTCCATCCTCCCAACAATGCATATCCCAAAACTGCTTTCCTAAACTCTTGCACACTATCAAAAGCTTGCATTATTCTTAACTCCCCACTGCCTCTTTTCCATCTTACATAAGCGATATCAGAAGCTTCATCCTCACAATCTGATGCAGGAGGAGTATCTCTGTACCTGTCATTCTCCTCTTCTTCATCCAAAAAGTCGGCCACAATCTCTTCGACCCGTTCTGCATTATGAAACGCTGCCTCAGATGTTGCATTCTCTCCTTCTTCATGCATTTGCTCATCAACATTTACTTCTTTTGTATGCTCTTCATTAATGTCATTTCTCCTTCTTCATGTGTACCACCATCCTCGTCCTTCTCCATGAATATCTCCACATCTTTAATCCAAGTCGCAGCTGCACACAAGTTCTGAAAACTCGAAGAACCATCAAACAATAGCTTCAAATCCGTCATCTCTCTTCGTAAGGCAGATTTTACCACATCCTTTGGCTAGAAAAATCCACAAAATTTGCTTCAGCTAGACCACTAAAAAGAGCTTCGATTGGCGTTACAAGTATATGAGTGAAGCCCCCATTGTAGAATGTTTCACCATTTACGTTCTCAAACATCCCAACATAAGCCACTGTGAAGGTAACATCATTACAATCGTTGCTGAAAAAACAACCAAAGATCAAAATAGTTCACTCAGTAATTCAATCGAACACTTAATGTGCATAAGAATTGTAAGCATTATATCCATGTAAACAATCAATAAACACACAAAATATCAACTAATCAAGGAGTAATATGCTACATCTCGCAATCAATTACCCTGAAATAACAAAATCATACCTTGTTTCTCCATTATCTGACCTCCATTCCCAGAACTGTTCCATAACCTGTTGTAATCGGGACCTCCTTTCCGTGAGTTGCTCCATAATCTGTCGTAATCGGGACATCCATTCTCTTATTCGTTGAGAGATATGTCAATGACAACTGATTCCTTTGATCGGTTCTACTAATGTCGGATTTTTGGGCAAAATCGAAAAGGAACAAGAACCCTAGAAATCGCACAAATGAAGAAGGAAGAAGAAAAGACCAGACGACGCCGTTTTAATTTTAGATCCGAGTCATTAGCCATGTGTAAGCCATGCTATCGATGTTTAACGGGTGTTAAACGGAGTTAGCGATTGTGTTTAAATTGACCAGATTTTTAAAGTAAATATATGAAATTCAAATAATATATGAATTGAAAAATAAATTGGCACATCCATTGAATACAGGTCTCGATTGTGACCGTAACCTATTGTTAAGTTATGAATTGGCCGAAAGCCTAGCTATTAACTTGAGTTTTCTTTTATATTTCAAGGCTTTGTTCTCTGATAAATCTTTGGATTATATTTCCAGTTGATACAACTTTCTAAGTTTTTTTGAAAAATACAACTTTCTAAGTTGCGTTGTAATTTTCTTTGCTTGATATAATAAATTTTTACAGAAGATTTACATCTTTAAAAAGTAATCACTAAAGCCTTTTGGTGATCATGTGAACAGTCCTAACAAATTTCAGCTAATTTCACAACATAGATGATGTTATAATGTATTACATAACATTTTTCATAAGTTAAAACGGTTTAGTTTAATTTATTAAGTTTATGATTATAGATATTATTAAATGGCTTGAAAGATTGTGTAGAGATTAAAATCATATAAATTTGTTACTAATATATTGTATTTTGAAATTTGGATTGTAGGAATAAATTCTATATTTGTTTATAGACAAGGTTGTATTGATGAAAAAAAGGAGAAAATAAGAAAATATGTAACTTTTAATATTTAAGTTATTTTCAATTCTATATGTGAATTAAGTACTTATTTTTTCTCGGCTAAACAGTTTATTGATTTTAAATTAATAGTACAAAGTTAATATACATAAATTTTTGAAAACAAATTATTATGAAACTAAACAAAATATTTTAAAAGAAGTGACTAGACGAGTCTTATTGGCTAACGAGTTGCACATTCTATTATTATCTTTTTCATATTTGATCTCACTCTAATGCGATTAGTGTGTAAAGCATTTTATGGCTAATCTTCTAAACTGTATATCCCATGACAAAATTCAATGTTTTTACAAATCATTGTGAAACTTAGACAATCGGATACCAACACTTATGTATCATAATCCTTTTAACAATTACTGATTTTGTTTTTCTTCCATTTGAAATAAGTTTCTAACATTCTTTATCTTCCATAAAACTGGTTCTACGGTTATTTTTACTGGGGTTGTTTCGACGACAAATTCGATAAAAATTGTACAAAATCGTGATTCATCATACATTCACGATAACTACAAATGATACCACAAAACTAATTAAAAATTATGATGGACAAAAAAATTGGTGAGAAACACCAGACCACCGCCACACGCAATTGCCAGAATTCACATTTTAGTTAAATCAACAAACCATCCAAAAAAACTAACCATCCAAAAAATATCTTAACACGTTGCCAACAGTGAAGATCATAAGGAGAAAGTTGACATTGAATGAATGCAAATAAAGTTTCAATCAAAGATAATGCCATTCACTTAGTGTAACGCACGGCGGAGAAGATGGGTTATGTAACTTGTGTTGGTCGCAGGTAGAGGCGTTATGGGGGAGAAGAGGCATTTTAAGTACTTACTAGATTTTGACCCGCACTTAGAAAGTGCGGGTTTAATTTTCTTTACAAATTTTACTTTTTATTCATTTTGTTAATAGTAGTTTAGATTTTTAATTATGTAATCTAATTTTGATTATAATTGTTTAACCAACATTATAAACAGTGAGTTAGCAATTTAGTTTTTTTAAAATGAATTATGTGTTATTTGGAGGAGATATATCGTAAGGATTAAGAGATTAAAATAACGATTTCGCATTATATATTTTAATCTGTGTTGTATCGTAAGATCATATTTTGGAAAAAATATATATATGTGAAAACAACTATTGTAAAAGTTATGTGGTATATGTTTAATTGTTATTTGGAGGAGATATATCGTAAGGATTAAGAGATTAAAATAACGATTTCGCATTATATATTTTAATCTGTGTTGTATCGTAAGATCATATTTTGGAAAAATATATATATGTGAAAACAACTATTGTAAAAGTTATGTGGTATATGTTTAATTGTTATTTTATTTATCTAAAATATTATTTTATAAAATACATGTTGTAGTCGTATATATAATTTTCAAATTTGATGGAACTATCCGTTAAAACTTCATTTAAACATAAAACATAATTTGTCGCTTCAAATATTTGAATAATATAAGTATGGAATCATTTTAATATTTTATTAATTTTAAAATATATCAGCTGAAATTATTTACTATATGCGAATTTTTGTTTAGAAAATTTATAATCGAGATTGGCTAATTAATTTTTCAACTCGTTTAATTAATTATATATTTTCAGTTTGATGGAAAAACCTGCTAAAAAGTACAATCGTAAAAATATCAATCGTAATATGTGTGTATATATATATATATTTGAAACAAAATAAAAAATATTAAAATATATTATAAATATATTTTGAATTAAATCATAAATTAGAGAATCTTAATTTATATATAATAGTTGATGTATAAATTATTCATTATATTTATCAATTAATTTGTTTTGATTTTAATTAATTAGGAAAGTGGGACCCATTAGATTTTGGTTGTTTGGTTACATGTTTAATAATTGTCTTGTTTGGAAACATGGATTGTAGAGATAATGTTATATTCCCTAATTACCCTTAATGAAGGTTACAAATCCTAATAATATCAATGGCAAATTTCGGAAACAACATTTATGTATCATGGTCAGTCACCTGTTTTAATAGTATAGATATTTAACACTATTTGTACAGATCTTCAATACTATTTTTACATATTTTGGTGAGAATTGGATTTGGTTTCATGCTTTTATCTAGAGGTTATTCAAGCAACCGTATCTGGAAGAATTTGTGAAATTTATTTAAACTCCGTCTTATCGGATTATGAGTTTAAGTTATTTAGGTCTGTGAATATATCTTTCAGTCGTTTTTCAGAAAGGTGGTGTTATCGTTTGGTGGACCGTGGGCAATTTCGACAATTCGCACTCAAGTTTCTTCGTAAAGATTTAATTTCGCAGGATTGTATTCCATCGGTTTATGTTTGATTAGGTGTATGTTCCGGTTCTTTTTCGTGGGGTTTTTTTCCGAGAAAATTTATTTTTCATTAGTTTATGTTTTCATAAATATTCTATTAATTTGTCGGTTTAGCTTTCCTCTTTTGAACTTAATTTTCGGAGAAAATTTTGTTATCGACTTTTGTATCTCAAAATGCATCTCACCGTAGTTAATAAAAATATAAAAAACTCTTAAATATCTACATATCTCATTAAATATATATATATATATATATATATATATATATATATACGTGAGTTACTAAAATGTCTTGAAAGTCAGAGAGTTCACCCTATTTTTTCCTCTCTGGCACATTAATCGACACAGCCTCCAACTCTCTGTATCACCTTGGCTCGTTCTCCCCAGCGGTCGGCGACCATAGTCGGATCCGGGGAGATTCTCTCTTCACTGTAAATCTCTTCGGCTTACCTTTGCTCTGCTCCACAGCTTGTTCATCGGTGGTGGTTTCGCTCGACGGTGTAGGCCTTCGGTGGTCTCTTTCGGCGGGCTAAGGCGGTCTCTCGGACGGAGCTCTGTGCGTCTAATTGTGTCGTCTTCGGCGTTGCTCCCTTCGGTGGAGAAAGCTTTTGATGTTTACGGCGAGGCTCCCCTGTGATTTCTGCTCACGGTTTGCGACGGAGTCCCTCGACAGTTAATGCTAGTAAGGTCACCGATTTCAGTGCTCTTTGTCGGCCTGGCTCGTTCTCCGTCAGTGGTCACTTTCGGTTTTTGCCGATGTTCCATGGTTGATGAGTAGAGTTTTGGTACTTTGTTTCTGTTGATTTTCTCCAGATTATGTTTACGACTTTTTCAGTTGGACGTTGACAAGGGATGCTAGATTTGGGATTCAACGGTCTTATCTTGGATTTAGGGTTTTGCGGTTATAGTTGCATGGTTTGGTCCAAGTTAGTTTCCGGTTATATTTAACCTCGTTAATCTTGGAAAAAAAGTTTAATCCTTCCACCATGTTTAGATTAGTTGAACAAGTAGGTTTCTTTTTAGGTTTGCCAGTTACTTCTTGTAATATTAGTCTTAACCGGTACACATAGATGTTCTCTATGTGAAATTTAGGTGGGTAAGTAGTAGATTTTCGTGTGTGGTTTCTTGGTTGTTCTTTGGTTTTCCGCGTTTGTTGCTATGCACCGCTTCTTCCTTTCTCCGTGATTTTCGGGATCTCAGGTTCTTTGTTAATTTTATTAACTTGTTTCGATTGTCATGTCTCGTTTGGCTTTTATTTTCTGTTTAGACTCTATCTTCCTTTTAGGCTTTGATTTTTTTTTTAATGCTTGTTTATTCAGTAACTTGGAGTTTAAGCCAAACGGCTTTAGAAACAAAAGGATCAAGACAAAAGGCCATTAGGCCGTACAAAACCAGAGTAAACGCAGAGGATGATCAGAGAAAGAGATTTGTCATCCCATTAAGGAGGTGATCAGCATTGGTTCCGATTGAGGTTAATAAGGATTCTTATCAGCTTCAAGCATACTTCGAAGCCAATTCGGACCATTCCGAGCGACGTAAGATTGGAATTTGCGGCATCGTAAAACACTGGTCGCTATTTCCATTGCAACTCTGTTGGCGGTATCTGATGAGTGGTACAACGACCATTGTTGAAACCCATTAAGAACCGTCAAAATGTTGTCCACCAGGGGTTGTAATGGCAGATGTATTTGGGGTTGAAGAAGTGATTCTCGTGCCTGTACTAAAGAGGATTCAAAGATGATAGCATCTTGGTTCATAGCTTGCATTGAGGTAGTTGCCCAATGAAAACTAAGGAGTTCCGCCTCTCTTTGAGATTGGACACCCGAGTACGAACGACGGCTGTGAAAGAGAGTATTGTCGTCACTGTCTCGAGCAATCCATGATACCCCGCATGTTTGAAGACTTGCAGACCATGAGGCTCCAACATTGCATTTGATCACTGATCGAGGAGGCTTTTTCCATCCCGAGGAAGGATAAATAACTGAAGATGGTAGCATGTCTTCTTCATGTGTATGGAGACCCTGGATTCGGAACCAGATGTCAGCGTCTTCGATGGCTTTGGTACAACTCGCATCTGTTTCAATTCTCATATGTTCAAACACTAACAGATTTCTTGTTTTCCAGATTTGCCAAATTAACCATGGAAAGGCATAAGAGAGAGAAGAGGGACCCGAATGATGCCTGCTACTTTCAACCAAGAAGTGGATGTTCAGAAAAACAGAGGTGTTAGAGAATCCATGAGATGGAAGAGGGACACCTGAATGTTCCCATGTTTCTCGTGCCCTTGCGCAGGAAAAGAGCGCATGACATATTGTTTCTCGACCCTCTCCGCACATCGGACATGTCGTATCCACCTGAACACCTCGAGAAGCTAGACGTTCTTTAATTGCGAGTGCACCTGCCAGAGATTTCCAAAGGAAATGTCGAAGCTTTGCAAGCGTTTTAAGCTTCCAGAGATTTTTCCAAAGAGCAGTCTCAAGTGGAGATAATTTGTTCGTTGCAGAATTATTGGCTTCCCTGATGGTCTCTAGCAGTTTATAGACACTTTGAGAGCTGTAGGCGCCATTGGTTGTATATCCCCACACCAATTCATCTTCATGAAGGCTGGAAGTTTTGATATGCAGTATTCGTGAAGCATCCTCTGCACTGAAAGTTTGCTGCAACAGTTCTACATTCCAAACGCCCGTGTCACCCAGCAAGAGATCTGAGACTTTCAACGTGAGATCAATGATACTGTCAGGGCGATAATTAGGCGCCCTTGGTGTGACGTCCCTGATCTATTTGTCCATCCAGACCACCGTGTTGCGACCATTGCCAATAGATTGAATCAAGCCTTGTTGAAGGAGTTCCCTGCCATGAAATATACTGCGCCAAGCATAGCTTGGTCTTGAACCGACTGTACTTCCTAGGAAGGATGAGCTTTTGAAATATATGTGTTTTAGGCTTTGATTCTGGGGACATTATGTTGTTGTTCGACTTTGTATATCGAGAAAGTTAAGCTTTGTCTTTTTCCGATTTTGTAGTTTCGAAAATGTTGTAATTCTGAAAATGTTTAATGAAATTGGATGTTGACAAAAGATATATATATATATATATAAGTTTTATAAAACATGTATAATACATTAAAATATAACTAAAGTCTTTTATGGCAAGAAAGAAAAAGGAATATAATATTTTGCAATGTAAGGAGCAGAGGCTTTTAAACCAGTGAGTCTCAGATAGTTTAGTTGCCGCCGCCACCACCTACTACTTCCTCCACAATCTCACTCTCTCTCTAAACAGAGCCGCCATGGATACCGTCAGGCTTCCAACGGCTCCGTCGTCTCTCTGTAGCCAAATGTTAGGTCACCCCGTACCTCATCACCCTCACCACATTCCGCTACCTCCTTGTAATCGCCACTGCGACCTCCGATCAAAAACGGTTAACAGAATCACTCGATCTCGGAATCACGTGTCGCCAGTGGCTATTATTTTCCGTGAAGAGACGTCTTTGGCTCCACCTCCCACGCTGGATTCTCCTCTTCCACGTCTCAAAGTCTCTCCGAATTCGCTGCAATACCCGGCCGGTTACCTCGGTGCGGTTCCAGAGCGTATAAGCGACCCCGAGAACGGAAGCATTGCGGAGGCTATGGAGTATTTGACGAATATACTGTCCACGAAGGTTTACGACATCGCGATTGAGTCACCACTGCATTTGGCGAAGAAGCTATCGGAGAGGTTAGGTGTTCGCATGTTTCTCAAAAGAGAAGACTTGCAACCTGTAAGCATCACTATTTTGCTGAATCCTGTGTGAAATCGAGGCTAGATCTCTAAGTGTGTATGTGTGTGTGTGTGTGGTTGATGATGGTTCAGGTTTTCTCGTTTAAGCTTCGTGGAGCTTACAATATGATGGTGAAACTTCAAGCAGATCAATTAGCAAAAGGGGTCATCTGCTCTTCAGCTGGAAACCATGCTCAAGGAGTTGCTCTTTCTGCTGCTAAACTCGGCTGCACCGCCGTGATTGTTATGCCTCGTACAACTCCAGAAATCAAGGTATTTTCATTAAGCATGATGATGTCTTTGAATCCTTGTATCATCTGAAGTTAGTATCTGATTGGTCTTCTGGTTAAAAACAGTGGCAATCTGTGGAGGCCTTGGGTGCGACAGTTGTTCTTGTTGGGGATTCTTATGATGAAGCACAAACATATGCTAAGCAACGAGCTGAAGAAGAAGGTTTGACGTTTATACCTCCTTTTGATCACCCGGATATTATTGCCGGACAAGGGACTGTCGGGATGGAGATCACGCGGCAAGCTAAGGGTCCATTACATGCTATATTTGTCCCTGTCGGTGGTGGTGGTTTGATAGCTGGTATTGCTGCTTATGTGAAGAGAGTTTGTCCCGAGGTACATGTCCACTCTTTTGTATTCTGGTTGCAGCTTCTGTCACCTTATTGTGGCTTTTTGGGTTATGCAGGTGAAGATCATTGGTGTAGAGCCAGCTGATGCAAATGCAATGGCGTTGTCGCTGCATCACGGGGAGAGAGTGATACTAGATCAGGTTGGAGGTTTTGCAGATGGTGTAGCAGTTAAAGAAGTTGGCGAAGAGACTTTCCGTATATGCAGAAAGCTGATGGATGGTGTGGTGCTTGTCACTCGTGATGCTATTTGTGCATCAATAAAGGTAACATATATACTTTATTTGTTATCGCTTGTGATACGGTTTTTAAGCAACTGCACAGCGCATTGTTGTGTATAATCATATACTTATCTCTACAGGATATGTTTGAGGAGAAACGGAACATATTAGAACCAGCAGGTGCTCTTGCACTCGCTGGAGCTGAAGCATACTGTAAATATTATGGCCTAAAGGACGTGAATGTTGTAGCCATAACCAGTGGTGCAAACATGAACTTTGACAAGCTAAGGATTGTGACAGAACTCGCCAATGTCGGTAGGCAACAGGAGGCTGTTCTTGCTACTATCTTGCCAGAAAAACCTGGAAGCTTTAAGCAATTCTGTGAATTGGTGCGTGTTTGGTATTAGCTGTTAATCCCATTACAGAGCGCATCCAATTCAGTACATTTGAACGATGCAGGTTGGACCAATGAACATAACCGAGTTCAAGTATAGATGTGGGTCGGAAAAGGAATCTGTTGTACTATACAGGTAAGTCTTTCCTTCTGTCCGGGGTTGTTGTTATTCGTCCTCTAATCCAGACAGTTTTGTGTATTGATCTTAGTGTTGGAGTACACACAGCCGGAGAGCTCAAAGCACTACAGAAGAGAATGGAATCTTCTCAACTCATAACTAGGAACCTCACAACCAGTGACTTAGTAAAAGATCACCTGCGTTACTTGGTGCGTCCTTCAGTAGATTTCTATCTCTGTTGATTAATGCAAGTTTGATATGTGAATCACACTTATATTTCAGATGGGTGGAAGATCAAGTGTTGAAGAAGAGGTTCTATGCCAATTCACCTTCCCCGAGAGACCCGGTGCTCTGATGAACTTCTTGGACTCTTTCAGTCCGCGGTGGAACATAAGCCTTTTCCATTACCGTGCAGAGGTTTATTTCTGAATATACCATAAGAAAGCTTTGTTGTAACTCTGAGGCTCCTTTTTATTTCCTTCTTTGAAAACAGGGTGGGGCAGGCGCGAACGTGCTGGTCGGGATCCAAGTCTCGGAGCAAGAAATGGAGGAATTTCAAAACAGAGCTCAAGTTCTTGGATACGAGTATGTCTTGGTAAGTGAAGACAACATTTTCAATCTTCTAATGCATTGAGTTTAAAGCTGTGATGGAGAGACCAAAACCAAGGAAGTAGAAGAAGAAGACATCAGAGTCTTCCTTGTGTCCATGGTTGTTCTTGAGCTTCTTGAGCTCTTGCGTCTGTTAGAAACATATCTGTCTCTGGCTCTGTTGGATGGGCTTTTTGTGACGGGTCTGCTGTACTAGCCCAATATGTAACCTTTATGTCGTACGAGCTCTCATCCTTATGCTGTAGACTTCTGAGGCTAACCTTCCAATAAAACTGGCCATTTTGTAATATAAGTAAGCTTTCTACTGTATAAAATATTTTACAAAATGTTAAAAAATACACTACTATCTAGTTATTTTAGTTAGATATATGTGCAGATACGTATGATATTCTGTTAACAAAAAATGCTATTAATAAAAACAATTGTAAATATTTTTACCAATAAATTATACCTCTAGATGGTATATTGTTGGTGTTTTATAGAAAAAAATACGGTTAGGAAAGAAAAGTATATATTTATGATTTAGATTTATAAATTGGGAGTTCAATTAAAACGATTTTATCTAAAAAAAATTATAGATGGATTTTGAATTTTATTGTTTGTCACAAAGGTAAAACGGTGGCCAAAAAAAGGCAGCTCCATTGTTTTCTCAAAACCAGCCAGCGCCTTGGTTTTGGCTTGAATTGTATATGAAAAAATCTTAATAACATTTCCCAAAAAGGAAACAAAAAGAAAAACAAAACAAAAACCAAAAGCATAAAACCATGGGTAGTTTTCAGACCGCCCCAAAACCAGCTGCTCTGCTTCTCTGTTTTGTATATTTACTCATCTCTTTCTCTCTCTCGTCCTTTGACTCTGATTCAGAAACCGCTGCACAAGCAAATTCAAAGTAAAACCCTACAAAACCACTATAGTTAATTCGCTAGATTGTTTTTGGTCTATTAAGTTGATTTTTTAGAACGGAATCTGGAAGAGAATTTTTAAAATCTGGGTTTGATTTCTTTCAATAGTTACCGATTTAAGGTTCGAATTAGATGGAATCGAATGGGATGTCTGGTGTGATGTTTTCTGGGTTTAATCCCAGAATGTTAAGCTTGGAGCTGCCACAGAATCCACAAAATCCGGTACAATTTCAGCATCCGCATCCTTACACCGCCGCTTCCGCCGCCGCTGGAGATCAGCAGACTCAACAACCACCGGTAAAACCCTTGTATCCTTACGCTTCGAAAGCCAAACAAATGTCACCGATAAGCGGCGGTGGCGACGACGAAGACCGCGGGTCGGGTTCCGGGTCCGGGTGTCATCCAGAAGACAGCGCGGGAACGGACGGGAAGAGGAAAATCTCTCAGTGGCATAGGATGAAATGGACGGACACGATGGTTCGGCTTCTGATCATGGCAGTCTTCTACATCGGCGACGAAGCTGGTTTAGGAGATCAAACAGACCCCAAGAAAAAGAGTGGCGGAGGCGGCGGCGGAGGAGGGATGTTGCAGAAGAAAGGCAAGTGGAAATCTGTGTCGAGAGCTATGGTGGAGAAAGGTTTCTCCGTGTCGCCGCAACAGTGCGAGGACAAATTCAATGACTTGAACAAGAGGTACAAGAGGGTCAACGATATTCTCGGGAGAGGGACGGCGTGTCGCGTCGTGGAGAATCAAGGATTGCTCGAGACCATGGATCATCTCACTCCCAAATTGAAAGACGAGGTCAAGAAATTGCTCAATTCTAAACATCTTTTCTTCAAGGAGATGTGTGCTTACCACAACAGCTGCGGCCATCTCGACCAACCGCAACCGAATCAGATTCCAATTCCGATTCAGCATCGTCCGGAGCAGCAGAGCTGTTTTCACGCGGCGGAGTCAGGTAAAATGGCGAGAATCGCGGAGAGTGAGGAAGAGTCGGATATGGCGGAGGATTCGGAATCGGAGATGGAAGATACGGAGGAGGAGGAAGAAGAGACGAGGAAGAAGCGGAGGAGAGGAGAAGGAGTATCGGCGGCGGTGAAGCTGATGAGAGATGAGACGGCGCGTGTATTGGGGGACGCGGGGAAGAGCGCGCGGGAGAAGAAAGAGTGGATGAGGATGAAGGCGTTGGAGCTCGAGGAGAGAAAGGTTGGGTACGAGTGGGAGGCGGTGGAGATGGAGAAGCAGAGAGTGAAGTGGATGAGATATCGGAGCAAGAAAGAGAGAGAAATGGAGAAGGCTAAGCTCGAGAACCAGCGACGGATGCTTGAGACGGAGAGGATGGTTTTGATTCTTCGGCGGAAAGAGATTGAGTTGACAGAGATACAGTCTTCGGGTAAACGGGTCGACCCGAGTTCCGCAACCGGGTAGACTGATTAATTAGGCGTCCGGTGTTTAGGATTCTTATATTTTCGACATGATCAGCAAATTGATTTTTTCTTTAAAGTAACTCCAAAACATATTTACATGATTAATTCATCGTTGAGGAAAATTAAAATTTAACTCACACCCGGTGGGACTCGAACCCACAATCGCTTGATTAGAAGTCAAACGCCTTATCCATTAGGCCACGGGTGCTTTTTGATATGATTTTGAGAACAATAAATTTGACCAATCTGTGAGAAATTGGTTTATTATTCTGACTATGATTCAAGTCTGGTTCAATGGTGTTTTAACCAAAGATAAGTTTTGGGGCTGGCCCATTCAAAAGTATAATAAATTCTAACGATCAATTCATTTTTTCTTTGATCTTGGACCTCCATTGTCAAGGTTCGAAGTTCTAGCTCTCGATTAACACAGTTTATAGTGAATTTTCAAATACATATCATGAAGAAAAGAATATCCCGTGATTGGAGAATTTTATGTGTTTTAATTGAGTTAACCAACTAAAGACACTTTCTCTAAGTTTCTCTACTTTTTTCCTATGACTTTTGTCGGAAAACAAAATCGTTGTTTTGTCGACTTTCGGTCGTGAATTTTTATAACCACGCCGATGATCCAATTATATATTTTTTTTTGTCGGTTTCTTTTTGTGTGTTATAGTCTCCGATTAATGTCAGACTTCTACTATAAATTGCTTTGATTTTGCTATAAGCTGATTTTGTCTTCTGACATCTTGTTAGACTCTTCTTTCGGATGTGTTGTCGGATTTCCTCGCCATGGCGAGTCTCACGATCTTCCTTTTCGTGTTTATCTTGTCTACGCCAAATCTTTCTTGTCTTCGTCTCTAATTGGTAACTCGCTTGGAATAATATCTTCGACGCTTCCATTTGCTCCGCGAAGACAAGGACGATGGTGAGAAAAAAGACACTCAATAGATTGGAGTGTTTCGGTGACGAAACCTACTTGGCTTTACCGTATTTCATGTGAATTCGAGAAGCGAATTTTTCGACACTGCAGTTTGCTTAGGTGATATCTTTGTGGAAGAAACGATTGGCGGATGGCTGGTAAAAGGGTGTGGTACAAGCGTTGTCGGTGGCAAACAATTTTTAGCCCATTTTGTTTCGACTTTTTATCAAGTTTGTAGTTAATAAATCCATGTGTAATAATCTAGCTTTATGATCCATGAAAATGTGGTCAAAAAAAAAAAAAGAGTTAACCAAATACACCAAAATATTATTTCAAATTGAGTTTTAAGTTCAAGTGGAAATCTTTATAAAAATGTTAACCACATGGGTTTTGAACTATAGCCAAAACCGAATGAAATCAAGATTTGGTTGGATTCGGTTTTCTTGTTGATCTTTTATTTCCACCCCTTCTGGCATTGCTTAACGGAGCAGTTGTGACGTGACGTCCCATTCCTTTGCGCTAGTTCACCCCTTTTGCTTCCGTTTCTTCGTACTCTTAACGCCGTCTCTGGTGTGTCGCTGCCTCAGTCGCCGTGAACGTAACTAACGGCGTCTTTAATGGCATCGTGTGATGACGACTTCTCTCTCCTAGGCGATGATCAGTCAAACCCTAACCAACAACATCACCATCACCAGGTTCTTCATCAGACGCCGTACGCTCCTAGGCGATTCACCCCGAAGCTCTCGAATCAGATCCATGTATCGCATCACCAGAGGAACGGCGACGAGGACGACGAGAACGATGTCGTTGTCGAGGCGTCTTCTGCTTTTCACGGTGTAAATCCCTTCGCCGCCGACGAGAATTCGAATCCCTATGATAATAACGCAGCTGTCGACGGAGACGTGGATCTGGATGCGAACAGATCCAGAATCGGGGGTGTTCGTCTGGAGAAGAGGCAGAGTCAGGAGGAGCTTAGTGACGGAGGAACAACGAATGGCGGCGAGACCACGCCGTACGGTAGCTTCAAAAGGCCGAGGATATCGTCTTCCTCTGCTGGTGAGTACCGGAAGGACAGGGAAGAGTGGAGTGATGCGGCGATCTCGTGTTTGTTAGATGCGTACTCGGACAAGTTCACTCAACTCAACCGAGGGAATCTGCGGGGAAGGGATTGGGAAGACGTTGCTTCAACGGTGAGTGAGAGGTGTGAAAAGCTGATTAAGACTGTAGAACAGTGTAAGAACAAGATCGATAATCTTAAAAAGAGGTATAAGCTTGAACGGCACAGGATGATTAGTGGTGGAACATCAGCTAGCCATTGGCCTTGGTTCAAGAAGATGGAAGAGATTGTGGGCAATTCCTTGACGACAAAAGGTGCGTCCGATGAAGATAGAAGCGGCAGCTCACAGGGGAATGCTGTGAAGCCAGCGAGGAGGTAATGCGAAGACGATCACTTTGGACTGTTGTAGTGTTCTTTTCTCTTGTGGAATGAAAGTTTTTGGATTTGTAATTCTTGATTCAGGTACCCCTTGGTAACATATAACCCTGGAGTTCAGATCAATAACGTCAAGTCCAAGACTACATCAAACTCTAGATGGCGAAGAGTGGTTCTGAAAATCAGTGGTGCTGCTCTTGCCTGCACGGGTCCTAATAACATTGATCCGAAGGTTTCTTACTGAATTAATTCATAATCTTTTATTGTTGTATTTGCAGTATCTGGGTCAGGCATTAAGTTATCTTCTTGATTTGTTAGGTCGTCAATCTGATTGCTAGAGAAGTTGCAATGGCTTGTCGTCTTGGTGTGGAGGTAACACTCAGTCCAGATTGTTATTGTTTCTCCATTGCCCTTTTTCAGTTTAATGATACTCATAGTTGTCTTCTTCCAGGTAGCAATAGTTGTTGGGAGTCGGAACTTTTTTTGCGGTGGCACATGGATAACTGCTACTGGTTTGGATAGAACCACTGCATATCATATCAGGTTGTGTTTTCTACTTACATTTGTCAATTCTATCAAGTAGCCTGCTTATTGCCGTTCAGAATTTATTGTGCTTTTTTAAAGCAATAAACATTGAAACGGTAAGAGCATTTGATCTGCTTTCGTGATGTATCCATGTAGGTTCATCGTGCTCTGAAATTCTCACACATTTGTTGTATTTTCATCAATACAAATGACCCCACATATTATCATTATTCATTAGTGCCACAACATCTATGCACTTAGCAACGGATTTTTACTGGCTTACTATGTGTATCGACATGTTAGATGGGTTGCTCAGATCAACAAGTATATGTTTTGTTTTATTGTCTGTCCTACATTGACATTTTGGAGATGTGTTTGTTCTGCTCACTAACTCTCTGTTGTGTAACAGTATGATGGCTTCTGTGATGAATTCTGTTTTACTTCAATCATCTCTGGAGAAAATGGGAGTTCAGGCACGATTACAAACTGCGATTGCGGTTGAGGGGGTAGGAGAGCCTTACAATCGTCAACGTGCCACTCGACATCTAGAGAAAGGAAGAGTGGTAATATTTGGTGGCATTGGTGCAACGCTTGGAAATCCACTTTTATCATCCGATGCAGCTGCAGCCCTTCGAGCTATAGATAGTATAACTCCTTTTGACTCCATCTTTAAAGTTCCTTCGTACAATAACCTTAAAGTAACTGGGTTCTAACTTAAAATTTCTTGGACACATTATCAGTTAATGCAGAGGCAATGGTGAAAGGAACAAATGTGGACGGTGTTTATGACTGCCATTCACAAGATAGTAACGTGACATTCGAGCACATAACATTTCAAGATTTGGCTTCTAGAGGTCTTACAACAATGGATACAATGGCCCTTAACTTCTGTGAAGAGAACAACATTCCAGGTTGAGATTTTTTCCTCTCTTTTATAATCACTTTCCGTCCTCATATATTATATTCAATACTTGGATCGGACTGAGGAGATGAATGGTTGGAGTCCAATGGTAAACATTCTAGGTTCTGATTTTACCATCACCTCCTCGATAGCTTACTCGAGATGGCATTGGCATCTTTAGAAAACTGATTTGATTGGGTTGATAATAAACGATAACATTATATACTTAGCACATGATAGAAAGAATGAAAGCTTGAATGTAATGTGACTGATCCTTGTCCTGTGGGTGTAAAAACAGTTGTGGTATTTAACTTTCTGGAAGCTGGGAACATCACAAAGGCGTTATGTGGAGAACAGGTCGGTACATTGATCGATAGAACCGGGAGGGGTGTGAGTTAGTAGTTGCCTTCATGCACAGAGGCTTCTTCTGCTCTGTACCTTTATTTACTCTTTTTTTTTTTTTGAAGTAATTATATTCCATAGATGAAGATGACAGAATCAAAAGTAAAAAAAAGGAGAATGTCTTCAGCCTCTCTTCTTTCTTTCTGTTTGATGTGCAAGTCAACTGAGTTGAGTTAACATGCAATTTGTATATTCTTACTTGTTAGTATCATCTTTATGTAAGTTCAGGATTTCATATATCTGTATATTTAGAGTAGATTCTTCATCAAATTGTAGAAGACAAAATAAAATAAAAAAATGAGAGAGACAAAGAAGGTGGTGGAATCTTCATAAGATATTTGTCCCCTCCCTTTCTTATCCTCACTCACCTCACTCTCTATATAAACGCAAACGCAGAGATAGTTGAAGTATTGTGATTTGTTTAAATCGTAGTCCGAACATAGACGATCAAGCAAGTGGAGAAGAAGCTGATGGAGAAAGGCGTCCAAAGGATGGAGAGGCACCCTTCCGACGGGATTCCGCTCAAGCGACCGCCTCCGAAGTCCGGTCACGGTGGGAAGTACACGTGGGAGGGCCCCGATCGGATTGAGGATTACGAGATGCAGCCGGATCCGCCGGCGATGGACAAAGGAGATCCGAATTACGAAGACGAGGATCAGACGAAGAAGAAGATCGGTGGTGGTGGTGACGTTGTGGTGGATCTTGTGAAAGGAGAGGTTGAGGTGGCGAAGGAAGCGCCGGCAGGTGTGGCTAGGATTGAGGTTGATCCTCGCTTGATCAGTCCTCCTTGAGTGGTTGCTGAATTGTTGGAGGAGGAGGAAGTGTTGGGGCGAATGTGAGAAGGAAGAGAAGCTTTGGGGGTTGATTTTTAATTTCGAGTTGTGATGTTTTCATGTATTATTGACGTGGAACTATTTGTATAAAGAAATAATATACTGCGTTGAAATTATTGCCACACTTGGTTACTTGTCATTATCCATCTTAACAATCTCTTGATTATTAGTTCTTGGCGATCATTTTGTGAGGTGCCAGTGGACGACACTAATTTAGGTTGGATCTAAGTCTAACATATAAATATATGCCTAAGCATGTGCAAAACGCCAGATGTCACAATTAAAGGATTTGTTTATCCGTATGCTTTCCTTTATCACAAGGATCCAGATCCACAACATACGCATATATAAAATTGAGGTGATTTAATGTTGATCCACACTTCCAAGAAGCATAATTATAGATCTACACAATAACTGAAGGAATAAAATTATCAAGTTTTGGGAAACTAAAATAGAAAACAAATGCAGGCTGTGGGGTTCGAACCCACGCGCACTTATGTGCAGAAGAACTTAAGTCTTCCCCCTTAACCTCTCGGGCAAACCTGCACTTATGCTTCAACGTCTTCATTCATTGGTATATATATTGTGACTATTGATCATAAATTCACCAGAGTTGCATGGTTGCCGAAATCGCCGTAGTTAGTTGGATTCTGATGCCGGAATGAGGAGATACGCGCTGTTCCTTGTATATAAGAGAGTATCGCATCTGTGCTCTTGTTGGAGTTACGATGTTGCCGGTTATTTGTTAATCTGGGCTTCCAACTCAAAACTAATTGGCAATGAGTGGATTGGCCCTAACCCTTTATATATTTGGTCCTTTCATACTTTCGATGTGGGAATCTAACACGCCCTCTCGAGATGATGGCTCTTATCAGCCCATCTCGAACCGAATCCCACTTTAGGACCGATAATAAACCCTTTTTGGGCCACCCTACTTGGGTTAAACGAGGCTCTGATACCATGTTAATTTGAGCTTAATTATGGGCTTCCAACTCAAAACCAATTGGCAATGAGTGGATTGGCCCTAACCCTTTATATATTAGTGTTGGTCCCTTCATACTTTCGATTCGATGTGGGATCCTAACATTATTCCTCTCACCCCATGCTTGCCAAGCCACGAGAATTAGTTTTCCCAGACAACCTATCATATAATAAACTTTGTTGTTTTGTGTTGGAGTAGGAGGGTTTTCATCGAGAGTTCAACTAATCTTCCACATCAGAAAGTTGTTAGATGGGTAAGGAGCTAGCTGCACCACCCTTCCTTATTGGATATGGCGTGGACTATATGCAATAATAGAAGCACACAATGGTACTCCACTCTGCCCAGGGCTCTCAGTTACCTATGTATGTGATCAGCTGACAAAAAAAAAAGAGAGACTAAGGAGAAGACCAGAATATGATTTTCTGGTCATTGAGTGGATGTTTCTCTTAGCTCAAGTATCTGTATTTTTCTAAAGAACAAGTCTATATTTTCAACACTGTATAGATTTTTTCTCCAACGGTCATCTGAGGAATAAAGAAACAAACCAAATTCAGGAAAAGACACCATATATCACATCTGATCCATGATGTTTTCTTAACGCACCGATCCCACATATATTATTAATTTAATTACAAATATTCTCTTAATCTTTCTACTTTATCCATCAATTTTCCAGTTCATATTGACATTTTTACATTTAGTATTCGTACATTTTATGCTGCAAGAATATATGACGATTAGTTTCAGAAAGAAAAAAAAAAAAAGTGTAAACCAATTAGAAGAGAAAAAAGATTCAGGAAAAAGAAAGAGTAGTGTTTAGTTACAAACCTGTCTCGATGAGTATTTTTTGAAGTTACTTCCTAAAAGAACATAATAAATTCTCCAGGATACCCTAACAGAAGATAATGAAAATAGTAGTAATATATAACACACGACGATTATAAAAATATAAATTACATTCACCATCACAAAACCTAGACGTAGAGTTAAAACACTCCGAGAATGATCTCTGGCCCCCAAGTAGTTTCTTTTGTTCTGTCTTGGATTCAAAGTCAGTGTATGGAATCTATGTTATTGCTTAGCTCTTCCAGCTTCTTCATTCTCATCTTTTCGCTTTCTCCCACCAACTGTGAATCATTCGTTTCAAAGACTCGTAAGTCAAGAGTACAAATCAGAGTATATAATCAACAAAGATCAGAGCGTGACGGGTTTGATGAATATGTCCAGTTTGCAGACAAGAAGATATGTGAAAAACAGGCACGAATGATCTGTAACTAGCACAAAGAGATGTCTAAGTTCGAGTGTGGATGAACTAATTCTGCAAACTAAAATCAAGACTCACAGATATCTCTAGATAAACATATAGACTGGTCAAAGAAATGAACTAGAAAACTGAATCTGCAAGATCATACAGGCAAGGTTAATGTGAAAAAAACTGACAATACAGAACCATAAACCAGAGAGGAAGAGAATAACAACTAGAACAGTTGAACCAAGCATTCAAACACGACCTACGATTACTATATGCAACAAAAAAAAAAGGATAGGATTTTGTTGTGTTGACTAACCTCCATTAGCTTGGTGATTAGCTGCACCTTCTCCCTGTTCTTTTCGTTGAATGCTTCAAGAGCTTCTTTGTACTCTCGTTCCTGCACAAGATTAGCATCTTATAACTCAACCAGACATATATTCTGGATATGGGTTAATGGGTGTATTGGCCTTACTTTTTTCTGAACTGTATGACCCAATGGCTTTAATTCTTTGTTGACAGAATCAATCTTCTTCCTTACCGAAGCAACTTCTTTCCTCATGGGGTCAGCTAAACCTTCAAGTTCCTGATATAACCATTGAGCTTGTTGGTCATCAAACATAACATCACCCAGAAGAAGCAAATGATTCTTTTAAAAAAAAAAGGAAAGAGCTTTGATCCACAGAGCTCATCTTTTACCAAATGGGTTTTGACAATTACTGCTACCAAAATGTGGAAACACCCAGAAAATGGAAAGAAATTAAAACCTTAATTCTTGATCCTGAAAATTACCCAGAAGGAGAAAATCGTTTCTTTCACAAAAACTTAATCAAGAGAGCAAATGGGTTTCACAATTTAATCTAAAATTTCGCAACCTAGAAAATTAAAAAACCCCAGAAAACAAGACTAAATCGAGCTTCTCGTGCTATTGATCACTTAAACCCTAATCCCAACACAAAAGCTCCAAATTTTCTTACGTTACGGAACAAATCACACAAACCCCAAAAGAAAAGCATAATTCTTTTCGTTCAATGCAATTGTCAGATCTTAAAATTTCCCCCTAAACATGAATTAGAACCATATACTTTACTGTATAAAAACCCCCAAATGTTCAATTTTAGATTTATTTATACAAGAAACCAAAATTCAAGCACAATTCTCAAAAAAAAAATTATAAATAAGATTATGATAAGGTTGATGATAAGTATATATACCTCACGGATCAAAGCGAGACGTTTAGTTTCTTCTTCGACACGACCAAGCTGAGCTTGAACCCTTTCTCTAATCTCCATCTTCTTCTTCTCGATCTCCTCTTCTTTCGCTCTGAAAGCCGACAAAGCCGTCCTTGACATCTCTTCGTCTTCCTTCGACATTTGGCTGCTGAAACTCATACTTACCGACAGCTGAGCTCCTAATTGTCGGCTGTGCACCGCCGGAGCCACCGTCGGCTGAGAAGACGTCTCTATTGCCTGCATCTCCTTCATTTACTATTCGCTTCTTCTAAACTAAAATCCCTTTAGCTCGATCTCTCTCTGTCTCTTTGTCTCTATGTGGTTCTAGGTTCTTCTGTGGTAGAGAGAAAATGGATACTGAGCTTTCTTTTTGATCCCAGAAAATAGTGCTGTGTGATATGAACATGTATAATAAAGATAATTAAAAAATCAGGATATAACGGGAACTTTTTAAAATATATAATATTGAAACGTATAATAAAACAAGATAACTGGGAAAAAAGGATCTATTAGGTGAAATTACCTAACTGCCACCAACAACCGATAAAGATGGAGAAATGATTTTTTTTTTGGATTCGATTGTTTTAAAAATAAAAAATAAAAGGAGGTCTAGAAAATAAAGGAAAAAGCGAGGAGATTCTGATTTGTAACCGTTAATCTTCAGACTTTCTATGATAGCCGTTGGATCTTTGATCCGATGAAAGGAATCAAAACGGGTGACCCGTAGAATCCGGAGACAGCTCGTTACAAATCATCAGCCGTGGCGTCTAAACCGTAAAATACCGGACCAAACTAAACCAGTATCTTAATTCTGGTTTTGCATTGGTCCATACCGAGAGTTATGAAATTATCGTATTGTGAAATTTGTGATATTTTTTTTTTTTTTTTTTTTTTTTTTTTTTTTTTTTTTTTTGTTTTTTTTTTTTTTAATAATAATATATATATAATTAAACCGACCCAAACCGGGGATCGAACCGGGCTTACATGCGAAATTACCAGAAGTAAAAGAAGACCTAAATAACCGGGAAGAGCCACTAAACCGAGCCTAACCAAACGTGAAAATAAACCGAACGACAGCTAGGTACCCTACCCAGATCCGCCGCCGCCCACCGTCGACTTAGATCCGGCGAAGAATCGCGGCGCACTACCTTGGGCTTCCGACCGGCGTGGAGAGTCGACTCCAGCCGGCGTTCCATCCTCGGAGGACCGACCCATCTCGCCTTCTCCCGGCGGAAGCAGTTTCTCCGAGCAGATCCCACGGACTTTCCGGCAAGACCAGCCGAGGCTAGTCTCCTCGCCGATTCTCCCACGCGGTTCGCCTCCGGTTCTATAGCCTATCTTCTCCAGTCGTCTCCAGACCGCGCCTCACCGTTGGGAAGAGGCTCCTCCGCAGACTTCGAGAAGCGACCGGAGTCTCCTCAACAGACATCGCCCTCTATTCTCCGGAGTCGCCTTGGTCAGCTCCACCTCCGCGAACCTCCTCCGCACGCCTCGCTACCCCAACAAACTCCTCTCCGACAGCCCCTTCGAACTCTGGCCCAGATCTAGAAAGCCCTCTTCCTCCTCCGCGAGCGCTCCGACCGCCGCATGTCCTCTCAGCCGCACCAGAACTCCCGACTAACAGAGGTCCGTTGAATCGCCTAGATCTCGCCGTCTCAGCTTCGCCGACGAGGAATCTCCACCACGCTAAGCCGGAGAGAGGCGACTGAGACATCTTCTGCTAACTCGCTGCACCACGGTTCAACTTAACGCACAAAACCAAGAGAGATGGTCTTCTCCGGCGAAGAAAGAGATGCCGGAGAGACAGAGTTTTATCGGTGGCGATATTTCCTAGGGAGAAAAAGTCTTTTTTTTTTTACTTGGAACGATTGTCCTGGTCGTGATATTGTCTTGCTGTTAGTATATGATGTATAGTGTATACCATTGGGTTGTTTTTCCATTAACCTCATTTATTTTATATCCTACCATTATTGTTAGAGTCAAGATTAGCACTTTCCTAAAGAGGCCTATTCATGAGTTTAGGCCGGCCCAGAAGGGAAAGTCGGCGACAAAGCCCAAGGCGGTAAAACTAGGTTAAACCGAACTCGGGCTAAACCGGCTTTCATTTAGGGTTTGGAAGGTGTCTAGTCCAAGGGCGACGTACGATAAAGTCGGCAAAAGGGAATATTCCATATCAAGGCATAGCCGAGTTATTAGGAAATATTCGTAATTATCTCGTACTTTCCTTTTATTAATAAACCGACTTGTAACCCTATATAAGGGAACCCCGACATTCAATGAAAGATACGTTTTTCTTAATATTTTCGGCTTGAGAGACTTTAGAGCGACTTCTGACCTAAAATCTCTCCGGCGACTTTCTAACCATTCTTCACCGGCTTCCATCTCGGAAACGCCGGCTTACAAACCCTAATTTCCCAAATCTCACCGTGTTCTTAAATTCTTCTTTTAGAATCCCTAATTCCAAACCCTAAAACTCTTTCTATCTTTATATAGACCGAGTTGAGATCTTACAATTGGCGCCGACTGTGGGGATTTCTAAGAGAAATTTCTGAAACGAGATGTCGGGAAACGGTAACGAAACAGATTCGGAAAACCCTAAGGTTGACCTAAGCGACCATGAGGGAAGTGATTACAACCAGAGTGATCACGAAGACGATGCGGCCAAAGGCGGCAAGCAGCCGCGAAACACCGCCAAGACCAAAGCTCGGGATGACGGCAAACATGCCCCGTCACTCAGCGAAACAGAGGCTCAAATCGAGCAAGACAAGACCTTAGCCACTCTAATGGCCAAGATCGAGTCACAGAACGACTTGATCAAAACGTTCTCAAAGAAAGTCGACCTACTGCAGACAGAGCAAGCAAAAATCCTTTCAGGACAACGGTCGAGAAAACCCAGGAGAGAGGTGCCTTCAAAGGTGAAAGACAAAGTCGCTAGACGACTGGTCTATAGCACATCTGAGGAAAGCCACCATGAACAGAGCCATAGCAGCGAATCCAGGAGCAACCCGCGTAAGGAAAGCGACAAGGATACTCGCGAGCGGAGCTCACATCGGAGGGAAGGTTCTGAAAGACCCAAACGGAGCGAAAGTCAGAGACATAACAACCAAAGTGATGAGAGGTATTCACCCGACAGAGAGGAACATACCAGTCACCAGACACGGGACGTGCACCACAGACGAAATTCGCGACGTGAGAATGGCTCGCACCGAGACAACTATCGCCGCGAGCGAGGTATGTCATACGAGAAAACTCACGGAGCGTCTATTCGCGGAGCAAGTCGCAACCATGTCGAAAAACAACTGATTGAGCTCAAAGACACCCTAAAAGAATTAAAAGGGGAGGTCCATGGCGTGAAGGGGTCCGCACCCGAGATAGACCGAATCATCGAGGAAACTCGTAGGACTCCCTTCACCTCGCGCATCACGAACACATATATCAGGCAAAGAGAGAAGCTCAGGCTACCGATGTATGACGGCACCAAAGATCCAGCGACCCATCTCACAACGTTCAAAATCATGGCGGCAAAGGCACGGTTCTCATCAAGCGAGGAGCGCGACATCGGCTTCTGCCAACTATTCACCGAAACCCTGGAAGGAGACGCGCTAAACTGGTTCTCCCGTCTTCCATCCAAGTCAATCGACAGCTTCTCGGACCTCACATGGGCGTTCGTAAGGCATCACTTTGCCTACATTCGTAAAGACACTTCGCTAAGCGCGTTGATGTCGATGACGCAAGAGAAGAAGGAAACCTTGAAAGATTTCGTAGAAAGGTTCAGGGCGGTGATGACACGAGCTGAGGCACCAGATAAGTTCACTATCGCAGCCCTGACAAACGCCGTCTGGCACGAATCACCATTTTACCAAGATTTAGTCATCAACCCGCCACTAACCATCGAGGACGCACTTCATCGGGCAAACAAATTCGTGGAATTGGAGGAGAAGAAGGTCGCATTGGCAAAGAGATTCGGTCCTGGCAAGCAGGCAGATAAGAAGGAGGAAAGAGAACCCAGGCAGCATTACGACGGTAAAAGCGCCAAAACAATGGTTGTGGACGGCGCCGACAAATCCCGGTCATCAAAGCCGTGGAATAAAAGAGGGAAAGAGGCGAATAAGGCGCAAGCAGCCTCCGCTACGGGGGACAAGTACTGTGAATACCATCAAGCTACGTCGCACGACACGGCTGAATGTCGGAATCTCAGAAACGCACTCTATTCCCGACTTTCCAATGAAGAAATCAAGGCGGCCATCGAAAGGTTGAAGAAGGAAGAATCGGGACAGAAGGAAGACAAAGCCGACGAGCAGGCTCCCAAGCAAGATAAACCGCCACGGCGTATCAAAAGCATAGCTTTGAAACGTAACCATGAAGAAGAAGAGGAGGACGACGAAGAAGAAACCCCCAAGACCATCCGAAGAATCAACATGATCATGGGTGGTCTAATCTCCGTAAATGACTCAGTCAGGTCAATCAAGGTCTATGAACGCCTAGCATTGGCCGCGCAAAAGTCGCCTCAACCAATCCTATCAGACGATCCGCCCGTCATCTTTACCGACCAGGACCTCTATGGAACTCACTACCCTCATAACGACCCGCTGGTGGTTGAGCTTCTGATCGGAAGTTGCCAAGTATCTCGAATACTGGTGGACACCGGGAGCTCGATAGATTTAATTTTCCTAGATACACTCAAGAAGATGGACATTAAGGAGGAGGATATCAAGCAGAAGGCCAAGCCGCTCACCGGGTTCACAAGTGAGACGACGTACACAATTGGAACGATCAAGTTGCCTGTCTTCGCAGGAGGAGTTAACAGATTGGTGAGGTTTCACGTCATTGACAAGCCAACCATCTATAACGTGATCCTTGGAACTCCATGGCTATATAGCATGAAGGCGGTATCCTCGACGTACCATCAATGTCTGAAATTCCCGACACCTAAAGGAATCCAGACAGTCAAAGGATGCCAGAGCGCAAGTCGGTCGTGTTTCGCGAGAGAACATAAGATCAGGGTGCCTTCCTGCATGATCAACACAGAACACGGAAGAAAAGGACCAGAGAAAGAACTAATCCAGCAAGTCATCATTGACGAATCAGATGCAAGCAAGTGTGTGGGCATTGGCGCAGGATTACCGGACGACATCAAAGAGGAACTGATCACCTTCCTACAGCAAAACGTTACAACGTTTGCATGGACAATGAAGGATATGAAGGGTATCAACCCAACCATTACAACTCACGAGTTGAATGTCGATCCGACTTACAAGCCAGTCAAGCAAAAGAGGCGAAAACTCGGCCCAGAAAGAGCTAAAGCAGTCAACGATGAAGTAGAGAAGCTACTCGAAGCCGGTTCAATCCAAGAAGTCAAATATCCTGACTGGCTGGCCAATCCAGTGGTCGTGAAGAAGAAAAACGGGAAGTGGAGAGTGTGTGTCGATTTCACGGATCTCAACAAAGCTTGCCCCAAGGATAGTTTCCCGCTGCCGCACATCGACCGACTTGTTGAGGCGACGGCCGGGAACGAACTGCTATCGTTCATGGATGCGTTCTCAGGGTATAACCAAATCCTCATGAACCCAGACGACATAGAAAAGACGGCCTTCATCACTGAACGAGGCACGTATTGCTACAAAGTCATGCCTTTCGGCCTCAAAAACGCCGGCGCCACCTACCAGCGGCTGGTAAACCGGATGTTTGCAGGGCAAATTGGTGCAACAATGGAAGTTTATATCGACGACATGCTAGTCAAGTCTCTGATTGCCTCTCAGCATGTCGGTCATCTAAAGGAATGTTTCAACATCCTTAACCGATACGGCATGAAACTTAATCCAACTAAGTGTACATTTGGGGTGACATCGGGAGAGTTCCTAGGATACGTGGTGACTCAGAGAGGAATAGAAGCTAATCCAAAGCAGATCACAGCCATAATCGACTTACCATCTCCCAAGAACACTCGAGAGGTACAACGCCTCACTGGCCGCATAGCCGCCTTGAACAGGTTTATATCCCGGTCAACGGATAAATGTCTGCCTTTTTACGAGCTCCTACGAGGGAACAAAAGATTCGTGTGGGACGAGAAGTGTCAAGAAGCCTTCATCCAACTCAAGTACTACTTGTCGAACCCGCTGATACTGTCTAAACCCGAGAATGGCGAGACATTGCTGCTTTACATCGCCGTTTCAACAACAACAGTGAGTGGCGTGCTAGTTCGGGAAGATCGAGGAGAACAGAAGCCGATCTTCTACGTCAGAAAAACAATGAACGGAGCCGAAACCAGGTATCCTGCAATGGAAAAACTGGCTTTCGCAGTCGTCATCTCGGCACGGAAGCTGCGACCATATTTTCAGTCACATCTGATTGCTGTATTAAGCAGTCAACCTCTTCGAACGATACTTCATAGCCCGGGACAGTCTGGTCGTGTAGCCAAGTGGGCAATAGAGTTAAGTGAGTACGACATCGAGTACAGGAACAGGACAACCGCCAAATCGCAGGTAATAGCTGATTTCCTTGTCGAATTATCACCTGAACTGGATGTCGGTACCGAGACAGAAGACAAAAATTGGAAACTGTTCGTTGACGGGGCTTCATCTAAAAAAGGAGCCGGGATAGGGATACGTCTCATATCACCAACCGGCGAGATATTAGAGCAGTCATTCAAACTAGGTTTCACGGCTTCTAACAACACAGCCGTGTACGAAGCTTTGTTAGCCGGTCTCAGACTAGCCAGGGAAATCGGAGTACGACACCTCTTGGCCCACTGTGATTCCATGCTTGTAGCCAACCAGATCAAAGGCGACTACGAAGCTAAAAATGAACGAATGGAGGCTTATCGAAAGACGGCGTTGGAACTCACCAGTTCCTTCGAATTCTTCGACATTGTCCAGATACCAAGAAAGGAGAATGCCCCGGCAGATGCACTTGCGTCGCTGGCATCTAATCCCAATCTCTGTCGACGGATCCCGGTAGAAACGATCCACGAGCCAAGCATCCCGCCCCCTGAGAGCAATCAGGAAGAAACTGAAGAAATGATCCTGAGTGATAAGGACGACATGTGCTACAATATTCAAGCAAAGGGCATAGACCTCATCGCTGTCCTAACCGGCGACAACAAAGACTGGCGACTTCCGATAAGAGCATACCTGACGGTAGGGAAGCTCCCAGAAGATAAATGGGAAGCGCGACGACTTAAAGTCAAAAGCGCGCGATACACTATACATGAAGGTATCCTCTACAAGTATTCTGCTAACAAAATCCTCCTCAGATGCATAAATGGAGACGAAGTAAGTCGGGTTCTCGAAGAAACGCACTCTGGAGCATGCGGAAACCACTCCGGAGGCAGATCTCTCGCCCTCAAAATCAAGTTGAATGGTCACTATTGGCCGACTATGATAACCGACTGCGAGACCTATTCTAACAAGTGTGAAAAGTGCCAGCGACATGTGCCATTCATACATCGACCTACAGAGCTACTCACAACGTCAACTGCGGCTTACCCATTCATGAGATGGGCAATGGACATCGTCGGACCATTACCGTTATCCAATCAAAGACGTTTTCTACTCATTATGACCGACTACTTCACAAAGTGGGTAGAGGCCAAGGCTTACGTCGCCATCCACGATGTCCAGGTTCAAAATTTCGTCTGGAAATATATAATATGTCGTTTTGGGCTACCTTATGAGATCGTCACAGACAACGGATCGCAATTCATCTCGAAAGTATTCGAAGGATTCTGCAAGAAGTGGGATATACGCCTTAGCAAGTCGACACCAAGGTATCCTCAGGGGAATGGCCAAGCCGAAGCTACAAATAAAACCATCATTGCCGGCATCAAAAAACGCCTTGAAAGCAAAAAAGGAGTTTGGGCAGATGAGTTAGACGGAGTCCTCTGGTCGCATAGAACGACACCCCGCAGTGCAACAGGAGCCACCCCATTTTCCTTAGCCTTTGGCGTGGAAGCAATGGTACCGGCAGAAGCTAACATTTACACTCTCCGCCGCTCTCTCATGCCGCACCATACTGAAATCAACGAAAAGATGCTAATCCAGGCTCTCGACACCTTAGAGGAAGAACGGGATCGAGCCCTACTCAGGATTCAAAACTACCAACAGCTCGCAGCTCGGTACTACAACCAGAAAGTCAAAGAACGCCATTTTCAAGTCGGTGACTTCGTCCTCCGCAAAGTTTACGAAAACACCAAGGAGCGAAGAGCAGGGAAACTCGGGGCGAAATGGGAAGGACCCTACAAAGTCACCAAAGTCGTCAAACCAGGAGTCTACGAGCTTGAGTCAACGAAAGGCAAGGCTTTACCTCGATCCTGGAACTCGGCAAGCCTGAAGGAGTACCACTAAGACGGCAAGGCGCCTAAAAAAAATATATATATACATATATATATATATATATATATATTATTATGTACTAAGAACTACGAGTGACTTGATTCTTCCTCGGAGGATACGTAGGCAGCCTTTACCGGCACAGTCACAAAATCTAATAAAAACCTTATTTTTCAGATAACCGTCTTGAAAGAGAAGCAAAGCCAAAAATCAGGTAAGTCCTTTCATTAATATTCAAATATTTGATAGTACTAAAAAGGAGCCGAGTATCAACTCGCAAAAAGCCGAGTATCGACTCGCAAAAAGCTGAGTATCAACTCGCAAAAAGCCGAGTATCAACTCGCAAAAAGACGAGCAAACGACTCGCATCATTAGCATCACGCCTCCTGGCCAGGGGCGTGGTCTTCCTTGCGCACGAGGTGCACATCGTGGTAAGGAAAAGCCGGGATCCGTCCCGCAAATTCTCAGCGGTGGGTGATAACAAATAAGTCGAGCACAGCATCGCACATTCCCCCACCCTATGAATAAAAGCCGAGCACTAGTAAGCCTCGCAAACCGCCTGATGGCAAGAGTCGCTAAAATCATTTAGAGTTTGACGACAAGCCTAATACGAGATTAGTCTGACTATTCCAAGTCACTAAATCGTCTAAGGATAAACTTTTAAATACGAGATTAGTCCGACTACTAGAGAATCCACTAATTCGCCGATTTGACGGCAAGCTTTAGTAAGTTGGTGGCGCGTTTGAATATTTTGATCTAAGAGTCGCTACAAGTTTAAATACAGTAGCCCGACCTGGTCGCATATCCCAATTATTATTGCTAAAGTTTAGTAAAAGCTTTAAAGATAGAATGATTCTAATCGCTATCAAGCTTAAAACAAACTTAATGCAAAATAACGATTCAACCAAAAAGATAAGAGTTTGCAAATATAAATAAAAGTTATTACAAAACCAATACAAAATAAATACTAAAGATATTTGACGACTTCTCAAGGCCCGCCGTCCGCAGCTGAAATGTATGTCCGAACAGACTGGACAAGATCGGCCGGAACCGCCTCCGGGATAATGCCGACATTTGTCCCAAATTGGTCGACATGCCGCGGGACAGAAGGAGGAGAATCGTGAGAACGGTCAAGGAGCGGATGATGAATAGGTGAGAGCACAAATGTAAGCTCCTCCTTCGTCACAACGTCCAGGTTATCCAACTCCGCATCCGCCGCGACCTCATCAGCGGCTATCTGTTCCAGAACAGCTTGAGGAACCGACACGCCCTGCCCGCTAAGTTTCTCCAGATATTTCTTAAGACCGGAAATCTGAGCCTGCTTGACCTGCATCGCAACAGCGGTTTCTTGGTCATCGATATAGCGTTGGATGAGGTCGAAATGGGTCTGCGCCTTCGTCCTAGCAGCAGCCTCGACTCTCTCCCGCTCCTTTTGAACCAGGTCAAGACAAGACTTCTGCAGCTGTTTTCTCTCCAGCTGAAATTTGGTGGAATCGGCTTTTGACTTCTCTTCAGCCTCCTTCAATTTTCCTTCCAGAACCAGGTTGCTCGCCGCCAAAACCTTCTTCTCTTCCTTGATCTTCTTTAGAAGATCATCCCGCTTGGTAACCGCGTCAGCCAGTTTCTTTTGGGCCCAGGAACTCTCCAAAGCCACACGGTTCGAAGCCGCGATCATCTGAAAAACAGCAAAGGTCGTTTAAAAGAAGAAGGGATGTCGTTTTAACAAAAAAAGAAATTCTAGTATCGAAAAACCTACCGTCGCCTCAGCATGCTTTAGCCTGACGATGGCATCAGAGTGAGGCAATTCCTCTAAAACTGGCCAATCTGATTCATTACCCCTCACGCATGTCAGCATATCGAAACAAGCTCGGGGGTTGTTGATGAAAGGAACCTCGCTCTCATATTGATAAGTGAAGTTATGGATTGAAGGGCGCACTTCCCCTTCTTTCACCTCGCGCCGTGGTCGCACCAGGACGAGTTCCTTGTTAGACTCAAAAGGCTTAGAACTGCCAGACGAGTCGGGAACGGTCCCCTTGAACTTGTAAAAACGCTGCCACGGGTCCTTTTGTTTAGCAGGCTCATTGACGGGCGCCACCTCCTTAGAAGTATCCTGAGCTGATTTGCCGGTCTTCGACGCCTTTGCCGGTTTATCTTGAACCGACTTATCATCAGCAGGTCTCTTCCGTGACGGAACCTTAGGCGGAAGGGAAGGGGAGTTTGCCGCTCGAGCCAAGGTTTTCTCACCAAGCTGGTTGCCGACTGAAGCCGAAGAAGGCGTGTCCGTCCCTTTTGACGACTTGGCAGAAGAAGACGGTTGGGATGAAATCTCCTTGGAATAATCAACAGAACTGATTCGCTGCACCTTGCCCATTTTCCCAGGTTTCACGAGTTGCTCAGGAGTGACCTTCACCGTGGTATTCCACTTCACTAGAGAGATAAAAAAAAACAAGTCTTAAAAAAAGAGAGAAGGAATCGCAATGACGAGTTACGCTCAAAAAGAAACTGACCTTTGGAGATTTGCGGAAGCGTCTTGGTTATGCGATCCCGGGAGAGATCCGACCACTTGTGAAGGCCGAGAGATTGGATCTTTTCAAGAATTGAGAAGTAGTTGTCGGGGTACGGCTTGAACAACGGATAATGCACTGCAACAAAAAAAAAATTTGAGTAAATCATCACATGCAAATGACGGCAAATTTAGAACGACATCTACCAAGATATGTGTTCCAAGAAGTCCTGACGAGTTCCCTGTGCTCATCAGGGACGACTAATGAGGAAATTTCAACAAAGAAATAATTTCTCTGCCAATTATTAATTTTCTTAGGGGCATCTGTCAGTATACGATGGCCACTTTTGAACTTCACTGCATAGCACCCCGGGCTGGAACACATAGCATTGATCGACGTCATTTCTTCAAAAACACTCGCAGTAATTGTAACGCCGGCTTCAGCACCTAGCATTAAGAGACCGACCATATGGCGCACCGCGACGGCCGAAAGCTGGGAAATGGCGATCTCGCGACGAAAGCAGTACGAAACTAGCAAGTCGGGCAACGGAAACCAACAGCGACAACCGCCAGACTTGGTGTTCATAAAAAATGATTCGTACACGGTCATATAGCCGGGCGGAGGCGTCCAAGGACGGTCGAGCGGAAAGGGTATAATAACCTTAATCGCCGGATCTGCTCCACAACCACGAAGCGAAGATCTAACCGTCTCTGCAGTAGATCGAGTCCCGAAAACATTACCATATAGCTCTCTCGGTTCGACAGGCAACACAGGAGAAGAGACGTCTTCGTGGGAAACATCTTGGTCGGTACCAACCGCGTCCTCGTCTCGAAGCTGCGGGACGGTAAAAATTTCTCGGCCCGAAGTCTCAGCAGCAGCTTGGTGTGACGACTCGCAGCGAAGCCTGAACTCTTCAATCTCAGAACGAGCAGGACGGCTATCCAAGCCGGACGAAGCATTTGAAGAAGTAGAAGCGGATGGACGACTTAATGAATCATCCGCAGAAGATACCGAAACAACTTCTTTATCTTTTCCCGTTGAACAGCGGATCAAAGACATGATTTTCGGAAGAACAGAAGATGAACGCAACAAAAAGTAATGCTTCGATCTAAAAATCCTAAGAACACAAGGCGGAGCGACGGCGGAAATATGGCCGGAAAATAAATAAGACAGAGAGAAGATTACCTCTTGAAACTTCTCCACTTGAGCGAAATGAGAAAAATGAAGTATGAGGGAACTATTTATAGCAAAATGACGGCGCAGGAACCAAGGCGCATCGTTACCTAGGTGACGCTTCGTATGTTGCACCTACCCAGTAATTGAACCGAGAATCAATTCCGGTTCCGACGGGTCATTAATGGTTTTCAAAACCGGTTCGTTCGATTTCATCATTCTAGGCCAAGTTTGGACCAGCCCAATAAAAATAGTAATATGGGCCGAAATAGCGACGTACCTCGATAAACGACAGATATGGGCCAAACCGAAATCATATCATAAACCATGAGTTAACTCCTCGTAATGACGACTTGAGTACAAGTCGCCACACGGGGGGGGGGGGGGGGCTTATTGTTAGAGTCAAGATTAGCACTTTCCTAAAGAGGCCTATTCATGAGTTTAGGCCGGCCCAGAAGGGAAAGTCGGCGACAAAGCCCAAGGCGGTAAAACTAGGTTAAACCGAACTCGGGCTAAACCGGCTTTCATTAGGGTTTGGAAGGTGTCTAGTCCAAGGGCGCTGTACGATAAAGTCGGCAAAAGGGAATATTCCATATCAAGGCATAGCCGAGTTATTAGGAAATATTCGTAATTATCTCGTACTTTCCTTTTATTAATAAACCGACTTGTAACCCTATATAAGGGAACCCCGACATTCAATGAAAGATACGTTTTTCTTAATATTTTCGGCTTGAGAGACTTTAGAGCGACTTCTGACCTAAAATCTCTCCGGCGACTTTCTAACCATTCTTCACCGGCTTCCATCTCGGAAACGCCGGCTTACAAACCCTAATTTCCCAAATCTCACCGTGTTCTTAAATTCTTCTTTTAGAATCCCTAATTCCAAACCCTAAAACTCTTTCTATCTTTAGATAGACCGAGTTGAGATCTTACAATTATACAAGTTTTTACATATGAAAAAACTGCTCTCTTAGTCAAACTTTTTTTGAATTTTTATAGCTTATATACGTTTTATCCGTACATTTTTGTAATGACTAGAATTAAACTTCTATTACTAACAAGTGAAACCGATGTGTTAATGTAAATCTCTGTGTGAACAAGTATTGGATTTAATAAATTCATTTTCAAGTAAAAAATCGCGATAATATGTAATGTAAAGTTGTTGACAAAAAATAATGTAATGTAAAGTTTGCTTTTGTCAAAGTTAAAACAGATCCACTAATTGTGATCAAAGGAAACAAAATGGAAAATCAAAATATATTTATTTTGGTCGTTAACAAAAAAAAATATATTTTGGTAAACTTCAGGTACTCAATAAATTCTTCTGCTGATTAATTTGCTATTATAATTCGTTTAAAAAAATATATTATTAGGAAGAAAAAAAAAAAAAAAAAGAGGAGAAACGTAAATGCGAAGGCAAAGGGCAGTAGTAGCCAACTCAAGCAACGGCTTAAACTACGGGCCTTCGAAGCAAGAATCCTTCTTTTAATTTCCTTTATAACTTCTTTTTTGCTTCAATCTTTTTCTTTTCCTTAATGGAATTTAATTTTATTTCGGTGTGTATTATAAACTACTCCTATAAGCTAAGCCATCATCTCAAGATATATATAGTCACACTGTTTTAAATGGTGGGGTAATTCAATCTTGTCCTCATTAGGGAATTTGAAATTTGTTTGTCCCACAAATTAATACGAGAAAATATTGATTAGTAGATATTTTAATTATCAAGCATTCGTTAATAGATGAACTTAGGTTTTGTTGCTTTTCTAATAGATAGTTCGAAAGATAGCTTACCTACTAATAGACATAAAACCATATGTCTACTATTTCACATATTGTTTTGTCTTATAGTCTAATACTCGAATGCTTTGTTTTTCGTTCATTTATAACACTACTAGTTTAACATCAGTATGGTTCATATTTTGTGACTTCAGTCCGTTTTGAGTCGTTTTATTGGTGGCTGTTTTGGAATAAACTCGTTTGAAGCAAACCTAAATATACGGTGAGGATTGTGTCGATCTAAAACTCAGAGACGAGGCTGATCCTTCAGTCGACGTGTGCTTCTCTGCCGTCAAGGACCCACTACACCGGTGTTTTTGTTCGCGCATGCATCAGATTATCATTTGGCACCCATACTTTTGTTTTTAGATTATCAAGAATTCTTTTGTGGATCCCAACTTGTCCTTGGTTAGTAACATATAAGAAACTATAAACAACGTAATATACATTGCAAAAACCGCTAATTTTTTTATGTGTATGTGTTAATCAAATCAGCAAAACAAAACTTGAATCAAATAGTTTAGTTACATTTGGGTTGAAAGCGTTTGCAACGCATCAAAATAAGTACTACCTTTGCATGCTCCACTATTCAAATTTTAATACTATTCCCTATGTTTCACAATAAATATCATTTTAGATTTTCAATGAAATTTTTGATACAAATTATCTACTTTAATTTTAGTATTAACTAAAAAAAAATAAAAATATAAAATCAAACTAATTGTTAAAAATATAATATAATTTTAATATATATTTTAATTTGTATGAAAATGTCAAAATTACACTTATTATAAAATGGAGGGAAAAATAGCTATTAAGATTTTTTGTCCAAAATTTCTTAGTAGCTAGCTTAATACTCCTAAATGCGATGATTATGAATTTGATTGGAGCAAGAGGATATCGACTTTATACCTAATTACCAGCATCAGCACTAGTTAGAATTTAATGGTGTCACGAAATATGATCTGCTGTCTCTGATATTTTCAAATTATTTTAATTTTTAAATCAAACGACATATCATATGTTTGTATCCTTGTCCATGCCAGATGGTTTTATTACCGAATATTCTACTTAATTAGTTGTAATTATTAGGGGATTTTATTACTTTATGACGCAATATTCTTTAGTAGTGAACATGTTTATGTGGTCCTTATTCGAACATTGACTATAACAGTAGCCATAACGACGTTAGTTTTAGTATCATAAATGTTTCACCTATGCGATTAATTACCATCATCGTAATTAAGGAAGACGAAATAAAACAAAACAATAATGATAGGGCTCATGTGGACGAAGAAGAAAGGTGGGAAGTATCTTTGTGTTTTGGCAGTTACGCTAATCCAACTGACATCCCCATAGATTCTGGTCCCTTTGAAACCATTCTTGTCACATATGCAATTTTTCTTTAAAATACTGTTCACAAGCCATAGATACCAACCTTGTTTGGAAATACGCTAGGCGCTGTACGCGCAGCCGATGTGGGCCTAGCGATTTAACCAAAACGCGGGGTAAAATCGGGGTATACGCGGGGCGGAATTTTATATATTTATTTAATATTTTAAACAATTTTTTCCTTTAATAGTAGTATAATACAACAAATTTGTAAAATGTTTTCATGCAAACGTTCATAAAAAAAATTATAACATATATTGTTATTTTCCCAATACACATCTAAAATATATAGTCATGAAACAGAAGACAGAGGAACTAACACAAATAAATAAATGTTAAGGATGATCCAATGTTTTACCAATATATATATATATATATATATATTTTTTCATTCCCAAGAAAAACAAGCGAGTCAAATTTATAGTAACTATTTATAGTTTAATATTTTACTAAGCTTTTTTAAAAAGGTCGCTTACGTAAGCAAAATAATTGGGCTTAAATCACAACAGGCCCAACGTATAATCCATTTACTCGCCGACTTGTAACTTACGCGGACGATTAATATGAGTATGCGGTCAGCCGATTTACTCTGCCGGATTGGAGAAAATCGCAGCGGCACACTGGCGACTCACGTTTTTCCGGGCGCCTAGGCGGCTAGGCGCCCGCGTTTTCGAACAGGGGATACCAACTATATAGTGTAAAATCTGAAATTATCTTTTTGTCAACTTAAAACTTCATTAAATATATTTAAATCTATAAATCCGCAAAAGACAAAACATTTTAACAATACAAAGCAGAAAGACGACAAGATGTAACGAAATCAAAGTCCACAAAAAGACGGCAAAATCCAAACAGAAAATATAAACCCGAACAAAGCAATAGAATCGAAACAAACTAAACAATATTTATTAAGAGCTTGAAATTTCAAAAATCACGAAGAATGAAAAAACCGAGACAAAGCAACATACGCAAGAAGTTTATAATTAACTAATTAATCACACATGAAAATCTATAACCTAACTATTTAAATTTCACTTAGAAAATCTAGATCAGGAACTATACATTTTCGTTAGGGTTAACTAATAAGTGAAAATTTAATTAGTTCAATTTTTGTTAAAATACGAATATATAGAAAATAGTCAAAGGAGTGTCTAGTATATATTCTGAAACTCTCTCTGGTTTTGTACCAAAAGAATCTACACATATAATATTGTCGTACTCGTAATTAGGGAAATCTTGTGGCAGTTAATATTTTAATACTATTTTCTAATTACATATATACACACAAAGACAATCCTTCAGCTGAACAACTAGATTGTGTTTCAAACAAACCATATTTAAAACTGAAGGTTATGCACACAACATCAAAATTGTCCAATTCACACCTAACATACCAACATAATTTTCTATAATTACTAGAAAACGAATTACTAATTTTGTTAGGTTGGATGTTGCCAATTTGTTTTTGTTGTTTTTCTGTCAAGTTGGATATTTTTTGTTCTTATTGTTGCTTCTTTTATTGATTTGAATATTTATACTCGCAAAAAAAAATCAGTTGGTTGTACTGAAATTTAGATGTAAGTGATTATAAATATGGTTATAATTTAACCCAAAAAAGTTTAAAGTTGTTTATACTAAAATTTCAGAAGTGATTTCGTTCAAATAATGGATTAATTTCTCATGATCTTACAAATCAACACAGAATCAAGTTTCTTATTGATACATTCTGAAATCATGCCAAGCTTATTAAAAACTTAATTATAAAATCCTAAATGTATATACACTTAAGACTTGGGAAAATTTTCATATTATTATTACAAATTCGATACACGTGAACCAACGGAAGGTAAATAGAGTTGTCGTTATTATTATACTGAAAATTAAGTAAGCAAGCAAGCAAGCAAGCAAGCATTTGTTTGCACATTTCTGACAACTCCTTTTCTTATCTGTCTGTCTTTTCTTTTCCTTTCAGTTTGGGTCCATTTCTCTCCTTTGCTGGATCCGAGGGTAAAGAAGGAAACATAAACTTGATTATATTCGTAATTTTAACATTTTTAAAAGCAATAAATCTTTTCTTTTTCTATAATGTTCGAACTCAAGTGGTGGTATACCTTTCTTCCAAAAGTTATGTGCGGCCAAGAGCATATCACCCACCCTTGGTCATCTTTGCTTTACTGAATCGAGAGGCATTAATAAGTTTTGATATTTGGGCTTTTGAATGTTCAGAGGCCCATTATATTGCTGTGTGTCTGTCACTGCATGTTTCTTTTTAAAAGTTAGTTAAGATTTAACGGTAGCCTGCTATTATTTGTTTTGGAATGAAAATATACTTTGATAGTATTGATACAATGGATTAAGAAAAGAAACTTAATTTGTAATATTATCGGTGTCGCGGATAATCTTCTTAGAAGGAAGAACAATTGCAGCCAAAGGTTTATCATCGTATCCACCGCTTTCATCGATGATCAATCTCAAGCCATTGATGTGAAGTGCTCCGTGGTGACCACTAACTATAACAATCTGTTTATCATTCAGTTCCTGAAAACATTTGAAAATACTCAACAAGATCTTTAGATTATTATCAAAAGTTTTTGTTCCTTCCTTATAGATGTTTTATTGTACCTGTGGGATGTTCCAAACGTTTTTCCGGCCACTTAAAGGTTGTATTTTGGAGATGCTTGTGTCTTTAGCTCTCAAAAGCTTGAGCTGTTCGTTAACGCTCTTCCCTTTCTCCAAACCAGCGTGTACCGCAATCAACTTGCAATGCTTTAGCCCTTCCTCGGTTTCTATACAAATATCTTCCTGCAACAGAATCAACAAAATGGACATCCTTTGTCTGAATTAGCAAGGCTGCAACATTGATGATGAAACAAAGTCTCACATCGATAACCGGAGAATTAACAAACTAATCTAAAATAGTTTAAGATTAGTCCACTAATAAGACTACAACTTTGTTAATAAAACTAAGTCCCACATGAAAATTGAAGAATAAATAAACTACTATATAAATATAAATGGTTAGGATTAATCTATTATTAATTGGTTTTGAGTTAGAAGTCCATAATAAACCGAATTTTAACAAACTTACTATACATTTTATCTGCAAAAATAGGCATTGACTTAAACAGACATAATCCAATCCTTTGTCGGAATTAGCAAGGCTGCAACTTTCTAATGGTGTTTATAAGAGATTTGATCAATAAGACCAAAGTTTATAAGCCATTACCTCTTCGTGGACCCAAACCATATTTCTCAAGAAATTCTTGTGACTCTCTGGTACAGCTTCCATCAAATCTATATAAAAAAAAATACAAAACAAAAACAAGTTTTAAACCAATACCAAAAAATCCCAAACATACTGATAATTAATATTGTTACACATGGATAATTTTTCACCAGAAGATCCATGAGGAACGTCATACGATTGAAAAGTCGTCCCAGCATCATAAATCGATCCAATATACTCAACTCCAATCGCGGAATCAAACTGAACCTTAATCTTACCACCCCATCTCCTACCTTGGAGATGCATATCCTCAAAGCCTTCACCTTTATACCATCCTTCTCTCACCTCGCTTTTCTCGAATTCATTCCACGTATCCTTCAACTCTGACCCATCTAAAGGACGAGGCAACAAACCCAGAAAACCAGCGAATGCGAAGTCGTGGTTTCCGGCAAGAAACACATGTGTCTGGTCGGGATGTTTTAACGGAAGCGAGATCAAGAAGTCAATGACTTGTCGAGTCTTTGGTCCACGATCGCAATAGTCGCCGAGGAAGATGACGAGAGATGAGCTGAAGTCTGATGGGCTGAGGGCGGATTGTAGATTGGACCAGATGCGGTTGAGTTTCAATATGTGTCCATGGATGTCTCCGATGCAGATCACGGTTCGTGGTTTTTGCGCCATTAGTCTCGTTTTCTTGAAATGATTGACTTTTGAAGCATGCAATGAATTCAGCGTATTGATATAGACGTTGAGAATATATATACCCGTTGAAAAATGTCGGAAGAGTATTGTTTGATAACTACCTGTAAGAGCACTTCCAACAAGAGTATCTAAGTAGGTTTCTTAAGATTAAAAAAATGAAAATAATCAAAAAGGAAGAAAGAGAATCACATGGGTTTCTTAGTAAGATACCCAAGGTTCTTATTTAAGAACTCTTGATATCTTCCTAAGAAACTCTTGTGGTATGTGTCTCTTTTCTATTGGTTTATATTTATTTTCAAACTAAATTTTAAATATACAACTAAAATAATAATATTATATTAATAAGAACCCCAAGATGAGTTTCTAACCATTGAGGATGCTCTAAAGCAATATAGTATTAAAATGTTTGAAGTATATAAAAAATCAACAGGTTAGCTGAGGTGGTTTGATAGTTAAACAGATTACAGACAGCAAGCAATGATATATTATTCGACTTTTTTTTGGTCAATAATTATTTATATGACTAAGCATTTTATGTTCTATATTTTAAACAAAGCTGTTGAATGACAAAAACAAAATAAAAGAGAGATGCCTTTTGGATGTGCATATTCACACGTTGCAATTGTATTATTTTTGACTAATCTTTTGAGTCAAATATTTTAAAAACTTTTATAACTGATATTTGTAACACTTTAAAAAAAAATAGACAGAACTTAAATGTTGTTTTTAACAAAAAAAATCACAACTTCAGTGTTCGCTTCAGAAAGCAGCATTTACAATGAGAAGTTCTTAATAAAATTAGTAGCACTAATATATATATAAAAATATAAAAGTAGAATAAAAAGAGAGATTCTCATTTAAAATCTTAGAGTTTTTGTTTGAGAACCTTAGAATTTATTACATAATATTATTTCAAAATTAAATTTTAATTTTTAATTAAATAAAATTAAAAATATTAAAAATTTATTGTTGAGAACTCTTTTTAACTAATGCTCTTAAAAGTGAAAACAGAGTAGAAACACACCTACGCAAAAGCTGGGTTTGAAACTTTTTCGATTACAAATGAGTATATCTAGATTGTGTAAGAGTATCCATGAATTTTACGGTCCTTATAATATGGACGAGCTGCTCTTGCTGAGACTTAGACCAGTGAGCTTGACTTGAAACTCTCTGTAATACAAACACAAGCAGATCTAGACAAACGTTACAAACACAACTGAGTGAAGAATTAGATACACCAACGGGAAGAACATTAAGTACTCTTAAATCAAAACGACTTTGAGATTTTCACGTAAAACCGAGTAAACGGATCTCCACCCTTCTTCGGACGGATGAAAGACATCCCAAAAGAAGGAAGTCTTTGGATCTTCACAAATAGTATACTTCTTCTCGCCCTTCTCGTCCACGTTTGAGCACGAGTCATTACTTGTAACCCCGACACAACACGGTTTTAACGGGTTCACAAACCTCGTGACCCCTGAACGATTCAAAAACTTATAAGACGATATATAAATGGATAAAAACTAGTCCTGAGATTTTAACCGAACCCAATTTGCCGAATTGAAAATTGGTTCGGTTCAGTTCCATTAGTTCAGTACGGTTATTTCGGTGGTACTGAAAAATATTTTCGGTTCAGTTCGGTTTGTCAAATTGAACGGTTAAGCAAATTTTTTTTATAAACCAAAATAAACCGATTTTAACTAAAATAATTAAAATTTCTGAACCGAACCGACCCGAATTAATCGAATATACCCAAAATTAATCGAATTAACCAAAATTGTCTGAACCAAATCGATCCGAATAACCGAATATACCCAAAAGAAACTGAACTAACCAAAATAACCGAAATTATCCGCTATTATCCGGAATTATCCAAAATTTTGGTTTATTTCGGTAAAAAATATAGTAACCGAAAAAACCGAAAACTGAATCGAAAAAAATTCGGTTAGTTTCGGCAAAAAAAATTCAAAACCGAAAAAATCGAACCGAAACCGAACCGAAGAAAAAAAAGTCATGGGCCTAATAAAAACCATTTAGGATCCAAGATCTTTCAACTTTTCTTTTTGAACTTACCAGGTTCCACTCTTTTGTTCTTGAGGACAGTTAAGAAGGCGTTGTAAAGATCAAGAATGACGAAAGTGGATGGTTTGGTCTCATTGTTAAGCTTGGCCACGGCTTGATGCAACAAAGTGTTGTGAAGACTCACTAATGCGTTTTCTGATGCGTTGCAACGTTGGAATGAAGTAAAGGTGGTGCTACTAGGGAGGCATCCTAGTGGCTGCATTGAAGCTATTGCTATCTTCTTCACTCCCAACTTGTGGATGCGTCTCAAGTTTACCTCAGTTTGATCTACAACTTGCTTGATGAATCCCGGGAACTCCTGCAAGATATAATTTGCGTTTATGTTTACATGTTAAATTACATATTGGTTGCGGTTACCTTCAAACTTTTTTTTAAAAAACAACAAGTTTTCATGTTTCTTATCAAATATTTTTGTTGATAGATAGAAAACAGAATTAAACTATTATACTTTGAATATGAATACATGCATCTCTACTGTTGTTTTGAGTAGAACCGGAGTTGAGATATTCGGAACTTTATTTTTAAAAAGTATATAATTTTTATACTAATAAAATTCTATAAAACAGAAAATAATTTACACAAAATGAAATAGAAATATTAAAAAAATAAATGTAGAATTTTAAATAATTTCAACTTATATAGTTGTTATTTTTATATATTTTCCAAAATAGTTAATGCTTTTTATAACAAACATATGAAATATACTATATATTTTCATAGATTAATATATAAAAATAATATTTTTTTATAAATTTTAGGGATCATTATATAAATGAAACTCCATTCAAAAGTTTCAAAAAAAAGTTTCAAAAGAAAAGAATGTATTTAAATCCGATTCTGGTTTTGAGTAGTAAATACAAACGCAGATATTTATATCTACAAAAAAAATATGATGTTTTTCTTACGGTCATGGGGCGTTTTTGGGCCATGAAAGTGCCGTAGTCGTTGCCGGCGACGCTGACGAGAGCAAGGGAGGAGAGGAGGTCGGATGGAGAGTAGATATTGCCGGCGTAGAGGACTTTTTGGAAATAATCAATCTGAGTTGTCATGTTTGGCAATGGATTATTGAAAGTCTTGAACACTCCTGTCCCTCCGTATGCATAATTCATTCCGTACAATAGCCGTTCCTTTCCCGCGTACTTCTTCCACGTGTATGGAATCGGTGACTTGATCCCCAAGTATCTTGCTGAACACGAAAGATTGGTGTAAAAATATGAGCAAATATTAAAATATGGATCCAATGGGAATCAGACAGGAGGTTATTAATTCTACTACTGTATTCATATGTCAATTGTTTTTTTTTTTTGTAACAAAAATCATATGTCAATTGTTACAAGTGAGTAATGAGTTTAACCTAAATTAGTAACCTAAGAGCAGGTCCAATGGGGTATGAAGAGGGGATTTTAGCGTTGATTCATAGGGAAAAATTAATAAAAGAAATAAAATATTGCTTCCAAAATAAGAAGCGGTCCTTCAATAAGGGTCTCTAAGAACCGGTTCTTCGACTGTGGATGCCACATGTCATTCTATCATTGGTTTTTTTTTTTTCGTTTTTTTTAACACCATTTCCAAAAAAAAAAAAAAATTATATTATAAAAAAATTTTAAGAACCCCCAATGGGGGGTTCACGGTTGTTTCTGCTCTAACAAAACAATGGTCAGAGCCCGTAATGAAGTGTTTGTTAGTCTTAGTGTTGTATCTGGTGGCCGACCACAGTATCCATTCCACATTAATATGTGACAAAGAAAATGAGTGTAAGAGAGAGAGAACCTAGAAAATCGGTGGCGACGCGGCCGTCGGAGAAACGACCGGAGGGTTTTCCAGGAAAACTAACGCCGTAAGGCATTTTCCATGAGTCGGAGAGAGACTTCCTTATATTTCCCGTATCTACATATGAATCTCCGAACACGAACAACCTATTCGGTCTCAAACGCTCCAAGTTGTTATGCTGAAAATGGTCCGATTCAACACCTTCAAAAAGATTTAAAAAATATTATAGTAATGGGTTTCAGATAATCGATCTATATATGTGATCAAGAGCTTTGCGTATAAATGTAAGTATAAATGCATAATTACCTAAGAATAAAGATGAGAATGAGAAGAGTAAGAGAGAGATGAATAGTTTTAGAGAGACCATTGTTTTTTGTGTGTATTAGGGTACCAGATTCAGACCAAAAGGCTTCTTTGTTTGTGTGTGTGTGTCTGTGTGTCTTTCATTGTGTTAAAGGATAGAACATGGAGAGAAACGAGGAGGAAGAAGTACGTATGTGGTGGGGATAAGTTGAAGGAGAAGAGACCTTAGGGAATTTAATAGTTTCATCACCGTATTTACAGTGTGCTTTATATAGTGATACTTATCAAAAAGAATTAATAAAACGTTGATAAAAAAAGTTTTTTTCAACTATAATATTTAAATATTTTAATTTTTTCATTGTTATATCTATAAAGTTTTTTAAAACAAAAAAATGATCGTGACCATAATACTAGATGGACCGCACGTCTAGAGGTAGTGCTCTTCCACACATGTAACATTCCCCTCCTTAACCAAAAAGTCTCTCTATTTATATATATAACACAAATAGTATATACACTAAGTCTTTCTTACATCAAATAAGCATAATCTCAAAAACATCAAACCCAAAAAGAGTTGAGAGAGGTCGTCATGGCGCAGAAGATCGCCACACTGGTTCTGCTCATTGAGATATTGTTTCTGGTAAATTATGTGAGTCAAATCGCCACGACCGCAGCGGATAACGATGGAGATGTGATTCACGTCGCCGGAAAAGTGATGTGCCAAGACTGCACTCTTAGCTACGACAAATGGATCAACGGCTCTGAACCCATCAAAGGTATTAATCGCTTACCGCTATTTTTAACTGCTACAAAACTCTTATCACATTGCCTCTCTGATCGGATCCGTTGACTTTGGTTAACCGATAAAATCAAGAAATAAAATACTCAAAACCGGGTTTAGTTAACCAAAATAATTCCACTTTGTATCTTTCAGGGGCTGTGGTATCAATCACTTGTATGGACGATAGGAGAAGAGTGAGACACTATGGCAGTGACAAGACCGATGAGAGAGGACAGTTCGATCTTATCGTCGACAAAGTCCTCTATGGAGGCAAGAATCTCAAGCCTCATCTTTGTAATGTCCGGCTCGTGTCTTCTCCTGACCAGTCATGTAATATCCCGACCGATTTTGGTAATGGTCAAACCGGAGTGAAGCTAGTTCAACCGTTCATGGTTTTCAAGGATCTAGTAAAGTTTGTGGTCGGGCCGTTTTACTATACCAGCCCCATGTGTGAGACCCCTAAATATGAAAACAACTACTAGATTTGGATGGTTTTGAATTTTGATTAATGTCATTTAAATTTTGTGGTCCTTATACATTATATATATTTCTCAAATATGTAATGTGACATGCTTTTTTCTTTCTTAATTTTGTTGATTCTTGTAAATGTAACATTATAGTACTAATTTTTACAAAAGAATAGTTCTCATCGAACAAAACATGGTTTAGCTAACTGAAAAGCCGACAAAAAAACTTTTTTTTACAAATAATAAACTCCAATCATAATATGTTGTCATTTTAGTATATCATAAGTCAGTCACTTATTTGACAAAAGAAACTTGACCTGACTATTCTTTAAACATACAATAAAACTTTTATAAACTAATAATGTTGGGACTATGATATTTTATTAGATTATCGATTTATTATTTATTAAAAAATTATTTAGATAAAAAATAATTTAAAATCGAATTTTTTTATTAGTTTACCGATGTTTAATCGAATATTAATTTATAGAGGCCAAAAATCTCCAATAAACTAACGCTCGAATTTTATATCTCAAATCCGAATATTTTTTATTCCTCACACAAAGAACATACCATGGGAGTGGATACAATACAACATAATGAAGATAAACAAAACAGAGAGAAGGGAGAAAGGATAAAAAGAGAGAGATTATTACAAAGTAAATTCATAATCTGCTGATTCCGAGGGGAACCGAAGCTTGCCAAAGGATAGAAGTTGCCCAATTTCTAGAGGGAGATAAAAGAAAACTCACTGTCTCTCCATCATCAGCCTTCTGCAATCTTCACTGCTCCATATCTTAAAACACTTTCCTTACAATAACACAATTATACTATTTAGTAATCTCCTTAGGCCATCCCCTAAAGATAGAACCTCTTCATAAATCAGAGGTTTATCTCTTCTTCACCTTAGGGGATGGCCATTCTCTTTTGATTTGTGGTGTTGTGCCAAATTAAGAGAAGGTTTCAACAATGGACACTACAAGAATACAGCCCTCAAACCGACGGATTTTCCGACAGAAAAATATCCGTCGGTAATTCCGACGACTTTCCGACGAATTATCGACGGTTATGATATCGTCGGAATTGCGTCGGTATATACCGACGGAAGTAAAAGTCGTCGGAAAATTTCCGACGGATTCCCGACAGGAAAATAGTCTGTCGATAAACTGTCGGGAAGCCGTCGGTCCATTAAAAATTGTAGAAGAAGGGGCTCGAACCCGAGACCTTTGTTGGGTTTAAGTCAATACTCAAACCACTGTGACACTTTGTGCTATTCGTTTATATAGTTTAACGTTAGCTATTTATCACGAATTTACTAGATTATATTTAAAAAAAACAAATTTTTTTATGAATTAAACCAAAAAAACAAAAGTTCATTATTATTTAAAATATAAATTACATTATTAAAGTTTTTAATCGTAATTATTCGTCGGTCGTCTCCATCCATAGGTCGACCATGAGGTTCCATTCTACCGCCGAAACCCAAGCCGGTCTTCCTTGATCTCGTTCCCACCGGAGCTTCATCCGCCGCACCTTTGTCTTGAAAACCTTCCTTGCCGTCCGGTGAAATTCCCGCCAGACAATGATAACATTATCCGGAGAAAATGTATAGTATTCCTGAAAAAGAAATTAATTGTAGTGAAATTTGAAAATTAATTAAAATATATGAAAAGAAGAAATAACTTACAAGAAAATCATTGAACCATGCAGTTTTTAGGCTTCTCGCGACGTTAAAATACGTTAGATAGCGTCCAGACCAGCGATGCTCGATGATGTCGCTGATGACAGAGTGGATGACCGCATTAGATCCAAACCAAACGGCATGGTGGGCTAGTCGAGATGGGTCGAGATTTGGCAGCGACTCCCGACCAGGTTGTGCGATAGTTTGAAGAACGGAATCGTGGGCTTCGGGAGACAAGTATACGTAATCCATAATTATTTTTTTTATTTTTTTTTGGCGATGGAAGAGGGGAGAAACTCGGTGGTTTATTTAAACAAAATTTTCCGACGGACTTTCAGTCGGTTTTCCGTCGGTTTTCAGATTTATTTCCGAAAAGACAGTTACCCATACGTTGCTTTGGGAAGAGAAGTGAGTAAATGCTTTTGACCGTTTACCAACAACATTCCGACGGTTTTCCGACGGCTTTCCGACAGGTTTTTGTCGGTTTGTTTACCGTCGGAAATCCGTCGGAAATTTTTGACTGTTGGGCCGAAGTAGCCGTTGATATGACCGTTGGGCCGACAGATTTTCCGACGGATTATCTGTCGGTTTTCCGTCGGTTATTTTTCATTATAAACCAAACATTTCTTCCTTCTCCTCCACACCACACTCTCTCTCTACTCCTTTCCGATTTCTCTCTCTAAACATATTTCTTATTAGGGTAACATGTCTTCGTCGAATTACTTCAGATCGTGGATGGACGGTCCGAGGGTTGATGAGACGACGGACTTAGTGCACAAACCATATGCACTTGGTATTGTCGAATTCATGACGCTGGCTTGCAGTGAACCTCATACGCAAAAAACGGGTAAGATGAAATGTCCTTGTACTCACTGCCGAAATGTTAGAAATCCTACGATTGGCGAAGTGTGGCACCACTTGTACTCAGTCGGGTTTATGGCGGGTTATAAGATTTGGTATCTTCATGGGGAGACATTTGATGGTGCAAGTAGTAGTAGAGAACCTTTTGGGAGTACTAGTACGGGGGAACCTAATGTTAGTTCTAGTGAACATTATACTGCGGATGAAGATGTTGGTGTAGGTACAATTCAGATGGTTAATGATGCATTTAGAGAAAATATCCAGGAAGTAGGTGAATTTCAAATTCCTAGGGTAGATGAGGAACCTAATGTTGAAACCAGGAGATTTTTTGATATGTTAGATGCAGCGAAGCGTCCGCTTTATGATGGTTGCAAAGAGGGACATTCGCCATTATCATCTGCAACCAGACTAATGGGAATAAAGACGGATTATAATTTGGCCGAGCAATGTGTGGATGCTTTTTGCGAATACCTGAAAGATGTTCTTCCTGAAGATAATCTTGCGCCAGGTTCATACAACGAGGTTGAGAAACTTGTTAAAGGGCTTGGATTACCGTATCAGATGATAGATGTTTGCATCGACAATTGTATGATATATTGGCGAGAAGACGAATACCGCTTGGAATGTAAGTTCTGTAAGAAGCCGCGTTATGAGGATACCAGGGGAAGAGCTAAGGTTCCTTTTAAGAGAATGTGGTATATGCCGTTAACCGATAGGTTGAGGCGCTTGTACCAATCGGAGCGAACTGCAGGGGAAATGAGATGGCATGCTGAGCATAGAAGAGGAGCACAAATTGCGCATCCGTCTGAAGCAGAAGCGTGGCGACATTTTCAGAGCGTATATCCAGATTTTGCATACGAGCCACGTAATGTGTACCTCGGATTATGCACAGATGGTTTTAACCCGTTTGGAAGGCATGGGAGACCATATTCGTTGTGGCCAGTTATTTTAACTCCGTATAACCTGCCGCCATCTATGTGTATGCGGCGAGAGTTTCTTTTCCTCTCCGTACTAGTTCCCGGTCCAGAGCATCCTAGAAGATCGCTTGATGTATTCTTGCAGCCATTGATACACGAGCTGCAAATGTTATGGCTGCCCGGTATTGTAGCATATGATGTCTCATGTAAGGAAAATTTTTTGATGAGGGCTGCATTGATGTGGACCATTAGCGATTTTCCGGCTTATGGTATGTTATCAGGGTGGACTACGCATGGAAGGTTAGCATGTCCGTATTGTCAGGAAAAGACCGATGCATTTCAGCTAAAGAACGGACGCAAATCGTGTTGGTTTGATTGTCATAGGAGATTTCTACCGCATGATCATCCCTACCGGAGAAACACTAAACTTTTTACGAAGAAGAGGAAAGTGTTTGATGATCCTATTCTCCAAGATGATGGTTCGACTACTCTGGGCCTATTAGATGGATTTGGTGCATTGAGAACTCGTGAATGTGGTGGTAACGGTCATGAGAATGTATATGGAGCTGGTGAAGTCCACAACTGGCACAAGCTGAGCATCTTCTGGGATTTACCGTATTGGAAGGACCAGCTACTAAGGCATAATCTTGATGTCATGCATATTGAGAAAAATTTCTTTGATAACATCATGAACACCGTTCTCAACGTCCAAGGAAAGACGAAAGATAATGTGAAGTCTAGGCTTGATTTGCCTGAAATTTGTCACCGGCCTGAACTTCATATTCAAAAGAATGGTAAACCTCCAATTCCATCGTACTGGGTAGATCAGAAATCAAAGGAAGAGTTCTTCGAGTGGATTACGCGCCGAGTAAGATTCCCTGACGGTTACGCTTCAAACTTGCGTCATTGTGTTGATACTGATGGGGACAAGTTTATTGGGATGAAGAGTCATGATTGTCATGTGGTGATGCAACGACTACTGCCATTTGCATTTGCTCATCTCCTACCCAAGGATGTTCACAAAGCAATTGCCGCGGTCGGTTCGTTTTTTAGGGACATATCCACGAGGTCGCTTACGGCTGACGGCATTCAAACTTTGGAGGATAACATTCCTAAGATCCTGTGCAATCTTGAGAAGATATTTCCACCGTCGTTCTTTGATGTTATGGAGCATTTACCCATTCATCTACCGAGAGAAGCTAGACTAGGTGGTCCGGTACAATATCGGTGGATGTATCCCTTTGAGCGCTATATGTTCCACCTTAAGAAAAAGGTTAAGAACCCAGCTAAAGTTGAGGGTTCAGTTGCTGCTCAGTACCACAATGAGGAAGCCGCGACATTTGCCGGTTATTATTTCCCTTCACAAGTACGCACAAAGAGTCGGCGCCCGGCCAGGAACGATGACAGAGGCGAAAGACCATTTTATCCGTCATCGGTTCCCAGTATTTTTCAACAAGTTGGTCGGTTAAGCGGTAAAGTAGTAATGCGACAATTAACGACCCAAGAACACGCCCACCTTCAAAAATATATTCTAAACAACTGCGAGGAAGTATTTGAGTACGAGAGGTATGTATAGTTTACTTCGTCTACATCAATGCATTTAAACTTCATAATCACTTGCAATTTTAACCCCTGCCTTGGTTGTTTTTTATAGGTTATACATGGAGTCACTACAACATCGTCATCCTGAGTTGACCACGGAGGAGTGTGAGGAGTGGAAAGACACATACTTCTGCGCTTGGTTAAAATTTTATGTAAGTTTTGTATTTTCATTTAACCTTAAAGCCAATAAATTTGGTCATTTACTAAAACGTTCTACATGGTATCTTTTAGGTGGAAACCGAAGTCAAATATGGTCGGAGACCAGCAGATTGGTTAATAGACATAGTCAACGGTCTCCACTACAACACAAAGTCTTATCCACGATATTGCACGAGGGGATATGCTTTCAAAGTGAAGTCAGAAGGGTCCTCTAGAACGACGGCCGAACACGGTGTCTCATCTACATCCGGCGAAGTTGTGTACTACGGTGTGCTTAAAGAAATACTTGAAGTCAAATACATCGGAAAGCTTGGCATGAGATGCGTGGTTTTTTTTGTGCGATTGGTACAACCCTGTTAACGGGAAAGGTGTATCAATAGATGAGTTTGGCGTTACGTCTATACATACGACTAGAAAGCTTCAAAAATTTGACCCCTTCATTATTGCATCTCAAGCCGATCAGGTATTTATATAAACACTCTACATTTATTTTTCCATCTACTATAATGTGACTAAATAGAGCATCGTATGCTAATTTACATCTTACTAATGTAGGTTAGTTATATCCCTTATCCTCGACTAACATACAAGAACGATCCATGGGTAGTAGCTACCAAAATTTATCCACGCGGGAGAGTTCAAGGAGTTGAAGAACAAGAACCACTTCAAGCAAGGCAAAGTGATTACATAGCTCCGATTGAAGAATCCCTTGAAGTTAATCTCGTCGTTGATTTTACTCATTTTGGAAACGTGGTTCTCCACTCGGATTCAGAAGAAGAGAGGGGGGAATTCGACGACGACACAGATTCAATTTCAACTGACTACGATTCAGAGAATGATGCAGATTAAAATAATTGTAATAAGAACTGATCCATCAGAAGGAAACAAGTAGTACTGTTTTATGTATGTTTCTATTTTTAAATCTATAATTAAACAATTAGGGGAAAACTTAGAACAATTTGTGTTTCTTATTAGTTGTGAACATCGTGTCAATAATATTTAGAATGTTCAAGAATACAACAACTTGACAGACAGCTTAACTGGTTCAAACTATCCCTGTGACACCATCTACTCGTGGGTTCGATACCATGCGGTGCAAAGTTTTGCGTTTAACACCTATTTTCATTTCCGACGGATTTCCAACGGAATGCATTAATTCCGTCATAAATCCGTCGGTATTTTCCGACGGATTTCCGACTACAACACAAGATTTAGGGTTTAGGGTTTCAAACCCTAAACATCTAATTGATAGCTCTCTTCTGCTACTGTTATTGTTTCTATGAACATTGAAAGACCTCATAATCGCAAACCTAATCTTATGCGTTAGAACAAAATTACAAAATGAGTCGGACGAAATTAGTCCTTAACGTACAATATCGTTTACGGAAAGACTTAACCGTTCTTAACACCGATTTCGAAAATATATATATTGTTATATAAGAGGATTTATCCTAAATGTAATGAATCCCATGTCTAGTTTTAGTATATGGGTTCAGTAATCTACAAACCCTAACCCCTAAACAAACCCTAAATATAATCTGTCGGAAAATCCGTCGGTAATTTCCGACGGATTTCCGATGGATATATAAATGCCGTCGGAAATCCATCGGAAACCAGTCAAAGGCTGCACTAACGCAGGCCTTGTAGTCGAGAATCTTTCCTGTGCGTTTCAGTGCAACGTCTCCTCATGCCTGATTTATAATTTCCGACGGACCCCGTCGGATTTGCCGTCGGAATATTTTGTATAAATATGTGATCTTCGTTTCATTTCATCCCAAAACCAACGAACCTAAAAAACACTCAAAATGGATTTTGTCTATATGTCTCCTGAGAACCGCGATATTTACCTGCGGGAAATCCGTAAGCGTGGCCGGGGACATCTTCCCGTTCTTAACCCGTCCCGAGAAAACCGTTCTATTTGGTTTGGTTACCATGCAAGCATTTTGTATACCATCAGCGAAATCATCGAGAATCAGTGGTCGGGGAGTAACGTCACGTACTACACTATTCCGGACGACCTTAGAGCTGCGTGGTTCAAACATTTTTTGGTAGTCTAATGTTATTCTATCTATGTTATTGTGAAATAATTATGCATTTTTCTAATTTTTAATTTACCATAACAGGATCACTTCAATTTTGGCCCTGAAAACCTCTTATCCGTCTGGCGGGAATTTCATAAGACAGCTAGACGAGTTTTCCAGACAAAAATGAGCCGTTTGAAGTCACTTGCGGAAAGTGGTAGAGAAAAACCGGAGTGGATTCCCGCAAGATCATGGAACCGTATGATCCGCAAGTGGAGGCACACTGACGAGGAGAATTGGTTCGGAAACCAGTTTCCAAACTATAATAACTGATCCATCCTTTGTGTTTCCTTAATTATGGAATAATGTTCTTGTTTAAATAAGATGTTATGTTTCGTTCTTCAATTAATAAACTTTAACGTGATCCTATCGTATAACAAAATATTAGGCTCGGGTTTTGAAAACAATAAAACTGAGTTACATATTTTTAGACGTATTCAAATGACAAGATGTACACAATGGCATAGTGGTTTACGCTCCTTGTTACATTGTACGAGACCTGGGTTCGAAACCCGTCAATGCTTTTTTATTTACTGACGGATTTCCGACGGACATCAATAACCGTCGGAAATGAAAATTTTACGAATCGTTTCGATTTACCGCGTACCAATTTCGTTGTTACCGCCAAATAATTGGACCGCTTAGTAACCGACGGCTTTCCGACGGAAATTTAATATCCCTCGGAAATCCGTCGGTTATTAAAATATTATATCGATTAAGTTTCTTCTTCTTCCCCATTTTCTCTGCGTTTTCTCTCTCTCTCTACCGAGCGACCTCCGCCATCTCTCTTCTTTCCGAGCGCAATTCCGGCCACCACTCGTCAAATCCAACCGCCCAAAGCCGATTAACCATGTAAGCTCACTTATTAACCGATTAAAATTGTAAATTTAGAAGTTTTAGGATGTTATAGGGTTTCGATTTTGATTTCGTTTGCATGTAGTTCATAGGGTTGAAGAACAAGGTTTTAGATCCTAAATAGGTTGTTGGTGGTGATTTTGTTTGATAATATGTTTAGGTTTGTTTTTTTTTTAACAATTTTCAAAATTTTATCATTTATATATATATAGTAAACGTTTTTTATATATTTTTGGGTATTAAAATGTTTTCAAAATTTTTTGTTGAATATGAAAAACGTTTTCCATAAATTATCAAGCCCTTTTTTGTTTTTTTCGACTATTTAACACTATTTATAAAAACGTTTTTTTTTATTTTTATAGTAAACAAAATGTGTGGGTTTTTTTTTTTTAATATCAAAACATTATCATAAATATGTAAAAGGTTTTTCAAATTTAAAAATATTAAGAAACGATTTTCGTAAAAATGTATAACGTTTTCTTAATATTGTAAATAATTTATTTATTTTTTGTGAAATTTTGTAATGATTTATAGACAATTTACATTACATTTAAACATGTTTTTGTATTTTAAATACTTGCGCTTAAAACACAACCGTCTTTTATAATAAATGTGAAACGTTTTTATTCTTTGGATGTATGTTTTTAAAATTTATGATTTAAAAACGATATTTGGATGTATTGTAGGGATTACGAAAATTTCGAGGAGTTCTTGTCGCAGACAGATGGATTGTTTCCGGGGAGCACTTCTCAACATCCGCCCGGACCTACTTCTCAGCCTCCGCCGGCACCACCCTCACATCCTCACCCGGCACTGCCGACCCGATCTGCACCTGTGCGCCGACCTCGGTCGACACAGATTAGACCGCCGCAACCGGTATCGCAGCAACCCACCACCGGTAGCCATTCTGTGTCGCAGGTCCCAGCAACACCGGACGACGATGCCCCGGCGACGATAGCACCAGAGATAGAGTTGGTGGTCGAACAGCCAGGCCGGGAAACACTGAAACGACTACATCCTGAGCCGCATAAGAACCCTGGGACTTATTGGTAAGTTGTTCATGCTTTAACATTTTACTTTTTTTTTTTAAAATTTGCAATTTACTTATAAATTGTTTAAATGAACTTGATACAGGTTCGATATGACGTCCTCGAAGATCACCAAGTGCATTCTAGGAATGATGTGTAGCATGCTCCGTCATCCCTACCCGCTTTATAGGAAGCTTCCCCCGTCGGACCAGCATAACTGGTTTCGAGCATTTGCGGTATGTGTATTCCTATTTGGTTTCTATCAAATCTCTAGTTTTTAAATCAATGCTAACGTAATTCATTTTTTTTTAAAGCAAGAGTACACTTGGGACAAGCACCATACGGCCATCGTGGAGAAGGCTTTCCACAAGAAGGCACGGTCCCACTACTCTCACGTCCTGAACGAGTGGAAGCAGAAGTGGCTTCAAGCGGAAGACCCGAAGGGAGTGAACCCGACGCTGCTCCAGGGGTTCATCCGTCATTGGTCCCAAGCTACTACAGCAGCGGATTCTGCGAAGCATTCCCAAAACCGCAACAGTGACAGAAACGGTATGGGGAAAGCAACTCACAACGCGGGAGCAAAGAGCACCGCACAGCGGAAGATTGACTTTGTAAGTATTGATCTTAATATGTTCAATAATGTAATTACTTGGATTTGGCTAACTGTTTTTAAAATGTGCAGTTGCAAAAGACAGGAAAGGAACCGACTTATCTTCAGCTCACCGAGGAGGGCCATACGAACAAGTTTACGGGCCAGATCCAAGATCCCCTCGCCCGGAGGATCGTCGAATCAGCAAAAAGGCGAGTTATCGAGGTGCAGACTCAACAGTCCGAGGAAGTCGGTTCAACGGAGGAGGTACCGTCACAAAGGATCAACGAGATTTTCCTTGAGGTAACAGTTCATCTGTATATTCAAAATTTACATAACTCTTCGTTACTTGATTTGTTTAACTCATTTTATTAATGTATTTTGCAGGAAACGCAATGCAGGAAGGGCCGTGTTTTCGGTTTAGGAAACGTGGGGGAGGGATCCTCGACACCGCATTCCCGCTTGCGACCTGAGAGCGACGTCTTCACCGAAGCTTTGCGCGAGAAAGACATTGAAATTGCAGCTCTGAAGATAAGTTTCGAAGCTCGGTTGCAAGAGGAAAGAGAGGAAAATGAGAGGAAGATGAAGGAGATGCACGATCAGATCATGAACTACATCCGGATGGGCAGATCTACTGCAGGAGGAGGAACGGACGGGACACCCAATGTAGTGGGATCGGGAGCAACAGATACACGGGCGGGTTCGGTTGACGGGTTGGGTACGGGATCCGCTGGGGATCCCATGTAATTTTAATAAATACTTTTTATTAATAAATTTTATAATATTTTATAAAATTTTAATTAAATAATTAATAAATTTATAAAATATTTCGTATAGAAAAAAAATATCTAATATATTTTAAAATAATTATAATTAATTTTTAATTTTTAAAAATAATAATTTTTACAACCGTCGGTTATTTCCGTCGGTTTACCGTCGGTTCATTCCGTCGGTTTACCGTCGGTTATTTCCGTCGGTTTACCCTCGGTTCTAACCGTTGGTTATTTCCGTCGGTTTACCGTCGGTTATTTCCGTCGGTTTACCGTCGGTTATATCCGTCGGTTTACCGTCGGTTATTTCTGTCGGTGTACCGTCGGTTATCTCCGTCGGTTTACCGTCGGTTAATTCCGTCGGTTTACCGTCGGTCAAAATCCGTCGGTCAAATCCGTCGGTTTACCGTCGGGTAATTACAATCGGTTTATCGTCGGTTTACTGTCGGTTATTTCCCGTCGGTTTATCGTCGGTTATGCACCGTCGGTTTACGGTCGGTTTATCACCGTCAATAAACTGTCGGTAACCCGTCGGTTTATTTTGCGTCGATAAACTGTCGGAAAACTGTCGGAAACTTTTGCCTCGGAAACCCGTCGGAAAATACTGACAGTTTTCCGACGGATAATTTTTTCCGACGCCATAGAACCGACGGAATTGTACTGTCGGAAAGCCTTCGGAAAAGGCCTTTACCGACGGAGAACAGACGGTTATGTCCGTCGGTTCCCGGCTGTATTCTTGTAGTGGGAGGCTTGCTAGCTAGGGGTTTTTATAGCTTTTATTTTTTTCTTTTCATTTGTATTTTTTGTCTATGGTCATGAAGACATTTAAAAAGATACACCGAAAACTCATATTACATAAGCTATAGTGTTCTTTCCACTTTTTCTCGTTTCTTTTTCATTTTTAAAATAACAACTTTTTGTAACAATGAACCAATATATTTCATGTTTGTTAATGTTCTTTATAAAGGATATTCCTGCAAGATGTTATATTTTGGTATCATATATACAAGTATTTACTTTGTATTTATAAAACATTGCATGCTGAATTACACAATACATAAATAATATGAAAAACTCTCCAATATGTACAAGTTTAGGTTAAAGACTTAAGACTCCTAGTATAAAGCTCTGGAAGGAATATATTAATGGTGTAAAGAGAATGTGAAAGTAATTTAAAAATCATATACATATAAAAGTGAAGGTGGAAGTGGCAGATGATGATGGAAACGAGGGGAGTCATACGTGAATATGCTTGGAATTTTGGATCATACCATGGAATATGCCATTTACACCAAATTGCATTTTTCATAAATATACACTCATGACTCATATGATGACATCCACAAAAATCAGGTTATTAAATACTTATTAATCAGGTATGTAAACTACCTGAGCTTTCAGGAATGTAATTTTTTTTATATATATAATATGATTATTCCTTGAGATACAAATATTATAGTTATAGTTTAATTCTTCTTACGATTTTTAATTAATTAGATTGGTAAATATTTCGAAAAAAAAATAAAAATAAAAATTGAAAAAATTAACATATTTTGTGAAAAAATTTAATATAAACATTATATTTAAGACTTAGTAAAATAATTCTTTCTTTTAAACTTACTAATCCTTATTGCTGTTAAAAAAGGACATGTTCATTCCTATCTAATTGTATCTTAATTGATTCCACATGTAGTTTGACCCCCAAAGAGAAATTAATATTAGATCCACCTTAGTGAATTGATGGACTTCTTCCCAACTTATACTTATACAGTTAAAAAAAAAAAACAAGAATTGAGATTGCGTTAGATTAGAAGAAGAAAAAGTTATGGGGGTTTGTGTGAAAGAAAATTGGTTCTTTGGCAAAATTAATTTCTTTTGGGTTCAGGTACATTAGTTTTTTTTTTTTTTAATTAACTTACTATTTTATAACTTCAACCTGAAACAGACCCAACATACAAGAGGAGAAAACAGGCCCACCCTGGGCGCAGCCAAGACAAATGGCCCGATGCTACAACGAGAACAAAACTCATAACACAACACAAAGACAATCCAGACTCTCAAAATAAAGCAATCCATGAGTTTAAAACCGAAGTTTCGTTGAGTGAGTTTCCTTGATCCCTGGAAATCGGAATGAGGCAGTATTTGATCTGATTCTTCACCTCCGCTATGATGCTATCCGGTGGACGAGAGAATGACGAGTGTAAACGAGAATTCCGCTCTTTCCAATGAGAGCATAAATGGTCGCTTGAAAGATAAGCCGGAGGATAAGTGTGTGATTGGTATTGCTCGTGGGGTCTTTTATCCATCTAAGCCCATCTCCAAACAAATTAGGAGGATTGACATGGATCCTAGATGTGAAAAAGACCACACTTGAGAGCTGAACACAAAGTCAAAAAACAAATGTTGCCTTGATTCCGGAAGCAAATTGCAAAGCAAAAAAACATCAGGAACTGGGAGATCCCAACTTCGCAATATGTCCCTTGTCGTCAGCCTATCACGAGCTGCTATCCATGTAATAAAGGAGTGTTTTGGGATCCTTTTGGGGAACCAAACATCGTCAAACCATTCTACTTTAAGACCAGTAGGATTAAGGTAGTGTTATAAGTTTGCAGTTGAAAACACCGAAGATGGAACTCCTTCCCCTATTTTCCAGAGATACTGATCATCCACCGCGATCGAGGCTGTGATTGGCAAAGGATCCGGGAGACAAGATTTCAGTAACGAGATGATCAGGTGTCGGCTTATGGAGGCAGAGATGCTCCATCCATCGTTAACCAAAGTCTCTGCGACCACCGCATTTAACTGGATCCCCGAAACTCTCGGCCCATTTTCTCCTATAAGCTCCAGAAGTGGCCCAAGCCCAGTCCAAATATGCGACCAGAAACTCGCCGTTAACCCCGACCCCAACTCGAAGATTATAAACGGCCTCGCTAATTGTCTCAGGCTGCAAATGCTCTTCCAAATCCAGCTAGGAGAGAGATGATAATCTGAAACCCAGAAATTTGAATTCCCAATACGGTTGCGTCTCGTCCAAGAAACCCAAAGCGAATCTCCCGAAGAAAAAAGTAACCAAATGAGCTTTAAGCATAGCACTTTATTCCAAGAACGCAAATTCCTCAGACCCAACCCTCCACTCTCCTTAAGGGAACAAACCGAGATCCAGCTTACTTTAGCTCCCCTCGCTGAATTTGCTGTTCCACTCCAGAGGAACGCGCTGCAACATCTATCAACTTCATCCAGGCAACTATTTGGTAGTATAAAAACAGCAGCCCAGAAATTGATTGTAGAATAAATAACCGAGCGGATAAGCTGCAAGCGGCCGACAAACGAGAGAAATCTATTTGTCCATGAAGAGAAGCGATGCTTAACCTTATCTATTAACGGCTGAAAGTCCTGCTTCTTCATTTTCTTCGAACTCAGGGGAAGCCCTAAATATTTAATTTAATTGGAAAAGAGCAATTCTGGAGCCCCAATCTTGAGCTTATATCTACAACCAATTCAACATTTGCACCATCGATGAACAAAGCTATTTTTTGCCGATTTAATGTGAAGCCAGACGCTGCCCGATATTCATCCAAGATATCCAGAATTCCAATCAACGACTGTTCCTTACCGTCAAAGAAGATAAGTAAATCATCGGCGAAACTGAGATGCGTAATTAACGGTGTGTCGCATTGAGGATGTATTCCAAACCGGCCAACAACTGCACCTCGATCTAATTGTTTTGACATAATATCCATTGCAAGAACAAACAGAAGGGAGGAGATTGGATCACCCTGACGAATTCCTTTCTTTCCCCGAAAAAAACCAATCAGCTCACCGTTAAACGCAACGCTATAAGCCAAAATTGTGATGCACTGAGAGATCCATCCGATGAATATTTCTGGCAGATTCAATGCTTTGAGGATGTTGATCACAAACTCCCAATTCAAGTTGTCATAGGCCTTAGATAGGTCTATTTGCAAGCAGCCCCTAGAGACTTCACCAACCAAATGGAAGTCTGTGACAAGTTCTTATGCCAATAAAACGTTTTCGCAACGCAATCTCCCTTCGACGAAACCCACCTGGTTCCCTTGAACTACTAGAGGAACAAACAACTTTAGCCTCTTCTTCAGAATTCTTGCGATGACTTTGTATACCGTTGTGCACAACGACACCGGCCTAAATTGAGTGAGACTATCAGCTCCTTTAGACTTGGGAAGCAACGCTATTGCCGTTGCATTGAACCCCTTGAGCATCCTGCCTGACGTAAAGAATTCCTTCACTACCGCTATAACATCAGACCCGACGACACTCCAAGCTTCAATGTAGAATTCTTTCGAAAACCCATCCGGCCCCGGAGCCTTGTTATTGGGCATTCTAAACAGTGTTTGGGTGATTTCCTCATCTGAAGGTATGGCAATTAGTTTTGCTGACAAGTCGACAGAACATCTGAAGTCCTGCAACTCTTCAATCTGCGCTATCGATAAAGGAGAGACATTGGCATTTTCCGTTCCCAGGAGGCCGCAGTAATACTCGACAGTCATCACCTTTATCTGCTCTATCTCTTCTACCCTTCCTCATAAATCATCCATAAGATATCGAATAGTGTTTTGAGCATAATGAGCCTTCACTACCTTGAAGAAGAACGCCGTGCAGGAATCTCCCTCGCTTAGCCATCGCACTCGGGATTTTTGACGATAGAAGGATTCTAAAGCTTTGGCGAAGAAGTTCCACTTTTTACGAGCTACAAATTCACGTCTGAACACTGATTCTGAGGGTACGGTAAGCAGCTCCGATTGAACAATTTCCAGCTCACTAAAAGACTTGTCTGTTCTCTGTTGCAAGTTCCCAAAACCCTCACGATTTAACGTTCTGCAGCACTGCTTCACTTCTTTCATCTTCTGCCCCAACATGAACATCTTAGAGCCCACTTCTGTGTTTATCTCCCACGCTTCTGCAACCCGAGATAAGAACGCAGGATGTGTGGACAGAAAGGAAAAATACTTAAAAGCTTTCTTTGTACTACTCACTGAACAAACCAGACTGACAAGGCAAGGAGAGTGATCAGAATCTCCCGGGGGATCAAATCTGGCAAACGAATCTGGAAAAGAGGCTATCCACTCTTGATTACCCAAAGCCCTGTGCAACTTACGCATAATGGGATCCTCCGGCCTGTTGTTATACCAGGTAAGGAAAAGCCCTCGAGAAGGAATATCAGAAAGACCATTAGACTCTAAGCAATCTCTAAAAATCTCCATTCTGTGGATCGGCAGCTCATAAGGAAATGTAGACGAGTGTTCATTTGAGTTTAGTAACTGGTTAAAGTCTCCTAATAACAGCCAAGGGTTAGAACGTGCCGGAGTCGAACTCGTTATTTCTGTGATCTCCTCCCATAAACGAAATCTTTCCGCTTCCGTATTACACCCATAAACAAAGGCTACGGAAAAAGCACTCTTGGATACTGGATCCAAAACAGAGCAGAAAACAAGCTGTTAGGATCGTTTCAGGATTAGCACGCATAAAGACGGATCCCAAACGACCCAAATCCTCCCTCTCTCCGATGAGCTATAATTATTATCCCACCTCCAGTTAGGGAATGTAGCCGCAACTATACTATCAGCCCTATCTTAACGGACGTGTGTTTCCAAAATTCTGCCAATTAGAGGCTTCGAACTTCTAATCCAACTCCTAACCGCTCTTTGACGAGTAAGACTATTTAACCCCCTAACGTTCCAGCAGAAGACCTTCATATTTACACAAAAAGTTGAAGGTGTAGCCATGGATTAACCGCGGAGGACCACCCCTGACGAGACCGAGCCCCGCAATTGGTGATTAGAACCTTGAGGAAACTTTCCGAACGGACTTGCGTTTTCTGCGATTTGCTTTGCTTTCTTTCTTAACTTCTTTCTTTTCTTTCGAATCACATTAGCCGGCTTTGAAAAACCTTCTTCATCAGCTGATAAGAGGTATTTCTCCGGAGACGAGATAGCAACCGATGCCTTCCCAAGTACCAAAGCCTTCGAAGCGGAGTCGTCCTCTGAACGCTTCTTGAACTTTGGCAATATCATCAAAGCGGAGTCGTCCTCTGAACGCTTATCAAATATAGAAGACTCAACCTGCTTGTTTCCAGATCCTTCTGCCAATTCAACAACAGGCGGCCCCTGATCTAGAATTTTTATCTCTGCTTCCTGAAACTTTTTCCTAGACGTTTTACCCAAATGTGGCACACTAGATCCGCGGATTCTTACTTTACGATTTGTATGCTTAAAACCCGATTTGCCAGCACCCATTACAACATGAGCTTCATCCACCTTAGCCTTGTCCTTCTCCATCTGAACATTTTCCAGGTTTATGGTAGTTGAAGCCTCTGTTATAGACTGCTTCTTAGGAGGGATAATCTTCTTCTTCATCAAAGGTCGCAGACATCTATTGATCAGATGCCCAAACCTATCACAGTTCAAACACTTCGGAGGCAAACGAGGGTACTCAACCTAAACTATAACAGAGTTACTGCAAGAATCCCGAACAATGATCATACTTGGGGGATCTTCTTCCAGGGCTATTTCCACCTTCACTTTGGTATCGCCGAAATGATATGTGTCAAGTTTGGATTTCTCAGTATGAAGCGGGTCACCTATTGCGCTTGCAATAACGCTGATACCATCTAACGAGTACATTTGAGGGGAACGTTTTTGAGCACCGCCCATGTCGGAGCCGTTTTCAACTCTGGCATTTCAAGCGACGCATCGAGATACCAAGGATAGACTGTAAACGCACAATTACCAGCTTGCCAATATCCTACTTGAAGCACCCATTCCCTAGTCGAGAGGCAGGGAACATGGATTAAGCAGGACGAGCTTGAGACTGTCCGGATGGTGATTCTTCCATGTTTTCCCCAAGCTTTATTGAGATCCTGAAAAATATTTGCCGGTGGAGGGATAAGACCATGAAACTGAGCTACAATATGATCTTTCCAGAGGTTTGTGGTCGCCAGAAGCACTGATGAAGGAGCTTGGACCACTGGGAGTCCATATTCAATCAAAACAGGAGACTCGATTTTCCTTAGGTTTCTCAAAGAAGCTTTGAAACGATCCGCGTAAGAGGGAGCAGCTAACGACAGAATTGATTCTGGAATTGAGGAGGAGATTCTCTGCTGAAGCGGCGTATCCGAGCTTATCGCCATCGGCGATTGGATAACAACCTTATCAGAAGACGGCAAAGGATGAGATGGTGACGCGAAGGGATTTTGAAACAGGGGATCCGGCGGATCTGGCACTCGAGGTGAAGGTTCCAGCGACATCTCAGGCGAGAGGACGACGACCGGAGCTGCTGAGCCCACCGACAAGACGCCGACAGACGGGATTTTGGTAGGAGACCTAATCACTCTTTTTCTCTCTGGCGCTATTTTCGAGATGAAAAAGCTTTTCTGGTACATTAATTTCGTGAAGATCAGTTATCAGTCTTCACTCGATTTTTAAAAATAAAAATAAAAAATCTGTCTAAAGCCCAAGATTATTTCAGACCCATAAAAAGTCCTCGAAGAGTTTTAAAAAAGTAATCACCAATTTGGTCTTTCGTTTTGACATTCCCAAATTGGTAAAACGTATAATTAGCAGCAGAAATTATATTATAAACAGAGGCTTATGCCCAATGAAAATCACATCTCAAAAAGTTTAAAGCAAGTTTACTTACAAATTAGACTTTTTCTTGCAGAAAAAAGTTTCAACTAAGTTTCTCTAGTGGAACTTTTGCTGCTAGAAAAGTTTAATTTAATCTATAACTACACTTGTTAAGGATGTTAATTGGAGTGGTATGCTTCGGCTAAAAATATTTGATCCTGGTTTGATCTGAATATTTTTGGCCTATATTTTAAAGTTATATCTAGTTCTAACATGGTTTAAATAGTTTATCCGGCTTCCAAAAGAGTTAATAACTTTAAAACAAATAAAATAAAATAAAGTGTTTTCAAAATAAATCTAAATTTAAATTATTATTAATATATTTTCACTAAATCTAAAGTACCAAGAAAAGGTTATCAAATAATTCAAAGAAAATTCAAATAATTTGTATTATGAAATAAAATATAAAACTAAAATATATCAATCTAACTAATAAAGGTTTAATTTAAAATTTTATTCACCATTTCTTCTTTTTTATCACTAAAATATTCATCACAATCAAAAACTACATATAATATTAAAATAAAATATTATTAAAATTTGATCAGTAAAAAAATAAAAATAAATATATATATATATAAGCAATATCCTATAATTTAATATTTTAATTAAGTTTGGAAAATCTACAACCAACTTAACTCGAAAAGAACAATTTTTAAACTTATATATCTAAATTTGAGTTCAATATTTTCGAAGACCGGACCGGAGTTCAAATTTTAGTCCTAATTAATAGATCTGGGCAAAAAAATTCAGAATCGAAATACCGAACCGAATTCGAACCGAAAAAGAGGAACCGAATCCGAACCCAAATCGACAAAGTACCCGAACGGATCCTAAACTTCTATATCCGAAGAACCGGAACCAAACCCGACCCAAACCGAGAACCGAATGGGTACCCGAAATATCCGAAATATAATTATATATCCAAAATATTAATTATATTTAGATTTAATATAACATAATTATCTAAAACTATAATTACAAACTCAAATATATTGGTTAGTTTTCGACCAAAATAGCTAAAATATCCAAAATAAACAAAATATATAGAATTTCTTGCTATATTTGTCTAAATTTAATAATTTTTTTTGTTCAAATTAACCAATTTTATTTTTGTTTTATGATTGTTCGGGTATCCGAACCCGAACTGAACCCGAATAGAACCGAACCGAACCGAAATTATAAAATATCTGAATGGGTCTTATATGCTTGGATCCGAAAACTGAAAGATTCGAACCGAACCCGAATGAATACCCGAATGCCCAGACCTAGTAATTAATATATGAGTGACTTACAAAAAAAAAACTAAAAAGAAGACATCAGTTTCTGTTTAAAGCCCATGCTTATATTTCAGGACCATAAAAAGCCCATGAAGAGTTTTGATTTAAGTAAACGTCATTTTGGTCTTTCGTTTTGAGAATCCCACATCGGGCAAATTGAGAGTAGGTAACAGCAGAAGTTGTGTTATAAATAGAGGCTCTCTGTCACATTTTAAAAATCACGCAGCCATGTGGTGAGCACAAAGCGAACTATTCTTTCGCCTTTTACTAAAGAATACCGTGTGCTCTCCACGCCAAGTGGCATACGATTATTTTTGGAGGGTTCTGCTTTTAAAGTGGACCCAACAACAGTTAGTTCAAAATTTTACTGGTTTGTGTCTTAACACTTAACCGGTTTCAATAAACTGTTATGGTTTACGGATAAAATCAATTTCAGTTTGTTAGCTTATTTGAAATATATATAATTCGACCCAAAAATATTATATTTAGGGATATAAATAAAAAATATATATGTATATATTATTTGTGCGTGATAACGAATCGTTGACAAACATCGAGGGTTGACCCACCTCTTGCAATCCTCAATGGTTCATTATTTCATTGGATTAAATTAAATTATTTGGAAATGACTGAAAATCACTGGCTTCTGGCTTTCTCTCTCTTAGGTTAGAGAGAGAATTTTTCTCTCCATCGCGTGCTTTTTCTCCTTTTCTTTTCAGACTCAAATCCTTCAGAAAAGAGAAGATGCTTTGCAATTAGCGGTTTGTACTCTTGTTTTTCGTCCGATAGAATTTCATTTTTTGTCGGATTTTGTTTATCCTTTCTCGAATCCATCCTTTTCTCTGTTTATTTGATGGATTTGTCTTCGGTCTTTAATAACTCCGGACTCGTGTCCGGTTGCTACTACTGGCAGTTGTCGGGTTTGCTCTTCCGGATCTATTCCGGAATCCACCGATCTCCTTCACGGATTGTCGCCAGCATGAGTTGTGGAGGCCGTGAAGCAACGGTTGAAGATCTGCTCTCTAAGCGGTGAACCATGTGGATTTGACTGGGGAGGGTCGGCGGAGATGTTGCAGCGGCATACTGGGAAGATGCAACGCCGGCGGTTGTTGACTCCGATGATGAGTTTCCGTTCCGGTGATGATGCATGACGGGTTCCACAAACTCTCAACACGTGTCCCTTCACTGACCACGTGTGGCCTTCTACAAATTTTCGGCCATGAAAATTTGGTCTCAGGTCCAGTTGTTGGCCCGTTTAGTTTTTAATACCGGTTTCGCTTGTAACATTTTGGATCTGTTGTCTCGGCTCATTTGGGCTTTTTAATGAATAATGCATTGCAGTGTTAAAAAAAAAAATTAAATTATTTGTTGCGCAGATCACGAGCTCATTCATATAGTAGACAAATTCGCTTATGGTATTTTATTTGTGTATTTAAATCCAATATGACAAACACGAAAGAATAATTCAATAAAGGTTTTGAATAGAGTTCTAAAAATAAATTTAGACGTTCGCTGCGGTGCGTAAATGGCAATTCTCATAAACTATAGTAATTATTACTTAATAATATCTTAAAATTATATTGTCATTGTTAGTACAAAATAATAAATATATTATTTATAAATCACTATAATTTATATATTATGCTCTAAATCATATTATAATAAAATAATATAAATTTTATTATATGTAAATTAAAAAAATTTATATTACGTTATAAATCATAATATAGTAAATAATATAGATGATTATTTGTAGATTATAATATTTCATATTCTATATATTCAGTAAATTATTTTATTTTGTAAACTTTTACACCACCTAAATAATAATCTAAGATTTCCGATTAAACCTTTTAGACATAAGGTGTTAGGTCACTATTTGCTTAGTGCTTAACACTGTTTTGAACACTATTTTCTCTGATTTTTTTCTTCTAAAATGCCAAATCAAGTTAACAAGACAAACGTTTTCACAACATTAAGGGTAATTCTGTTTAAAATCAAACCAGTGTCTTATATTTTCTGGTATATAGAACTTGTTAGGATTGGATAGTACTCAATAATATTAACACTTGTGAGTTGTGACCTCATCTGCTGCGTTTCTTAGTCGAACCGTTACAAGCTTAGAATTTGGAAATCATTTGAAGCTTAAGTCTCTCAAATGGGCGAAATTCTGTCATTTTGGGTTTCATAAGCCCAAAGATATATAATAGGATATATGTTTGGTGAGGATTGTAGTACACAATTTAGTAACACAAGTGAAAGTGACAGGACAACGCATGAATGATCAAAGGTCTTGTACGATGTTTTGAAATCAAACAAGAGAATGATGTTCTGTCTCTTTAATAATACTCCTCTGTCCTCCGAATCTCAACACAGGTTGGGTTTTGCTGTTTATTTATCTTAGCCATTAAAAACTATATTTTTTTTATGGCATTTGATTCAAATGTCTTTTTAAGTTTATAGGTAATTTTTTAAGTGCATGAATACCAAATGGGTTTCTTTGATGCAAAATACAGAATAAAAACTAAACCTACAAACTCAAAAACCAAAGCCAAAGACTCCACGCAAATCTCTAACCATCTCAGGTTGGTATTGTGGATATATAATTTGATATACTAAAAATTACACACCAAACAAAAAACCATGACTTAAACTCACATATTATATAGATGATGATCCTCTATAAATGATTAATCGTATATATTAATGATAATTCCGAGATGTTTGTTATGACGAATGTTAGCATTTACACGTACGTTCTATTTCTGAGCCATTCATTATATATATATATATATATATAAATTTTTCCTATAATATAGTTTTTATTGGTACTTTGTTGTTATATTCTAGTTGACTGAACCCAGTGAATTATTTTTATTATTCATATTGAAACGAATCAAAATTGATAAGGAGTTGTTTAATACCTGTCTATACTATTTTGCTTTATGTTTTAACTCCGGTTTAAATGATTGATGGCTCCGCCTCTGACCGCTACCACTATGCATACCATATGATATATAACTATATATATCAAGCTTCTGCGTTCCTCAGATGTTGATAAAGGGCGAACATAGGTCTAGCAGGCAGAATAGGAGTTAACCACGCTTCAGTCATTAAAGAATCATATTCAAGATGTGTGGCGAAAAAATAATCTGGATAGAGCAATAACCAGGCTTCATTAATCACTGCTCTATCCAGTTTCCTGGATTTTGGATTCGAAAGGCTGTTATTGCTCCAAGTCAAAAAACATCCCCACTGAACCATATCAAACATGTGAGAAGCCTCGAGACAATCTTGAATATCAGATATACTAAGCAACGAAAAAGATGCAGGATCCAAAGAATACACCTCAAACAAAGACAAAAACTGGTTGAAATCTCCTAAGAAGAGACAAGGAGAAGTCTGAAGAAGGGGTAAAGTTGCTAGATCCTTGAGCAGATTCCAAAGAGGCAGCCTATCTTCTCGCAAATTCTGAGCATAGATAAACCCAACCGCAAAGGAGATATTAGATGCCGGATTGAAGACTCCACATAAAACCAACTTATCAGTTTTTAAATAGGTCACCACCGACAGAGACGGCTGCCACAAGACCACAATCCTACTATTATCAGCCGTATCCAAGTAATTCACATCATACCTTCAAATGCCAAAAGAGTGATCCATAAGAGTCGCAATGCTATCTTGTTTAACATGAGTTTCCAAAAGCTTCCTAAAATAGGATTATTAGCGTTAATCCAATGCTTACCCGATACTTGCCTACTATTGCCATTAAGGCTCCGTACATTCCAACAAAAACACTTCATCGAAGTAAAAATGGGATGAAACCAAGCACTAAGCTTTGAAAGGCAAATCAAGAGCAGAAACCACCTGATCACTAGAACCAGAAACACCAAGAGAGAAACCCAATCATCCAAAGCACCATCCAAACGAGGACCAAGGAAGCTTTCTCTGCTTTGAAGAGTGTGCAACTTAAAATGCTTAACACTCCATCTCTGGAATTATTTCTTCAAGAACAAGAAGCAAAGAACAAGTGGTTATTGTTGGCAGCAGCTGAGCAATCCTTTTTCTGTCAGAAATCCAGAATCAGATGGCTCCATGAGGGTGATGCTGGTAAAACCTTCTTCTTTAAATCTGTCAAAGCCAACCTTCTGAGGAATGCTATCCATTTTCTTTGGGACGATTTCAACAACATAATCTCGGACAATTCAGTTATTAAATCCATGATAGCGGACTATTATATGAACCTTTTAGGAACAACAAACCCGAACACCCGACCATCGCATGTGGAAGACATTAAAGCGATCCATCCCTTTAGGTGTTCTTCAAGTCTTGCTGCTATTCTTGTTGAGATTCCTTCTTCTGAGCAAATTAAATAAGCGGTTTTCAGTCTTCTTAGCAACAAAGCGCCGTGACTAGATGGGTTTTCAGTTGAATTCTTCAAGTCTTCGTGGGCGTTAGTTGGTTCGGATCTTATTGAAACAATTAAGGAATTTTTTGTTTCTTCCTCCTTCTCCTGGCAGGTGAATTCCACTATCATTTTCCTAATTCCCAAGACTTCTGGAGCCGCGAGACTGCTCGGATTTAGACCAATCTCCTCATGCAACACTACCTACAAAGTCATATCTCGAATATTAGCTCATCGGTTGGAAATGTTCACTCCTGAAGCTATCCAAAATAATCAAGCTGGTTTTGTTCAAGGAAGAATTTTATGCGAGAATGTCCTTTTGGCTTCCGAACTGGTTACAAATTTTCATAAGGATGGTGAAACTACTAGAGGCTGCTTGCAAATTGACATTACCAAGGCCTATGACAATGTCAATTGGCAGTTTCTTTTGAACATTTTAAATGCCTTTGACCTCCTTGCGACTTTCATTGGTTGGATCCAAGCCTGTATTTCTACTCCTCATTATTCCATTGCAGTTAATGGTGAGTTAACATGCTTCTTTCCCGGGAAGAAAGGACTAAGGCAAGGTGACCCTATCTCCTCTTCTCTCTTTGTGTTAGCTATGGATATTTTTGCTAAGCTCATTGATAGAAGTGTGGAGCAGAGAATTCTTAAGCCTCATCCTCTATGTCTTGATACTTTAATCACTCATCTTAGATTTGCGGATGATGTTCTTCACTTCTTTGATGGTTCTGAGCAGTCTCTTGAAGGTATCCTTCGTGTGCTTAGGGATTTTGAACTCGGTTCAGATCTGGCTTTAAATATGAACAAGCCTTGCTTGTATTTGGATGGTAATAATCCAGAGTTAACCCGGGATCTGGCAGCCAAATTCGGTCTTCTTAAAGGTGCTCTCCCGTTTTGTTACCTCAGTTTACCATTACTGCCTCATAAGCCTCGCAAGCAGGAATATCAGCCTCTTGTGGACATAATTAAATCAAGAATCCAAGGGTGGACAGTCCGTCCCCTTTCCTTTGTCGGAAGATACAGTTACTCCAATCCGTCATCTATGGGATTATAAATTTATGGGCAGCCATTTTTCCATTGCCTAAGGCTTGTTTTGATACTTTAGAACAGATTTTCAATGCCTTCTTGTGGACTGGTGCTCCTGGCTCGGCTAAAGGAGCGAAGGTGTCTTGGGAATCGGTTTGTAAACCCAAAAAGGAAGGAGGATTGGGTTTAAGAACTCATTTATATGAACAGAGTCTTTGTTCTAAAGTTTATATGGCTCTTATTCTCTTCCAACAGCTCAATTTGGGTTGCTTGGGTTCGCAAACACATTATCAGAGACATGAATTTTTGTTAGCAAATTTCTCTCGCTCAGGAAGTTGGTTGTGGCGGGGCTTAATGAAGCTGCGAGAATTGGCTAGACCGCACCTGGTTTGTGTTGTTGGCTCAGGAAGTAAGGCCTTGTTTTGGCATGGTAATTGGACCAACTTGGACCATTAATCGACATTATATGCGCATCTGGTCCTCAAGTCTCAGGCATTTCCTCCATGGCCACGGTTTCTTCTGTCATTGTAAACAGTTCTTGGAATTTATCTCGAAGTCATCACCCGGTTTTGAGGCTCATCCGACATGCTCTTCCTTCTCATGTCCCTAATCCAGATTCTCTCGACAAAGATTCTTTCTCTGGAGGAATACTTTAGGTCAGGAACTAGGATGCGAGATCGATGCACCCTCCCTCTCAACCTGTTTATTGGTACAAGATGATGTGGTTCAAAGAAAGAATTCCTAAACACTCCTTCATGATGTGGTTCATGTTGGGAATGTCCTGAAATCTATTGTACTTACTCCAAGTGAAAGTCGTATTGTCGAGATGAGACAATCATATGACACTGGGCAGTCATAATGCTTTGCTAGAAGCCACTTATGATCAATGAGTTTAGAACTCATTGCTAGTGTTATATGATCCTACAAGGTCACACACCTAAGCAAACTGGACGTTGTATATGAGGTTGATCATTAATGTAATGATCGGGTGAATGCATATTTGATATGCATTCAATACCAAGTTTCTGGGCAGTGTCGATCGACACAATAAGTGTGTCGGTCAACACAGATCGGCAGTGTCGATCGACACAAAGAGTGTGTCGGTCGACACAACTCGCGGATTACCAGATTAATTCGGTTTAATCGTTGGTTAATTCCGTTGTGGTTTAAGTCGACATATATAAGATATATGGTCAACCTAAACTCGATTCTAACCTAATTCACAACCACCAGAAAAGAAACAGAAACCTCTTGAGAGATCTGATCTCTAAAGGCACTAGCATCCCTTCTGTTCAGTTTGTGTGCGTGTGGATACCAGTAGAGGCGCAGCATTTTAGGCGCTCTAGATCTCGATTATCTGCAAATCTTCCGATGCTAATCACCAGGTAATTCTGAGATCCCAATGATTCAATTACATGAACCCTAGATCCTAGGCTTGGAATTCAGACCAGGGTTGCCTAATTGGATTAGGAACTGCTAGAAATTCCTTCAGTTCACTGTTCTTAATCGTTTGCCTTCGCGTGATCACCTACGTCGGCGAGGGCTTAACGTTCCGAGTGAGTGCTTGTTGTGCGGTATTGTCGATGAATCTCAACAATACATATTTCTCCACTGCACTTACTCAGCAGAGGTATGGAACACAATTTTCCAGTATTCCAATCTTAATTTGCATTTACCCGTTGATCATATTTTAACTTGGCTTGGTCATTGTTCTTCTGAGGTGAGCATAACAACGATTGCGAAACTGATCTTTCAAGTTGTGGTGTATCTTATTTGGAAAGAAAGGAACACTCGTCTCCATTCAATAGCCTCTAATCCGGTTCACATTATAGTGAAAGAAGTCCAGCTTCTCTTAAGAGCCAAATTGGCTGCTCTTGATCGCCAGACAAGACTTTTTTTTTTTTTAACCAAAAAAATGGCGAATGCCCCAACCCTACCGAATCATCAGACCTATCTTCTTCTGTGGTTTACTCATTTCCAACCGTAGCTTTCTTTTCGTTATTTGGTCAATGCTATGCCTTGCTTATCATGAGTTCTAGTGCAATTCCTCTTCGTTGTTAAGTTTTTGATCTTTCATTGGTTCTTTTTGGTCTTAACAAACGTTAGTCCATTTTTTTCTTGGGCTTATATATATATACTTATATAACCATATTTATGGTGACTGAATGGGTCAATCATGCAACCACTAATTATAATTTAGAAGATTAAACTTAATTGGCCTTAGAGATGTTATTAAGGTCCCCCACTAGCATTAGGACATAAAACAAGATTATCACAAAGCACTTTGGTCATAATCCACATGATAATCTAACGCTATGATATTGTAATCTATAGTTAACTAAGTTATCTACTAATAACACTTGAATATGATTAGATATTGATGTCTTCACTATATACTTTGATTGCCACAAGATATTTCTATTTATATAACAATATATATGATCTTTTAGAAATAATATATATAGAATACTAATTTGTGCTAGATTGCAATCCATGAAAAAAGTTGCTAAAACTTTAAACCAAAAACTAATGATCTTGTAATCAATTGTACATGCAAAACAAAAATAATGCATCTATAAATATTTAATATTCCACCAATATATATATTAACCATAACAAAATGGAACGCCACACGGAAGTAGAAAACAAAATTTTAAAAGTAATATTTTTTATATATAAGACCACATGAAACGGAGGTTTTAATGGGGTTCTTATATTTGTTTCCTAGGCACAGTAAAGAAACTCACCCACAAAAGTTTCTTAGTTAAGAAACTTTAAGAACTCGGTTCGTCACTGTTCACATGACGTGGCGAGCCGGAATTGATCAAATTTTTTTTTTTTTAAATTTCGAAAATAAACAATTAATTAAAAATTCCTTAAGCACCCCTCTATAGAAATCCACCAATGGACATGCTCTAAGATTCAATATACGATCCAAATGCGTCAGTCCACGTGGATTTGTAACTTTTCAATCGGTCTGCAGACTGCAGAAAACAGTACTTATCATCACTTTCAATTGCATGGTAGCTTTTCGTGGACTCTTTGAATTAGGGCACACAACATGCAATATGATCGAGACTAGTCATCAGCATTCATCATAGTATATTATCAACAATATATAAAATAACTTGTTTTAATTATTTATCGGCATGAAAGGCAGAAATTGTAATTACATGATGTACCTTTTGTCAAAAATAATTTTTTTTTTTTGGTTATACCAGGTATCCGGATTCCGAGGGACCGCCGTCTCCGACCAGTGGGGACCCCGCATCATCCTTAACAAGGACCGGGGCCTCCGACACTGAGGGACGAGCGCATCATCCGAACGGTCACCGACTAATCCTGGGGCCCAGGGGCCATGTTAAATCCCTGGTGGCCAAGAGGGTTCGAACCTGAGTGGCGGGAGGTTACTAACACACCCTTTACCACTAGGATACGACCTCTTGGTTTGTCAAAAATAATTTCGTAGTCAAATAGTCACCAATCAACATTTGAAAACGATATATAGTTGTTAACACCGTCAATAGAACCCATTGCACAGCAATAAAAGTGATTAGACCTATACATTAAACACTAAATTAGTTTCCTGTTAATGCTTATTAGACTCGAAAAATATGCTGATTATACGTGATGCATACAAATGTGCACATCAATCATGGGGCCAACAAATATCTATATATAATTTTGAAAAACTAATGGTTCTAAATTTGGTTTACAGCAATATAACAAACACATCAAGACAAAGCGTGATTATGATTTTTAATTATAATAATTACAGGTCAAGTTAATATATGAAACAACTTTGGTCGGCATCTAGCGAAGAAATGTCCACCTTTTTAAGAAGCTTGAGGCCTACCATTGCTAACAGTACGTACATGAATTTTAATTTAAACTATATTCTATGTTTTATCACAATTACAACCTAGATAGCAGTTTATAATTAGCGTTATCAAATGACACATGTGCATGGCCAGAAAATTTACGAAAATTAGCCTTATCTTAAAATACCAAAATTTTAAACTTTTATCCTTTAACTTTTCAACAGTATACATAAGGGATCCCCATTTCCTAGTGCAGTATACTGTCGCGACCTCTTATTCAATGACTATATTCCCTCCGCTAAAATACAGTTATATCAAATAAATGATTGATGATGAAGAATGTGTTTTGGTCTCGCAGAATTAATAAATTAAAGTAACGGTGGAAACTTGGGAAAAAAACAACCAAGAGAAAGCGACGTTATAATGGACTTTTCTTTACATAAGTGGTAGCCAACCCCACTACTTGCCTCGTCGGTGCAAAATGCATAATTAACTTGATTATGAAGGATTATTTGATTATTTGATTTTAGATATATAAAATGCATAATTAACTTGGATAGCTCTTGACCCAAAAAAAATAACTTGGATAGCTCGTTAGATGTCTATTAAAATTTTAGATTCTAAAACAAAAATGATATGATATTTTCTTTTTCCTCTCCATAATCAACAAGATAATATATTTTCTTTTGAAGACTAGCTAAGAAAATTTTGGACATTTGGTATCTAGAGTCAGCTTTTAAATATTCTAAGTTAAACAATAAATTTATGTGTCAGCGAAGGTGTAAACTTGAGATATAAGAAAACAAATTTGATGATATGTTATTTCTGGTGGAGTTCGGGGGAAATAAAGGAATGCATTGGATGGCCTGGGACAAGCTTTGTCAGGATAAAGATAATGGAGAGATTGGGTTCAGAGATTTTAATGATACAAATACGGCATTCCTAGCAAAGCAACTTTGGCGGCTAATTGACAAACCCAATCTCCTGGTTTCGAAAGTTTTTAAAGGGAGATATTTTAGGAACACGGATCCACTGGATCCAATACGATCATACTCACCTTCCTATGGATGGAGAAGTATAATCTCAGCTAGATCTCTGGTTAAGAAAGGACTAATTAAGAGGGTGGGCTCAGGAACATCCATTTCTATATAGAATGACCCCTGGGTATCAGCCTATCGCCCGAGACCAGCAACCCGTAAAACAGGTTCGAATATAAATGTATATACGGTAGATCAGTTGATCAACCATAGGAGTCGCTCCTGGAACAAGGCGTTGTTAGATGCAACTTTTGAACCGGAAGATGCGATGTTGATTGGAAGTATACCAATAAGTAAACTCAATCGGTCAGATACATTGGGATGGCATTTTACTAAATCTGGACGATATACGGTAAAATCAGGATATCTTACGGAAAGAGAATTTCCAGATAGAGGTAATCAAGTTCAGGTGTTGGGCCCAGATATCAAGGGGTTACAAGCACACTCATGGAAGGTAAACTGTCCACCTAAGTTGCGACATTTCATATGGCAGATACTAACAGGATGTCTAGCAGTATCCAAAAATTTAAAATCAAGGGGTATTCGATGTGACACATATTGTGTAAGATGCGGAGCAGAAGAGACGGTAAATCATGTCCTCTTTGAATGCCCTCCGGCCCTTCAAACATGGGCTTTGTCAAGAATTCCAACAAACCCGGTATGCTTTCCCACAGAGGCTCTCTACACAAATATGGACTATTTATTTTGGAGACTTCCACCAATGGATGCAAATGACCAGTTTTCTTAGATTCTATGGTATATTTGGAAGAGTAGGAATGATATGGTACACAATAATATGGATCGTGATCCCAATGAGACATTGAGGCTAGCGGAAACGGAATACTTATCATGGGAAAGAGCCCATGTCGGCTCACTAGACAGTAACCAAAGTTTTGTGGGAAATTCAGGCTCTAACATGATTACGGAGATATATGAGGGTCAATGGTGTTTTGTGGATGGATCTTGGAAGGAGGGGGATATGTTTACTGAGCACGGATGGTTTAGTTGCTATGAAGGAGGGGTAAACATTCAGATGGGCGCGAAGAATACCAGACAGAGTTTATCGCCGCTTCATGCGGAATTTGAGGCACTCATTTGGGCCATGGAATGCATGGACTTTTTCGAGCAAAGACATATTACTTTTGCAACGAATTGTTCAGAAGTGGTGAAGATCGTCTCCGATCCAGAAAATTGGCCAGCCTTTTCCATTTACACAGAAGAAATTGACAAGAGAAAGGTTTCCTTTACGACCTTTCACCTCAAGCACATATCCCGCACGCAGAATCAGACGGCAGATAGGCTAGCACGAAGTGCTAGAGCCAGGCAGTCACCAAACACACATATTGGGCCGAAACCACCGATATGAATGATAGGAAACTAGTGTTCTTTATGTTACTATGTTGTCAAAAAAAAAAAAAAAGATTGTTTTTCCATAAATTTTCATGATTAAATGAGAAAAGATAAGTCGAGGTTATGAAAGCTATTTTACAGATATTTATTTTTAATTTCACAAGGCTTATAAGGGTGGGTATATATATATTGTTGTTTATATTCTTCTTGTGTTTAAGCGTCGCATATGTAATTCGTAAGTTGTACGTAGCATGGGATATATATATATATATATATACTATATATTTGTTTATTAAGTTTCCCTTTATCCTTTTTAGCGTCTTTTTAATTTCTAAGTTTCTTTCATTTTTAAAAATAATATGTCAACTTTTCTGATCACTAATCCCAACATCGTTATTATAATAATGCGCCCAAAAAAGAGATGTAGATGTATTAATATAGTACATTACATTACAACGATCGACTATCATTATTACCATTTTCTATATTTTTGTTTGTTAAATTATCTTCCTTTTCTAAAATTTTGATATATAAAACTATTATACATGTTGGCCAAATTATACATGCCAATGTTTGGTTACATACGTCCATAACATCACTATAACTTTTAAGTTTTATGGATTCGCAAGTATGATTGACGTGCAACCAATATGGCTTCAGGACGAAATACTATATCATCTTAAACACAATGCCAAATAGAAACATATGCATAACGCATGTACTAATTACCCAAAGCGTACATAAACTTTATAAAGAATTCCATTACTTCCCTCGAATAAATCCGTTGACAAAAAATTGAAAAGAGCATAGAGTTAAGAGTTTTGCAAATTACAACATAAGAAAAAGCGTGTCAACTAGGCCACTTAAGTACATACGAATCTTCCTTAGAGCATGTTCAGCGGTGAAATCTATTTGGGGTTTGTGAAGATAATTTTTAATTTTTTTTTTAACAGGCGAAAAAAAAGGACCAATCCGGTAGCGTCACGTCAGTGCTACAAAATAAGAAACGGTTCTTAATTAGGGACTTTTAAAATCTCGATTGTTAACTATTCACGTAAGACCCACAATATTTTATTATTTTTTCTTAAAAACCTTTACTTAAGAACCATCGATGTGGATGGTCTTAGAACTGTCAAATAGACTATTTCAACAGCCTAGACAGTCAACATCCATATGAACATTTCTAATAGTGTTTATTTTTGTTGCGTTTTATTAACAACTCTATGGTTTAAACGTGTATTGTTCATTAACAATTATGTCTAAATGACTTGTACATAATTATTAATTGATAACAACTCTATGGATTAAACTGGTATTACCAACAATTGGCACCAGACCTAGGAAAAAAATTAAGGTTGAAGACCCAAACCCCTCCTAATTATACATAAAAAAATAGTTTTATCTATTACCAACTCATAATGCATTGAGTATAGACCGATCATAAATAGTCCACCTACCTATTTTAACATCTATAGTCTCTGTTTGATTATAATATCATTCAAGATGAGAAATAACCATTGTAATTTCCCGAACTCTGATCTTTTCGTTTCATTGTTAAGTCTTATAAGTTTGAAATTCAGAGATGTACATCTCCTCTAGCAGTAAAATCACTAAAACCAACAGCAACTTCTTGTCTTTTTCAAATTCAATTGGTAAGAGACTAAGAGCAGAAGTTGACTTTAAAATATTGGTTTGCACGTGGATAAGTGTAAGAATAACACAAATGTTCCCCTTCACCGGCCAAGCAGGTCAACATCTCTACCTTCTAAACACACACTATTATTTTGTTGTTGTTGTTAAATACTAAAGATTTTATACAATACAATACAACAGATATTTGTTACTAAACAAATACCATTGACCACAATGAAAAGATCAGGGAATTGATTAATTACTAAATCTCGATTATATAGCTAATGTATAAACCACTCTTGCAAATTCAAGACACATTAAGATCAGACCGTGAGGAACATTCGAGGTTATATTCGTCTTTTCATGGTAAACGAGAAACTTTATTTTTTATTTTTTTTCTTAAGAAAAAAGTTTCTGAAATAAGAAGCTGTTATTGTGGCGCTTACTGCTTTAGCTTCGGGATTTGGTCCAATCGTTTTAGATTGACCAGAAAATCTCCAGAAGAAGAAGAAGCTCTGAAGAAGACATAGAGCGAGAGGAGCTTTGAGTTTTGTCCGTACGGTTTGTGCTACTCTTACTTTGTTGGTCTCGATTTATTTCTTTCGGATCCGCTTTCTACATTCGGGCATTTTCTCGGGTTTTGCTTCTATTCTCTATACGGGTTTTTTTTTTTTTTACAGTGAAGTCTATGGAATCGGGATCTTTCGATTTTGCTTTGCTTTCATTTTATCTCTGGTGGAGATTGAAGATTGAAATGGACCGGCTTTCGTGATTGTAATAATCCCAAGTTTAATCTTTGTTTCCAAGATAGCTATTGGGTTTCAAGAGATGAGAGGAGTTTCATTTTCAAAATTAAGATTAAAATTTTGAAAGCTGTGATGATCATTTTGGATTCCATTGATCAACTCCCAAAAAGTAGGATTCTCTCTAGCTTTTTTCGTTTGGTAAATTTGGCATACTCTGCCTTTATTTAGAGTCGTGGGAGGAATCTCTTCTTTATAACGAATTCAAAAAATGATTTTTGATATAAAAGTTAAAGACTTTATGATTGTAAATTCGTCTTCTTCCTTTAAAAGCTTTCTTTTTGTTTAGTCCAATCATTCTCTGCCTCTCTTTGTGAAAATGGATGAGTTCTTTGTTCTTTCAAATGGGACCAAGAATCAGATGCGTGTCTTAGTTTTCTTATCTGATAGAGATTTGAGCAAATCTTTGTGACCATACCTTACTATATTGTACATGTTTTCCTCATTAGTTTTATGATTAGTTATATCAATCAAAAGCTTGTTAATTTTCCTTTTCTTTTGATTCTGATTCTAGATTCATACATCGTGACTTGGAACCTGATTCTTGCATCTGCTTCTTATTGGAGGAACTGTAGCTGAGCACATTTTATATCTTCAGTTTGCTAGCTTACTTGATCAGCCTCATGTTTTGTTGAAAGAGTGTTCTCCTTGAAGCTGCAGTTTGTCTGAGCGTTTGTGCTTTAGCTTCTACGGAGATTTACATGTCTGCCTCTGAACTGGGAGGACCAGTTGCTTATACAGAAAGAACAAAATCTGTTGATGCACTTACTAACAAAGAGATCCTCTCAGCTCTAACCAATGGAGAGATTTCCGAAGCCTCAGACGATGCTAGGTTCAGAGTTAGGGAGCTCTTTCTCCCCAATGGTGAATCCTACGACGGTTCTTTACTTGGGAATGTTCCCGAGGGATCAGGGAAGTACGTGTGGTCGGATGGTTGCGTTTATGATGGAGAATGGAGACGTGGGATGAGACATGGCACTGGAAAGATGAGATGGGCTTCCGGTGCTCGGTATGAAGGTGAATTCTCAGGTGGTTATATGCACGGTGCAGGGACTTATACTGATGCTAACAACTTAACATATCGAGGAAGATGGCGGCTTAATCTGAAACATGGGCTTGGATATCAGGTTTACCCAAATGGAGATGTCTTTGAAGGTTCTTGGCTTCAAGGGTTGGGTGAAGGGCCAGGGAAGTATACTTGGGCTAATGGAAACATCTATCTTGGGGATATGAAAGGCGGGAAGATGTCGGGAAAAGGTACGTTGACTTGGATCACCGGAGACTCCTATGAAGGAAGCTGGTTGAATGGAATGATGCATGGTCTTGGTGTATATACATGGAGCGATGGTGGTTGCTATGTTGGGACATGGACAAGAGGTTTGAAAGATGGTAAAGGCTCTTTCTATTCAGCTGGGACTAGAGTTCCGGCTGTGCAAGAGTTCTATCTAAACGCTCTTAGGAAAAGAGGCGTGTTACCGGATTTGAAAAGACAGAACCAAGTTGCTTCTTCGGTTAACATGGAGAATCTTAGAGTTGGTGTGAACCGTGACAAGCTGTCTAAAGGGAGCTTGATCAACTTAGAGCAATCTCGCAACGGAAGGGTTTCTTTAGAAAGACGTTGGAGTCTTGAAGTATCTATTGAGAAAGTGATTGGACATGGTTACTCGGATTTGTCTGAAGCAGTTTTAGATAGTGGAAGTAGTGTGCAGTTTAAAGCAAACATACCGATCTTGGAACGGGAGTATATGCAAGGTGTTCTGATTAGTGAGCTTGTGGTTAACAATGGGTTTTCAAGGACATCAAGAAGAGCTAAAAGGAAACATAAAAGACTTTTCAAAGAAGCTAAGAAGCCTGGTGAAGTTGTTATTAAAGGTCACCGGAGTTATGATCTGATGCTTAATCTGCAGCTTGGAATCAGGTATGCTTGCTTGCTCCTTCTAATCCTGTGTCTTGTAAGATAGCTTAGCTCTAAAATACTGAACTAGCTCAAACGTTAGATACACAGTGGGGAAGATTACTCCCATACAAAGGAGACAAGTAAGGACAGCGGACTTTGGACCTAGGGCTAGCTTTTGGATGAACTTTCCTCGAGCTGGCTCCACCATGACTCCTCCTCACCACTCAGAAGATTTTAAATGGAAGGACTACTGCCCAATGGTATTCAGGTTAGTGTTTATGGATGCTCATGCAGTTTTATTTCATACTAGTGTTCTTGTTGATGTTTACATTCATTCTAAAACTTTGTAGGAACTTGAGGGAGATGTTCAAGATGGATGCAGCTGATTATATGATGTCTATTTGTGGTAATGATACCTTAAGGGAACTTTCTTCTCCAGGGAAGAGTGGCAGCGTCTTCTTCCTGTCTCAGGATGATCGGTTCATGATTAAAACACTCAGGAAATCTGAAGTCAAGGTTTGTGACTACTTATGCAGTTGTGTAGACTCTTTGTTCTGCTGGTCAGAGCTTGTGTGTGATAAAATCTTCATGTGTAGGTTCTCCTGAGGATGCTTCCAGATTACCATCATCATGTGAAGACTTATGAGAACACTCTCATTACTAAATTCTTTGGCCTTCACAGAATTAAACCATCAAGTGGGCAAAAGGTCCTGATTCAGTGAACCATATCCCTTTATGATACTCAAGTTTCATACTAACTTTAAGAATCTCTCTTGCATTGCAGTTCCGGTTTGTGGTGATGGGTAACATGTTCTTTACAGATCTAAGAATTCATCGGAGATTTGACCTTAAAGGTTCATCATTGGGACGGTCTGCAAACAAAGTTGAGATAGATGAGAACACTATACTTAAAGATTTGGATCTGAACTACAACTTCTTCTTGGAACCTTCTTGGCGGGAAGGTTTACTAAGGTATTGCTCTCTCCAAGATCAGTTGTAAGATATATTCATCTGAAAACTTATGTTTAAAATTGTAACCAGGCAACTAGAGATCGATAGCAAGTTCTTGGAAGACCAGAACATAATGGATTACAGTCTTTTGCTCGGTGTGCATCATCGAGCTCCAGAGCACTTAAAGTCCCAATTGGTCCGTTCTAGAAGTATAACAACTGAGGCGTTAGAAAGTGTAGCTGAAGATGGTGAGATTTTTTTTCATCTCATACATATTTGATTTGTTAAGCTTATGATTATGGAAGCTTCTAAAAATGATGATGATGAAACAGATACAATCGAAGACGACATGTTATCTTACCACCAAGGATTGGTTCTTGTCCCTGGGGGAGGTGACAGTACTGTAACCGGTCCTCACATCAGAGGCAGCAGATTACGAGCATCAGCTGCTGGAGATGAAGAAGTCGATCTCCTTCTTCCTGGTACAGCCAGGTAACTAACTCTCAACTCATTGGCAAATGAGAATCAAGATTTTATCTTAACATAGAAGGATCAATGGTCCTCCATAGCCCTGGGATTTTTTTCGGTTCGGTTCGTTTATTTCGGTCAATTTTAAAATTATTTTCGGTTTTCGGTTTGGGTCGGTTCGGTTTGATGAACCGATCGGTTAACCAAAGTTTTTATAAACCAAAATAAACCAATTTTAACCAAAATACATTAAAATTTCCGAACCGACCCAAACCAACCTGAAATAACCGATATATTCAAAATTAACCGAATTAACCAAAATTATCCGAACCGGAACGGCCCGAATAATCAGATAGTATATCCAAAGTTAACCGAATTAACCGAAAATAACTGAAATTACCCGAATTTAACCGAAAATTCGGATAATTTCGGTAAAAAGACAATAACCAGAAAAAACCGAGAACCGAATCGAATAAAATTCAGTTAGTTTCGTCAAAAATTTGAAAACGAAACCGAAATAAACAAAGAACTGAGAAACCGAACCGAAAAATCGAAGTCTCATGCCCAGTCCTCCATGTCATACCGAAACTAGCACCAAAACAGTCAACTGATTTTTCAAACAAACTCTTAAAATGCAGGCTACAGATACAGCAAGGAGTGAACATGCCGGCACGAGCCGAGCTGATACCGGGAAGAGAAGAGAAAGATAAGCAGATTTTACATGATTGCCGAGACGTAGTGCTCTACCTTGGCATTATAGACATATTACAAGAGTACAACATGACCAAGAAGATTGAGCATGCTTACAAATCTCTTCATTTTGATTCTCTTTCGATCTCAGCCGTTGATCCTACTTTCTACTCCCAACGTTTTCTCGAGTTCATCAAGAAAGTGTTTCCTCAGAACAACAACTCATAGAGAAAAGAGTACAGTTATGTTTTGTAGAGGAAAATGCAAAAGAAAATGTTGTAATTATTCTGTAAACAGACGTTGAGAACACCTTAATCGCCGCAACCGCAAAACGTAATGGCAACCGCAAACGCGCTTCTTGATTGCATGAGATATTTGGCTTTTTTGTTAAACGATATAAACCGGAATCTAGGCAGGAAAAGGCACGTGGACATAAGACGGAGTTTGGAAGAAAAGTTGAAACATAAACAGAGATACGTGTCGGGAAGTGACATGTCGGAGAAATTGACGTTTTCAGTTTATGAATCATAGATTTATCTGCACAGAAAGTTTTCTCCTTTAAAATTCACTAGATTTTGACCCGCCGATCGGCGGGTATAATTTTCTTCGATGTTTATTGATATTTTTGTATATAAATAATATGTTTTTAAATGATCATATGTTTTATAAAATATTATTAATATTAAATTTAGATTTTTGAGATATATTGAACATATATATATAGGTTTTATACATTTTTTTTTTGTAAATGATAATGATCCACGCTAAGGACCGAAAATTGTTTTTTATAGCATGTTGATATATATTTTAAAAGTAATTTATCTTATTATTAAAACACGTATTGTATTGTTGTTTGTTAAAGATTTGAACTTTTTTTTATCTTTATGCAGTAGTTAGTATAATATATAAAGCGTATGTGTAATATGGTGGTGAATATATATTATTAATCCAAATATAAGTATTTTGTTATGTATATTTTTATTTTATGTTTTAAATTTTTTTTAGACTTTCAAAAAAAAATTTGTTTAAAATTTTTTAAAATTTATCTTTATTAGTTTTATAATTTATTGTAAAAATGAATTTTAATTTACTTTTAAATAACAACTTCATTTTTTCAACTAATTTTAGTTTCTAAATTATCAGTTTATAGGTTGAAATTATAATTTATTTATACAAGTTTATATTATTGAGCATATTATGACAAAAAAATATTAAAAATATGATGGTTCTCATTTACCCGTAGACAGGTGTAATATATATTTATAAATGCTAATATATTCTATTTTATATATTTTCATAAGTAGATGAGAAGGTTTGAGATTTGTTGACAATTTAGTTGTCTATGTGATGTTATTATTATACAGTTTATATTTGTTTTGTTATATTAGTAGATAGTAAAATTATAAAAATGTTAATTATTATATTATTAATTTATTTTTAAAAATTGAAATTCAATCTTATAGTTTATAAGTTTTGTTTTTAAGTAGCTAATTTTTAGAATTTAATTTAACAACATAAAAGTAACAAAAAATGTTTATTTTACAAAAAAGGCTTGAAGCAAAAATTAAAAACTAATATTTTAATTATTTCTATTAGAAATTTTTGAAAGGTTTGATAAGATTTTCTATATTTGATAAATAAAATGAAAATTTGATTTTTTGCTTCTCCATATATATAAATTTTTGATTTGTCAATAAAAATAAAATACCCTTATGATACCCTATGATATTATTAGGCATGCACATTAGCGATAACAAAACCAAAATTTTTTTTGTGTTTAACCGGAATTGCCAAAAAAGAGTAATACTGATAATAGAAACCATTGTTGAGGTTCAATAAAATTGTTTTATCTAAATGTTTAGTTTATATGTTTTTGTTTGTATTTTTGTTTTTTTGTTACCTATTTTTATTTAAATGGATGTTATGATGCATTAGATATCTCTAGTGTGTAGAATATAATTATATAAACAATAATAATGTTTCGATCAATATTATTAAAATTTAAATATACATAATAATAGTCATAAATCAACAATTAAAAACATAGATAACTAAAATGTAGGGCCTGATTGGTTACAACTGTAGCTTAAGGTTTTTGGCTGTACAATTGAGATTGTAAGTTTTTTTGCTGTAGATTTTTTTTATTGTGGTAACTGTAGAATTTTAGCTCTGTTTTTTTTTTGAATAAAGTATGATTGGTAAATATTAACGGTATGTTGTAAGAATTTTTAATGAAAATTTTAAATTTAAAAAAAAAACTTCGATAAAATTAGTTAAATCGTTGAAAAAACATTTGTTAAATCGTAAATTGTAAGAATGGATAATAGTTTTACGTAGTCACCTGATTGATTGCCTCCATTTGTTAACTCCTTGCCTCTCCTGGATCCTCTTCCACGGTTCTTTCGCTTCCTGATATAAACCAAAAAAAACATACACAAATTACCCTAACTATAGCGTTGAGCCACAACAAAATCTTCTTTTTTGATAATAACAAAGATAATATATACCTCAATTGAAATGATTTTGTTGAAGTTTTTTTGTGTTTGGGATTCCTTGTTGTTGTTGCCATTCTTTAAAATGTCTCTCAAAAGCCCTTCTCCCCCCAGTACCTATTGTTTCTACATATCTAGTATTTAAACTCCCACACAAGAAACAACACAAATTTGATTAGTTTCAATTTAAAGTTTCTCACTCTTTTCATTTAACGTTGATGGTTTATTAGCTATATACCTGGCCAAGTCCTAATTGATAGTTCGAATGAGACCCTGATCATCCAATAACACAACCTGTACATAAAAGAAAAACACGTGAGTAATAAGCTATTACTTAAGTGACTATGAAAACAGAGAGAAGATGAGGAGGAAGAAGGAGATATAAGGTTCTTAGTAACTGAGGAAAAATAAACGCAAGAACCTTATATAAGAATAAAAGGAAAAAAAATTGGTGTTAAGATTTTATGGAAAAAATAAAATTTTATGGGAAAAGAAAATATGTTATGCCATAAGATCTGCTTATCTTACGGAAGCACCGATTTCATCCGATATTGGGATCCAATTTCTATTTTTTAAATTAAAATAATTTTAATGATCTAATTTATTTGTCTATAAATGCTAATGACACATATGGTAATTAAATGATAAAATAAAAATATTTTCTAAAATTTATTTCTATTTTAATAGTATAGATGGAATATTCTAATTTAACAGTATTTATAGCCAAATACATTTTTAGTTTTGGGTAAGTAAATACTTTCTCCGTTTTAAATTAGTTGACGTTTTTGACATTTTATTTTGTTTTAAATTAGATGACGTTTTCAAATTTCAATGCAAAATTTATTAACTTTTTATGTTTTATAACCGTTCGTATTTTGCATTTTATTTTTTGATTGGTTGAATTATGTTTAGGTAAGTTAATTAATGATGTTTTATTTAAAAAAAGGTAAAATATTAAATGTTTTCTTAATTTGTGTGCTAACACCCAAAACGTCAAGTAATAAAAAATGGAGGGAGTATATCTATACGTCATTAGTTATATTGTTTGGTGGATATATGGAATATTATCTAGTAAGTTAGCCAACTAATCGTGTATTGATTATATTGTTTGTTAGTATTTCTTTTATTGATTCCAAATTTTAGGGAACCAAATACATGGAACATTTTTTAGCAAGTATCCCAATTCAAAAAGAGTAATACTTGGGTTCACCCTTTTGTTCACCTCCACTTTTTTTAACCAATCAAATAATTCCACATAATCTAATATTAAAAATAATTAAAATTTTAAAAATATTTTTAAAAATAAGAAAATAAAAAACGAAAATAAAAGAAAAGAAAATATATTTTATTTTAGACAAAGCTTAAAAATAATTTTTATTTAAAAAAATAGAGAAACCTAAATTTTAATCTCTAAACCCTAAACCCTAAACCCAATATGTAAAATTTAAAAAATAAAAAACTAAACCCTAATCCCTAAACCCTAAACCCTAACCCAAAGAGCTTAAACTCTAATCTCTAAACCCTAAACACAAAGAGCTTAAACCCTACACCATAAACCCTAACCCCTAAACTCAATATGTAAATCTTAAAAAATAAAAAACTAAACCCTAATCCCTAAACCCTAAACCCTGACCCAAAGAGCTTAAACCCTAATCCCTAAACCCTAAATTCAAAGAGCTTAAATCCTATACCATAAACCCTAATTCCTAAACCTTAAACCCCAAAGGGTTTATTCTCAAAGGGTCTTTAATCTCTAAACTCCAAAAGTTTTAGATCCAAAGGGTCCATAATCCTTAAACCCTAAACCCAAAAGAATTTAAACCATAATCCCTAAACTCTAAACCCTAAAGGTCGTAAACCCTAAACCCTAAGCCGTAAACCCTAAACTATAATTCGTAGACCCTAAACTCCAATTTGTGAATTCTAAAAATATATAGATATTGATATATGTTATTATCTATTTTTATAAAATATTTGAATGTCTTTAATTTCTTAATTTTAATTTTATCAGTTTATGTAAAAATAATATTACATGTCATATTTTTATTGGTTGAAAAAGAGGGGGTGAACAAATGGGTTCACCTCTAGGGGTGAACCTAAGTATTTTCCATTCGAAAATGGGATAATCTTTATTATTTTTACTTTTATTATATTCTTTAGTGATGAAGTCTTACTTGTACTGATTACCAAAATTATTTCTTTGAAATGAAACGAATTATTACTATTGACAAAAAAACGAATTATTACTTTGTAATTTAGGTATATTCCTTAAAATGCATAGCATATACCATAATTATTTTGTTTACAATATTTTTATAAAAAATAAATTTATAGCTAATAATTTCGAAATGAAACAAATAAAAATTTATTAATGATTTAATTTTGATTTATTAACATGAACTTATAAGCTGTTCGGTTTAAACTAAATGATGTAATGATTAATAACTAAATATTGTAATTTAAATTTTAATTAAAATATTTCAAGGGTTATTGCTTTAATATTCTTATTTAAATCATGATAAACACATGCTGAAATTAAATATATAAATAAATTATTAAATCAGGCTAGTTGTGAAATTGTTATGGTAATATATTAAGGGTATATATATTAAAGAATATTCATTTGTTTGTTAAGGGAATTTGGTATTTTTAATATTTGGTTACATTAAATATATATTTTTAATTGACAATTTATTGGTAAACTTGTTTATCACGTTGAAGAAATTTAGGAAGATAGTTTTCATATTTGTAAAATAGAATTTTAGGAAAACTTAATGATTTGATAAAAAAGGGAAACTTAATTAAATAACAAATTTTGGTCGTGTGCATTTTTTTGGTGGGCTCCATGCTCTATCAAGCAAATTTTGGTTGTTTGCATTTTTTTATAATGACTGATATACCCTTAATGATATAACTAAAAGACAAAACAAATCAGTGGCACAAGCTGTAAATAAATACAAAACTATAGATAATTTTTAAAATGTACTTCTGTTTTAATAGTATAGATTCTTAAGAAAAGTAGAGAGTCAAAATTTTGTTTTTTATTTGTATGTTAAGTAGGGTTTGGTCTAATTTGATTGATCTTTCCTGGGTTTTGTCGTTTGGGTTCTTTTGTTATATTTCTACAGTATTAGATCGAGAGTTTTGAGTGAGAGAGAGTAGAAAATGGGATCATCTTCTGGGCAAAGTGGATACGATCTGTCATTCAAGATCTTGTTGATAGGAGACTCTGGTGTTGGTAAAAGTAGCTTGCTTCTCAGCTTCATTTCTAGCTCTGTCGAAGATCTTGCTCCCACCATAGGTATTTACTCAATCTTCTGTTTGATGAGCTTATCAAATTTTCCTGGTCTGATTGTTATAACATCGTAGGTGTTGATTTTAAGATCAAACAGCTGAGAGTAAGAGGGAAAAGAGTGAAGCTTACAATCTGGGACACAGGTAAGCTAGATCATATCTTGGAACCAATTTGATATGTTGGAAAGTGTAGTTAGGTACCACAAAACTCATGGTCAATGTGATTTCTTGGTTTGTAGCTGGACAAGAAAAGTTCAGATCATTGACAAGTTCTTATTTCAGAGGCTCACAAGGAATCATTCTCGGTAATGATATGAGCCAAAAAAAAAAACAGGGAAGAATTAATTTAGAAAACAAAAACAACCTTTACCCCAACATCTCATATTTGATTCAATTTTTTGTATAGCATATCATACACACACAATTACAAACGTAATTTACAAAAATGTACCTTGCACAATCACCCGGATTAAAACTTAGTTTTTACTTTAATATCAAAAAAGAAACATCTTACTAATATATTTCGTTGCACAAAAAAACAAATATAATTCACATTCGTCAAAAATTGATTCTAATTTATAAAGAAGAGTAAAATAATGTAATTGGAAAAGATAACTGATACCAAAGAATAGTACAATAATGCAATGAGACATGATATTTGATATTAACTCCGAAGAAGAGTACAACAGAAGGGGTCATTGTTTGACATGACCAAAACACATGCATCAAAAATTGATTCCAAAGAAAAGTTTATTTCAAAGAAGAATATGATAATGTAATGGAAATATGACATTTGAAATTGATTGCAAAGGAGAGTACCATCTTTACTACAATATTCATTTTAAGTACAAAATTAAGGTTTACTTTTAATTTGTACTTAAAATGAATAACTTTTAAAGTGTCAAACCTTAATGCTTACAAAATTAAGGTTTACTTTTAATTTGTACTTAAAATGAATAACTTTTAAAGTGTCAAACCTTAATGCTTACAAAATAACAGAAGGGGTCATTTTTAGTTTTGAAATAGTGTCAAACCTTAATGCTTACAAAATTAAGGTTTACTTTTAATTTGTACTTAAAATGAATATTGTAATAAAGATGGTACTCTCCTTTGCAATCAATTTCAAATGTCATATTTCCATTGCATTATCATATTCTTCTTTGAATACACTTTTCTTTGGAATCAATTTTTGATGCATGTGTTTTGGTCATGTCAAACAATGACCCCTTCTGTTGTACTCTTCTTTGGAGTTAATAATATGGGAGAAAGAGGTGGTAGACAATGGATAATGCAAAAATTAGGTGTGGTGGAAGGATGACCAAAAAATTAGATTTGACTAACTACCAATTTTCATTGTAGCCTATTTTGTCCCTAGAAGAGAGAGGTGGTTGATGACATCACCCCATGTGCCCCTACCAATTCATTAAATGTTCTTGTCTCCTACATATAATCTATATCGGATGAGGCAAAATAATATAATCTAAATTTACAAGTATTTGGTTTATTATTAATTGTTAACTCTATAGTAATTATTAAATAAGTATAAAACATAATTATCATTACTTTGTTAATTAACAATGTTAACTTGTTAACTAAGTTATGTGATTTATCATACAATCACTTGCTTGAAATAAAAAAGTATATATAGTTTAGGGGTTTGGGGTTAAGAGTTTTGGGGGAGGATATAGGGTTTAGGGTTTAGAGTTTGGGGTTAGGGTTTAGAGTTTAGGGGTTAGGTTTTGTGTTTAGGGGTTTGGGTTTATGCTTTAGGGGTTAGGGTTTAGGGTTTAAGGTTTGGGGTTAGGGTTTATGGTTTAGGGTCTAAACCCTAACCCCTACAACCCTAAACGCCTAAACACTAAACCCTAAACCCTAAACTCTAAACCCTAACCCCAAACCCTAAACCCTAGACCCTAAACCCTAAACCGAAAAATCAAATCCTAATCCCTAAACCCTAAACCCCAAATTAACACAAATATCATTCACTTGATAACATGATAACTTAACGTTAACTTAGTTAACACTATTATCGGTTACTTGTTAACATAGGGACACAAAGTTAACAAGTTAACTTTGTGTTAACGCGGTTAAATTGTTAACATCATTATCTTGTTAACATGGTAACTTAATGTTAACTTGTTAACTTTGTGTTAACGCGGTTATATTGTTAACATCATTATCTTGTTAACATGGTTACTTAAAGTTACCTTGTTAACTTTGTGTTAACGCTGTTAAATTGTTAACATCATTACATTCATCATTTGTTTCGTATCTCTGCTCCTTACTTCTCTCTCCTCTCCGCCTCTCTCTCCTAAACCCTAAACCCTAATACCCAAAAACTAAACCCTAATTCCTAAACTAAAAACCCTAATCCCTAAATTCTGAACCCTAAACCCAAACCCCAAAAACTAAACCCTAATCCCTAAATCTTAAACCCTAAACCCAAAAATTAAACCCTAAATCTAAAACCCAAAAACTAAACCCTATTTCTAAACTATAAATCCTAATCCCTAAATTCTTAACCCTAAACCTAGATACTTAACCTTAAACCATAAATCTTAAACCTTAAAACATAAACCTCAAATTAACACAATTATCATTACTTTGTTAGCATGCTAACTTAATGTTAACTTAGTTAACACAATTATCATTACTGTATAAATTAATTTAAGATATAATTTATTGGAATGTTCACAAAATAAATCTAAATTTAAAAACAAAAAAAATATTTTAAAAAATTGTTGTTGGGAGAGATTCTCCACCGATATTGTTGTCCCCTATCACTATTCCTTACACGTTATCCAAGTACCTATGAACTCTAATCCTCTCTCATAGTGCCTTTCTCTCTCCATAGGGGTTTTCTAGAGATTAACCACGTTACAGTACACATGAAAACAGTGTCAAATCCTAGAAACTAATTTAGACATTATTGGTTGCTATGGAATCATATTTCCCTAATATCAAATGTCATGTCTCATTGTATTATTGTACTATTCTTTGGTATCAGTTATCTTTTCCCATTGCATTATTTTACTCTTCTTTATAAATTAGAATCAATTTTTGACGAATGTGAATTATATTTGTTTTTTTGTGCAACGAAATATATTAGTTAGATGTTTCTTTTATGATATTAAAGTAAAAACTAGGTTTTAATCCGCGTGATTGTGCAAGGTACATTTTTGTAAATTACGTTTGTAATTGTGTGTTTATGATATGCTATACAAAAATTGAATCAAATATGAGATGTTGGGGGTAAATGTTGTTTTTGTTTTCTAAATTAATTCTTCCATGTTTTTTTTTTTTTTGGGTGATGATGCAGTTTATGATGTGACGAAAAGAGAGACATTTCTGAACTTACCAGATGTTTGGGCTAAAGAGATTGAGCTCTACTCTACTAACCATGACTGTATTAAGATGCTCGTTGGCAACAAAGTCGATATAGTGAGTAGTAGTAATAGTAACACTTGCTTGTAATCAAGTTGAACTCGGTTTCACCTTACAGTTGTCGTTACAGGAATCTGAGAGGAGGGTTAGCCGAGAAGAAGGAATGGCTCTAGCGAAAGAACTCAAGTTTTTGTTTCATGAATGTAGCGCAATAACTCGAGCAAACGTGAAGCAATGCTTTGAAGAGCTTGCTTTGAAGGTAAGAAAGAATCTTGATAAACCTTTTTCACTTTCATATTGGTCGAAAATGAGGAAAGTGAATGATATGTGAGGTGCATAATGAAACAGATAATGGAAGTACCTAGTCTTTTGGAAGAAGGATCAAGCTCTGTGAAGAGAAAACCGGAACACCGAACTCATCAAAGCCGGTGTTGCTCGTGAGCTGATTGATTGAACCCGACATTTCCAGTCGGAAGTAGGCTCTTTTGTCTGTAAATTTCTGGAGAAGATGAAGCTTGGCTGCTCTGTAAATCTATCAATTCCTCAGATTTGTTCTTTTGCCTCGACTGAGATTGTGTAAATAAGTTGAATAACCTCACTACGACACCTGCATTGCATTAATTCAAGGTCTTTGAACACTTAAACATTGTCTACCATTTCCAGTGCTTGGCCATGGAGATCACAGCCCATCAATGAAGTTTCTCACCTACTCGTTCTAAGTGACAATAACAATAAGAACTTGGGAAGATCTCTGAGTGACACAGAGAAGATTAAGGACGACAAGAGATTAGAAACCGGGCCATGAAACTTCTAAACATAACTGCAGCAAGCTGATTTCTCAGTTGTAGAAGACGATGAGGCTTTGTTAGCATCTTGTTTAGTGATCTTGATCCCTAGGGGTTGTATTAAACGAATAAGAAAGATGCAGGAGGAAAATGAAACTTGAGGTCTTGCATAGGTGTCAAATAGTTATTAGCATAAAACCATTGCCTTGCTGTATACACAGCAGTCTGCAATTTTTTCAAAGAATTTTACAAAATGACTACGAGATTATTGAGTTGCCAATCGCAACTTCGAGGATCCTCCTAGCATCTGAGTTCATATCAGCTAATTCACCTGGTGTCTGCATAATCACAAGCTTGCTGTTCACGCACTAATCAATACTTTGAAAGCCAATGATGATAGTGTTTTTCAAATGTTACCTTCCCATAGGAGTTTTTTATAGTTGGTGAAGCCCCTGAAGCAAGTAAAAACCTAATCACGTCGACATACTCACCTCTCGCTGCATGATGCAGAGGCTGTAAACAAGAAACACTTAGTCATTAATCATAGTAAGAGGATCGAGAGAAAGAATTGAGTCATTTGAAGATGGAGAATACTTACAGTGTCACCTTCTACATCGATTGTTTCAAGCATTCTCTTTATACATTCCTGACCACTAGCTCGGCTAAAAAGAAGCTCTATTATTTCTAAGTATCCTGTGTGCTCAAGTTCAACCAAATAAGCTATAGAACGTGACCATGCCGTGAGAAAGAAAACGGTAGGGGCCATGACCAACTTTACCTCCAGCACAAGCATCATGTAGAGGAATAGCTTCATCTTCATCTTTAACCTCCATATTAGCTCCTCTTTCCAGGAGAAGCTGCAGTAAATTAACAAACATATGCATCAGCTATCTAAAGGTCGGTAGAATTGACAAAGCAGTGAGCAGCAAAAGCAAAAGTAACCTGAACACAAGGGAGGTGACCATATAGACACGCCAGGTGAAGTGCCGAGTCATTATCCTCAAGTGGCTCATCAACACACCCTTTCAAATTCTCTACAAAATCACAGGTAAAGGAAGCATACTGTTTTCATCAGCAGAGTCATCTAAAGAACCCCACTGACAGTTTCACCAATTATGAACATATCAGCTAATTATTACGATGCAAATCTGATAACTTTACTTGTCTACCAGTAGAAACTTATCCAACTTTTCATCAGTCAATAAGAGAATGCAGATCTTTTTTCATCTCCATCACAGTCTCAAGCAACAAATCACTCAGAAAAATAAAGATAGACAGAATATTAGGCAGAAACTAAAGTTGTCTATTTCTCTTCTTCTTCCTTAAGTGAAACTAACTAAAAGAGCAAACAACAAACAGACCAGAGAGGTTACTAAGATTAGAGTCGAATGGAAGAAGAAGCATGAAGAGAAGAAACATGAGACAAAGATCTAAGTAGACGTATCTTTTGTAATGGTGTGGGAAGATAGATTGTCTTAATTTTGGGTTAAATTCTGTCAAGACAACTAAACTCTTTTAGAGCTTTGGTTTCGAAGATGCCTAATCTATTGGTTCCATTAAAAAGTTTGAAGCTTTTACATCCTGGCCAGCTAATCAAGCAAAACCCAATTAAGGTGAAACTGAAAGTAAAGCTTGACCAGAGCTTTAAGAAATTCGTTGAAGAGCAACGGAAATAGAGAGGAAGTACCAATCGCGGTGCACAAGGCGACGACGTCACCGGACTGAGCTGCGGCGGCCAAGTCACGGAGTTCAGAGGAAAGCTCGGGATCGCTTTCGAAGTCAACACCGTTTTCCTCGAAAATAGCGTTATCTCCGTCAACATCGTCTTCTTCCATCAAACCATTGTCTACCCTCGGGACCGCCATTGTCGTAGTCAACCTCTCTCTTCTGCTTTTTTCTTCGCCGCCCTGTAATAACTTTTATTTTAAATCGCCGCCCTGCAACTACACTCAGTTGAATTAGGTTTCTGAGCCGGTTTAATTAAGAACTTTCTGGACAAAAATAATATAATCATATTTAATTTTGTGTTAATTAGAGGTATTATAGAAATCTACATTTATAGTTTTTCTTGAATTGTATTTTTGTGTTTTTTTTTTAACGCTAACGGCCCATTTTATTGATGAAAGCCCAGCGTGGGCAAGTAACAGAACACATGAAAACCTATTAAGAGGCCCGAGTACAATGGATCAGAATCATCAAAAAACAGACAAGTAGAAGACACGTGTGACACTGAATATTGAAGAAGGATCCACCCAGCAATCACAAAGAACTGTTGAAACGTCGGCCGCCGGAAACTCACCGCCGATTTGGAGAACCATCAGCAAGCAACGCGAACAACAGTCGCTAGCACCGGCAATAGGCTAAGAATCAACATGCGTTCGTGGAGCTCCGGAATATAGATTGCCCCGACTTCCAAATCGCGTGGCCCATCCCCACGCCGTGGACAAAAGCCAACAACTCGTGACAGGGACAGCTGGGAAACGAGGCCCAAGCCGTCGACCACCGACTGAAAGCTTCAATTGCAGCATAAGGAGCTCCGCTCTGTCTCCGATGAACCATGGCGTCACCAGCTACACACAAAGGAAGAAAGCAAAAGCCGATTTACGAAAAGAAAAACAAACACAACATAAAAACAACAGAAAATTGGAACCATAAACAAATCGCTAAGATCTAGTTTTTCCCTTCTGAAAGGTAAAGAGGTGAGAAGAAGAAGAAACTAGAAAGCGAAATTGAGAGAGAATCTCTCTCGAGAAGGAGAGAGAAAGTCCGATCCCGGTCTCCAGTGATAATATTTCTTGTTTTGACGCACATAAAAGTTCAAATTGTATTTTTGTTTAGGATATACTTTTATTTTAACCTGTGCTTCATATTTCACAGTTAGATTTTAAGTATTTAATTTTGTTTCGCGTTTTTGTCCAAAAAAAAAAAAAATTGTTTCGCGCAAAAACTAATCTAGATTACGCGCTGTAATAGATAATAATTAAGTATATAAAAGAATAATAAAAAATGTATCGGCACTCGAATGATAATTTTTATTTTGTTAACGTATCTAATTTGATTGCTCTTTGGCCATCTCTCTCCTCTCTCTATCATCTATCTCCCTCTCTCTCGCTCTCTTCTTCCTTGATCGCCGGGAAATCATAGCCGTCCGATTAACCAACGTAAGAGTCGGAGAAGATCTCTGAATCACATCAATGGTCTGATTTTCGCCACCGCAGATCTCCGACCACATTCCGGTACTATGTCTTGCTTTTGATTTCCATTATCGTTATCCCCGCGGTAAATGAGGAGCCTGATCCAAGGGAGTCATACTGGAAGCTCTCTTTGAAATCTGAAGATTTGAATTTGAATACTTCAGGGTCACTGTTTTGATTCGTCCTCCGTTGCATGCTGAGCTAATTTGAGCTCCTCTCATAGTGAATCTCCTAGGGTTTCTTAGTTAGGTGGAAAAAGTGTGTTGCTTTTAGCTGCGTTGCCATGTTTAAGAAAATCATGAAAGGTGGGCAACGAAAGCCCTCTAAATCCGAAGCTAATGAACCGTCTAGTTATGCTCCCGGTTCCAATATGGTCGTCAGCCACGCTTCTCGTGGCGCACTCATTCCTTCTTCTCCGTCACCAGTGACGGCCACTCCACCACCTCCGCCTATGGGCTCAGTCGAGCCACTCCCATTGTTCAGGGATGTTCCAGTTTCAGAGAGGCAATCTTTGTTCTTGAGGAAACTTCAGATCTGCTGTTTCCAATTTGATTTCACAGACACGGTTAAGAACGCTAGAGAGAAAGGGATTAAGAGGCAAACACTGTTGGAGCTGGTGGATTTTATACAGTCTGGATCTAGTAAGCTCTCAGAGTCATGTCAGGAAGAAATGATTAAGATGATTTCTGTCAATATATTCCGGTGTCTTCCTCCAGCATCACACGAGAACACAGGTCAAGAGCCTGCAGATCCTGAGGAAGAAGAACCTTATTTGGAACCTTCTTGGCCTCATTTACAGCTAGTTTACGAGTTGCTACTGAGATACGTTGTTTCAACTGACACTGATACGAAAGTAGCTAAACGATATATCGACCATTCTTTTGTGTTGAAGTTGCTTGACTTGTTTGATTCTGAAGATCCGAGAGAGAGGGAGTATTTGAAAACGATTCTTCATAGAATCTACGGGAAGTTTATGGTCCATAGGCCCTTTATTAGGAAAGCAATCAACAACATTTTCTATAGGTTTATTTATGAGACAGAGAGACATAGTGGTATTGGGGAACTCTTGGAGATTCTAGGCAGTATCATAAACGGGTTTGCGTTGCCTATGAAGGAGGAGCACAAGCTGTTTCTCATCAGGGTGTTGATACCATTGCATAAGCCAAAACCAATAGCTATATATCATCAGCAGTTATCTTATTGCATCATTCAGTTTGTGGAAAAAGATTATAAGCTTGCGGATACAGTAATCAGGGGATTGTTAAAGTATTGGCCTGTGACAAACTGCACCAAGGAGAATCTCTTTCTTGGAGAACTTGAAGAAGTTCTTGAGGCAACACAGCTTGTTGAGTTTCAGCGTTGTATGGTTCCATTATTCCAACAGATTGGTCGCTGCCTCAATAGTTCTCACTTTCAGGTTAGTAATCTGGAGGTTCCATTATACACATCACTTAAATCTGGAGGTTTTGTTCTGTAGATTCTTCTTCCCAATAATTATGTTTCGAAATAAATTCAGCATATCGAGGCAATTGGGTTTAGATATTGTATGCTAGTGTCCTCTATGCATATCATCTTCAAGTCACCTTCTTCTTTCACTTGGGTCTGGATTCATCTACCTGAAAAGAGTATGCAATTTAAGTGTGTCACGAAAATTATGTTGCAACTTAAGTACTGCTTGCTGTTTAGTTTCATTTCACAAAATGATCATGATTAGGCATAAATTTGCACTAGACTCATTTGGTTGATGGGATTATCTCATGCTGTCGGTTGATAGTATTCTTGGAAATGAATCCTTGGATTCTTAGATCATCTTCATTTCCCCTAGATTCACTCATTCCAAACTTCTTGGAGTTAACTAACTCTCTGAATGAATCGGTACTGTTGCGTTTCCTTTATTTCACGAGCCAGAAAAAATAGATACGAGTATCTTGCTCTATGTGATATCCATTTGTGTTTTAGACTTGAGCATGTTTGATCTCATCGGTCTGTAGCAAATTTAACTGGATGCTAGCAATTACATAAGTTTCCTGTTATATGTTTGTAACAATCGCTCAAACTTTCCATCCAGGTTGCAGAGCGAGCACTGTTCTTGTGGAACAACGAGCACATCGTGGGTCTTATCGCGCAGAACCGGAGCGTAATCCTTCCAATCATATATCCTGCACTGGAGAAGAACATACAGTCTCACTGGAACCAAGCAGTTCATGGTCTAACTGAAAATATCAAGAAGATGTTCATGGAGATGGATCCTGAGCTCTTTGAAGAATGCCAGAGACAGTATGAAGAGAAACAAGCCAAGTCCAAAGAAGTGGAAGAACAACGCCAATTTACATGGAATAGGTTAGCGGAAGCAGCAGGAGAGCGAGACGGAGTTGGAAGAGAAGATCATATGATCACTTCCTAAATGGATACAAAATTGTATTATTCTTTCACTTTTGTTTTGTTTTGTTTTCTCTAATTTAATCAAATTGTTTAGTATTACTTTTTTTCGAAATTATAAACTTTGATTTGTTTTTGTTTTGTTTTGAGAATCATCGATTCTGATTCTGGTTGCTTAGAGAATATCAGAGAATATGTCTTTTGTGGATCAGGCTTCTTAAGCATGTGTTTGTTGTGATCTTCGGTCTTATTTGACCAAAATAAATAAATTTTTAAAAACAAGTATCATTATTAATGTGATTGTGAATCCATCCTTGGCGTGGGAATAAAAACACTCAGTTTTTTTTTTTAAATCATAATATTTCTTATTCGATTAATGAAAATTTAGTTATATACTATAATAATTTGAAATTTTCTCAAATTTGACACTTTGTTGACAAAAGTCATAAAATAGCCCAAAAACATACCTTGTCATAAATATAGCACCAAAGAAAATAATTCATATTTTTAGTATTATTTGGATTACAAAGATTTCTATAACATTATATAGTTTAGGGTTTATGGTTTATTTTTTAGGGTTAGGATTTATTATTTAGGGCTTAGGGTTTAATATTTAGGGTTAGGATTTATTATTTAAATTTTAGGGTTTAGTATTTAGGATATGAGGTGTAGGGTTTAGGGTTTATGGTTAAAGTTATTTTAGTCTTTATCCTTTAACAAATGTTATTTTGGTGATTTTTCCTCCTTGTTGCTATATTTGTGACAATGCATGTTTTTGTGTTACTTTTACGATTTGCCATACTTTGTTTTCAAAATTACCACAAAAATCCAAAAAATATATATATGTATTTATGTGTGTCCTTTTTACTATATACATTTACAGATTCGTTTATGAATTTATTTTTTGTCAAATCGTTTATGAATTTTTTCTAAGTTGGTATTAACTAAAAATTAAGAGAAAGAAAAAAGAAAAAGGGCAAATCGCAAAAATAGTACAAAATATATATTATCATAAATATAGCAACAACGAGTGAGGAACCATTTGAAGTCGAGGCTAGGTTGTGTGCTTTTTCCCCCTCTTTTGTTTGATTTTAATCAACTCTTGTGTGCTAATTAGTGTTAATATGATGTTTAGTTTAAAATTCCTCCAAAGCTTTTTAAAGCTACTGTTGTTAGTTGTAATGAAGCCTCGACATTAACTTTTATTGCTCCCTCTCTTTCCTATAATTGGATATTTGATGATATCCGTAATTACACAAAATTCTCTTATTAAATTAGATGACTATAAGCGGCAAATTTTTAATACTAATAGAAAAAATATCCAGTTCAATATTTACAAAAGTATATAATAACATGAAAATATGTGATAACTACAAATATAGCTTAATAATTGTATTCACATGTCCAATAAACTGCAAATGTTTTAATACTAATAGAAAGGATATCCAGTTCAATATATACAAAATGTATATAGTTTAATAACAAATATGTGATAACTACAAATATAGCTTAATAATTTTATTCACATGTCCAATAACCACAATATTCCAAAGCCTTGCGAGGTTGAGAACGTACATTATTGATTACTCGGATGAAGAACTTAAAAAAGTTGAATACTGATTGGTACATGTCCAATAAATATATTAAGGCTTCGAATGGTGACAGCGGTTTGGGCGGATCGGGATAAGTGGATCAGGCGGTGCAGAACGGTTCAAGTACGGTTTGTAAATAAGAAACGCACTATGCGGAATAAGTGCGATAATTGCGGAACAAGCGGTAAGTAAAAATGTTTGAATGGTGGGAAAAGTTGTATGCGGTAAAATATAAATGTTTGAATGGTAAAAAGAAAAAAATGGTGCGGGATACATATTAAAGTAAATATTTGAATAAAAATATTAAAAATAATTTATTGAAAATTTAAAATTGTTTTGGTATTGTTATAATAAAATTTATTTTCAGCTTTTAGAAAGAATTTTGAATAATTTTGGTTTATTTTGGATAAATTTGATTAATTCGGTTAATTTTGGATAAATTCGACCACTTCAATATAATTCGGTTCAGCTTGGTTTAGTTATTTTCTATTTTGGTATAATTCGATATATCCGGTTTAAAACTAGTATAAATTAATTTAAACTATAATTTTTTTTAATAATAGTTCAATTTGGTTACGGTTCGGTTTAGTTTTTTAAAATAATTTTGGATAATTTAAGTAAAAATATTGGATAATTCGAGTAGTTTCGCTAAACATTGAATATTTTCGATACAAATATTTCTGATTATTTTGAATAGTTCGGTTTTTTAGTAATTTTGGTTAGTTTCGGTTTTATTATATATTTTATAATATAATTTACATAATAATCAGTAATTAAGTTTTAACTTTTAACTTTTTCTAAAATTCTCGTTATATATACTAACGTAACCATTTTGTTTCATATATGATATATACATATTTATATCTATATATAAAAGACAAACCTTTAATTTACAAACTTTTATAGTTTCTTTAAATAACAATATATATATCATCTTTAAATAACATAGTATATATATATATATATATATATATATATATATATATATATATATATATATATATATATATATACAAACCACTCCATAATTGTAGTGGGTTGTACCAGATGCGGTCCGTATGTGGATACGTCTAAATTGAACCGCAGTTACATTTTTCATTTTCTTTTTTAAAATAAAAATTAAAACACTTTTCATATCAAAATTGTATTTGAATGGTAACATATTTATGGAACACATATAGTGTTTCACTAACCACCGCTAACATTCACTGTCTAAGGCAGTGAATGTTAAGTGCGGGATAATGGAACGCATGTGTGTTTTAAAATATTGTCACCATTCACAAGTGATATTTATGTGTAGTGTGTTTTCAAAAAATAATTAGAAAACAAAATAAAAGTTAATTGCGGTCCATTTTTACCTTACCCGCTTGTAAGAGTTATCAAGGTGTATTTGCGATGTGGTTTGATGTGGTTTGTTACGTGTGTTTAGTGTTTTATGTATATATATATATATATATATATATATTTAAATATATTTAAAAAAAAAACAAATTGTATACATGTTAGTGTTGAAACTATTAACTGAATCAAAGGAACCAAACCAACCAGATTTTTTCCGATTCGGTTCAGTTTCTGCGGTTGAACAGATTGACAAAATTTTATTTATTTTGGTTACTGGTTCGGTTTGGTTGGATTGAACCGATTAGTTAGCTAAATTTTATTATTTTTATAAACCGATTTTATCCAAAATATATTAATATCTGAAATAGCCATAAATAACTAAATCGACCCAACATTGCTAAATTTATCCAAAATTAACTGAATTTACTAAAAATAAAATAAAATTATGACAAGATCTGAAATAGCTAAAATAACTGAAACTCGAACTGAATTGAACCGAAATTAATTTATGTTTTAAATAAATTATTTTTAATTTTTATTTAAATATCTACTTTAATAAGTATTCCACACCACTTTTTGTCAATTTTACCATTCAAGCGTTTATCTTGTACCGCAGATAGCTTATTTTCACCATTCAAACATTTTTACGTACTGCTTATATCGCAGTAACCGCACTTGTTTCGCATAGTGCGTTTCTTTTTTCAAACCGCATTTAAACCGTTCCACACTGCTAGATCCGCTTATCCCGCACTGGTCGATCCGTTGTCACCCTTCGGATATTCGGAGCATAAATATTTTGACTGGAAAGAAAGGATGTTAACTCGAGAAACCGGTTACATCACTAAAGTCACTTCTAACACAATAAAAATGTTCAACATTATATATATCTAACTATAAAGGCTCAATGAACCAAGTTGGGGATTCGGAATCTACATAAAGTTATATTGGTGATTATTGGGGGAGTTTTGGTAGATAATACAAGTAGTGGGATAGTTTTAAAAAGTGTAAAAAAACATAAGGGCATTTCTCAATCTTCCCCCGCAGTTTTTTTCCACATAAATAAATGGAAACATTTTTAAGATTTCCAAATAAATGGAAAGAATTTTAAGATTTCGAAGGAAGGAGCTCAGTATGTAGAGCAGATTTATGGCAGTAGTTCAAATTTATCCACATATACTGAACATTTTTTTGACATAATAATTAAACAATTACTTATAGCATACCATAATAATATTATATATAGAATTAACTATATTTTATGTTATTATATTCTAGATAAAACAACAAATAATATTTTTATAATAATAACAAAACTGAATTAATTGATATTGATATAGGCAGGACTGAGCATTTATAGCTGAACTTTAAATATGACCTGAATCCAATCTGAAAGATATGATTCCGATCCAAACTAATTTTAGAAAATATCCGAATGAGACCTTAGTATAAAAAATTTGAGTATCACGTAATACATGAATTCAAACTAAACCCAAATAGATACCCAAATTAACTCAAAATTTGACATAACTTTGAGTAATTTTCGAGTACTTTTGGATAGTTTGAGTAGTTATTTTATCAGATTTTTTAAAATAGATATTTTTAAATATTTTCGGATACTTTTAAATGATTTGAGTATACTTTCAAATGTATGATACATGTTTTTATGGACAAATCAAAATATATTTTTCGTGGATTGTATTTAAATTTATTTAATGTATAATATACATATTTATGGTTATAAATATACTATTACATTTATATTTATATCAATTTCGTTATGAACCGCTTTTACCATTCAATTACATTTTAAACTGTTGATCCGCTTGACCTGCCCTTGTATCGTCTAATTTGTCTGATCCGCACTTGATCCTCCAAAACCATTAGAACTGTCTGATCTGCAACACTTGATATGTTTTCTCCATTAAAAGCCAGTATAACCACTATTCAAAGTGGATAATGAGTTTTGTTCATGATTTTTGAACCACTTGCGGTTCATAACAAAAAAATTGTTTTTAATTATATTTTAAATATGAACCACTTTTTAGTAAACATAAATGGGTATTTCAAATATTATTCTAGTTATAGATAATAATTTTGACTATCGACAAAAGAATAGTATTAGTATTTTAATTCTATTTTTTTTAAGAAAATGTGGACATCAATTTACTAATTAATACAACTATTTTTAATATTATTTTGGACTTATTTTATTATTTTATACTTTAAAATAATTCTTATAAATATAATTTATTAATACATTGGTTATTGTAATATAATTTAAAATTTTATTTTAATCGTGGAATTATCTAGCTATTAACCTCGAAAATTAGTATGGTTTTGGTTTAAAATGATCCGGTTATTATAGTTAATTTATGATAATTATTTTTGTCAGGTTATAGGTAAATCGAAATACTCAATCCTAATTTTTTGTTAGGTACTTGTGAGTGTATTTAAATTTATTTCAATTACATTATGTACCGTTTTTCCATTCAATCTTATATTTTAATTGTTTGATTTTCTTGATCCACATTTGTATCGTTTGATCCACCTGCTTCGTATTTGATCCGCCTAAACCTCTTAATCCGCAATATTTGATCAGTTTTTTCTATTTGAAATCTTATGAGTTAATTTATTTCACGCCTCTTCGGTTCTGTCCACAAGGAACCTAGGGTTTCTAATATGTCTCAGTTTTTCGACAGAATCTCGAAATTAGATACAAAATATGATCTTAGTCCAAAAAAAAAAAAAAAAAGATACAAAATATGATCATACAAACGACAACACTAAGGCTTGTGAGTACTGTATTTTTTGTACGTCTCTTTTCAAAGTATCTTATTTTATCTTATTGCTGAAAGTGTTATATAACTTCCACACATCTTGTTTAACTATCACATAAGACTATAGATGCCAAGGTAGATGAGAGCATGCGCAAACATGTATAAAATCTCTATAAATCAATGAATCTTTTAGGAGCTAATGTTTTACAAAGGGTCATTAGGATAATGCATACTTTTAACCTTTTTACGTTTGTTTGATTTGATGAATCTATTTTTTTTAATTGTGTTCTTTTTATGATAAGTTAAAAATCAAAAAAGAAACTAATAATGGTACATCTAAAGATATCACCTCTGTTAGATGTATAGAGATATCACTCTCTGTTATATTTACCATTATTATTTTCTTTTTTGATTTTTAACTTATCATAAAAAGAACACTCAATAAAAAAATAGATTTATCAAATCAAACAAACGTAAAAAGGTTAAAAGTATGCACTATCCTAATGACCCTCTGTAAAACATAAACTCCTAAAAGATTCATAAATTTGTAGAGATTTTATACATGTTTGGGCAGGCTCTCATCTACCTTGGCATCTATCGTTTTATGTGATAGTTAAACAGGATCTCTGGAAGTTAGAGCATTTTTAATGGTTAAGAATCCCTTATTTTTATGGGATTTTTAACAATAAAATATTATTACTTTTAATATTTAAGTTAACTAATTAAAATTTAGTTTTAAAAAAGAGAAAAGTCATAAAATAGCACAAAAACATACTTTATCATAAATATAGCACCAAGGAAAACAATTCACATTTTTAGCATTATGTTAATTATAAAGATTTTTATAGCATTATATAATTTAGGGTTTAGGGTTAATTATTTAGGGTTTAGGGTTTATTATTTAGGGTTTAGGGTTTAGTATTTAGGGTTTAGGGTTTATTATTCAAGGTTAGGGTTTAGTATTTATGGTTTAGGGTTTAGTATTTAAGATTTAGGGTTAAGGCTAATTTATTGACAAAACATGTTTTGTGCTATTTTTATGATTTTTCTTCCTTGGTGTTATATTTTTGACAAGTCATGTTTTTGTGCTATTAATGTGATTTGCCCTTTAAAAAATATTAAACCAATTATATGCTAACACATGTTACATGAGTTTTTAAACAAAAACTCTAAGGGGGGCATATTGGATCACGTATTTGGTATGATTTTGTTTTTTTGTCAAATCCTTTCTTATTGAACTAATGATTCTTCAAAATGATTTAAAATTCTATCTTATTGAATTGATGATTCTTTAAAATGTTACAAAATCCAAGGTTATTGGATTAGTTATTTAGAATTTCTCTTTGAAATCTCACCTTATTGGAAAATCAGAATTTGACTAAAAATTTTCATCTTAAAGGATTTGGAAGTATTTCATAGATGATTTATAGTTTAAAATAAATAGATAGAAATACCACCTAAGATGATGGTATTTCAAAATCTCCAAATTGAACATTTTGTTGTGTCAAAAAAAGAAAGAAAATTTTGTCAAGTTCATCTTCTCTCCTCGTTCAGTTTCAGAGAAAAGCAACAATTCTCTTACCTCAATTAACCCAACCCTCATCACCATGTCTCCTAAATATCCCATCTTCTAAGATGAATAAATAAGGTACAGGTTTTAGGTTAGTGGGAGAAAAAGGAAAAATGATGATGGAGAAAATTGGGGAGTATCTGTAACTGAGCGATGAGGGTGACGACGCTGAGGCACCACGACTGGAAGAATTAGTGAACGGAAGAAGTTTCTACGAAGATTTCAGCGCATTCGAGTCAACCGAGTCGGTCCGTGTTTCATCTCTGGCACTCTCAAACAGTGGTGGAGTCAGAAACATTTTGTACCGGGGGCGGAAATTTTTTATACCATGATCATAGCAAGTTCATTTAACATTTGTTAAAGATTTTCTTTTTATAAATAGATACATTTATCATGTGATAATTTTTATTTTTATTTACATACATAAATTCTAACTTTTTTCTTTTGACATCACATAAATTCTAACTTTTCTGACTCAAATTGATAGTTAAATAAAAATATAAATTATAATCAAATAAAATTGAAGTATAGTATAAAATAAAAAATTTAACTTGAATTCAATTTAATTTGATGGTGAATGGTGATTATATAAACTGTGGATGTGGATGAAAGGTCAATGAGATTTTTGTTTTTGGATTTGTACTTTATGTTCTAAAATTAGAAACATAACTAATTAGTATTTATTTGAGACCACACAATTTACATATTATTTTAGATATGAGCTTAGCCCAAATTTTAATAAAACAAATCTTAAAATCTATTCAAATATAATAGAATTTTATTTTTTTATGTTTCTAATTAATTTTATGGGGTCAAAATTTTTATTTATGTGGGGTCATCACATTTTTATTTAAGAAAAAACACATATATTTTTAAATTAAGTGGGGTCAGCTGACCCCCTACTTACTTACTGCTTCCGCCTATGCTCTCAAAGTTCCTCTTTCTTTAATAGTAAGTCTTCGTCAAATCTGTAGCCCCTTCAATCGAGATTCAACATGATTTGGGAAAATTCGATTTTAGAAAGAGGAGAGTTGATGAGAAACTCAGATTAGGATAAAGGCTTAGTTATGGTTGTGGAAATAGCGTGCTAGAGTTTTGGAAATAATATCATTTGGATTTTAAGGGGATGGATCAAGTCACTAAAATGGTCTTGAAAGATCGAGGTGTCTTTATGAGATGTCTGAAGGTGAGAATCAGTGATAGTATGGTTCAGAATATTTTGTTTCTCCACTGGTTGGGTTTGTTGTTGTAATTTCCAATACGAAAGCTAAAGTTATGAGTTATGCACGAAACTAGAGGAAGTTTCAAGAGAAGTGGTTTCAGCTTGACTACTCCAAAAATATAAACTGAAACACACAATAAAGATAATCAAAATTGTTTGATTTTATTTCCTAAAAAATAAGAAGATAATCTCATAGTTTTGCTTCTTAAATCTCCTGAAACTTCTCCTAAATCACTTCCCAGATCCCATTTTAAATTTTGCAAAACCCCTTTAAATCATTTCAAATTTTTTAAATCCCTTGAAATCTCCTAAAATATCAAATATATCTAAATCTTCCCAAATTCACAATCCAATATGCCCCCCTAAGGTTTTTAAACAAAAACTCTAAAGTTCTAGATAAAAACCTCTAATCTACTTCTCTCCTACTTTTCATTTTTTATTAATTTTATTGTTAAGAAACTCTATTAAAAACTCTTTATTGAAGATGCTCTTATACACTTTCAGTAGTAAGATAAGATAAGATACTTTGAAAAAATACAGTACTATATATGCTGTAATATTGTTCTGTCCGTGCTAGTACAGCCTCAAAAGAGATTATTATCTCCAAAGCCCCTCTGGCCAAATACTAAATCTGAAAAGTCCTTCCGTAAATTTTTTTTTTTTTTTGATTTTTTAAATACGAAAATTAATCAAATTACCATAAAACCTATCCAAATTTCTAAAATTACACCTTCTACCCTAACCCAAACCCATAATTCAATTTCAATTACCCTAAAAACTAACCAAATTTAAAAATTAAACCCAAGCACTTAAAAAATTAGGACTCAAGGTTTAAGATTTTAGGTTTAGGGTTTGGGTTTAAGACTTAGTGTTTAGGATTTGGGGTTTAGAGTTTGGCTTCAGGGTTAGGATTAAGATTAACTATATACAAAAAAGTACATAGTTAATATGAAAATATGTGATAACTACAAATATAGCTTAATAATTTTATTGACATGTCCAACAACTACAATATTCCAAATAACTAAAAAAAAGAGGTTGAATAAACTGATTGGTACTTCGACTAAAAAAACCTCTCTCTTCCTTGGCGATTTTTTAGGGTTTCCGATTCGGCGGCGGCGGAGCTCCTCTCCGTCGATGTGCCTCTCCGTCTTCGATTTCTTTTCCGTGTATGTGTTCACCTTTGCCTAGAATCTTTGTTCCCTCCAGTTTTCTCGTTCTGTGTTCGTTCTCTTTGGCAGATCTAGTCTCCAGGTGTTGGCTCAAAGCAGTGTTTTTAAAACCGGACCGACCCGGCGGTCGGACCGGGTTGAACCGTGAACCGGAAGTATATCCGGGTTGGGTTGAGTATAAAACTCAATGGTAGTTGAACCGGTTAAAAACCGGGTTGGACCACCAAAAAACCGGAAACCAGCGACCCATTGAACCGTATCAAACCAGGTTTTATAAAAAAATATTATTTTAAATGTTGTTAATTACTTTTTCTTTTCTAAATATAACTATATTAGTTTTAAATATTTATTAAAAAGTAAGAATAAATGTGTTACTATATCTTATCTCTTCTCTCAATGGACGAATAACATAGAAAGTAAAAACTATATATGCATCTAAGAGGTATGATGTGTATGTTGGTGAAGTCTTGAAGAAAAATTATTCATTTAAGGTGTTTCGGTCTTAACATTTTCTAAATATGTTGGAAAGTTGTTGATTTAACATCTAAACTTTTGAAGATTTTTTTAAATAATTGTTACACATATTTTTTTTAAAAAATTATGATTATTAAAGTGTCAAATAATTTGAAATTAATAACATATTATATTATATATATATATATATATATATATATATATATATATATATATATATATATATATATATATATATATATATATATATATATTTTTAAATTAATTATCAAATCTGGTCGAACCGATTCGAACCCGGTCTGACCATATTAACCCATGACCCAAAAACTTTACCGGTTCAGTCGCCGGTCCGGTTTTAAAAACATTGGCTCAAAGGTTACTTGATGCTCTATTCCTTGCTGACGACAGAGCTTTCAGTTTACTGAAGGCGTGGTGGATGGATCTGGAGGGATCTTGCGTTTGCGCTAGATCTGAGCAGTTTGGTTTTTGGGGTTTGAATAGATCAGGCCAGATTTCAGGTGGGCACAGGGGTCCCTGTTTCAACGCTTTCGGATTCTGAGATGAGTTTAGTTGGGTGGTTGTGGGGTGTTGTCGGATGGTGGTACGGCTGGGCTGTTTCTGCGCTTGGAGTATCTCTTTTGCTTCACAGGTCGCTTCCTTTGGCTGCACTTTCTGCGGAGTCGGTTTGATTTACAGGTTTTTGATTGTGCCATTGAATCTCAATTTATTAACAGTCAGGTTAAATCGGGTTATTTGCTGGTCTGGATTTGCTTTACTTGCTCGTGGCTCTTCCTCTTCATTGCGGTTGAGGAGAGCAATATATTGAGTGTGGGTATCTTCTCGACAGCAAGTTAATAAGGCAGGTCTTTGGTTCGTTAGGTAGCTCGGCTGTTTTTGGGATCATCTCTCTCCTTTGTGTTGTTTGCAGTTTATCCCTTTGATTCTAGGATGAAGCTGTTTGGGTTTTGCTGTAAATCTTTATTCCCTTCTGTTAGGACTATGGGGAAATTCCTGTTTCCGCCCGCTTGATATGTTTGTAACTTTGTGTTTCTTTGGTGAAGATAATATTATCAGTGAAAAAAAAAAACTGATTGGTACATGTCCAATGAATATACTACTACTAAATATGCTGGAAAGAAAGGTTGGTAACTCGAGAAACCCTTCCATGGTTATTCCATGGTTAGACCATGTACATCTATGAACCCCTATTTAGAATTTTTTATTATTATTATTATTATTTTTTTGACAGATGAAAAAAAATTAAAAAAAAAAGAAAGGAACCAATAAAAAGCTGCCACGTCAGCATGAACAGTTAATGATCGGTTCTTAACTAAGGATCGGTTCTTAGAAAAGTTCTTAAAAATAATTGTTTTTTAATTGTTTTACCTAAGAACCCGTGCTAATATTTTTAGAAAAGTTCTTTAATGTACATGCTCTTAGACCATGTCCATTGAAGGTTCTTAATGAGTTTTAGGCACAAGTTCTTAGGATTTAATGAATAAAAGAAAATGAAAAGGTGTGAAATTGTTTAGAACCGATCCTTATTTAAGGATTTTAAGATACAGTTTCTTAAACACGTGTCAGTTTCTGATTGGCCTGATTTTTTTTGTTTTTTTTCTGTTGAAAGCCTAAGTCTGAAACCAAGGGTTCTGCCCATTTTGCATCTCTCCCGATTTCTCACATAGAATTTTTTTTTTTTGTTTTTTTTTTTGTTCTTCAGAGGGTGATTTCTGGGCGATTATTAGGGTTCTTCGACAATAAGGTAAAGTAGGTTTGTTCGTGATAGACGGATTGCTTTGTTGAAACTCTGATTTTTGTTCATCTGCAATTCAATTTTGATTGCTTTCCTGACTGAGAATTGTTTGATCTTTAGACATTTTACAAGTTGATCAGAAGCTGGGCTTCAAAAAAGTTCACGACTGGATGGTAGGAACGTCTCTTCTTTCTTGCTTAACGTAACTGAGGATTTAGTTTTCCGTTTATTTATAATCTAAAGTTTCCTTCAAGCAAGTGTCATTCTTGCTTCTTATTATGCACAAGTTCTAACTCCTAAATAGTCCTGCAGGTCTTGGCTTTATCACGTCCATTGCGTTTATATTTTTGGTTGGAGTATTCATGTCGTCATGATTGGGGACTTCGGTCCTGAATTTGGGAGAATGGTTTATCAAGCGGATGCCATTTGTTCGCCACATTTTTGGTGGGTTTCTTTCGCTTAGTATTTGGTGGAGTGTTGATTATATGACTGATTCTTGTCATATCAACATGAACCTATAAGCATTGGTAAAGCTTCTTAAACATGGACCTTATTTTGCAGCTACCACGGTGGCTCATAGCGACTCCATTTGTGATCATTGGACTGTACATTCTGTTTCTACCGTGTTTCAAAATCCTTGTTCGCAAATTCAGTTCCGTTTCTCCAACCTCAATTAAAATGTTTAAAAGTAAATATTTTTTTTTGTGTTAAGAATCCTACTTAAAGGTTCATCAATGGATGAGCAAAAAAAAATTAGAGTTCTTAACTATTCAAAACCAATTAAAAACTATTAAAAAAATTCTTAAGAACCCCAAAATGGAGTTCATCAATGTATATGCTCTTACATCACTAAAGTCACTTCAAACACAGTAAAATTGTTCCAAAAAAAAAAATATACCCTATGACTTGGACTCTCTCTTTGATGGTTTCACAGGGCGTGTCACTCCTGCCATGAATGCAGCTCTAACGTCTCCTGTCTCTGATACCGAGATTCAACAAGCTGCTTTTAGTGTAAAAAGTAGCAGTGCGCCAGGGGAAGATGGACTGACGGAGTGTTCTACAAAAAGTTTTGGAAAATTGTGGGGCCTAAGGTGACTGAGGAGGTCATGAATTTTTTCGATACGGCAGTACTTCCAGCAGGATGGAACCACACACAGTTAAGCCTCCTCCCCAAGATACCTAATCCGACGGAGATGAAAGACATGAGACCTATCAGCTTGTGTTCAGTACATTACAAAATCATCTCGAAGATATTGTGTTCTCGTCTGAAACAAGTCCTCCCAAGTATCATTTCTGACACTCAAGGGGCCTTTGTTACTGGCCGGTTAATCACAGATAATGTAATCATTGCTCACGAGATGGTACATGGCTTAAGGACTAAGGACAAGGTCTCTGATACGTTTATGGCGGTTAAAACAGATATGTCCAAAGCTTATGATCGCGTAGAGTAGTGCTTCATTGAGATTTTGATGGAGAAGATGCACTTTGATCGACTATGGATACGATGGATCATGTCTTGTGTTTCATCGGTAACATATTCGGTTCTGCTCAACGGTCGTTCACATGGTTTTATCAAGCCCGAACGTGGGCTTAGACAAGGGGATCCTCTCTCCCCATTCTTATTTATCATGTGTGCTGAAGCGTTAGTGAGCTGCCTTAATGCATCAAAAGCCAAAGGTCGGCTACATGGTATTAAACTCACAGCCTCTAATCCATCAGTCCACCACCTTCTATTTGCGGATGATAGTCTCTTGATGTGTCGCGCCAACGTCGCGGAAAGCTCTGAGATTGTTCGATGTCTTAAAATGTATGGAGACGCATCAGGTCAAGTCATCAACCTGCAAAAGTCTTCCATAATTTTTGGTTCTAAGATTCTTGACAGTGTAAAAGCAGCGGTGAAAGTCACTCTAGGCATCGAAAAAGAAGGAGGTGAGGGTACCTATTTAGGCTTGCCGGAGTGTTTCAATGGATCGAAAATAGCACTGCTCAACTTTATTCGTGAAAGATTCCAAGGTAGGTTGAAAGGATGGTTCTCTAAGGCGCTCTCACAAGGTGGAAAAGAAATCCTCATAAAATCAGTATGTCTATCTCTCCCAATTTATGCCATGTCGGTGTTAAAACTTCCTAAGGAGCTATGCGACAAGCTCACTAGCGCATTGGTGGAATTCTGGTGGAGCTCAGGGACTAACAGAAGGAAAATCCCTTGGGTCGCTTGGAAAAAGCTTTGCAAGCCGAAAGAGGAAGGCGGTTTGGGTTTTCACGATATTGGAAGGTTCAATCAAGGGTTGCTCGGTAAGCAAGCATGGAGGATTTGGTCCAACCCGGATTCCCTGCTTGCGATAATAATGAAAGCAAGGTACTTCAAGCATCGAAACTTTCTCGAGTGTGGTTCGGGTTCACGGCCCTCGTACGCGTGGATGAGCATATTGTATGGACGAGAGCTCCTGCAACGTGGTCTGGTTAGAGGAATTGGCAACGGTTCTGATACAAACGTCTGGGCGCATAAATGGATTATAGATCATGTACCAAGGTATCCTACTTACCGTGATAACAGTGATGTGAATCTGGCCCTTAAAGTTTCGGATCTCATTATCCCTTCCACGAACTTATGGGATGTTCATTTGGTTCGCCAAACCTTCTCTGCTCACGATGCTGCAATTATTCTCTCCATGAAATCATCATTCTTGCATAATGATGCTGATAAATGGGGCTTCACGAAGACAGGACTTTACTCTACTCAGTCTGGGTATCGTCTCCTTGACATACCTGTCTCCACCGAGGCTCAACAAGCTCAAGGTATGCCGCCGATCGAGAAAAAGTTGTGGAGCAGCATTTGGAAAGTTAAGACTCTCCCCAAAATTAAACACTTATTGTGGAAAGCCCTAGCTGGAGCACTGCCGGTGAATGAGAGGCTGAGGTGGAGAGGTATACAAGTGGACTCTATTTGCAAGCAATGTGGTGCAGCCGTGGAAACAATCAACCATACTTTATTTACTTGTTCTGTAGCAAATGAAGTATGGATAAGGGCAAAAATGAAGTTCCCATCTGCAGGTTTCTCTGGGAATTCTGTTTTCTTAAACTTCCATCATTTACTGAGATGCTTGACTGATCGATCAATTGATGAAAGAACACGCAGAGCTTGCCCGTCGATTCTATGGCATATATGGAAGGCCAGGAATGCTTTGGTTTTTGAGCAAACCAGCCTGAGTCCTTCTGCAATACTGGAAAAAGCGATGGAAGAAACACACATCTGGTTTCAGGTCAATTGTGATGCTGGAACAGAACCCTGTGCTATCAGCTCTTCTGCCACGACCATTAAATGGCGTACACCGCCCACCGGTAGACTTAAATGTAACATGGGAGCATCTTGGTCATCATCTGAGTTAAACAGTGGAGCTGCGTGGGTGGTCCGTAATCACCTTGGAGAGGTCCTTTATCATAGCCGAAGATCTTATCATCCGGTTCATTTTAAGGAAGAAAGCGAGCTCTTAGCTCTCCATTGGGCTGTTGCAAGCATCAAAGATTTGCACCTTCCTCGTATGATCTTTGAATCTGATCTGCAATTGGCGAGAGCGGTAATGACAAATGCTCCATGCTCCCCGGCTCTCCTCCGCCTTTCGTCTGCTGTGATCAATACTCTATCTTGGTTTCAACAATTTAGCTGTGAACATGTGGTGAGTGAGAGGAATGTGATTGCAAGGTCCATTGCAGACAGTGTCATTACGGACAACAGACTGTTCCAATCTTACGTTGCACGTGGAGGTCTTCGTTAGCTTCGTTCGTTGATCATGGCAGAAGCGAATCATGGCAGAAGCGACTAATGTCAATGAATGTGATAGTCATTCCAGGCCTTGGGGTCCAGTGAGCTGATCTACTACCTTCAGTCATTTGGTCAGACTGTGGATGATGAATTTCAGATGTTACATCTCGTTAAACGCCTACTGGTGTTTTGTTTTGTTTTGTTTTGTTTTGTTTATGTAATTTCCCCTCTTGTAATACCTCCTTTGAGGTGAATGTTGTTTCTCTTCCCTGTCTTTTGGGGTGTTATATGAATGAAGATTCCAGTGTTAAAAAAAATATATATATATATATATATACCCACGATTTAATGTTTCGTCAAAAATGGCTTTGAGACTTTCTAAATTTTCAATTTACCCGCCGAGGAGAATTAATCAATCGTTATATTGATGATTATTGGGGGAGTTTTGGTAGTAGATAACACAAGTAGTGGGATAGTTTAAAATTTTAAAGAAATATATAAGGGCGTCTCTCAAATTTCCTCGGAAGGTTTTTCCTACAAAGAAACTTGATATTTTCTTTCTTTCTTGAATCTACAAATAAATCGAAACCAAGGAAGGAGCTGAGTATTTAGAGCAGATTTAGGAGTTAATTTATCTCACGCCTCTTCAGTTCTATCGACAAGGAATCTAGGGTTTCTAAAATGTCTCATCTTTTCAGCAGAATCTCGAAGCTTTCATCACCCCTGAACCGGAGTCTCTGTTTCAAACGGTCTGGATTCTCGACAGCCACGACTCCTCCGTATCTGCTCCTCGGGAGTGACGTCGTTGGAAAATCTCCTTGCGGTGGAAAAGTTGTGAACTTTAACTTGTACGATCCGAGGAAAGAAGAGCAAGTTAAGATCGAAAATCAGATTCTGTCGGAGAATCTCTGTGGATCTTCGAAGATAGGAGCATCGAGAGGATGGCTAGCTACGATGAAGAAACGAGATTTCACTGTGAGTCTCACCAACATCTTCGAGAATCCTTCAAAGACAATCTCGCTACCTCCTTTGATCAAAGAGGAAACAGAACGCATCCTCAATCTCTCTGTCTCGTCCTCAGAAGAAGACTGTGTAGTCGCCGCGAGGTTTTACGGGTCTAGGCTCAGTCTGTGTCGACCTGGTGACTCGGAGTGGACACACATCGATGTACCTTGCCCAGCTTTCCGTTTATCTCCCGTCATGTACTCAGACAGCGACCGGAAGTTCTATTTGAACAGTTGCGGCTCTGACTACACTGGTCCGACCGATTTCACCTCTAAATCCGGTCTAATGTCTCCAGTGAGTGGCTTCGTGAGATTCCCCTTGTCTAACCATGCCGAGTTGGAGAACCACTTGCGTCTTCAACGTCTTAATGTCCAGCAGCTACTAGTCCAGTCTCCTTCCAGCGAGTCCTTCATCGTATTATGGTAAAATCCATCCAATTTGACTCTGTTTTTCAATACGACTCTGTTTTTTTTTTATCCAAATCCTCTGGTTTTCAGTATGACTCTGTTTCTTTATCCAATTCCTCTGGTTTTCACTATGACTCTGTTTGCAGGGCTGTGGATTGCTTTACGGACAAAGGAGAAGCGGTGAAATGGGAAGACAAAATGTACAATCAGGAGGGCATTGTTATAAAGACCCACAAAATCATGGTCTTCAGGCAAGACAGGGAGAAAGGGATCAGTGAATACACTGAAGACATGGGTGATCTCTGCATTTTCGTGGGAGAGAACGAACCATTTTGCCTCACCGCTAGTGACTATCCTGGTCTCAAACCTAACTCTGTCTACTTTGCCGGTCACTGCTCTGGTTACGGCATCTGCGATCTCTCTTCTCGCACAATCCATCATCTCTCTGACTCGCCTCGTGATCGCCTCTTTTGGTTTCCTCCAACAACACCCCACCACTAGCAGATAAATCAGGGATTCTCAGCTGGCATTTTAGATTTATCATCTTGCATTCCGACTGTTATGTCTTTTTATTAGATTGTTATGTCCTTTTTAATTGTGTCTTGCGTGATCTCTAAGTTGTTGTTTTCTTTATATATCAGACTGACTCATATGCTTGCTTATTGGAGTTTATGTTGCTTGTATTCATGACTTGCACATCCACATCCCATATTCTTAACATATGAACAAGGCATATTCAGAACATGTTATATTTATGAACCATGGTCAAACTTTCAAAATCAACAAAGTAAAAATTTTCTATAGAAACAAATTAACACTCTTTGCTTGAAACACAAGAAATATATATATTAATTTTTGTGAGATAGCGTCTCTCTTTGCATTAAGTTTTTTTGTTTTGTTTTGTAAAACATCTCTCTCTTTGCATTAAGTTTGTTACCAGTTCTATATAAATTATTTGTTTGCTTTTTTCCCAACTAATTATTTTCTTTTATTTAATTTAATAACTTATCTAATTCATACAATATATATATATATATATATATATATATATATATATATATATATATATATATATATATACTTAATTTATATCACTAGATGAAATTCAGTATATTTTTGAGGTAAAATATTTTAATATCAAAACTATATTTGCCTCTGGTCAAATAAATTCATGAATCTGCTACTGTGTGCAGATCACATCAAAAAGATGCTTACCAGACCTTCAAAAACTTTTGTCGGTGATTACTTTTTTTTTTTTTTTTTTTTGTCGGTGATTACTTTTTGCGCCAGTTGGTTGCGGGAGAGGAGTGTATCATCTGTTCCCCTAGTTTTCCCATGCACGATAATCAAGATTCAAGATTATAATGAGTTTTTGTTATAACAAGGAAGCATTATCTCATTAACGAACCTTTCGTCACGTTCAACAAATAGCTGGCAAAATCCGATATCGCGTTCTCTGGTTGACGAGAACCATGCTTTTGCCGCCATAATCTTGAAGATCGTTAGGTGAGAGGCAGGATTCTTTGTTCCGTTATACATCAGCAGTTTGAGTTTTTCCTTTTGCCGGATGTACGTGTTCATAATACGTGAAGTGAAAGACGTCCTCTGAGTTTCTTCGATGATTCGGTCAATTTCTGGGGCAGATCTTTTGACGTTGTGAGCCTCGACCTTGAATTCTTTGAGAGTATCTATGAGCTCAGTCAACTGTTTCTCGACCTGACTGTGGTTTGCTTCCCGAACAGGCGTTTCGTGGGCTTCCTCGTGGGACGTGCCCCGCTCGTGGCGATGGTAATCCCGATGCGAGTCATGCTCACAACGCGAGCTTCTTCTGCGATCTGAACCTAGGTCGTGCCGAGATTCGTATTTGTTTCGCTCATCGTCGAGATCTCTATGAGGCGAGTATCACTCGTAATGTGAGCTATCTTGTTTTTGGCGTGAGTCCCGCTTTCGATGCGAGCCTCGCTCATGCTTATCCTCTTCATCTCGCTCTTGGCGTGAGTCTTTCTTGGGTTCGTAGTCCGGATTTTGCTCTTGGTGATCTCCTTCAGGCGTATCATAGATCAGTCGTCTGGCGACTTTTTCCTTTGCCTTCGGAGGGACGACACGTTTGGGATTTCCTCGACTGTTGTTCGGAGCGAATTCAGTCATGCTCAGACTGCAACTGGTCGATTCTTTCCGAAAACTCTTTTAGCAAATCGTTCTGGGAATCGATTTTGGCCATCAGAGTGGCTAAAACAGAGTCTTCGTCGACTTGTTTAGCCGTTTTATCTACTGGCAGGATATGTCCGTCGTCTTTTTCGGACTTGGAGCCTCGTGGCGGTTTGCCGTTGAATGCTCCGGTCCCTTCATCGTCGTGATCGCTTAGTTCGAGATCACTTCCTTCACAATCAACCATGGGATTGTCCCTGGGGTCGATCTCGTCATTGTTTTCAGACATCTCGTTCAAAAATTTCTTTCAGAAATCTCTACAGTCGGCGCCAATTGTTGATTTCGTAACTCGGCCTATCCGAAGATAGAAAGAGTTTTAAGGTTTCTTGAGGGATTCTAAAAGAAGAGTTTCAGAACTCGGCGAGAATGAATATAAATTAGAGTTTTGCTTAGGTTTCCGAGAGGAAAGATAGCGGTTGAGAGAGATTATTAAGTCGTCGAAGAGAAATTAGGTTAAATCGATTTGAGCTAAGAACTCCCAGAAAACTTATGTGAAAATTGGATGTGTTTATTCAATGATCTCGGTGCTTTTTTATAGGTTTACAAAACCGGTTTTGCACAAAAGGAAAACTGAAGATAATTCTGAATCTTTCCTATATCACAGTTTGAATATTCTTTGGATGTATCTTTATCTCGGCGGGTTTCGTCATGCACGCCGCTTTCCTTTTCTATCATACGCCTCCTTCGTAACCCTAACTTCACCGAGATGTTGGACTGAGTCGGGTTGACTCAATATCTTTCAGTTTAAGCTTTGGATCGACTTTCCTTATCGGGCCGACCTAAACTCCTAAATGGACTTTTTGAGAAAAGTGCTAATCTTGACTCCAACAATATTAAGTCGTATCCACATCCCATATTCTTAACATATGAACAAGGCATATTCAGAACATGTTATATTTATGAACCATGGTCAAACTTTCAAAATCAACAAAGTAAAAAATTTCTATAGAAACAGATTAACACTCTTTGCTTGAAACACAAGAAACATATATTAATTTTTGTGAGATAGCGTCTCTCTTTGCATTAAGTTTTTGTTTTGTTTTGTAAAACATCTCTCTTTGCATTAAGTTTGTTACCAGTTCTATATAATTTATTTGTTTGCTTTTTTTTCCAACTAATTATTTTCTTTTATTTAATTTAATAACTTATCTAATTCATACAATATATATATAATTTTAATACTTAATTTATACCACTAGTTGAAATTCAATATTCAAGATTATAATGAGTTTTTGTTATGACAAGGAAGCATTATCTCATTAACGAGCCTTTCGTCACACTGACTAATGGAGACTAGAACTAGGATTGTAAATATACTATAATGTAATTGTACTAATGGATAATTGAATAAACGTTGAAAAAAGAAATCTTCGAATATAAAATTTTAAAACTAAAAGTTGCATCCTCTAGACGCATAACTGGAGTCCATGTCGGGTACGCCTGAGATTCCCCTATATAATATTAAGAAAATCAAAAACACCTGAGGAAGAAAATGTTTACGAAACCCATAACTGGAGTCCATGTCGGGTACGCCTTTACGACCTTTATGGATGGTTTGTCTGTACCTGCATCATCCTGCTCTTGTCATCACCTGAAATCTCAGAAACAAATTTATATTAAAAGAAAACTCAACCCTAAGTCGGAATCTATCTTAAAAGTTGTTTTCTCTATGAGCTTTCTTGTTTTTTCTTTTTAAAAGCTTGTAGCAGGTTTATTATGAAAATGGTAAACACAACTTAATTTTTTTTTAGAACAGTAAAAAACAAACAACTATGTGTATATTTATAGTTAAAAGAAAAAAAAATATTGATGTAAAAAAAAAATTACATTTTATTCATCATATTTGATTATTTGTTACCATGTATCTCAAAAGTTTATATTCATTATCTACATTATATCTCTCTTCATTTTTAATTCATTCCTACTCAAGGTTGATTTTATTTAATATACATATACATATATAGATAACGAAAAAATTAGGTTTTTACCATTAATGATCTGAAAATTATGAAAATAGCAAAGAGACAAAAAGTTTAATACCATAACTAATCTTTTTTTTTGAACTAATTATAAATCTGCTACTACAGTTGACTATATTCATTTAAAATGGTAAATCACTATTACGTGTGCTAACAATAATATTTGATATTTGTATATACTAAGAGTTTGACTGGTTCAAATGTGGCGGTTGCGGTTGCGGTTGCGAGAGTTTGCGAAAGCGGACGGTTGCGGCTAGTAGCGTTTGTAAACGTTTTGTACGACTGGTTTAACAATTGGAAGCGGTTGTGTTTGCGGAATATTCTTGACTGGTTGATAAGTGGTTGCGGTTAATAGCGGTTGAATGAAAATACTAAAGTAAAAATAATGTGTTAAATCAAATCAAGCTTGTGATGCTTCTCGAAACAAAAAATGAATCAATTTCATTTTTCAAGAAAGTTTGATCTCAGATTCTACGTTGCCACGACAATAGAGCTGAAGTTGGGCGAGGAGTTGCAGGACAACTGTAGAGGACAAGCATATTATTTCGACCAAAAGGAGCCACGTGAATTAACTTTCCCAAAGACTAGTTACTGTATCAAACACCCTTTAAACGTGTTGGAAAACAAGAAACAAAGATCGAAAAAGTAAAATTAAAACTGATTCTCAAAGAAAAAGTCCAAAATAGATTTTCAAAGAACTAAATGAAAAATTTCAAAACACTAACATAGCTTCTTGTAAGAAAAACACCAAAAGAAAAACGTGAGAAAGAGATCGAGCCATGTCTTCATATACAATTCTTCTTTAACGAGTATCCCATATCTCTCGCGCTATACTATCTCTAACGATTCTTCCTTTTTAAAGCTTCAAGCTTGTTTTTAATTTTATTCCAATTTAGAGCCAACGCATATTGTTTGTTTAATTCCGTGAAAACGTTTTGTTTTCCTTGTTCTGATAAACTTTTGCCTTTACCATGTCCAACTTGTTTCTCTAGCGTTATTAGTTTTAGTAAAAAACGGGTCATCTCGTTTGACCAATTGATTTTCTGTTAAAAAATAAGTAAACACACAAGTACTAAACATAATTAAGCATAAAACATAAACTGTATAACTCACGCAGAAAAGCATAACAAAAATCAACATCAAAAGAAAACAATAGTTTAACTACTAATAGAACAAAAAAACTTACGTTTGATTCTTGACCATCTTCCAATTGTGTAGAGGCCATAATTTCACTGTTTTAGCGTCGTCTGTGGCCGTAGAAATCTTAGGGCTATTCTTCTCTGGCTACAAAAATCTTAAAGTAATTATATAGAAAATAGGTAGGATATAATGATATATATATATATATATATAATGATATTAGTAGTTATATATACGTGATATGATGATAATAGTTATAGGTAATAATTTAAATAAAAAATTTAGATTTATACGTATTTTTAATTTTTTTTTAATTTTTGTAAACGCAATCGCAAACGCTTGCGAGAAGTAGCTTTTGATTTCTAGCGGTAAAGAGCGATTCCAAGCGGTACAAAGCGGTTGCAATGATTGTTTCTAAACGCCATCAACCGCAACCGCCCGCAAACGTAACGTTTGCGGGTGGCAGCGGGTGAACCAATCAAACTCTAACAATATTATCGGATAACTATAATGTACTAAATATAAGATATTGGATATAGTTCCCTTAAATGTTTTATATAATGTTATTATGGAGAACAGTAAAAAAAAAAAAATTATGGAGAGCAGTACCATCGTCAAGAACAGTCCATCGTCAAGAATCCCACCTTCGCCTCCAACACCAACGGCGATATCGGCACAACCCATCATGTGCAATAAATCTTACACTTGATTCACTCCATGGCCTGCGTTTGTCCAAGCATTTGCACTCAATGTAATCCCCTGATTCAAAGACAGAGCATTAAGAAAGAAAGTCGGAGACTAGAGTGTGGATTATTGATCATGAGATAAATATTGAGTCTGAACTTGATGTGTCATCGACGGTGTCGGTGACATAGACGCTGAAGAAGATTCTGAACCTCATGTGTCACTGATGATGTCGGCGACATGGTTTCTGTCAAAAGAAGATTCTGAACTTCATGTGTCACTGATGGTGTCGGCGACATGGTTTCTGTCAAAAGAAGATTCTGAACTTTGTTGCCCTAGTTGTATAGCATATATATACTTTTGTAAACACTTATGATATTTTAACTTTGGGATTTTATTCTTCCCTAAAGCGTAATCTCTCTTGTTCTTGCTCTCTCAAAACTCTTCTAATCCTCCATTCTCACTTAATTGTTCTTTCATACTCTGAAATTCTAACATGGATGATGGCCAAGTAATGTGTTTAATTAATTAGGCTCACGACTCGATCGAATTCAGATTTGTTGCGCTTCAGGAGGTACAAGAGAGCGATGAAATCATCTGTGTCCACTAGAGTACGGTTATGACCTAAGAGTCCTAAAATAGTTTTAAGCGAAAACAATTAAGTAATGATTTTAAAACCGAACTGAACAATGAATCGGGTATTTCTTTAGGTCACAGTTCAATCAGGTCTAACCGATTGGACTGGATTTTTATTTCAAATAAAATTCATAGAAAAAAATAAAATGATTTAATGTATTTGTAAGAATGTATTCTTTTCATTATTTTGACTTCTATTTTTTTCAAGAAAAATCAAAAATACGATGACATAATTTAAATTTATAATAATTTTAATTCAATAAAATTATAAATGTAAGGAAATGAGAAATAATATGATTATAGGAAAATTAAGTTTATATTCTGTGTTTTTGTAAAACACACAAGCAAAAACTAACCTTCTTCTATTATTTTTATTTTGAGTGAATTTCAAATAATATTTTATTTCTATATAATCAAACAAATCGAATTTTGAGAGATATAAGGCTATGAATTCACTGTATTTAATCAGAAAATTAATATTGAAAACTAGTGAAAAATTCAAAATAAATATTATATCAAAGTATTAGATCAAAGTATCAAACATATTAAACATGTTGACAAATTTAGTAATAAATAAAGAAATTTTCAATTAGACTAACAATAATGATTTAAAACCATTTTAAATTAATTCAAATCGGTCAGTTTTGGTATTATATCGAGTTTTTGTTGATTTTTGGGTCAATATATATATTTTAGTTTTTTTTATAAAACTCAAACCGGATAAGTTATCGGTTCTCGGTTTAACCGGTGCAACCGGTCGGTCTGGTTTTTAAATCACTGCCTATAAGACAAAGTCGAATTTGCTAAAAAATTATATTTTTTGTGATATACAAATGGGCAAATTTCAAAAATGGCACAAAAACATGCATTGTAAAAAATATAACACCAAAGAAGAAAAATCACAAAAATAGCATTTATTAAAGACATAAGACAAAATTAACTCTAACCCTAAACCCTTAAATACTAAATACTAAACCCTAAATACTAAACCCTAAATCCTAAATAATAAATCTTAAACCCTAAATACTAAACCCAAACCCTAAATAATAAACCCTAAACTTTAAATAATAAACTTTAAACCCTAATTTATCTAATGTTATAAAAGTTATTGTAATCAAAGTAGTGTTAAAAATGTCAATTATTTTCTTTAGTGCCATATTTATGATAAGATATGTTTTTGTGCTATTTTATGCATTTTTTCTATACAAATAAGTCTGATGGCCCGTCAATAAGTACGTATGGTACGGAACGGTGTTAGAAAGTTTGAACAAACTCAAATTTAGTCAAAACAAAAAAAACCTTAAACAAACACGTTTAAGGATTCCGTACACTACAGACCAAAGTACGAGGCAGTTGACAAAAATATCTTTACTTCTTTGACTAATGTAATACGGAAATTTCTCGGGAACTTCCTAACCATGATGGCCGTATAAAATCCAGACTCTAAAACCATGTACATCGTAGGTTTAGGGAGTTTTTTGGAGAAAAAATTAAAAATATTATTTTTAAGAACTTGGTCATGAATCGATTCTTATTTAAGAGCCGATCCTACATTGTTCATAATGACGTTTTTTTTTTTTGATTTGTTAAGAACCCCCAAGGGGTTCATAGATGTATAGCACCTTGGGTTCATAGATGTATAACACCTTCTTCTTCTTTTTTCTTCCTATATTAAGTTGTATCGCCTTCTAACTTAAAAGAGGATCGACCTTTTGTTCTTTCGAATTCAATGTAGAACTAACTTCGTCTTTTCTTCTTTCGAGTCCCGGGATTGGCTCTCCTCCGCCGTCGCAGCCTGGTCTTCCGCCATCGAGTTAACCTCCTTCTCTCTATCTCTCTCTCTCTCTCTCTCTCCTCTCCCGCGCTCCATCTTCTTCTTCCTTTCTCCTACCATGTTCGCCACGCTCTCTCTCTCTCTTCTATGTTATTTTTCTCATCTCTTCTCATGTTCTCCCTGCCATCTCTGTTCTTCTTCTTCCTCTTCTCTTCTCCTTTCCTCCCCTTCTTCTTCCTCTTCCTACGCGTCTCTTCTACTCTTCTTCTTCTTCTTCTTCTTCTTCTTCTTCTTCTTCTTCTTCTTCTTCTTCTTCTTCTTCTTCTTCTTCTTCTTCTTCTTCTTCTTCTTCTTCTTCTTCATAGCTTGACTTCTCTCTCCGTGCTTCTTCCTCTCACTCTTCTTCTTCGTGCCTCACTCTTTGTTATTTCCCTCCTCCGCCTATGCTTCTTCTTGACTTCTCTTTATTCTTCGTCTTCTCTATATATATTCATTCTCTTTTTATCTTACCCTATATATTTTAGTTAATTATTTTTCCAACTATCTTAGCCTAGAACAAGAGTGAGACTTTGGTTATCTTATCCTACAAAGGGATTTCGTGTAACCCAAGGCTTGGGATAGGGTCAAAATACTCTTTAAGGAAAGTGCTCTTGTGCAAGATTCAATCATTATCCAAGTTCATAGTTCATAGTTCACACTACACGACTACTTCACCAACAATCTTAAAGATTATTTTCTTGTGAACTATGTCTAGTGTATCGGTGCGAGAGATGACATCGAAGTTTGGAAAGTTAGAAAAATTCGAGGGACTAGATTTTAGAAGATGGCAAAAGAAGATGCATTTTCTCCTTACAACACTCAATGTAGTGTATGTTCTAAGCATGCCTATGCCCACTATACCAGAAGATGTAGAGAACAAGTCTTTGGAGGAGACAAGGAAGCAACCTAAATGGGAAAACGACGATTACATATGCCGAGGCCACATTCTTAACTGTATGTCAGATCCACTCTTTGATGTTTATCAGAATGTCGAATCCGCAAAAAGTTGTGGGATGCACTAGAATCAAAGTACATGGCTGAGGATGCTTCTAGTAAGAGGTTCCTTGTGAGTAATTTTAATAATTACAAGATGTCTGATTCTAGGCTGGTTATGGAGCAATACAATGAATTGCTTCGTATCCTAGGGAAATTTGCCTAGCACAACATGAAAATGGATGAATCCATATCAGTATCGAGTATTATCGATATTAAAATTTCATTAAGGGTATGCTGGTAATTAACCTTGTGAGAATGAATCTGGTGCGTTTTTACTACTCAATTATATAATTAGATATATGGGTGGTGCATATCAACAAGAAAGTTAAAGTCCTAAGTATACAACTTAAAATACTTTTAGACCTTCCATAGTGTATTCTCTACAAAACACTAGGAAGCAGAAGCTGATTCCCACTGATACTTGTCAATGTATATGGAGAAATTGCCAGTCAAAACAAATACTGGTGCTGATCCATGAATCCTCTGCTATTGTTAGTGGGTATCTACAACCAAAGACAAGACTTCTATTTCAAACGACTCTTTATTGCCTCTCAAGAATCTATAGTTGGGCGGTTGTAATTGAATCCGAAACCTGTTATATATTTAAGTGTGGTTGTAAATATTATTGAAGAGTTGCAATTTATTAAATGAAATATTGCAATTTATTAAATGAAACATTGCAACTAAAAATCATGTGTGTATTATCTTCATGGCTTATAATAGTGTCAGGTATAAACACTTAGAGTAGTATGAGAATTCATGTGTGTATTATCTTCATGTGCCCAAATGGGTTGATAGGATTCAATCCATAAGACATCCTGATTCTCGGGCATTTGGAATGAGTAATATCACTAAGATGGAAATTCAATCGTTACGATATTTTCATTTATGCATGAGTTTGATATATGTGTTATATAATTAGTGAATTTTTGGTTACACTTAAATGAGGGAGGAATGTTATATATTTAAGTGTGGTTGTAAATATTATTGAAGAGTTGCAAGTTATTAAATGAAATATTACAATTTATTAAATGAAACATTACAACTCTTGGGTATGAACCATTGCAACCTTTGGTTTTGAATCATTGCAACCTTTGGTTTTGAACCATTGCAACCTTTGGTTTTGAACCATTGCAACATTTGGTTTTGAACCATTGCAACTTTTGGTAATGAACCATTACAACTTTGGATGAATAGTTGCAATGGTTGGTGATTAATAAATGCACCCTTTTGATTTCTATATAAGAAGTTTTTGGCATTTGCAAATTCATAACACAAATTTCACAAACAAAAGCAAACAACAAAACTAATACAAAAGAAAGAGAGATAAAAAAGAGAGAGATTCATCGCTTCAAAAGATTATCAAAGATCTTTGAAGAAACATATATAAACACAAAACTTCTATTTGTATCTCTTGTATCTTAGTCTAGAACAAGAGTGAGTCTTTGGTTGTCTTATCCTACAAAGGGATTTCGTGTAACCCAAGGCTTGGGATAGGGTCGAAATGCTCTTTAAGGAAAGTGCTCTCGTGTGCGATTCAATCATTATCCAAGTTCATAGTTCACACTACACGGCTACTTCACCAAGAAAACCCGATCCAAACGGGACCCGAAAAATTCGATCATGATCCCGATCCGGATCTATTTTAGAAAATAACTGAATGGAGCTTCATTCTAGGTATTTTTGGTATCAGGTAATATCCAAACCTAAAATCAAACACGAATGAGTACCCGAAGTAATCCGATTTTTTACCTAATTTTCAGTACTTTTGCTAATTTCAATTATTTTTAGATAGTTTAAGTAGTTCTTTTATCCGTTTTTTTGTATGACAGTTATTTTCGAGTACTTTTATGTACTTTTAGGTAGTTTGGATATCTTTTTATGAAGTTTTCGTGTAATTCAAATCTTTTTTGAATATTTTCAAATCTTTTTGAATAGTTTTTTGAGTTTTCAGACATTTCTTGGTAATTTCAGGTACCTGGACCTGCACCGAACTTCACCCGAAAATTGTAAATATCCGAACGGATTCTATAGCTGTAAACCGAAAACCCGAAAGAACCAAATCAAATCCGAACGCCCAACCCTACAAGAAATGCATGAGACCTCTTGATGTCACAACTGACAAAGAAGATTGCATTTTCAGGCAATGCAAAATATAAGGGAGTGGTTCAACACCAAAATGGCCATTGAGGGCTCACACATACCACAAAATAATTTGGCTTGGGACTTTCAAATCCGCTACTGAAGCCGGCATGACTTACGATAATACATTCATCAAGCTCTGAAACTTTGACGGTAACTCGCACATGAATTCCCTTGGATTGCTTTCACGGTTTACAAGCCGGCCTTTCAAAAAGGCTACACAACAGAAGTTGTGTTGAACATGATCATAGACGGTTCTTACAAGCACAAGTCAGAGATTTTCTCAACTCCATTCTAAGATTTCTACTAGTATCAAAATCGCTGAATCAAAAAAAAGTCCGAGGAGGAGGAGATCAAGAATTAAACAAGTATTTGACGTGCACAAAATTTGTTCAAAGAAATTGACAGCAAGAGATGTAGGGAAAATCAACATGTTTGTGATACCTAAAAAGCATGCATTTAAATATATTTACGTTTCATAAATGATGATCAAAACAAGAGAAGAGGGAGTAGTAGATATAAAAAGAAAGAAGTGTGTGATGCTTCTTGGTTATCTGATGCATTTGAGGAACCGTTTGGGATCGCGGCGAAGATGTTGATCAAGAGGAGGATTTATTATCTTGAGATGAACTCGTTTTGATTTCCGCATTACCACGGTTTCAGGTATAACACATTGTGCTATTATCTGATATGTTAGCATTGATTGGAACTCAAATAGACTTGCTTATCATTTACTATGATACAAGAACCAGTCTGAGGGGTTATGTTTTGTCTTTTTTTTTTTCTAACCTAAGGACTCATATTTGTCTATGCTCATATTCTTTGAATTGTTTTAGTTTCGGTGATCATATTACTTGAGCTGAGGTTCCACGTTCTTGTATATTACCCACAAGAACCTATTTAAGTAGTAATTAGTAGATTTAGGGTATCTCAGACTTCCATGTTAGTCTTATTCACGTACATGATTTGTTAGATTTTCCAAAGAAGCCTGACTAAACTCGACCAAATAAGTTATCCTACTTGGGAATTTATCCCATATATAAACGAAAGTTACCAAAATTAGTATGTAAAAGTCATTATCAAATTTCTCTCTCTAAAACGGAAACACACTCTCTCTCTCTAAACACTCTCTAAAAACTCTCCGAAAATCCTCCTCGCCACCGCCACCGCCGTCGTCATCTTCTTCATACGTGTAATTATCTCTCCTTTTTCGTCTCTCCTGACCAGTCCCTACACCGCCGTTGTCATCTTCTAAGCTCTTCTTTCTGCAAATTTTTGAGATCTATACGGTTTTAAGTCCGTGTGATCCCCTTTTTCGTTGTACTTTATCTAGATCTGAACAAAAATATAGGTTTTATATATTTCTTTTTGAGATCCATACGGTTTTGAGTCCGAGTCATCTCCTTTTTCGTATGTACTTTGTCTAGATCTGAACAAAAAGATAGGTTTTATATATTTCTCGTTTTAGATCCATACGGTTTTGAGTCTGAGTCATCCCCTTTTCCGTATGTACTTTTGTCTAGATCTGAACAAAAATAATATAGGATATATATATTTCTCGTTTTATATCCATTCGGTTTTGAGTCCGAGTCAACCCCTTTTCCGTATGTACTTTGTCTACATCTGAACAAAAATATAGGTTTTATATATTTCTCTTTTTAGATCCATACGGATTTGAGTCCGAGTCATCCCCTTCTCCGTATGTACTTTGTCTAGATCTGAACAAAAATATAGGTTTTATATATTTTCTCGTTTTAGATCCATACGCTTTTGTTTTTGAATTAGACTATATTAGAAGTCTGAAGTTGGATTTTTTTTTTGAATTAGACTGTATTAGAAGTCTGAAATTGGATTTGTTTTTGAATTAGACTCTATTAGAAGTCTGAAATTAGCCTCTGTTTACAACTGTTTTATGGTACACAGGATGGGACGATTCAGTCAGGTTACAACTTCGAGTAGTAGTAGTTCATACTCAAGTTCCACATTTCGACAATGATCCGGATCATGCAATGGATTCCCCAAGAAATGTTTCTGCGGTCTGGACCCTGTCATGCGAACCTCCACTACTGCCGATAATCCGGGAAGAAGATTCTTTGGATGTCGTAACTGGGATGTAATTGCCTTTCTCTGTTGTATAGCCAATTTTATTTTTTCTTTACTTATTCGAGCATATATTTGGAATCCGAAGATGATTGTATATTTAAAATGTGGCTGTATAGGATGGTGGCTACCATATTATGAAGTGGTGGGATGAGGCTATGATGGAGGAGTTTCACGAGTTAAAGCTGAGAGTGGACCAACATGGTGAACAAATTGATTACATCTTCCTTTGTTTTGCTGAAATGCAGTGTGTTACCACCTTGCACGATGACCTCAAGATAGCGCAGGCAGAGATAGCTCAATTAAAGGAGCTGTTGACTGAGAAACCACCTAACCCGAAAAATGGCGTCAAGTATGAGTATCTGATGTTTGCTGGTGCTATTATTATCGTCCCGGTCATCTTGAGGGCATTTGGTTACTTGTAATATGTTAGTCCTATGAATCAAGCTACAATTTTATGTAATATAAGACGAATTTCAGTCATCATCTGTTTTCAGTTTCATTATGCCAATTGTCCTCTTCAAATAATTGTTTCCAGACTTCAAATAATAAAAACTATATAGTCAAACTTCATATGAAGTCTGATTAATAAATTCTATATTGTCAGACTTTACATGAAATCTGAATAATAAATAATATGTTTTCACTTAAATAATAAAGGAACTATATTGTTAGACTTCATATGAAGTCTAACAATATTTTGCCAGACTACATATGATGTCTGACAATGTTAAAATGCAAGGGAGTTCCATTTTTTTTGTAATTTACGCGAAAAATGTGCGGCAGTTATGTAAAAAGGAGACAAAAATGCCCGGCAATTACGTATGTGGTAAAACCGTCTCGTTTTAACTGCCCTTATGACCCACATATAAATAGGATTTTTATCCTTTTTTTTACAGTTTCGAAGGAAGGATAAAAAAACCTAATTCTCTCTCAAAGCCATTGAACCGACATCTTCATCTTTTAATGGGTATTGTTTCCATATCTGGTTTCTCTCTGCTCCGCCGCTGACCTTCGACGGTAAGATTCATTGAATCCTCTTTTCATGAATAAACTTAGCATAACTATTAGTAGCCAGACGGTAATGGTGTCTGACTATAGGCCTTAGACTACAAATGGAGTCTGATTGTAGTCGTCAGACTGCAAATGGTGTCTGAATTTTTTCTCGTACCTTCAATGAGCTTTTGTTTTTTTTTTAAAAGTCCACATCTTGTTTCTCTCTTCTCCTTCGTCGTTTTCATTGGACGGTAAGATTCATCGATTCCTCTTTTTGTCAGTATAATTAAAATATATATTAGTAGCCAGACGAACTTTGATGTCTGACTAAGTTACTCAGACTGATAATTCCGTCTGGATATTGATTTGGAACGTTGTTGCGCTAATCTTTCATTTTTTTAAATTCCAGATCTGGTTTTTCTCTCCTCCGTCGGTGACCTACGTCGGTAAGATTCATCGATTCATCTTTTCGTCTACATATTTACATAACTATTACTAGCCAGATGGCATAAGATGTCTGACTGTGTAAGGCTGACTGTAAATGGCGTCTGGCTAGTAGTATTCAGACTATTCATGATTTTTTTTCCCTCTGTTGTTTCAGGTTTTCGTTATGGAAGATGTTGAATTCCCACAAAGAATGTTCACTGCCGGTTATGAACCGGTTCCGGATAAAAGCATACACTACTTTAGTGGAAGGAGAGATCTGATTAATGATGTTAGACTAGCGCTGTTACCGGGAGAATGGCAACAACTCCTCGATTCTGAACTTGGGTTTTTTTAGATTCCATGACCTGCACTTCAAATGGTGTTCAAAGATGGTGCACTACATGCTCTGTTTGCAGTTATACTGCAAGAAGAAGTATGATATATGGTCTCTTCTCGGCGTTCATCCAACTAGGTTTTCCTTGAATGAGTTTTATGCCATAACCGGTCTCAACTGCGACTATATTGAGAACCTGGAGTACCCTGAAGTTGAATATATCGATGAGATGAAAGCAATGTGGGTGCTTCTTGGGGGGTGGATTTCGATTTAGGCCCAAGTTATTCACAATTATTTGAAGCTTGTAAGAGATGTGCTGGTTGGGAACCGCAACAAAGGATATGGTTGGGCTATCTAGCAATCTATGCAACCTTCATTGAGGCTCAACACTGGACAACTTCCACAAGGGTTGACATGACTAAGCTTCTGCTGGTTCCAGAATCGTGAAAATCATATCCATGGGGAAGATTCGCTTTCAAGCTTCTGATAGAATCTATTAAAGACGCAAACAGAAAACTCGTGGAGGGAAAAATTATCAGATCGGTGGTTTTGCTGAGGTCCTGAACATCTGGGTATATTGGGCATGTCCCGCTATGGTGAAAACTTATGGAGAGCCCTTCCCGAATTCCCTAACCCCACCATTGCTGGCCTACCAGGGATCACAGAGTCGCAAGAAAGTCGAAAAAACCTTACACATACAAGTATTTCTTAAACTGTTCTGATGTCTGAAATATTTTTCCCCATACTGAATTAGCTGATCAGACCTGAAACACGCAAAGACAAAAAGAAAAATAGAAAATTAGTAATCAAAAACAAAAACGAAAAACCTAGTCTTAACCCTAGATTCAAATCTATCGAAGACTCAAAAGAGTCTCCGGAAATGGCGCCAAAAACTTGATATGCTCAGAGTTTAATTCCCTATGATAACACTGCAAGTGCACAGGACAATTGTAGTATCTATGGGTCGAACCACAGAGAGTCAAGAAATCTTACGATAGATTATAGTATTTCAAGTTAAGTCAGGTGATGCAAATCAGAAATAATAAAAAATAAGCAGAAAGTAAATCAGTAGCAAATTCAATTTGTTTCACAAGTACTAAAAGCGCTAAGTCCAGGGAGTTCTCAGGAAATCAAGACAAGCAGATCAATTATCAGTCATGATCAAATTAAGCTCGATTATAGAACTCAAACACAAAATTAGATTTAACCAACTTTCGTTGCGAGAATTCTCTAAGTCTAACTAGCAGAAATCAAAATTTCTTTGCAATTCCTAACAGATTAAACTAGCCTTAAGTGCATGTTCGATTTGTTCACAATTCAATTAAATCAAATTTCTTTGCAGATAATTAAATTGCTCAACCTAAATAGATCAGATTCTAAATCACACTTTCGTGTCAATTTATAAACCTAAAGTCTAGATTCTAAGTGAGCAGGTTAGAAACTAGTAATAAGCACAATCCAGGTTGAAGAAATAATCAAGTTTTGAATCCTTAACTGATAAATAAATCTAACAAGTCATGAAATCCGTAATGAGAATCCCTAAACCTAACTATGAATCTACTCGGACATGATCAATGAAACAGAAATTAGTGAATAAATAGATTGCATAAAAGTAAAGAGTAGAGAAACAAAAAGGTTCGAAATCTTCTCCAAAAGCAGTACATGAACGATCAGCCTCAAGATCTCTCTCTCTCTCTCTCTCTCTCTCTCTCTCTCTCTCTCTCTCTCTCTCTCTCTCTCTCTCTCTCTCTCTCTCTCTCTCTCTCTCTCTCTCTCTCTCTCTCTCTCTCTCCTCTCTCTCTCTCTCTCTCTCTCTCCTCTCTCTCTCTCTCTCTCTCTCTCTCTCTCTCTCTCTCTCTCTCTCAATAGCTAATAGTATCCATGTGTAATCTAAACAAAACACCAAAAACCTAATTATAAAGTGCTAATCACGTCTTGGGTTCTTTTGATAAACACTGGAACTTCTGGGGGAAAACTGCAAATCTCCAAAGTCTTAATTAACGTGTTGGCGTGGGGCTGTGTCGATCAATGCCAATGATGCAACGATCGACGCACCGGTCGATCAGACTTAGTGAAAATCAGCTCCTTACGGCTTTAGCTCCAAAACTTCCCAATAAACTCCAATATCTCTCAAAATCCTCCAAACGTGCATGTACCTAATAAACACCTGAAAGGGACTCGAAAGACACTACAAAAGACTCTAAAACACATTTATATCATGGCTTAAAACAGGTAAAAACCATGATATATCAACTTCCCTACCTTTAGCATTTGCTTGCCCTCAAGCAAAACAGAAAACCAAAATGTGGTGAAGAAGTTTGAAAACTTCAGAAACTCATCTCATCTTAGAAGTGCCACACTCAGATTTCCCTTAGTAAACCATATGAAAAATGTACCTGCAGACATCAAGACCAACATATACTTCCCCCCCACACTTAGAAACTGTCCTGAGTAAACTCCACGATCAATCAAAAGCAGTCAAATTCACCCTACTGACTTCTATAAGCTATTAAGTGCGGTCTCACCTAAGGAGTATCAATCAGAGGGCACATGGACTCTTACTCTGTTAGCTTTTGACCACCATACTATCTTTTTCTGGTTCCTTTCTTCTCTTTTCCCTTCCTTAGCATCTGATTTCTCCCCACCGGATATCATTTTTGTATCAGTGCTCTTCCCGCATTGGGGTGTACTTTGGACACATTCCATGGATGCACATGAGGTAATAGGGGTTTCTACCACTCCCGCGACCACTTTGGAGATACTAGCTCATCCTTAGTTTATCTTTTTTTTTTTTTAGTTTAAGGAAGGGGAAAAGGGAACCATACTCGGACATGTTTACAAGCTGTGTCAGAACTAACAGAGGAATCTAACACAAAGTATACCAAGCCCTTAAGTGAGAAAATTAAGTCAAAATTAGGGGTGAAGTCAGTAAAGGATCCTCTGAATACCTGAAGTGATATGGGTGTCCTCAGTAGGCTGGTCTACATTGGGTTTTCTAATAGTCATAAATTGATCTGCAAACTCATCCCAATGGTTACTTAAGTTCCTACGAGTGTGGTGATCTCCTCAAAAATTCATTGTTTCCTACTCAAACTGTTTTGACTCGATAAAACAGACACAAAAAACTCAACTGACTCTAAGAAAAGAAAAAGATTATGTCAGTACTACCTCCCCCACACTTGAAACACACTGTCCCCAGTAGTGTCAAGCTTAGGATTGGTAAAAAGAAGCAAAATGTGATGGGATGTGTTGGGTTCTGTCGATTTTTACCTGTCTCGCACCTGCATCGATCGTTGCTCAGGACCGCGACGATCGTTGCAGAGCGATTTGCGATTTGTGTCGATCGTCACTCAGGACTATGACGATCACTGCAATGCGTTAGTCGTTAGGAGACGATCGACACACAGGGCCGTGTCGATCATTGCACTGCGATTCCGTCGGATCAGTTAGCAGTCATCAGTTAGTTCGTGAGAAAAGTCTCAAAAATCAAACCTGAAAGCTGTAAACATCACAAACAAGCAAAATCAAAGCAACATATGGTCCTAAATCAAGCACATCATCCCAAAACATAGTACCAACAATACTCAAAAGAAAATGAAAGAGAAATGTGGAAAAGTGCAGAACCAAAAGTCATGAAACAAACTCAAATCTCACTCGCTCTCAGTCTCATCATCAATCCCGGCTATTGGGTCGTAACAGCTCGAAACAACAGGAGTAGGAGAGCGCTAACGACGTCTACGAACATGAACAGGCTTATGGACTTGTGGCTGTCTTCTGCAAGTGCAGCCACACATCCACTCCCAAATACTCTGCAAACTACTATCCACATGCTCTCGCCAATCACCCTTAGATATCTCGCGGACGCTCATCGATGGATCAGGATAGGGACCAATATCAGCTGAGGCAGCAACAGCAGATGGTGCAGGTGTAGAAGCGAAATTCTGAGCAGACTGTCCCGGTGTAGAAGATGAAGAAGCACCCAAAGGGTTGGCAATCGTAGGAACTCCGCGTCTCAGGTTCCTGGGAGGCTCAAAGCGCAAGGCCTCCAAGGAATCAACTCTCCTAAGCTCAGCAACAGGAAGTTGCACACACCACTCATCTGAGTCTGCATCATGATAAACCCACAGCTTGTCATCCTTCATCCATGTAATGTTCTTCAAGTGGCCATAATCCATCCACACCCTCTTGGTGTTGAACTCTCTTCCAGTAGTAGGGATCCTAAAATGCTGGAAAATCAGAGTAAGTAAACTCCCTACTGTCTCAACCTTCTTCCCAGAGAATGCCTTGGTCTTCTGCTCACACAGGTGGTCAGCAAAAACTGCTCCCAAATTCAGCTCAGGAGCTGGGTCTTGTAATGGTGTCTCTGCAAACAAATCACTCACTCCAGTGAAGAGCAACTGCAACTCCAGCTTCCTCTGCTTGTTCGCCTCGGACTTGCAGAGTAGAGTGTATCCCAAAATGTGCCCAACATATCGTAGGACTGGATGACACAACTGTATCTACTTCGTATGGCGTGATTTATACATCTCACATCCAATATGGTCCCAGAAAAACTGACAACTCTCACTATCCCACTTCTTAACTAGAGAACATCGAGTACGCCGATCATCAAAACCATAAAGCCTGCATAGATCAGGAATGCTGATTCGATACCTGAATCCATCACAAATGAATGTGAATGTCCCCTCTCGAGCCCTCCTGCACATAGGATCAGTGTAGTAGACTCTACAAGTAGTCAGCAGCTGCCGCACTAAGTCAGGATAGAGATCATAGCTCCTCATGGGCATAGTCCATAGCCCTATCTACCTCGAAACCTCCAGCACCTGATCAGTAATACCGAGCATCTGATAGGTCCAGTAGTCTGCAAATCGCGTGGTCTTGATAGTCATGTCGTACCACGCGTTGTAGAACAGCGTGTCATAATCATCCCAGACCTCAGAGACAGCTCTCTCTAAACACGCAGCACTCTCAGTCACTGTCTTAACAGCCTCTATCCATGCTCTAGTCACATGAATCTTGTCCCGCTCTGCCTTAGGCCAAGGGGCCAATACCGCGCCAGTCATGCCTGTGTAAAGTGCATGCATAGGTGAAGATCGCACAAACCAGTCAGCAGGTTGTTCAGGAGAAGCATGCACATGTGAATCTCACTGAAGCTGATCGACTTGGTTTTAGTGGAATCACAGATAAGCAATGGAAACAAATCCAGCAAGTAATTGGTAAAACTTCCTCAAATACACCTTTGAGTGGTATGTCCTCTTCTCCCTCTTGGATTCTAGACACTGGTGCAACTCACCATATGTCCGGAAATATTGATCTAATGATCAATATCAGAGATATTTCACCGATATCAGTCCTTCTCTCAGCTGGAAACAATGCATTCACATTTAAACAAGGGACTGTATGTCTAACACCACGATTGTCTCTCCAGAACGTGTATCTTGTGGAAGGATTTCACTCAAATCGTATATCTTTTTGCCAACTCGTCTCAGACAATCATCTAGTCAGCAAAATTACTGATTGTATACTGATATTGCCAGACCGCACTTCGAGGATGCTGATTGGAGCGGGTAAAAAAGAGAGAGAGATAGAGAGAGAGAGAGAGAGAGAGAGAGAGAGAGAGAGAGAGAGAGAGAGAGAGAGAGGGTTTGTACATGTTTTGCAATATGGAGAACTTGCACGCTTGTCAAACAACAATAGATCCTGATTCAGTTCTTTGGCGCAAATGTATGGGACATCCATCAGCGCAAATTACTGGAAATCTTCCTGATGTTACTTCTTTATCTAAGTCTAGAAAAGATTTCTTAATTTCCCGTTGTGATATTTGTTTTAGATCAAAGCAGACTCGACTATCTTTTCCAGATAGTACCTTTAATGCAAAAGAGATTTTCGATTTAATTCACTGTGACTTATGGGGGCCTTATCGAACCACTTCTTTGTGTGGGAATCGTTATTTCTTAACAATCATAGACGATTGTTCAAGAGTTGTGTGGATGTATCTTCTACCTGATAAAGCCACTGTTGAAAAGACAACACAAGATTTCTTGGCTCTCATCGCCAATCAGTTCTCAAAGAAAGTTAAAACTTTCAGGTCAGACAATGGAGCCGAATTCTTGACACTGGCGCCATATTTTCAAAGTCAAGGGATCGTTCATGAGACATCATGTGTACACAATCCGTAACAGAACGAAAGAGTGGAACACAAGCATCGTCACATTCTCAACGTGGCACGTGCTTTGCGTTTTCAGGCTGCACTTCCTATCGAGTTTTGGGGAGAAACGTACTCACATCATCCTATCTTATCAACCACACTCCATCTGCTCTTATACACAGGAAAACTCCGTTTAAAAGACTATACAACCGACCACCATCATTTGAACAACTTAGAGTGTTCGGCTGCCTTGCTTATGCACACAACCTACAAACAAAAGGAGACAAGTTTGAAACACGAAGTAGAAAGTGTGCATTCATGAGATATATGTATGGTAAAAAAGGTTGTAAACTGTATGATCTTAATCAGAAGACATTTTTCTATTCTCGCGATGTACGGCGTGTGAATATCCATTCACAGAAAATGTTACGATCTCATCTTCACCAACCGTGCATCCTACTGTGCATAAACAAGACGAAGAAGAAGAAGATCTAGTCACTGAGATAACACATCCCACAGATCATACGGAATCAGTAACAGAAGTAGCTTCATCCGACGCAACATACTCACATTAAGAAAATGTTTCTCTTGGTCAAGGACAACGCATAAAACATTAAAGACTATGAAGTCGGTAATATCACCCTACAACCCTCATCTCTCTCTTCATAAACTCTCTCTCCACAGAATACCTCAGGTACTACATATCCTATCTCTAACTATGATTCATATAATTGATTCTCGTTAAGTCATCGCAGCTTTCTAGTCTCTCTTGCAACTATGATTGAACCTATTGTTGGAATCCCTAGGATCCAGGGTCTATGTAATTGAATCTTAGAACTGACCTCGTGTTTACCTGGAGATTGGCAGCGGAAGGATGAGCAGGTAAACGAGATCTAGAGCGCCTCAATCGCTGCGCCTCTACCGTAGTCCACACGCACACAAGCTGGAATCCGCCGGAATGCTAGTACCGGGAATCGGATCTCCTGGGGTTTCAACGTGTTTCTAGAGGAAGAGGGTCTGTTTTTCTTTTTAAAAAAACTGTCTGCGACGGCTCTATATTTTTAGGTCGGGTATCCTGGCCCCTATATATAGGCCCACGGTTTACAAACCGTAACTTCAGTTTCGTTATCGACCTTGTGTCGATCGATGCACCCATGATGTCGATCGACACACCTCTTGTATCGATCGACGCACCCAATGGTGTCGATCGACACACCTCTTAAAACACGAATTCAATGTGTATCCAATACACATTGACCAGACCATATGCCAATGACCAATCCCATACAAAGTATATCCAACTTGCTTAGGTGTGTGACCCTGTAGGTTCACACGATACTAGAAATGAGTTACAACTCATTTGTCATAAGCGGTTTCTAGCAAAACATTATGAATACCCAATATCACATGAATTGTCCGATATCGACAATACAACTATCATATAGAGTAGGTACAATGTGATTTCAGGACACAATCCCAACAATCTCCCACTTGTACTGGAATCACCTATTCCATAATCCCTTTATCGCTATATCTCGATATGGCATAAGGCAAGAAACTGTGTCATCCTTATTATAGCCAATATCATGTTCATCGAACTCCTGATCTATACTGATAAAACAAACGACTGACAATCACCTCGTTTGAGCACGGCCATGCATTTTCTCAGTATCAAATCTTCGATGGGCCCTGAGATATTTATCTCCTGTTATATAGGAGGGACAAATCCCTTCTTGTTCCATCCCTGTTTCTACACATACTTCATGATACGCCCGAGCAATGCCTTTATAGCCGCCATTTACGAAACGACGTTTGACAAAGTCAGAACGCACCAATTCACATGCTAGAAAGCATGATGAACTCATGTCTAAGGACTATACTCTATAGTCGTAATGAGAAACTCTTATGACACAAATATAACTATCCTGCAGAGTTCTCATTAGCGGGTCAAGTCCGATCATATGTTCACCAACATATATCTATGTGATTGACGTTGATATTCATATCAATGACTCCATGAAACTTAGTCATACGTCACCTCACATGCTAGTCTTTACGGTTGTTAGTGTCCCACTTTAACAACCTATGACCAGGGACAAACATAATTTTATGTCATCTTTCACTTATAGGGTTTCATGATCAAGTCCTCAACTTGATGACCTATAAAATGAACATAAAATACTTGGGACCATTATTTAATTATTCAATAATCAAATAATGCTGATGTCAGTTTTTAATAAACATGACTACATCATGTCTATCTGAATATCATAACTAACTTAACTCCCACTAGAATCAAGGACACGTGTTCAGATAGCTAGTACCTACAGCAACAATACAAAAATCGTGCTTAGGTTGTGAGAGAGGCTGCAGTGTTTTTGCTTGGAACCATTCCAACAAACTACACCGCTATTCCTTTAATAAGCACTACTCTGCGGTCCTCTGCTTGGAAACCTTTCCAACAGATAGCATCGCTACACAGACAAAGAGACATAACCGGGTGGGAACCGGGAATCATCTTCGTCCGTCTAACTATTCATAACAGATTCATTATTTTCTCAGTTGAACAAGAAACTATCCTTAGTGTTTCTCAAACACTTGGGGGATATTCCTTACAACTGACCAGTGACTTTTACCGGAACAAATTGGTATCTTCTCGTCATGCTTTGTGCGTCAGCTACATCAGACGAGTGCAAAATATGGCATTCATGATTGATTCTATTGCATAAGCAAAAGGAATCACACTCATAGATACTAGCTCAGCCAGTGTCCAAGACACTTCATCTTGCTAAGATCCATACTAGCTCAGCTAGTGTCAAAGACACTCCTTCTTGCTAAGATTATTGCCATAAAACCTTTGGTGTGAAGCCATTCTTGGAATTAAGCACATTTGAACTGTCCAATACCTTATCACCATAAGGATTCTGACACGATCTAATTATCCTTTCCAATCCTTTTCAATGGATCCTTATTCCAAGAACTTTCGCGGCTCCTCCCATGTCCATCGTTAAATTTGACTTCCGACCCAAATCTTGACAAGACTTTAGCGTCGGAACGTCGTTTATGAGATTAAGTACGTTATATACATACGGTGTGAGAATTGCAACTACGCTCCCATTAGTTTACTTGTAAACGCACGGTTTCTATACGTTCCTGATCAAGTCAAAACCTTTGACCGTTTTAACAGAACATAGATTCCAACTCCAAGGTGTTTGCTTCGATCCAGAAATGGATCGATGAAGCTAACATACATTCCTAGTTAATTTTCGGAGTTGGGGCTCACCTTCGCTTCTTTGAATTTCGCAGGCTCGTCACTTTTCAATGATCAACAGATCACAGAAATCGGTCATGAGGAATCACCCTCGGTTTAGTGACGGATCCATTAGGATCAGCGAACTTCAGGCTCCACAGGTGTAGATCCTACAGCACTCTGTAGATCCAACCGCCGCTCTCCCTCAACAGGTTAAACAGCCTCCTGTGTTTCTCGAATTTCTTCGAGCTGTACTTTTACTCCCACTGTTCTTCTTGGAAAAACAGAGTTCCGAACAACAAGGCTTTGTTCTTGGATTGGTTGCAAAAGTACTAAGCCTCGGTTTCCCTAGAACAACCGGCGAAGCAGCCCTTATCAGATTTGGGTTCAAGTTTGTTTGTTGACAACTGCCTTACACAAACCTTGCAATCCCAATTAATCAGAAAAACATACTTGGAAATCACCCAGTCCACATACAATGTGGTGTTTTTTTAACTAATTATGATAGAAAACTATTTGGCGTAAACATATTCATTTTAGAGCGTATTTTAAAAGGACAATGGAAGATTTTTGTGACTCATCATTAATCGGAGCATATCTAATAAGGTCCGATTCGTTCTCTCAGAAACACCATTTAGGTTTTCCAGGAGAAAAGAGTTGTGATATGACTTCACACTCACCTAGATGATCACCCAATTCTTGACTCAAGTATTTTCCTCCACGATCTAATCAAGGATCTCAATACTTCTGTCAAATCGGTTCTATACTTCATTTTGGAACTCCTCAAAGGATTCCTACTCGTGTCTCATCAAAAGAACACATCCATACTTATTGATGCCATCAATAAGGTAATTAAGTACTAAAGATTTCCTTTGGCATTGATGCTAATCGGGCCACATATACCAGTACGTGTAAGGCCCAATAAGCCTCGAGCCCTTTTCTTTAGCTCTGCTAAAGAAGCCTTTGTCATTTGGCCCAGCAAGCAGAATTCATATCTCAAATGATTTATAATCAAATGAGCCTAAAGCCCATAACAATGGAACTTCTGAATCCGCTTCACTCCATGTGGTCAAAATGACTATGCTAAGGAAAAATCGAGTTCAAGTCATCAGACTTAAACCGTTTGGTATTTATGTTATATGTACAAGCGTACATTGGTTTAAGATATATAACCCATTATCAAAAGGGGTGTTACCATATAATCTTTCATTAAGATCAAAAGAGCAAAACTTGTCTTTTATCAGAATGAAAAACATCCAAATTCTTACAAGAAAATGAAAGACATCTCTGCTTAAAGCAGGTACATAGTAGCAATTACTTAATTCAAAAACCAAGATTGAAAGGCTCCTACAAGTGGAGAATCTCTACGGCTCATGTAGAAACCATTGCTCCATACCAGACTCGCAGTTCCACTTGTCCTTTCTGTTGGGATAGTGTCCTGAAATCACACTTGTACTCACTCCTGATGATAGTTGTGTGTCGAGATCAGACATTCATATAATACTGGGCGGCTGCAATGTTTTGCTAGAAGCCTCTTGCAATCTGTAAGTTGTAGACTTACTGCCAGTATTATATGATCCTATAGGGTCACCCACCTAAGCAAACTGGAAGCGTTAATATGGGAATGATCATTATGGTAATGATCGCGTTGATGTGTATTTGATACACATCAATATTGAGTTTCAACTAGTGTGTCGATCGACACAGTATGTGTGTCGATCGACACGGGGTCGATTCCGAAAATGAGTTTTCGGTTTTATGGCTTAAACGAATCTGATTAATTAGAAATCGGTTTAAGTCATTCCAGGTCTTTATATAGACATATAGTTTCGACCTGGAACCCAAGCCGTCGAGTTTTTCTTTGACAGAAAAGCAGAAACACCAGAAACTTCGAAATCCCAAGATCCGACACTAGCATCCCGGTTTCCAGGTTTGTGTGCGTGTGTATCTGGTAGAGGCGAAGAATCTGAGTCGCTAGATCTCGTTCACCAATCATTCCGCTGCCAGATCAAGGTATGAACGAGGTTGGTAATTTCAATATAACAAACCTTAGATCCTAGGCGTTCCAACAGTGGTATCAGAGCGTGTTAGGGTTTAGTCTATTGAATCTGAAGCACTTAATTCGAATACTGATGTAATTGAATAGATTGTTGCTTGCTAAATCGTGTTTTCAAGGTTTTAATCTCGGATTATGTTCCTGTTGAAAAAAAATGATGAACTGTTAATTTCGCAGCGTGTCGATCGACACAAAGCGTGTGTGTCGGTCGACACAGAGCGAAAACGCGTAAAAGAATTTTAGGGTTTGTCGCATGGTGTCAATCGATACTAATCTTGTGTCGGTCGACACACTGCGAAAACTCGTAAAAGAATTTAAAGTTTGTCACATAGTGTCGATCGACACTAATCTTGTGTCGGTCGACACACCGCGAAAACGTTCACTCGGTCTTGGAGATCGTTCTGTGTCGGTCGATACACTGGGTGTGTCGGTCGACACAGATTATGCGAATGGATAGATCGGTTCAATTGGATTGAACCGGTTGTCTCGCTCGTTTAATTTTAATTAACCATTTTGGTTCTGGTTGGGTAATGTCGATCGACACAAAGTTGTGTGACGATCGATATGGACCATTAAACCGGACCGGTTCAATTAGATTGAATCGGTTAAGGAAATTCGATCCGGTTTGACCGGTTATCGAAGACCGGTTTAAATTGGGCTGCGTCGACCGATGCCAATGGTTGGCGTCGATCGACACACGATTCCCAAACTTGAAGGTTGGACCTCAAATTTGTAAATACCAGACCAAATTTAATCCTAAAGTTCTAGATGAACCTGAACTTAATAAAACTGAATGTTTTAATTGGTTAAGATCAGTTTGATTGGATAAGTCGGTTCAATTAGATTGGACCGGTTATCGCGATTAGTTAAAACTGGTTGAATCGGTTCAATTAGAAGGATTGGTTTAATTGAATTTGACCGGTTATTGATATATCATGGTTTTTACAGGTTTTATACCATGATATAATTGTGTTTTAGTGTTCTTTTGTGTTCTTTTAGAGTCATTTACAGGTTTTATTAGGATTATGCACGTTTGGAGCTAATGTGGCGATTTTGGAGCAATTTGGAGTGTTTTGGCGACTTGGTCCGAGAAGAAGAGCTCACTGTCCAGAATTGACATCATGCATCGACCGACACACAATGTGCATCGGTCGACACACGACGCGAATGGGCCAAAAGTCTCGGCGGTTTAAGACTTATCAATTATTGCAAGAAGAGCCCAGAAAGTTTCAGAGATTACACAGAAGCCCCAGACGTGATCAGCTATATATATTAGGATTTTGGTGTTTATTTGAGATACGCTTTCATAATTAGAGCTAGGAGATTTTTAGAGCTTTTGGGGCTGATCTAATCCTGTACTTCATCTATTTTGGAGAAGATTTCGAACCCCTTTATCTATTTAATTTCTTATATGATTTCTATTAATTCTATGATTTCTGTTTCATTAATCATGTCTGAGTAGATTCATAGTTAGGTTTAGGGTTTCTCATTAAGGATTTTATGACTTGCTAGACTTGTTAAATTCAGTTAAGGATTCACATGATTAGAATGTTCTTCGATCTAAATTGTGCTTAATGCTAGTTCTAACCTGATCAATTATAATCTAGATTTTAGGTTGCTAAATACGACACGAGAGTGTGGTTTAGAATCTGAACTATTTAGGTTGAGCAATTGAATTATTCGCAAAGAGATTTGGCTTAATTTAATTGTGAACATATCGAACTTGAAATTAATGCTGGTTTAATCTGTTAGTAATTGCAAAGAGATTTGGATTACTGCACTTAGACTTAGAAGATTTTCGCAAAGAGATTAGTTTAATTCTATATCCGTGATTTGAGTTCTAGAACTGTGCCTAATTAGATCCTGACTGATTAACTTGTCTGCTTGTCTGGTTTCCTGAGAATTCCCTAGACTTAGCGCCTTTAATTAACTGCCTTCATAACAAATCTTGCTATTTGATTTACTTTCTTGCTTGCCTTTTAGTTTACTTCACATCTGTTTTAATCTTAGTATTAATTTCCTACGGTTCTTTATCTATCGAGACCAGAGTCTCTGTGGATTCGATATCCTATATACTACAATCACTTAACTGTGCACTTGCAGTAGAATAGGATTAAAACTAGACCCCTATCAAGTTTTTGGCGCCGTTGCCGGGGACTCTTAGAGTCTTCGATAGGATCGAACTTAGGGTTTTTACTAGGATTTTTCTTTTCTTTGTTTTTGTTTTCGTTTTTATTTTATTTTCTTTACTAACTTTTTCTCTGTTTTCTCTCTGTCGCAGGTACCGATTTCGCTTTGCGTCGATCGTTGCACCTCTTGTGTCGGTCGTCACTAGGCGATTCTGAGATTGAATCGATCGTTGCACTGTTAGCATCGATCGTTGCTTGACGATTACAGACAGTTTATGCAGAAGCGTGAAACTCGAAGTAATCAGAACCTGAACCTTGTTAATCTCGAACTTGAAGAACTTGGACGTGTAGAGAGGACTAACAGAAGAGAAAAAGCAAGGATGGTACGTGAACGTTTGATTCTGATACCAGATGATCAAGGTATCTTGAGGGATCCGCAAAATAATCCTCACAATGCTGCTGGGCAGAGGATTGATGCTGAGGGACGTGTGATCCCTGAGGTTGAGGAACCTGAACCACAACCACAGCTGCAGGCGCAAGGACATAACCAAAGTAGACAGATGGTTGTCCATGAGAGGACTTTAGCTGACTACAACAGACCGGATGAGTTTCATGCAAACCGGTCAGCTTTAGTGATGCCTGGCTTTGAGAGGAATAATTTTGAGATTAAGACCATCTACTACTCGCTGATGAGACAGAATGCATTCCATGGTTACCCCACAGAGCAGCATATGGATCACATTGATCAGTTTGAGGATATAATCACTGGCATGAAGTATGATGGAGTCTGCCAGGATTATCTGTTCCTTAAGCTCTTTCCGCACAGTCTCGCTGGAGACGCTGCTGCGTGGCTTAAGCAACTGCCACCTGGGCAGCTTACTACTTGGGCAGCTCTAAAGAGTGAGTTTCTGAGACACTTCTATGATGATGCGCGTTCAGATCAGTCCAGACAGGACATACTCACATTTTCCCGAGGCCCTGTGGAGCCTTTGAAAGCTGCCTGGATGAGATTCAAGAAGTACCAGCGTGATTGCCCACACCATGGATTTAGTGAGGTCCAATTAATAGGTATCTTCTTCAGAGGCATAGATCTGCCATATCAGTCTTCACTGGATAACTCCAGTAATGCAAACTTCAACACCAGGACTCCTGCGCAAGCTAAGCAGTTGATTGAGAACTTAGTGAGCAGCAACAGTTGCAAGACTATGGATGAGAGGAGGAAGAAATCTGGTGGAAGTGTAGAGAATTCGGAGATTGCTGATATTAGATCTAAGCTGGACACAACTTGTAATCTCCTAGCAGGTAAGAAGGCTGTCCACTTTGCTCAAGATGTAGAGGTAATTCAGACTGAAGAGGACACTCAGGAAGAGGATGTGAATTACATTGGAGGATCTGGTTTCCAAGGTAACAGATTTGGTAATCAGCAGGGAAACATGTTCTTCAATAGAGGACAACGGAGTGCCTTCACAGGCAATCAAAACTCCTTTGGACAGACTAGTGGTTTTCAGAAACCTTTTGGACAAGCTACTCAGAGGACCTATGGATCTTCATCTTACCAGACTCCTCCTGCAGCTACAGCTCATCAGAAAAAGATGGAGGCAATGATGGAACAGCTGCTGAAAAGTCAGAACAAGCAGGCTGAGGACTATGACAAGAAGCTGGAAAATATGTATGACGATCTGAATGGGAAATTTGAATACCTGAGCGCACATATGAAGGAGCTTGATGCTAAGGTTGCGAAAACTGCTGGATATGCTCAGAGGGAAGATGGATATCTCCCTGGACGAACCGATGCTAATCCCAAGTACCAATGCAATGCAGTGACATTGAGAAGTGGTAAGGAGTTGTTACCTGGCCAGAAAAGGCAGTTGAGTGTGGAAGAAATCGTGGAAATCGAAGAGTTGGAAGATGGGATCCGTGACATTCGCAATGCATCGATCGACGCCACCAAGCAACGGTCGATGCAAGGCGATAACGAAGAAATTGTCGTCACAAAGTCACCCAACAACGATCGACACAACCCCAGTGACGGTCGATGCAAGGCGACTGCAGAAAGTTCAAAACCAGAGAAGCCGAGACAGTCAACCGAGAGGGTTTACAAGCCTAAAGTGCCTTATCCAAAGAATCCCAGAAAAGCTAAAAATGATAGGCAGTATGCAAAATGCAAGGAGTTCATCAAAAAGGTGAAGGTTGAAGTGCCTTTGATGGATTCCATGGAAACCTATCCTGTGATGAAGAGATGTCTAAAGGATATGATTGCTGGGAAGTGGTCTGATGAGGAGAGTGTAATGATGATCAATGAGGTATGTAGTGCAGTGATTCATGGCAGAATTCCGGAGAAGTTGAAGGATCCAGGAAGCTTTGTGTTGGATTGTGCTATCTACAGGGAGAGATTTGAAAGGTCCCTATGTGATCTTGGCTCTAGTGTGAACCTTATGCCTTTCTCAGTTGCTAAGAGGCTCGGGATGACTGACTTTATACCCACTAGGATATCCCTAGTCCTGGCAGATAGAACAATCAGGATTCCCGAAGGAGTATTGGAGGATGTGCCTATAATGATTGGCCAATGTGTGATTCCTACTGACTTTGTGGTTCTACAGTATGGAGAGGAAACAAAAGATCCACTGATTTTGGGGAGGCCTTTCTTAGCTACAGCTGGTGCGATGATTGACTATCAAGGAGGTAGAATAGTTCTAAATGTGGGTGACCTGAAGATGAGTTTTGATATGGATAAGCTGGCAAAGAGACCGACCATCGATGGACAAACATTCTATGTTGACACACTAGGTGATTTGGCTTCAGAGTACTTTCACAAGTCACATGCTGAAGATCCGCTAGAAAGAGCTTTACTGAGCTCTATGTTGGAGTTGGAGTACCTGCAAGATGAGCCAGCAATGTGCTACGCAAGACTGATGGATTCTGTTGAAGAAGTTATGCAGATGGAAGTATCTGACGCGGCGATGCAACGATCGACACTAACCAAGCATCGGTCGTTGCAAGTCGACAGGGACTGGGCCGAGGAAAAAGCTCCGAAAATAGAGCTGAAACAACTTCCATCCGGGCTAAGGTACGCATTTCTTGGACCAAATTCAACTTATACAGTGATTGTTAATGCTAGTTTGAACAACGCAGAGCTCACTTTACTGCTAAGAAAGCTGCGCAAGCATCGCAAGGCTCTTGGCTATTCTCTTGATGACATTTCAGGTATCTCACCAGAGCTATGCATGCATCGGATACATCTCGAGGATGAATCTAAGACATCTGTTGAGCATCAGAGGAGGCTTAATCCTAATCTGCATGAGGTGGTTAAGAAGGAGATTATGAAACTCCTGGATGCTGGAATCATCTATCCTATTTCAGACAGTGATTGGGTAAGTCCAGTCCATATAGTGCCTAAGAAGGGCGGAGTTACAGTTGTTAAGAATGAGAAGAATGAGCTGATCCCTACTAGGACTGTAACGGGACACAGGATGTGCATAGATTACAGGAAGCTGAATGCTGCAACCAGGAAGGATCACTTTCTTTTGCCTTTTATTGATCAGATGCTGGAGAGGTTAGCTAATCATCCCTACTACTGCTTCCTCGATGGATACTCAGGTTTCTTTCAGATTCCTATCCACCCAGAAGATCAGGGAAAGACTACTTTCACTTGTCCATATGACACATTTGCTTACCGTAGGATGCCTTTTGGACTCTGTAATGCTCCTGCCACTTTCCAGAGATGCATGATGTCCATATTCACAGATATGATTGAGGACTTTATGGAGGTATTCATGGATGATTTCTCAGTCTATGGATCATCTTAAAATGAGTGCTTGGATAATCTGTGCAAGGTGCTGACTAGATGCGAAGAGAAGCACTTGGTCCTTAACTGGGAAAAATGCCACTTCATGGTCAGAGATGGTATTGTTCTTGGACATAAAGTATCTGAAGCAGGGATCGAAGTGGACCGCGCTAAGATTTTGTTAAGTCTATAAGGAGCTTTCTTGGACATGCTGGATTCTATAGACGGTTCATCAAAGACTTCAGCAAGATTGCTAGGCCACTAACTGCTTTGCTATGTAAAGATACCAAATTTGAGTTCAATGCAGACTGTCAGACTGCATTTGAGCAGATCAAGCATGCACTAGTGAGTGCTCCAATAGTTCAGCCACCAGATTGGATTTACCCTTTGAAGTTATGTGTGATGCAAGTGACTTTGCTGTAGGAGCTGTTCTGGGACAGAAGAATGACAGAAAGCTTCATGCTATCTATTATTCTAGTAGGACACTAGACGATGCACATAGAAACTATGCAACCACAAAGAAGGAGATGTTGGCTGTTGTCTTTTCATTTGAGAGATTCTGCCCCTACGTTGTTGGCTCCAAGGTGATTGTTCACACTGATCATTCAGCCCTGAAGTATCTGATGCAGAAAAAGGATGCTAAGCCAAGATTGTTGAGATGGATTCTGTTGCTTCAGGAGTTTGATATTGAGGTGAGGGACAAGAAGGGAGTTGAGAATGGAGTTGCTGATCACCTTTCAAGGATGCTGGTTGAGGAAGACGTGCCTATAAATGATTATTTGCCTGAGGAAAACGTCAACATGATTGGTACAATTTTTCAGATGGATTTGGGCAGAGAGTTGCAGAACTGTCGGGACAATCGCACTGTGTCGATCGATGCCACATTGGCAACGGTCGATACAAGTATCCGGGAAGCAACGATCGACGCATGCACAAGCATAGGTCGATGCACACCTGATACGAGCCGAGAGTCCTTCAAGATCAGAATTGGGAATTATGACTTCGAGATTGCTGCTGTAGCAACCACTGATCGACCCTGGTATGCTGATATAGCTAATTACCTTGCTGCTGAGACTGAACCAGATGATTTGAAGGGTTATGCAAAGAAAAAGTTCTTTAGGGAGCTTAGAAGATACTACTGGGATGAGCCTAATCTCTACAAACACTTTTCAGATGGTCTTTACAGAAGATGCGTTGCTGAATCATAAGTTCCAGACATCCTCTTCCACTGTCATGGATCAGATTATGCTGGACACTTTGCTACATTCAAGACTGTGTCTAAAGTTCTGCAAGCAGGTTTTTGGTGGCCTACGATGTTTAGAGACACTCATTCTTTCATCTCTCAATGTGATGCCTGTCAGAGGAGAGGGAAGATCAGCAAGAAACATGAGATGCCTCATAATTTCATTCTAGAAGTTGAGGTTTTTGATTGCTGGGGTATAGATTTCATGGGTCCTTTTCCCTCATCATACGGGAATAAGTTCATCTTGGTTGCTGTGGACTATGTGTCTAAGTGGGTTGAAGCAATAACTAGTCCAACCAATGATTCTTCGGTGGTCATTAAGCTGTTTAAGACCATCATATTCCCCTGAAGTATCCAAGGTGATTGTTCACACTGATCATTCAGCCCTGAAGTATCTGATGCAGAAAAAGAATGCTAAGCCAAGATTGTTGAGATGGATTCTGTTGCTTCAGGAGGTTGATATTGAGGTGAGGGACAAGAAGGGAGTTGAGAATGGAGTTGCTGATCACCTTTCAAGGATGCTGGTTGAGGAAGACGTGCCTATAAATGATTATTTGCCTGAGGAAAACGTCAACATGATTGGTACAATTTTTCAGATGGATTTGGGCAGAGAGTTGCAGAACTGTCGGGACAATCACACTGTGTTGATCGATGCCACATTGGCAACGGTCGATACAAGTATCGGGGAAGCAACGATCGACGCATGCACAAGCATCGGTCGATGCACACCTGATACGAACCGAGAGTCCTTCAAGATCAGAATTGGGAATTATGACTTCGAGATTGCTGCTGTAGCAACCACTGATCGACCCTAGTATGCTGATATAGCTAATTACCTTGCTGCTGAGGCTGAACCAGATGATTTGAAGGGTTATGCAAAGAAAAAATTCTTTAGGGAGCTTAGAAGATACTACTGGGATGAGCCTTATCTCTACAAAAACTGTTCAGATGGTCTTTACAGAAGATGCGTTGCTGAATCAGAAGTTCCAGTCATCCTCTTCCTATGTCATGGATCAGATTATGCTGGACACTTTGCTACATTCAAGACTGTGTCTAAAGTTCTGCAAGCAGGTTTCTGGTGGCCTACGATGTTTAGAGACACTCATTCTTTCATCTCTCAATGTGATGCCTGTCAGAGGAGAGGGAAGATCAGCAAGAAGCATGATATGCCTCAGAATTTCATTCTAGAAGTTGAGGTTTTTGATTGCTGGGGTATAGATTTCATGGGTCCTTTTCCCTCATCATACGGGAATAAGTTCATCATGGTTGCTGTGGACTATGTGTCTAAGTGGGTTGAAGCAATAGCTAGTCCAACCAATGATTCTTCGGTGGTCATTAAGCTGTTTAAGACCATCATATTCCCCAGATTTGGAGTACCTCGTATTGTGATTAGTGATAGAGGATCTCATTTTATCAATAAGGTCTTCGAGAAGATGCTAAAGAAGCATGGAGTTCATCACCGAGTTGCTACTCCTTATCACCCTCAGACTAGTGGACAAGTTGAGGTTTCTAACAGACAGATCAAGGAGATCTTGGAGAAGACATTTGGAAAAACAAGGAAGGATTGGGCAGCCAAGCTGGATGATGCATTATGGGCTTACAGGACTGCGTTTAAGACGCCATTAGGGGCTACTCCATTCCATTTGCTGTATGGAAAGGCATGTCATCTGCCAGTAGAGCTTGAGCACAAAGCAGCATGGGCTGTAAAACAGATGAACTTTGATCTTAAGACTGCTGCATAGAGGAGATTAATGCAGCTCAATGAGTTGGATGAGATTAGACATTTTGCTTATGAGAACTCAAAGCTGTACAAGGAGAGGACTACGGCATATCATGACAAGAATATTGTCTCCAGACAGTTTGAGCCTAATGATCAGGTACTCTTGTATAACTCTCGTTTACATTTGTTTCCAGGTAAGCTAAAATCAAGGTGGTCTGGTCCTTTCACAATCAAAGAGGTGCGTCCATATGGAGCTGTCCTTCTAACTGGCAAGGACAGTATTGAATTCACTGTGAATGGACAGAGGGTGAAACATTATTGGGCTAAGGCCGAGATTCCAGAAGGGCAGATTCTGTCTCTGGATGATGCACCCTCTACCTAGATCAGCTGAAGCGTCAAGCTATTGACGTTAAACAAGCGCTGAGTGGGAGGCAACCCACTGTTTTCGTTTTTGCATTTTAATTTCAGTGTTTTTGTAGGATTTTACGTTTGTTTCTGGTTTTGGTGAGTTTTTGTTAGCAGGTCTCGGATAAATCGCAGTGCGTCGATCGACACACTACTGTGTCGATCGTCACAACACGAAGGAAATCGCATTGCAGCGATCGTTGCGAACCTGAGCAAGGATCGACCAACAATGAAAATCGCACAGCAACGGTCGATGCACCTAGTGCAACGATCAATGCCTGAGCGACAGAGGTAAAACCCGACAGAACTTAACCATCCCTTAAACAAATTTTTACTTTCTTTTTGCCAATCCTTCGCTTGACACTACTGTGGACAGTGTGTCTTAAGTGTGGGGGAGGTTCTACTAACTTCTTTCTTTTTATTTTTTTAGAGTCATTTAAATTTTTCAAAATTTGTTTTATTGAGTCAAAACTTGTTTAAGTAAGAAACAATGATTTTTTGAGAAGATTAGCAGCACTTGCAGGAACTTAAGTAACCATTGGGATGAAGCTACAGATTATCTCTGACTATTAGAAAACCCAGACACATATCAGCCTACTGAGAACACCCACATCACTTCAGGTATCAGAGGATCTTTTACTGACTTCAAACTTAATACTGACTTAGATTCTCTCACCTAAGGGCTTGGAATACTTTGAGTCGGATTTCTTTATTAGTTCTGACACAGCCTGTAAACCTGTCCTATTTGGTTCCCTTCTCCCCTTCCATAAAATAAAAAAAGGAGTAATAAACTGAGGATGAGTTAGTAACTCCGAAGTGGTCATGGGAGTGGTAGCTAAAACTATTATCTCCTGTGCATCCATGGAATGTGTCCAAAGTACACCCCAAAACGGGAAGAACACTGATAAAAAAAATAAAATGATACCCAATGGGGAAAAATCAGTTGTTAAGGAAGGGAAAAGAGAAGAAAGGGACTAGAGAAAGATAGTATGGTGGTCTAGAACTGATAAGGTAAGAGTCCATGTGCCTTTGATCGATATTCCTTAGGTGAGACCGCACTTAAATACTTGCAGAAGTCAGTAGTGTGAATTTGAATGCGTGAATGTGATTGTGGAGTTTACTTAGGACAATTGCTAAGTGTGGGGGAAGTATATGTTGGTCTTGATGTCTACAGATTGATTCTTTCATGTGGTTTACTAAGGGGAATCTGAGTGTTGCTGCTTCTAGGATGAAAAGAGTTTCTGAAGAGTTTTCAAACCTCTTCACTACATTCTAGTTCTCTGTTTTACTTGAGGGCAAGCAAAGGCTAAGTGTGGGGGAGTTGATATATCATAGTTTTTACAGGTTTTATACCATGATATAATTGTGTTTTAGTGTTCTTTTGTGTTCTTTTAGAGTCATTTACAGGTTTTATTAGGATTATGCACGTTTGGAGCTAATGTGGCGATTTTGGAGCAATTTGGAGTGTTTTGGCGACTTGGTCCGAGAAGAAGAGCTCACTGTCCAGAATTGACATCATGCATCGACCGAAACACAATGTGCATCGGTCGACACACGACGCGAATGGGCCAAAAGTCTCGGCGGTTTAAGACTTATCAATTATTGCAAGAAGAGCCCAGAAAGTTTCAGAGATTACACAGAAGCCCCAGACGTGATTAGCTATATATATTAGGATTTTGGTGTTTATTTGAGATACACTTTCATAATTAGAGCTAAGAGATTTTTAGAGCTTTTGGGGCTGATCTAATCCTGTACTTCATCTATTTTGGAGAAGATTTCGAACCCCTTTATCTATTTAATTTCTTATATGAGTAGATTCATAGTTAGGTTTAGGGTTTCTCATTAAGGATTTTATGACTTGCTAGACTTGTTAAATTCAGTTAAGGATTCACATGATTAGAATGTTCTTCGATCTAAATTGTGCTTAATGCTAGTTCTAACCTGATCAATTATAATCTAGATTTTAGGTTGCTAAATACGACACGAGGTTGTGGTTTAGAATCTGAACTATTTAGGTTGAGCAATTGAATTATTCGCAAAGAGATTTGGCTTAATTTAATTGTGAACATATCAAACTTGAAATTAATGCTGGTTTAATCTGTTAGTAATTGCAAAGAGATTTGGATTACTGCACTTAGACTTAGAAGATTTTCGCAAAGAGATTTAGTTAATTCTATATCCGTGATTTGAGTTCTAGAACTGTGCCTAATTAGATCCTGACTGATTAACTTGTCTGCTTGTCTGGTTTCCTGAGAATTTCCTAGACTTAGCGCCTTTAATTAACTGCCTTCACAACAAATCTTGCTATTTGATTTACTTTCTTGCTTGCCTTTTAGTTTACTTCACATCTGCTTTAATCTTAGTATTAATTTCCTACGGTTCTTTATCTATCGAGACCAGAGTCTCTGTGGATTCGATACCCTATATACTACAATCACTTAACTGTGCACTTGCAGTAGAATATGATTAAAACTAGACCCCTATCAGTTATCTCAAATGGTTTTAAGGTTGCATATCAAGAGTCGACCAAGTGTGTCAGTCGACGCATATGGTGACAATACGAACCGTAATCGTCTGGTTTTGAACCAAATGATTAAGAAACCGAACCGAATGACCTAACCCACTAAAATTAGAACGATTAAAACTAAATTGAAATTAAAAGTTAAAAATGTTCTAAATCTATCTAATACACATTGGATGTGTGTTAGATCAAAGCTTAGTTTCAATAAGGTCAACTGTCAAGACTCATTTCGTTGTTGTGATAGTCTTGCCAAGAGCTTGGTGTCCACAATTACATGAGTAAGGCATGTAGTAGTGTTGATGGTCTTGCAGTGCTTGACATCAACTATTGCATGACCTAAGAGATTGAATTACTAAACTTTTAGAGTTCCATTTCCTCAACGAAATATCAAGTGACCTTGATGTCTTGCCTAATCTTGTCTACTGTCAAGACTCATTTCATTGTTGGATAGTCTTGGAGTCCTTGGTATCCGCAGTTACATGAATAAGGCAGGTGATCATTGATAGACTTGCAGTGCGACTGTCAATGATCACAAGACTGAAGAGATTGGTTTTCTTGACTGGGCTATCAGAAGTTCTGGGCCCAGAGACGTCAGAGTGGATGAGACATGGACTGTCTCATCTGCGACCAAGAGTTGTACTGGGTACAATTAGCAATTGTTTGCTTACCTAGATTACTAAACTCTGGGTGATGACGAGTCGTCCACTCAGATTTTAGTGATGTATGGATCTTGGATCATTATATTCATAGAGGAAACATTGTTTGAATATAATGCGAGTTTTCTTATTGGACAAGATTCCTCATTTCCTGAAATCATAACTAAAATTTTCTTTGATTAAAAATTTCAGCCTATGTCTAAAACTACCTTCTCGTTGCGATCCGTCCTTGAGAAGGACAAGTTAAATGGATCCAACTTCCTGGATTGGTATCGAAATTTGAGATTAATACTCAAGCAGGAGAGCAAGGACTATGTCCTTGAGAAAGCTCTTCCAAAAAGGCTTGGGACCAATCGCCCGAATGCAGTATATGATGCTTGGAATAAGCATTATATTGATGTGGTAGATGTGCGTGGTCTGATGTTGGCTACCATGAACTCGGACATGAAGAGTCAATACGAGAACATGGAGTCGCCAATAGAGATGATCACCAGCCTGAAACTGAAGTTTCAGGATCTGACACGAGTTGAGAGATTCCAGATGGTGAAGTCTCTCACTGGGTGCAAGCTACCAGAGGATGCTCCAGTAAGTCCTCATGTCATTAAACTGATGGGTTACGTTGATAACCTGGGGAAACTGGATTGTCCTGTCAGCTTAGAGTTGGCTACTGACATCATTCTGCAGTCACTGCCGTCGAGTTATGATAAGTTCATTAAGAACTATATCAAGAAAGGCTTGACGAAGACGTTGACTAAGCTGCATGGCATGCTCAAGACAGCAGAGCAAAACATCAAAAAGGGTAAAAGATTTGAGAAATCTTGTGTAGACAAGGGTGAAGGCAAGGCCGTTCGGATTTGGAATCGGGATAAGCCTGTGTCATCTTTTAAGCCCAAGTCAGGCCCATCTGATGTTGATAAATGCTGCTACTGTAAAGAGTTTGGGCATTGGAAAAGAAATTGCTTAAATTCTTGGAAGATTCCCAAGAGATGGAGAAGATGTATGGGACTTCTTCTTCAGGTATTGTGTTATTATTTCAAGTTCTACGTAAGTATTGGATACTAGTTGTGGTACTGATATTTTGGAAATATGCAGGGCCTAAGCAACAGTAGAACGTTGAAGAAAGGACGAGTGGAACTGCGTGTCTGGTATGAAGCAATGGTTGCTGCATGAGCCGTAGAGATTCTCCACTTGTAGGAGCCTTTCATACTTGGTTTTAGAAATTAAGTAATTGCTACTATGTATCTGCTTTGAGCAGAAATGTCTTTCATTTTCTTGTAAGAATTTGGATGTTTTTCATTATGATAAAAGACAAGTTTTGCTCTTTTGATCTTAATGAAATATTATATGGTAGCACCCCTTTTGATAATGGGTTTTATATCTTAAACCAATGTGCGCTTGCACGTATAACATAAATACCAAATGGTTTAAGTCTGATGACTTGAACTCGATTTTCCTTAGCATAGTCGTTTTAACCACACAGAGTGGAGCGGATTCAGAAGTTCCATAGTTATAGGCTTTTGGGCTCATTTGATTTTAAATCATATGAGATGTGAATTCTGCTCACTGGGTCAAATGACTAAGGCCTTTTAGCAGAGCTAAAAGAAAATGGGCCAGAGGCTTATTGGGCCTTACACATACTGATGTATGCGGCCCGATAAGTGTTGGTGCCAGAGGAAATAATCAGTATTTCATTACCTTATTGATGGTATCAATAAGTATGGCTGTGTTCTTTTGATGAGATACGAGTCGGAATCCTTTGAGGAGTTCCAAAATGAAGTATAGAAACAATATGACAGAAGTATTAGAGATTCTCGATTAGACCGTGGAGGAAAATACTTGAGTCAAGAATTGAGTGATCATCTAAGTGAGTGTGAAGTCGTGTCAAAGCTCTTTTCTCCTGGAAAACCTTGAATGGTGTTTCTGAGAGGATAAATCGGATCTTATTGGATATGCTCCGATTAATGATGAGTCACATGAATCTTCCATTATCCTTTTTTTAAAAAAAATACGCTCTAAAATGAACATGTTTGCGCTAAATAAGTTTTCTATCAGAATCAATGAAAAACACCACATTGGATGTGGACTGGGTGATTCCAAATATGTTTTTATGATTAATTGGGATTGCAAGGTTTGTGTGAGGCAGTTGTCAACAAAAAAACTTGAACCCAAATCTGATAAGTGCTGCTTCGCTGGTTGTCCTAAGGAAACCGAGGCTTAGTACTTTTGCAACTAATCAGAGAACAAAGCTTTGTTGCTCGGAACTCTGTTTTTCCAAGAAGAACAGTGGGAGTAAAATTACAGCTCGAAGAAATTCGAGAAACACAGGAGGCTGTTCAACCTGTTGAGGGAGAGCAGCAGTTGGATCTGTAGAGTGTTGTAGGATCGTCACCTCACATGCTAGTCTTTACGGTTGTTAGTGTCCCACTTTAACAACCTATGACCAGGGACAAACATAATTTTATGTCATCTTTCACTTATAGGGTTTCATGATCAAGTCCTCAACTTGATGACCTATAAAATGAACATAAAATACTTGGGACCATTATTTAATTATTCAATAATCAAATAAAGCTGATGTCAGTTTTTAATAAACATGACTACATCATGTCTATCTGAATATCATAACTAACTTAACTCCCACTAGAATCAAGGATACGTCTTCAGATATCTAGTACCTACAACAACAGTACGAAAATCGTGCTTAGGTTGTGAGAGAGGCTGCGGTGTTTTTGCTTGGAACCATTCCAACAAACTACACCACTATTCCTTTAATAAGCACTACTCTGCGGTCCTCTGCTTGGAAACCTTTCCAACAGATAGCATCGCTACACAGACAAAGAGACATAACCGGGTGGGAACCGGGAATCATCTTTGTCCGTCTAACTACTCATAACAGATTCGTTATTTTCTCAGTTGAACAAGAAACTATCCTTAGTGTTTCTCAAACACTTGGGGATATTCCTTACAACTGACCAGTGACTTTTACCGGAACAAATTGGTATCTTCTCGTCATGCTTTGTGCGTCAGCTACATCAGACGAGTGCAAAATATGGCATTCATGATTGATTCTATTGCATAAGCAAAAGGAATCAAACTCATAGATACTAGCTCAACCAGTGTCCAAGACACTTCATCTTGTTAAGATCCATACTAGCTCAGCCAGTGTCAAAGACACTCCTTCTTGCTAAGATTATTGCCATAAAACCTTTGGTGTGAAGCCATTCTTGGAATTAAGCACATTTGAACTGTCCAATACCTTATCACCATAAGGATTCTGACACGATCTAATTATCCTTTCCAATCCATTTCAATGGATCCTTATTCCAAGAACTTTCGCGGCTCCTCCCATGTTTATCGTTAAGTTTGACTTCCGACCCAAATATTGACAAGACTTTAGCGTCGGAACGTCGTTTATGAGATTAAGTACGTTATATACATACGGTGTGAGAATTGCAACTACGCTCCCATTAGTTTACATGTAAACGCACGGTTTCTATACGTTCCTGATCAAGTCAAAACCTTTGACCGTTTTAACAGAACATAGATTCCAACTCCAAGGTGTTTGCTTCGATCCAAAAATGGATCGATGAAGCTAACATACATTCCTAGTTAATTTTCGGAGTTGGGGCTCACCTTCGCTTCTTTGAATTTCGCAGGTTTGTCACTTTTCAATGATCAACAGATCACAGCAATCGGTCATGAGAAATCACCCTCGGTTTAGTGACGGATCCATTAGGATCAGCGAACTTTAGGCTCCATAGGTGTAGATCCTACAGCACTCTGTAGATCCAACCGCTGCTCTCCCTCAACAGGTTAAACAACCTCCTGTGTTTCTCGAATTTCTTCGAGCTGTACTTTTACTCCCACTGTTCTTCTTGGAAAAACAGAGTTCCGAACAACAAGGCTTTGTTCTTGGATTGGTTTCAAAAGTAATAAGCCTCGGTTTCCCTAGGACAACCGGCGAAGCAGCCCTTATAAGATTTGGGTTCAAGTTTGTTTGTTGACAACTGCCTTACACAAACCTTGCAATCCCAATTAATCAGAAAAACATACTTGGAAATCACCCAGTCCACATACAATGTGGTGTTTTTTTAACTAATTATGATAGAAAACTATTTGGCGTAAACATATTCATTTTAGAGCGTATTTTAAAAGGATAATAGAAGATTTCTGTGACTCATCATTAATCGGAGCATATCTAATAAGGTCCGATTCGTTCTCTCAGAAACACCATTTAGGTTTTCCAGGAGAAAAGAGTTGTGATATGACTTCACACTCACCTAGATGATCACCCAATTCTTGACTCAAATATTTTCCTCCGCGCTCTAATCAAGGATCTCAATACTTCTGTCAAATCGGTTATATACTTCATTTTGGAACTCCTAAAAGGATTCCTACTCGTGTCTCATCAAAAGAACACAGCCATACTTATTGATGCCATCAATAAGGTAATGAAGTACTAAAGATTTCCTTTGGCATTGATGCTCATCGGGCCACATATACCAGTACGTGTAAGGCCCAATAAGCCTCGGGCCCTTTTCTTTAGCTCTGCTAAAGAAGCCTTAGTCATTTGGCCCAACAAGCAGAATTCATATCTCAAATGATTTATAATCAAATGAGCCTAAAGCCCATAACAATGGAACTTCTGAATCCGCTTCACTCCATGTGTTTAAAATGACTATGCTAAGGAAAAATCGAGTTCAAGTCATCAGACTTAAACTGTTTGGTATTTATGTTATATGTACAAGCGTACATTGGTTTAAGATATAGAACCCATTATCAAAAGGGGTGTTACCATATAATATTTCATTAAGATCAAAAGAGCAAAACTTGTCTTTTATCAGAATGAAAAACATCCAAATTCTTACAAGAAAATGAAAGACATCTCTGCTTAAAGCAGGTACATAGTAGCAATTACTTAATTCAAAAACCAAGATTGAAAGGCTCCTACAAGTGGAGAATCTCTACGGCTCATGTAGAAACCATTGCTCCATACCAGACTCGCAGTTCCACTTGTCCTTTCTGTTGGGATAGTGTCCTGAAATCACACTTGTACTCACTCCTGATGATAGTTGTGTGTCGAGATCAGACATTCGTATAATACTGGGCGGCTGCAATGTTTTGCTAGAAGCCTCTTGCAATCTGTAAGTTGTAGACTTACTGCCAGTATTATATGATCCTATAGGGTCACACACCTAAGCAAACTGGAAGCGTTAATATGGGAATGATCATTATGGTAATGATCGCATTGATGTGTATTTGATACACATCAATATTGAGTTTCAACTGGTGTGTCGATTGATAGTGTGTCGATCGACACGGGGTCGATTCCGAAAATGAGTTTTAGGTTTTATGGCTTAAACGAATCTGATTAATTAGAAATCGGTTTAAGTCATTCCAGGTCTTTATATAGACATATAGTTTCGACCTGGAACCCAAACCGTCGAGTTTTTCTTTGACAAAAAATCAGAAACACCAGAAACTTAGAAATCCCAAGATCCGGCACTAGCATCCCGGTTTCCAGGTTTGTGTGCGTGTGTATCTGGTAGAGGCGAATCATCTGAGTCGCTAGATCTCGTTCACCAATCATTCCGCTGCCAGATCAAGGTATGAACGAGGTTGGTAATTTCAATATAACAAACCTTAGATCCTAGGCGTTCCAACACTTTATTCAACGTTCTACTGTTGCTTAGGCCCTGCATATTTCCAAAATATCAGTACCACAACTAGTATCCAATACATACGTAGAACTTGAAGTAATAACATAATACCTGAAGAAGAAGTACCATACATCTCCTTCATCTCTTGTGAATCTTCGAAGAATTTTATGCAATCTCTTTTTAAATGCCCTAACTCATCACAGTAGAAGCACTTTCTAACACCAGATGGGCCGGATTTGGGCTTATATGATGACACATGCTTATCCTGATTCCAAATCTGGACGGCCCTGCCTCTACCCTTGTCAACACAAGATTTCTCAAATCTTTTACCCCTTTTGATGTCTTGCTCTACTGTTTTGAGCATGCCATGCAGCTCAGTCAACGTCTTCGTCAAGTCATTCTTGATATAGCTTTTGACAAACTTATCATAACTAGACGGCAGTGACTGCAGAATGATGTCAGTAGCCAACTCTAAGCTGACAGGACAATCCAGTTTCCCCAGGTTATCAATGTAACCCATCATTTTAATGACATGAGTAAAGGAACTCGGCCAATTCTAACAGATTCAGAATTGCATCTTGTTCCTATTGCCTAGAATCTGGGTTCGAGTAATTGAATCTTAGAACTGACCTCGTGATTACCTGGAGATTGGCAGCGGATGAATGAGCAGGTAAACGAGATCTGGAGCGCCTCAATCGCTGCGCCTCTATCGTAGTCCACACGCACACAAGTTGGAATCCGCCGGGATGCTAGCGCTGGGAATCAGACCTCTTGGGATTTCTGTGTTTTTCTAGAGAAAGAGGATCAGTTTTTCTGTCAAGAAAAAACTGTCTGCGACGGCACGCTTACCTCGGTCGAAAATACAGAAGCGGTTATATATCGACCTTGATGTAAACCGAAACATCAGTTTCGGTTTCGACTTTGTGTCGACCGACACACACAATGGTGTCGATCGACACACCTCTTGTATCGATCGATGCACCAATGGCATCGATCGACACATCTCTTAAAACACGATATCAATGTGTATCCAATACACATTGATCGGACCATATGCCAATGATCAATCTCATACCAAGTGTGTCCAACTTGCTTAGGTTTGTGACCCTGTAGGTTCACACGATACCAGAAATGAGTTACAACTCATTTGTCATAAGCGGTTTCTAGCAAAACATTATGACTACCCAGTATCACATGAATTATCCGATCTCGACAATACAAACTTCAGAGTAAGTACAATGTGATTTCAGGACATAATCCCAATAATCTCCCACTTGTATTGGAATCACCAATTCCTATAATCCCTTCGTCGCTATATCTCGATATGGCATAAGACAAGAGACTATGTCATCCTTATTATAGCCAATATCATGTTCATCGAACTTCTGATCTATACTGATAAAACAAACGACTGACAATCACCTCGTTTGAGCACGGCCATGCATTTTCTCAGTATCAAATCTTCGATGGGCCCTGAGATATTTATCTCCTGTTATAGGAGGGACAAATCCCATCTTGTTCCATACCTGTTTCTACACATACTTCATGATACGCCTAAGCAATGTCGTTATAGCCGCCAGTTACGGAACGACGTTTGACAAGGTCAAAGCGCAACAATTCATATGCTAGAAAGCATGATGAACTCAGGTCTAAGGACTATACTCTATAGTCGGAATGAGAACCTCCCATGACACTGATATAATTATCCTGTGGAGTTCTCATTAGTGGGTCATGTCCGATCATATGTTCACCAACATATATCTATGTGATTGACTGTGATAATCATGTCATTGACTCCATGAAACTTAGTCCAACAGCCACCTCACATGTGATAGGGTGTAGTTTTAATCCTATTCTACTGCAAGTGCACAGTTCAGTGATTGTAGTATATAGGGTATCGAATCCACAGAGACTCTGGTTTCGATAGCTAAAGAACAAGGGATTAAACTAGGAAGAAAGCAATGTGATGTAAATAAAAGCAATGCGAGAAAGTAAACAGAAAGCAGAGATTGTTGGTTGTGAAAGCAAGTTATTAAAAGCGCTAAGTCTAGGGCGTTCTCAGGAAATCAGACAAGCAGACAGTTCATTCAGCAAGGATCTAATTAAGCACAGTTCTAGAACTCAAAACACGGATATAGAACTAACCAAATTCCTTTGCGATAATTCTCTAAGTCTAAGTGCAGCAAACCAAACTTTCGTTTGCGAGAACTAACAGATTAAACCAGCATTAATTCCAAGTTTGATATGTTTACAATTAACCTAAACCAAACTTTCGTTTGCGAGAAGTTTAATTGCTCAACCTAAATAGTTCAGATTCCTAAACCACATTTTCGTATCGTATTTAGCAACCTAAGATCTAGATTTTAATTGATCAGGTTAGAACTAGCTTTAAGCACAATTAGATTGAAGAACAGATATAGTTATGAATCCTTAACTGAATTAAACAAGTCTAGCAAGTCATGAGATCCTATGTGAGAAACCCTAAACCTAACTAGGAATCTACTCAAACATAGATAATGAAAACATAATCATATGAAGAATAAATTGCATAAAAGATAATAAAGAATTAAAGGGGTTCGGAATCTTCTCCAAATACAGATGAAGTAAAGGTTCAGATCAGCCCCAAAAGCTCTAAAAATCCTCTGCTCTTAATAATGAAAGCGTATCTAATTAAAACACCAAAAACTCAATAATATAGGTCTAATCTCGGCCAGGGGCTTCTTTGTAAATATCAGGAACTTCTGGATCAGAGTGAAATAACTTGACTCTTCATAAACCGCCGAGTTTTGGCCCATCTCGCTGGTGCAACGATCGTCGCAGGTGTGCAACGATCGACGCAATACTCTATTTCGGACAGTGAACTCTATCTCTCGGCCAAACACTCCAAAAATCTCCAAAATACTCCAACATATCCAATTCATCTCCAAACCTGATTATACCTGTAAAAGACTCTAAAAGAGCACAAAAGACACTAAACACACACTTATATCATGGTCTAAAACTAGTAAAAACCATGATATATCAACTCCCCCACACGTAGCCTTTGCTTGCCCTCAAGCAAAACAGAGAACTAAAGCATGGTGAAGAGGTTTGAAAACTTTTCAGAAACTCATTTCATCCTAGAAGCTACAACACTCAGATTCCCTTAGTAAACCACTGAAAGAATCAATCACAGGATATCAAGACCAACATATACTTCCCCCACACTTAGCAACTGTCCTAAGTAAACTCCATAATCACATTCAAGCATTCAAATTCTCCCTACTGACTTCTGCAAGTATTTAAGTGCGGTCTCACCTAAGGAGTATCGATCAAAGGGCACATGGATTCTTACCTTATCAGCTCTAGACCACCATACTATCTTTCTCTAGTCCCTTTTTTCTCTTTTCCCTTCCTTAACCACTGATTTTTCCCACATTGGGTATCATTTTATTTTTTTTTATCAGTGTTCTTCCCGTTATGGGGTGTACTTTGGACACATTCCATGGATCGCACAGGAGATAATAGGGGTCTCTACCACTCTCGTGACCACTTCGGAGTTACTAACTCATCCTCAGTTTATTATTATTATTTTTTTATTTTATGGAAGGGGAGAAGGGAACTAAATAGGACAGGTTTACAGGCTGTATCAGAACTAACGAGGGGATCCGACACAAAGTATACCAAGCCCTTAGGTGAGAAATCTAAGTCAGTATTAAGGTTGAAGTCAGTAAAAGGATTCTCTGATACCTGAAGTGATGTGGGTGTTCCCAGTAGGTTGATCTGTGTCTGGGTTTTCTAATAGTCAGAGATAGATCCTGCAACTTCATCCCAATGGTTACTTAAGTTCCTGCAAGTGCTGTTAAAACTTCTCAGAAAATCATAGTTTCTTACTTAAACAATTTTGACTCAATAAAACAAATTTTTTTGAAAAATGGACTGACTCTTAAGAAAACAGAAAGATAAACGTCAGTAGCACTTCCCCCACACTTAAGACACACTGTCCCCAGTAGTGTCAAGCGAAGGATCGGTAAAAAGAAATAAAAATTGTTAATGGTTTGTTGAGTTCTGTCGGGTTTTACCTCTGTCGCTCAGGCATCGATCGTTGCACTAAGTGCATCGACCGTTGCTAGGCGATTTTCGTGTATGGTCGATCGTTGCTCAGGACCGCAACGATCGCTACAATGCGATTCCGATCGTGTTGTGACTATCGACACAAAAGTGCGTCGATCGACGCACTGCGAATTTGTCCGAGACCTGCAAACATAAACTCACCAAAACCAAAAACAAACGTAAAATCCTAACAAAAACACCAAAAATTAAGTAGAAAAACACCAGTACCTAATGGTGGGTTGCCTCCCACCCAACGCTTGTTTAAGGTCATTAGCTTGACCGGACGAACAAGATTTTTCAGGCACCAGGAGATCCCGACAGAGACTTTTTCTGTCTCTGTTCAAGTCTCCTCATCCAAGGTGGCGAGTAGGCTGTTGCAGAATGCTCATGTCCAAGAAAAGATGGAGTAAAATGTGCTCCAGGATCTACAATCACAGTGTCATCTGGCTGCTCATCATCTGCTTCCATGATGGTGAATGTCTGCCCATCTATCAGTGGTCTTCGCAGCTTATCCATCTCATAACGCAGCGGCTCATCTCCCAGATGGAGGTCTATCAGGCTGTTCCTAACATCAATTACCGCTCCTGCTGTAGCCAAAAATGGTCTTCCAAGTAGCAATGCTTCATCCGGATCACAGTCATATTTCAGCACTAGGAAGTCTGTTGGAACTAAATAGTTTCCAACTCTCACTGGGATGTCCATAAGGAGTCCTTCTGGAACTCGTATGGACTGATCAGCTAGGACAAGAGAGGTCCTAGTAGGAGTAAAATCTAGCATACCCAGCTTCTCTGCCACAGAGTATGACATCAAACTTCCAGCAGCTCCTAAGTCACACAGAGAGCGCCTAAAACTATCCTCAAAGATTGAACAATTAAGCACAAAGACTCCAGGGTCTGGCAGCTTCTTCGGGATCTTGGTCAGCAGAACATCACTAATATGCTGAGGAACTATAATCACCCAGTCTCTCAGCTCTTCATCTAAAGGCAGCATCTTATTCAAGTACCTCTGCACACATGGATGATAAGGTGGATCATCAGAAGATGGAATTTCTTCCAATTCTTCACCAATCTCCTCTAGCTTCTTAAGCTCTTCAATTTCCTGCTTAATCACTTCAGACACTGAGGAGTGTTGTCTGACGATCTGCGCATAGATTTCCTGTTGAGAAATCTCAGAGACTCCAGAGAATAAGCCATCAAGCTCCAAATCTGCACCAATACCATCATCACTCAGCGAGTCTGTCTGTTCACGATCTGCATCGATCGACACTAGATGTGTGTCGATCGTTGCAACACTGCAGTTTTCACCCGAGAGATTTTTACCAAAATCCGAGATTTCTTCTTCCTTCACCAATTCAGCTGTACTTATCTCAAATTTATCACCTAGGTGAGATCCATCATTAATGTACACAGACCAGGCCTTAATATGAGTGTCTGCTACTCCTTTTCCCTTCATTGAACTGGAAATCTGGTTCACCTGAGTATCCAACTGCTTCATGTGAGTGTTCAGGGACTCAAACTTCCCATTGAGGTCTTCATAGACAGCATCCAACTTCTTGTTGCAGTCCACAGTACTCTTGGTCTGATTCTCCATTAGTTGTTCCATCATAGCTTCCATTATACTCTCATGAGCTGTAGGTGAAGGAGGAGTCTGATAAGATGAAGATCCATAGGTTCTCTGAGTACCTTGTCCAAAGGTCTTCTGAAAACCACTAGTCTGTCCAGAATTAGATGAGTTGCTGTTAAAGCACTTTTCTGTCCTCCATTGAAGAATCTGCTTCCCTGTTGACTACCAAATCTATTACCTTGGAATCCAGATCCTCCTATGTAATTCACATCTTCCTCCTGAGTGTCCTCCTCAGTTTGAATTACCTCTACATCTTGGGCAAAGTGGACAGCTTTCTTACCTGCTAGGAGATTGCAAACTGTGTCCAGCCTAGATCTAATATCAGCTATGTCAGAATTCTCTACACTTCCACCAGATTTCTTCCTCCTCTCATCCATAGTCTTGCAACTGTTGCTGCCTACTAGGTTCTCAATCAACTGCTTAGCTTGTGCAGGAGTCCTGGTGTTGAATTTAGCATTACTGGAGTTATCCAGTGCAGACTGATATGGAAGATCTATGCCTCTGAAGAAGATACCAAGCAACTGAACTTCAGTAAATCCATGGTGTGGGCAGTCACGCTGGTACTGCTTAAATCTCATCCAGGCAGCTTTTAAAGGCTCCACAGCTCCTTGGGAAAAGGTGAGTATGTCCTGTCTGGACTGATCTGAACGCGCATCATCATAGAAATGACGCAGGAACTCACTCTTCAGGGCTGCCCAAGTAGTATACTGACCAGGTGCCAGCTGCTTTAGCCATGCACTAGCGTCTCCAGCAAGACTGTGCGGAAAGAGCTTAAGGAACAGATAATCCGGGCAGACTCTATCATACTTCATGCCAGTGATTATGTCCTCAAACTGATCAATGTGATCCATAGGCTGCTCCGTTGGGTAACCATGAAATGCATTCTGTCTCATCAGCGAGTAGTAGATGGTTTTGATCTCAAAATCATTTCTCTCAAAACTAGGAAGCACTAGAGCTGACCGGTTTGCATGAAACTCATCCGGTATGTTGTAGTCAGCTAAAGTCCTCTCATGGACAACCATCTGTCTAGCTTGGTTCTGTCCTTGACCTTGCGCCTGCGGTGGTGGTTCAGCTTCCTCAACATCAGGGATCACTCGTCCATCAGCATCAATCCTTTGCCCAGCAGCATTGTAAGGATTGTTTTGCGGATCCCTCAGGGCACCATCAGCATCTGGTATCAGGATCAAACGCTCACGTACCATCCTTTCTCTTCTTTCTCTTCTGTTAGTTCTCTCTAAACGTCCAAGTTCTTCAAGTTCGAGATTAACTAAGTTTAAGTTCGGATTACTTCTAGTTTTCTGCGTCTGCATAAACTGTCTGTAATCGTCCAGCAATGATCGATGCTAGCAGTGCAACGATCGGTTCAATCTCAGAATCGCCTAGTGACGATCGATGCAAGGGTGCAACGATCGACGCAGTGCGAAATCGGTACCTGCGACAGAGAGAAAACAGAGAAAATTAGTAACTAAAAAAAAAACAAAAACAAAAACGAAAAGAAAACAAAAAAAATCCTAGTAAAACCCTAGGCTCGAAGCTATCGAAGACTCTAAGAGTCCCCGGCAACGGCGCCAAAAACTTGTTAGGGTGTAGTTTTAATCCTATTCTACTGCAAGTGCACAGTTCAGTGATTGTAGTATATAGGGTATCGAATCCACAGAGACTCTGGTTTCGATATCTAAAGAACAAGGGATTAAACTAGGAAGAAAGCAATGTGATGTAAATAAAAGCAATGCGAGAAAGTAAACAGAAAGCAGAGATTGTTGGTTGTGAAAGCAAGTTATTAAAAGCGCTAAGTCTAGGGCGTTCTCAGGAAATCAGACAAGCAGACAGTTCATTCAGCAAGGATCTAATTAAGCACAGTTCTAGAACTCAAAACACGGATATAGAACTAACCAAATTCCTTTGAGATAATTCTCTAAGTCTAAGTGCAACAAACCAAACTTTCGTTTGCGAGAACTAACAGATTAAACAAGCATTAATTCCAAGTTTGATATGTTCACAATTAACCTAAACAAAACTTTCGTTTGCGAGAAGTTTAATTGCTCAACCTAAATAGTTCAGATTCCTAAACCACACTTTCGTGTCGTATTTAGCAACCTAAGATCTAGATTCTAATTGATCAGGTTAGAACTAGCTTTAAGCACAATTAGATTGAAGAACATATATAGTTATGAATCCTTAACTGAATTAAACAAGTCTAGCAAGTCATGAGATCCTATGTGAGAAACCCTAAACCTAACTAGGAATCTACTCAGACATAGATAATGAAAACATAATCATATGAAGAATAAATTGCATAAAAGATAATAAAGAATTAAAGGGGTTCGAAATCTTCTCCAAATACAGATGAAGTAAAGGTTCAGATCAGCCCCAAAGCTCTAAAAATCCTTTGCTCTTAATAATGAAAGCGTATCTAATTAAAACACCAAAAACTCAATAATATAGGTCTAATCTCGGCCAGGGGCTTCTTTGTAAATATTAGGAACTTCTGGATCAGAGTGCAATAACTTGACTCTTCATAAACCGCCGAGTTTTGGCCCATCTCGCTGGTGCAACGATCGTCGCAGGTGTGCAACGATCGACGCAATACTATGTTTCGGACAGTGAACTCTATCTCTCGGCCAAACACTCCAAAAATCTCCAAAATACTCCAACATCTCCAATTCAGCTCCAAACCTGATTATACCTGTAAAAAACTCTAAAAGAGCACAAAAAGACACTAAAACACACTTATATCATGGTTTAAAACTAGTAAAAACATGATATATCAACATGCTAGTCTCGCGCGGTTATTGGTGTCCCACTTCAACAACCTCGACTAGGGACAATCGTAATTTATGTCATCTTTTACTTATAGGGTTTCATGATCAAGTCCTCAACTTGATGACCTATACGATGACCATAAAATACTTTGGGACCATTATTTAATTATCCAATAATTAAATAATACCGATGTTAGTTTTAACTTACACAAACACTGCCACAGCATGTCTATGTAAAGATTACAACATAACTAAAACAACTCCCACTAGAATCAAGATCATCTCTTCAGATATCTTATACCTACAGCAACAGAATAAATTTTGTGCTTAGGTTGTGGGAGAGACTGCGATGTTTTTGCTTGAAACAATTCCAACAAACCACACCGCCTTTCAGATAAAAGCACTATTCTACGGTCCACTGCTTGGAGCCCTTCCAACAGATAGCACCGCTATTCAGACAAAGAGACATGCCAAGTGGGAACCGGGAATCGTCTTTGTCCATCTAACTACTTTAAACTGGTTCGTCACTTCCTCAGTTCACCACATTGATACTAGCTCAGCCAGTGTTTAAAACACTTCATCTTGCTAATATCGTTACTAGCTCAGCCAGTGTCCAATACACTTCTTCTTGCTAAGATTATTGCCATAAGACCTCTGGTCTGAAGCCATTCTTGGAATCATGCATATTGGAACTGTCCAACACCTTATCAACGCAAGGATTCTGACACGATCCAATTAGCCCACCCAATCTATATCAATAGATTCTTATTCCATGAATTCACGCAGCTTCTCCCATGTCTTTTGTTAAATTTGACTTCCGATCCAAATCTTGACAAGACTTTAGCGTCGGAACGTCGTTTATGAGATTAAGTACGTTATGTACATACGGTGTGAGAACTGCAACTACGCTCCCACTAGTCTTCTTGTAAATGCATGGTTTCATTTCGTTCCTGATCAAGTCAAACTTTTGACTGTTTTAACAGTACGCAGATTCCAACTCCAAGATGTTTGCTTCAATCTAAAATAGATCGGTGAAGCTAACATGCATACCTAGCCAATTTTGGAGTTGGGGCTCACCATCGCTTCTTTGAATTTCGCATGCTCGTCACTTTTCAATGATCAACAGATCACGACAATCGGTTACGAGAAATCACTCTCGAGTTAGTGACGGATCCTTTCGGATCTGCGAATTTCAGGCTCCACAGGTGTAGTTCCTACAGCACTTTGTAGATCTCACTGCTGCTCTCCCTCAACAGGTTGAGCAGCCTCCTGTGTTTATCGAATTTCTTCGATGTGTACTTTTACTCCCACTGTTCTTATTTGAAAGTATGATCTCTCTCAAAAGACACAGTTCCGGACAACAAAACTTTGTTCTCGGATTGGTTATAAAAGTAGTAAGCCTCGGTTTCCTTAGGACAACCAGCAAGGTAGAACTTATCAGATTTGGGTTCAAGCTTATTAGCTTTCATCCCCAAATGTTCAGAAACAACATACTTGAAAAACTTCCAGTCCACATCCAATGTGGTGTCTTTCAATTGATTCTGATTGAAACCCTTTTCTGCGCAAAGACAGACATTTTAGAGCGTATTTCTTAAAGGATAATGGAAGATTCCCGTGACTCATCATTAATCGGAGCATATCTAATAAGGTCCGATTCGTTTTCTCAGAAACACCTTTTAGGTTTTCAGGAGAAAAGGGCTGTGATATGATTTCACACTCACTTAGATGATCACCCAATTCTTGACTCAAGTATTTTCCTCCGCGATCTAATCGAGGATCTCAATACTTCTGTCAAATCGTTTCTATACTTCATTTTGGAACTCCTCAAAGGATTCCTACTCGTGTCTCATCAAATGAACACAACCATACTTACTGAAGCCATCAATAAGGTAATGAAGTACAGAAGATTTTCTCTGGCATTAATGCTCATCGGGCCGCATACATCAGTATGCGTAAGGCCCAATAAGCCTCTGACCCGTTTTCTTTTAGCTCTGCTAAAAGGCCTTAGTCATTTAGCCCAGTGAGCAGAATTCATGTCTCATATGATTTAAAATCAAATGAGCCCAAAAGCCCATAACTATGGAACTTCTGAATCCACTCCACTCTTTGTGGTTAAAACGACTATGCCAAGGAAAATCGAGTTCAAGTCATCAGACTTAAACCATTTGGTATTTATGTTATATGTATGATCGTACATTGGTTTAAGATATAAAACCCATTTCAAACGGGGTGCTACCATATAATATTTCATTAAGATCTAAAGAACAAAACTTGTCTTTTGTCAAAATGAAAAACATCCAAATTCTTGCAAGAAAATGAAAGACATCTCTGCTCAAAGCAGATACATAGTAGCAATTACTTAATTTCTAAAACCAAGTATGAAAGGCTCCTTCAAGTGGAGAATCTCTACGGCTCATGCAGCAACCATTGCTTCATACCAGACACGCAGTTCCACTTGTCATTTCTTCAACGTTCTACTGTTGCTTAGCCCCTGCATATTTCCAAAATATCAGTACCACAACTAGTATCCAATACTTATGTAGAAATTGAAATAATAACACAACACCTGAAGAAGAAGTACCATACATCTTCTTCATCTCTTGTGAATCTTCCAAGAATTTAATGCAATCTCTCTTTCAATGCCCTAACTCATCACAATAGAAGCACTTTCTAACATCAGATGGGCCGGACTTGGGCTTACATGATGACACAGGTTTATCCTGATTCCAAATCTGGATGGCCCTGCCTCTACCCTTGTCAACATAAGATTTCTCAAATCTTTTACCCCTTTTGATGTCTTGCTCTGCTGTTTTGAGCATGCCATGCAGCTCAGTCAACGTCTTCGTCGAGCCTTTCTTGATATAGTTCTTAATGAACTTATCATAACTTGATGGCAGTGACTGCAGAATGATGTCAGTGGCCAACTCTAAGCTGATAGGACATTCCAGTTTCCCCAGGTTATCAATGTAACCCATCATTTTAATGACATGAGTGTTGGAATTGTGTCCAGCAATCTCTGTACTGTCTCTATAACGTAAGAGTATGTCAGTGATCAGACATAAGTCATACAATACTGGGGGTCATGATGGCTTGCTAGAGTCCGCTCATGATCTATAAGTCTTGGACTTATTGCCTTTATTGTATGATCCCATATGGGTCACACGCTTAAGCTAGCAGGAAATAATGTTGGAACGGCGTAGCAGAAGTACGACAAAAGTGCTAGGCATTTGTCGTACTAAGAGAGAAAGATTAATGGGTCTGATTAAATGGCATTTAATCAGATTGGGCCCAAAAGCCCAAAAGGGAAAGAGAAGGCTTTTAATGTCTAAAAGCCAAGTCTCTTCTCCCTAACCCTAAGCCTCCCAGCCGCGATTTCTCTCCTCTCTCTGCGCCCCATCTCAGCTCGGTCTAGCAGCCAGTTTCCTGTGATTGCGTGTGTGAGCCTTTGGAGGATCCATCTCTCGGTGTATCTCCCTGATCATTGACCTGTTCATCAATTCCGCTGCAACAAACAGGTAAAAGGTGAGATCATATGTTTCTAAATAAGAACACCTAGATCTAATGCATGTTTAGGTTGATATCAATATGAGAATTGAATCAGGATCAACCAAAACTTCCAACATTGGTATCAGAGCCATTGGTTCTTAGGTCACTTGTTTTAGATTCATGTTTAGGTTGTTTAATCTGCTTAGAAATTTTTTTGAATCAATTACTGATAAGATAAAACGATTAAGAATCAGAATTGAACTCTAAACACACAAGGAAAATCGCAAAACATGAGCTATATGACTCAGATTTGCGATCGGCCGGGTATTGGATCGACCGGCTTGGCCGGTTGGTGATTATGGCCGAGAGGTATGGCCGGTTGGGTCGGGATCGGCTCATGGGCGACTGGATCGGACACGACGCACGGACGGATCACGGATCGCGTCGCGTGGTCGATCCGATCAGCCGAGGATCGCACGATCGATAGCGATCGGATCGTCGCGCCTCGTCCCGCCTGCGATCGTACCGTCTCATGTCCCGAGCTCGTCCCGTCCAGCTGCATCCCGATCGCTGAGGCTCGGCCGTCCGTGGATCGTGGATTGAACGCGGCTGGTCGGCTGTGATCGAGTGGATTAGGTCACGGCCATGGATGGTTCGTGACCGGTTCGATTTCGGTTAGCTGGCTCGGTTCAAAAATTAATTAAAATCTTCGTTCTGGTTTAATAAACAGATTTTAATAATTTTATTAAATCTGGTTAAACCGGAATAAGAAATCCAATGTCGAAAGAAATATTGGATTTAGTGCCTAAACCAGGGATTTCTAATTTGATTTGGTTGGACCAAATAAATTGAGAAATTCCGGTTTAGTAAATAACCGGTTGACAATTGTGGTCATCGTAGTAATTGAAACTTGGTTAGACCAGTTTTAATGAACCAGACCGGTTATGTCAATTAATTGGACAATTGGGTCATGTCTTGGACATGGACCAATTCTTGGGCCTCGGGCCAAGAAGTTAAAACAATTGGGCCAGTTAATTGAGTCTTTCTTCAGATTAATTTAAAATCTATTTTATAAAATTATAAAGTCGTTTTTAAATTAAAGTTTCCGAAATTTTGAAATTAGAAAGTTTCTTAAAATAGAAGTTTCTGAATTTGCGGGTTTTGGATTTTAAAGAAGTTTCTAAAGTTAGAAAGTTTCCGGTTTTAGAAAGTTTCCAATTTTAGAAAGTTTCTAAAAATAGTAGGTTTCCATAAATAGAAAGTTTCCCGAAATAGTAATCTTCTATTTTGGGAATGATTTTAATAAACCTACGAACCTCAAATAATATCAAGCGTTGGATGTCTTGTCCAGGCTATGTCAGCTGTCGAAGCCCATTCAATTGCATTCATGGCCTTACAGTGTGAGGATGTCTGCTTTTGCGTGGGTAAGACGGTTTGTGATTCATAAATGTCATTGGGAGTCCCAGACATTAATGATTACATGACTGTATAGTCCGGTTTTCTTGACTAGGCCATCGGGAGTCCCGGGCCTTGAGACATCAGAGTGGATTGGGCCTCGGGCCCAGATTCACAACCAAGAGTTATATCACGGATATAATTAGCCGATATAGGGCTTACCGATATAAGCTAAGGTTGGGTGACGGCCAGTGGCCCACTTTGATCTTAGTTATATGTGGATCTTGGAATCATTATATTCTATTGAGGGTAACTTATGTTATTGAATATAATGCATGATTAATCATATTATACTTTAATACGAGATTAATCATTTTGAACATATAACTAATAACCTTTTTATTTATATATTTCAGATATGACTACTACAAGCACACAAAACACATTCTCGATCCGGTCTGTTCTCGAGAAGGAGAAGCTGACTGGAACGAACTTCCTGACATGGTCAAGGAACTTGAGGCTGGTCCTCAAGCAGGAGAAGAAGGATTACGTCCTTCGAGATCCCCTCCCCGAGAGGCCTCTTGCCAATGCTGCCAGGACTCTGCACAATGCTTGGGAAAAGCATTCGTCAGATGAAAATGATGTTTATTGTCTGATGTTGGTGACAATGACTCCAGAGCTGCAAAAGCAGTTCGAAAGTGTATTGTCTCCAATCGAGATCATGGCAAGCCTGAAATCGCTTTTTCAGGAGCAGGCTAGGACCGAGAGGTTCCAGACAGTTAAGAACCTCTTGGACTGTAAGTTGGCTGCGAATGCGGCAGTGAGTCCTCATGTGTTGAAGATGATGGGTTATCTCGATCATCTTCACAAACTCGACTGCCCAATCAGCCAGGAACTTGCCTGCGACATCATTCTGCAGTCTTTACCTGCAAGCTATGATCAGTTCATTCTGAACTTTAACATGCATGGCTTGAGTAAGACACTGCCTGAGCTTCACGGAATGCTCAAGACTGCAGAGCCCAACTTGAAGAAAACCGCCAAGGACCCCAATGTACTTATGGTACAAAAGGGCAAGGGGTTTAAGAAGTCTTCTGCTAAGGATAAGGGAAAGGCCAAGGGTGTCCAAGTCGAGGACAAGGACACGCCAAAGCCCAAGCCCAAGTCCAAGGCTGGGCCAACTGACATGTGCAGGTTCTGCAAAGAACTAGGGCATTGGAGAAGAGATTGCAAGAAATTCCAGGAAGGTCTAAAGGAATTAAAGAAGAAGACTTTCGAGACTTCTTCATCAGGTATTTTTGTTATAGAAGTTAATACAACTACTTCTGATAATACCTCATGGGTCATGGATACTGGTTGTGGGGCTCATATTTGTACTAATATGCAGGCACTCAGCAACAGTAGAAGGCTGAAGCATGGACAAGTGGAACTACGAGTTGGGAATGGAGCGAAAGTTTCAGCACTAGCTGTAGGAACTTACTTGTTGTCTTTACCTTCGGGATTGATTTTAGAACTTAATAATTGTTATTTTGTACCTGCTATAAGCAGAAATATTATTTCAATTTCTTTGTTGGATTTGGAAGGTTATGATTTTTCAGTTAAGAATAAATTATGTTCCTTCAATCGCAACAATTTGTTCTATGGTTCTGCCCCTCTTACGAATGGGCTTTACATACTCGATCAATCCGCGCCAATTTATAACATTAATACAAAACGGTTTAAACCTAATGAGGAAAACCGAACGTTTCTATGGCATTGTCGTTTAGGGCACATCAGCGAGAAACGCATCAAGAGGCTCCATTCGAATGGACTTCTTGGCTCATTTGACTTTGAGTCATGTGAGAAATGCGAATCCTGCATGATGGGCAAAATGACACGGGCCCCCTTTAATAAACCTAACGAGAGGGCCAGTGACTTATTGGGCCTGATACACACTGACGTGTGTGGCCCAATGTCCACAAATGCAAGAGGAAACTATCAGTACTTCATTACCTTCACTGATGATTTCAGTAGGTATGGATATGTTTATTTAATGAAACATAAGTCTGAATCTTTTGAAAAGTTCAGAGAATTCCAAAATGAAGTACAGAACCAACTTGGCAAAAGCATTAAGGCTCTTCGGTCCGACCGAGGAGGAGAATACTTAAGCCAGGAATTCAGTGATCATCTGAGAGAGTGTGGGATCGTATCCCAACTCACTCCTCCTGGAACACCTCAATGGAATGGTGTATCTGAGAGGAGAAATCGGACCTTATTGGATATGGTTCGATCTATGATGAGTCACACAGACTTTCCAATATCCCTTTGGGGATATGCTCTGCTAACAGCAGTGTTCACTCTAAATAGAGCGCCATCAAAAGCAGTAGCAAAGACACCATATGAATTATGGACTGGAGTGGCTCCAGTGCTGTCTTATCTCAGAATTTGGGGTTGTGAAGCCTATGTCAAGAGATTAATCTCAGACAAGCTTACACCAAAATCTGACAAATGCTACTTCATTGGTTATCCACGGGAAACCAAGGCTTATTACTTCTATCTACGTTCCGAGAACAAGATCTTTGTTGCCCGGGATTGTAACTTTCTTGAGAGGGAGTTTCTCTCTAAGAAAGACAGTGGGAGTAAGGTACTGCTTGAAGAAATTCAAGATGAACAGGATACTGCTCAACCTAATGAGGAAGAGCAGCAGGAGGATCTACAAGAAATTGTAGAGCCTGAACCTGTAGTACCTGAAGTTCGAAGATCCGGGAGGATCCGTCACGAACCCGAGAGATATCAAGGATTCCTCGTGACTAACTGTCATGATCTTCTGATCATTGATGGTGATGAACCATCGAACTTCAATCAAGCTATGATGGGCCCAGATTCCTCTAAGTGGCGCCAGGCCACTGATTCCGAAATGGACTCCATGTCAGTCAATCAAGTCTTTTCGTTGGTTGATTTGCCTGCTGGTGTAAAAGCCATCGAGTGCAAATGGATCTTCAAGAAGAAGATTGACGTGGATGGAAATGTCCAGATTTATAAAGCCAGGTTGGTGGCAAAAGGTTTCAGACAAGTTCACGGTGTGGACTACGATGAAACCTATTCACCGGTGGCTATGATGAAATCTATTCGGATTCTACTAGCAACTGCAGCTTTTCATGATTATGAAATTTGGCAGATGGACGTGAAAACCGCATTCCTGAATGGTATTCTGGAAGAGGATGTGTATATGACGCAACCTGACGGTTACATAGATCCAAAGAATGCTGGGAAAGTATGCAAGCTTCATAAATCCATTTATGGATTGAAGCAAGCATCGAGGAGCTGGAATCTTCGTTTTGATGAAGCGATCAAGCAATTTGACTTCATCAGAAACGAAGAAGAACAATGCGTGTATAAGAAAACTAGTGGGAGCAAAATCGTTTTTCTTATTATGTATGTTGATGACATACTGCTTCTCGGAAACGACGTTCCAATGCTGAAGTCTGTAAAGGACTGGCTTGGAAGTTGTTTTTCCATGAAAGACATGGGTGAAGCCGCATACGTTCTTGGAATTAGGATCTATCGGGATAGACCTAAGAGGCTGATAGGCTTGTGTCAAGACTCATACATTGACAAAGTCCTACAAAGATTCAGCATGAAAGATTCCAAGAAGGGCTTCACGCCAATGGTACATGGCACAACGCTAAGCAAGAAGCAGAGCCCTACGACGGCTGCTGAGCTTGAGCGCATGAAGAATATTCCTTATGCATCTGCAATAGGATCTGTCATGTATGCCATGATCTGTACTCGTCCTGATGTTGCTTACGCATTGAGCATGACGAGTAGATACCAGTCAAATCCAGGTGAAAACCATTGGATTGCCGTAAAGAACATCTTGAAGTATCTAAGACATACTAAGGATAAGTTCTTAGTGTACGGTGGAAGTGATGTGCTTAAAGTCAGTGGATTCACGGACGCAAGTTTCCAGACAGACACAGATGATTTCCGGTCACAGTCCGGTTATGTCTTTTGTCTGAATGGCGGTGCAGTAAGTTGGAGAAGCTCCAAGCAGGACACCGTTGCTGATTCCACTACAGAAGCTGAATATATCGCCGCCTCAGAAGCAGCGAAGGAAGCTGTTTGGATACGAAAGTTCATAATGGAACTAGGTGTGATACCAGATGCGGCTGAGCCTCTGGCACTGTTTTGTGACAACAATGGTGCTATAGCTCAGGCAAAGGAACCAAGATCACACCAGAAATCCAAGCATGTTCAAAGAAGATTTCACTTGATACGTGACATCGTTAATAGAAAGGAAGTCAAGATCAGCCGAGTTCCGACAGATGATAATGTCGCTGATCCGTTGACAAAGCCACTCCCAAGGCCTAAGCTCGAGTTCCTGACTGAAGCTGTAGGCATTAGAAACATTGAAATGTAATCTAAATTTGAGTGGGAGTTTTGTGAGCTTTATTTTAGTTATTTGATATGTTCTTGTAAAACATTATTTATGTTTTAATGAAATTATTATTTCAAGATTATTTTAACTGTGATGAAATAATCGTTCCAAAATGATATGAACCATTTTATAGGTCATCGAAGTAAATGATTTGATCTTGAGTCATCGAAGTCATTTAGCTTGATCATGAGATCCTATATTTGATAAATGTTTTATATCATCCTGTCCCTAGTCGAAGGTTGTTGAAGCTGGAACACCAACAACCGTGTGAGACTGGATTGGTACGTGACTTATGACAAAGTCTCAGTGTGTCATAGATGCACGGCATCAAAGTCAGTACATAGGTGTATGTTGGGAACATACGACCGGACAAGACCCGCTAATAAGAACTCTTCAGGATATTTATATCTATGTCATAAGAGATTCTTACTACGACTATAGAGTATAGTCCCTAGACCTGAGTTCGCATGCATGTGACTGCATATGAACTGATGCACTTTGATCATTGTCTAACGCTATCGTTCTGCGATAGCTATAAGGACCTTGTTTGGGTACATCATGAAACGAGTAGTTTACAGTGATGGAACAAGATGGGATTTGTCCCTCCAATATAAATGGAGTGAATATCTCTAGGCCAATCGGAGATTTGAATACTGGAAAACGCATGGCCATGCTCAAACGGACTTTCCCGAGTCGTTTGGATTGTCAGTATCAAATCAGAGTCCGATGAACAAGATTAGGCTTTATAAGGATGACACTAATCTTGCCTTATGACTAATCGAGATATTGAGACGAAAGGGATTATGAATACAGAGATTCCAGTTCAAGTGGGAGATTGTTGGAATTGTGTCCAGCAATCTCTGTACTGTCTCTATAACGTAAGAGTATGTCAGTGATCAGACATAAGTCATACAATACTGGGGGTCATGATGGCTTGCTAGAGTCCGCTCATGATCTATAAGTCTTGGACTTATTGCCTTTATTGTATGATCCCATATGGGTCACACGCTTAAGCTAGCAGGAAATAATGTTGGAACGGCGTAGCAGAAGTACGACAAAAGTGCTAGGCATTTGTCGTACTAAGAGAGAAAGATTAATGGGTCTGATTAAATGGCATTTAATCAGATTGGGCCCAAAAGCCCAAAAGGGAAAGAGAAGGCTTTTAATGTCTAAAAGCCAAGTCTCTTCTCCCTAACCCTAAGCCTCCCAGCCGCGATTTCTCTCCTCTCTCTGCGCCCCATCTCAGCTCGGTCTAGCAGCCAGTTTCCTGTGATTGCGTGTGTGAGCCTTTGGAGGATCCATCTCTCGGTGTATCTCCCTGATCATTGACCTGTTCATCAATTCCGCTGCAACAAACAGGTAAAAGGTGAGATCATATGTTTCTAAATAAGAACACCTAGATCTAATGCATGTTTAGGTTGATATCAATATGAGAATTGAATCAGGATCAACCAAAACTTCCAACAATGAGGACTTACTGGAGCATCCTCTGGTAGCTTGCACCCAGTGAGAGACCTCACCATCTGGAATCTCTCAACTCGTGCCAGATCCTGAAACTTCAGTTTCAGGCTGGTGATCATCTCTATTGGCGACTCCATGTTCTCGTATTGACTCTTCAAGTCTGAGTTCATGGTAGCCAACATCAGATCACGCACATCTACCACATCAATATAATGCTTATTCCAAGCATCATATACTGCATTCGAGCGATTGGTCCCAAGCCTTTCTGGAAGAGCTTTCTCAAGGACATAGTCCTTGCTCTCCTGCTTGAGGATTAATCTCAAATTCCGATACCAATCCAGGAAATTTGATCCATTTAACTTGTCCTTCTCAAGGACGGATCGCAATGAGAAAGTAGTTTTAGACATAAGCTGAAATCCAAGAAAAACAAAGATTTAGTTATATATTCCATGAGAAGTCTTATCTGATAAGAAAACTCATATTATATTCAAACAATGTTTCCTCTATGAATATAATGATCCAAGATCCATACATCACTAAAATCTGAGTGGACGACTCGCCATCACCCAAAATTTAGTTATCTAGGTAAGCAAATCATTGCTAATTGTACCCAGTACAACTCTTGGTCGCAGATAAGACAATCCATGTCTCATCTACTATGACGTCTCTGGGCCCAGAACTTCTGATAGCCCAGTCAAGTAATCCAATCTCTTTAGTCTTGTGATCATTGACAGTCGCACTGCAAGTCTAACAATGATCACCTGCCTTACTCATGTAGTAGTGGACACCTAGGACTCCAAGGCTATCCACCAACGAAACAAGTCTTGACAGCAGACAAGATTGGGCAAGAAATCAAGGTTACTTGATATTTAGTTGAGGAAACTAAACTCTGAAAGGTCAGCAAATCAATCTATTAGGTCATGTAATTGTTGATGTCAAGCACTGCAAGTCCATCAACATAATTACCTGCCTTACTCACGTAATTGTGGACACCAAGCTCTTGGCTAGACCATCACACAACGAAATGAGTCTTGACAGTTGACCATATTGAAGCTAAGCTTTGATCAATGTTTAAGTCGAGTTTGGTTTCTGCAAATTCAAGGTTCAATAACCAGAATTTTGAGCACTGTGTCGATCGACACAGACCATGTCTGTCGATCGACACTACCAAACAAAAACTGGACTTCAATAACCGATTAATCCAATTAACCCGGTTCATTGAACCGGTCATGTCGATCGACACAACCCATGTGTGACGGTCGACATAGACCTAAACCGAAGACAGTTTTGATAACCGGTCCAATCCAATTGAACCGACTTATCTGATCCAACTGATCTTAACCATTCAAATCGGTTTATACTAATTGAGATAACTGGTTCAATCCAATTGAATCAATTCATCCAATTTAAACCGTTTTAACCAGTTTCAACTAATTCCGATAATCGGTCCAATTCAATTGAATTGTATTATCCAATCAAACTGATTTTAACCAATCGGTTTTATTCTAATTGAGATAATCAGTTCAATCCAATTGAACCAATTCATCCAATTTAAACCGATCTGTTCGGACTTAACCAAACATGATAACCGGTCCAATCCAATTGAACCGATTAACCATTCGCGAGGTCTGTGTCGACCGACACTCAACCTGTGTTGATCGACATAGCCGAATCTGTTCTGTGTCGACCGACACTCAACCCGTGTCGATCGACACAGTAGGCTTTCGGTTTTTCTTCGCGAAAAACCCTAGCCACCGATTCTGTCGAATTCACATCTCTGTGTCGACCAACACACCTTTTGTGTCGATCGACAGTGTGCGAAAACACAGAATCGTTTTCGATCAGATCGATCTATCTTGTCGCATTGCCTGTGTCGACCGACACACCCAGTGTATCGACCGATACAGCAGGGATACGGATATTTGATCATTGATCGAAACCCTAAAATTTTAGAAAACGTTTTGCGGCGTGTCGACCGACACAAGCTTAGTGTCGATCGACACAATGCGAAAACAACAGTTCATCGTTTCAATTCACAGACAAAACCGAGTTTTTCTTGATCAAAACATGAGACAACAAGCATAAATCTATTCAAATACATCAGTTTTCTAAATTATATGCTTCAGATTCAATGCTTAAACCCTAAGGGTCTGATACCACTGAAGGAACTCGGCCAATTCTTACAGATTCAGAATTTCATCTTGTTCCTATTGCCTAGAATCTGGGTTCGAGTAATTGAATCTTAGAACTGTCCCCGTGATTACCTGGAGATTGGCAGCGGAAGAATGAGCAGGTAAACGAGATCTGGAGGGCCTCAATCGCTGCGCCTCTATCGTAGTCCACACGCACACAAGTTGGAATCCGCCGGGATGCTAGCGCCGGGAATCGGATCTCTTGGGATTTCTGTGTTTTTCTAGAGAAAGAGGATCAGTTTTTCTGTCAAGAAAAAACTGTCTGCGACGGCACGCTTACCTCGGTTGAAAATACAGAAGCGTTTATATATCGACCTCGATGTAAACCGAAACATCAGTTTCGGTTTCGCCTTTGTGTCGACCGACACATACAATGGTGTCGATCGACACACCTCTTGTATCGATCGATGCACCAATGGCATCGATCGACACATCTCTTAAAACACGATATCAATGTGTATCCAATACACATTGATCGGACCATATGCCAATGATCAATCCCATACCAAGTGTATCCAACTTGCTTAGGTGTGTGACCCTGTAGGTTCACACGATGCCAGAAATGAGTTACAACTCATTTGTCATAAGCGGTTTCTAGCAAAACATTATGACTACCCAATATCACATGAATTGTCCGATCTCGACAATACAAACTTCAGAGTAAGTACAATGTGATTTCAGGACATAATCCCAACAATGAGGACTCACCGGAGCATCCTCTGGTAGCTTGCACCCAGTGAGAGACTTCACCATCTGGAATCTCTCAACTCGTGCCAGATCCTGAAACTTCAGTTTCAGGCTGGTGATCATCTCTATTGGCGACTCCATGTTATCGTATTGACTCTTCAAGTCCGAGTTCATGGTAGCCAACATCAGACCACGCACATCTACCACATCAATATAATGCTTATTCCAAGCATCATATACTGCATTCGAGCGATTGGTCCCAAGCCTTTCTGGAAGAGCTTTCTCAAGGACATAGTCCTTGCTCTCCTGCTTGAGGATTGATCTCAAATTGCGATACCAATCCAGGAAATTTGATCCATTTAACTTGTCCTTCTCAAGGACGGATCGTATCGAGAAAGTAGTTTTAGACATAGGCTGAAATTTTAATAAAAGAAAATTTTAGTTATGAAGCTCAGGAAATGAGAAATCTTATCTAATAAGAAAACTCGCATTGTATTCAAACAATGTTTCCTCTATGAATATAATGATCCAAGACCCATACATCACTAAAATCTGAGTGGACGACTCGTCATCACCCCGAGTTTAGTCATCTAGGTAAGCAAATCATTGCTAATTGTACCCAGTACAACTCTTGGTCGCAGATAAGACAATCCATGTCCTATCTACTCTGATGTCTCTGGACCCAGAACTTCTGATAGCCCAGTCAAGTAAACCAATCTCTTAAGTCTTGTGATCATTGACAGTCGCACTGCAAGTCTAACAATGATCACCTGCCTTACTCATGTGATTGTGGATACCAAGGACTCCAAGACTATCCATCAACGAAATGAGTCTTGACAGTAGACAAGATTGGGCAAGACATCAAGGTCACTTGATATTTGGTTGAGGAAAAGGAACTTTAAAAGATTAGTCAATCAATCTCTTAGGTCACGTAATTGTTGATGTCAAGCACTGCAAGACCATCAATACTATTACATGCCTTACTCATGTAATTGAGGACACCAAGCTCTTGGCAAGACCATCACAACAACGACATGAGTCTTGACAGTTGACCATTTTGAAAACTAAGCTTTTGATCTAATACACATCCAATGTGTACCAGATAGGTTTAGAACATGTTTTACTTCTAATTTCAATTAATTTTTGCTTGTTCTAATTGAAGTGGGCTAGGTCCTTTGGTTCGGTTTCTTAATCATTTGGTTCAAAACCAAACGATTACCCTCCAACTGAACCGATTCAACCAGTTTTAACTAATCGCGATAACCGGTCCAATTCAATTGAACCGACTTATCCAATCAAACTGATCTTAACCAATCAAATCGGTTTATACCAACTGAGATAACCAATTCAATCCAATTGAATCAATTTATCCAATTTAAACCGATCTGATCTACCTTAACCAAGCATGATAACCAGTTCAATCCAATTAAATCGATTAACCAATCGCAAGGCATGTGTCGACCGACACTAAACCTGTGTCGATCGATACAGTAGGGTATCAGGGAATTTTTAGTCGAATTAAACCGATATAACCATGCGAGATAACCGGTTCAATCCAATTGAACCGATCTATCCTTTCGCACAACCTGTGTCGATCGATGCACCCAGTGTGTCGATCGACACAGTGCGATTTCTAAATCGAAATCCAATTTTTTAATAGGCGAATTCGTGTGCATCGACCGACAAAAACTTGTGTCGATCGACGCTATGCGAAAACACAAATTCTTTTGCATTTTCGCGGTGTGTCGATCGATGCACCCATTGCGTAGATCGACACAGTACAAAAACCCTAAAATATTTTCTTCGTTTTCGCGGTGTGTCGACCGACACAAACTTGTGTCGATCGACACTGTGCGAAAACACAGTTCTTCATTTTCGATACAAATAAATCCGAGATTGTACTTATCAAAACGAAAACTACCAAGCATTAACTAATTCAAATACAACTTAATTCGAATTCTATGCTTTAGATTCAATGGCTGAACCCTATGGCTCTGATACCACTGTTGGAATCCCTAGGATCCAGGGTCTATGTAATTGAATCTTAGAACTGACCTCGTGTTTACCTGGAGATTGGCAGCGGAAGGATGAGCAGGCAAACGAGATCTAGAGCGCCTCAATCGCTGCGCCTCTACCGTAGTCCACACGCACACAAGCTGGAATCCGCTGGAATGCTAGTACCGGGAATCGGATCTCCTGGGATTTCAACGTGTTTCTAGAGGAAGAGGGTCTGTTTTTCTTTTTAGAAAAACTGTCTGCGACGGCTCTATATTTTTAGGTCGGGTATCCTGGCCCCTATATATAGGCCCACGGTTTACAAACCGTAACTTCAGTTTCGGTATCGACCTTGTGTCGATCGATGCACCCATGATGTCGATCGACACACCTCTTGTATCGATCGACGCACCCAATGGTGTCGATCGACACACCTCTTAAAACACGAATTCAATGTGTATCCAATACACATTGACCAGACCATATGCCAATGATCAATCCCATACAAAGTATATCCAACTTGCTTAGGTGTGTGACCCTGTAGGTTCACACGATACTAGAAATGAGTTACAACTCATTTGTCATAAGCGGTTTCTAGCAAAACATTATGAATACCCAGTATCACATGAATTGTCCGATCTCGATAATACAACTATCATATAGAGTAGGTACAATGTGATTTCAGGACACAATCCAAACACCTATAACATTCAAAGACGCGATGAAATCCTATCAATGGAAGGAAGCTATGCGTTTTGAGATAGATGCACTCGAACTCAACAAAACGTGGACTCTAGAAGAGTTACCACCAGGAAAGAAAGCAATCGGGTCAAGATGGGTGTATCATAAACTCTCGAAAGATATAAAGCACGCCTTGTAGATCTTGGGAATACTCAAAAAGAAGGATTATACTACAAAGAGACATTCACTCCAGTTGCAAAGATGAATACCGTACGTCTATTTCTTGACATAGCTGCAAAAGAGAATCATGAAGTGCATCAGATAGATGTACATAATGCCTTCCTTCACGGTGATCTAAATGAATAAATCTATATGAAACTTCCTGCAGGATTCTCTTCTCTGAATGACACACATGTTTTTCGATTAAGAAAGTCAATCTATGAGCTCAAACAACCCCCAAGATGCTGGTTTGCTAAACTAACGGATGCTCTTCAATCTTGTGGATTCCGACAAACACGGTCGGACTATTCCCTATTTTTCTACGGAAAAGACAACATTACACTAAGAATAGTCATCTATGCCGATGATTTAATCATCTCTTGCAACTCATCTACTACCCTTCTAAAATATTTCCTCGGATTGGAAGTAGCTCGCAGCGTCTCTGGATTTTATGTTTGCCAACGCAAATATGCAGGCGAGATAATTGCAGAAGCTGGCCTCCATGGTTGCAAACCTACCGGTTCTCCAATAGACCAGAATCATAAACTCTGCAAATCAAAAGTCCATTCTTGAAGTATCCGGAGAAGTATCACAGGCTCATCTGATGACTCGTCTATCTCAAAGAAACCCGACCTGATCTAACTTATGCAGTACATATTCTCTCATAGTATATGCATACGCCTCATGAAGAACAATGGGATGGTGCACTCAAAGTAGTTCAGTACTTGAAAGGAACTCTTGGACAGGGAATACTCTTAAGTGCGACGACTCCTTTACATATCACTGGATGGTTTGATTCTGACTGGTCAGATTGTCCTATAACAAGACGTTCTCTAACGGGTTGGATAGTACAATGTGGCTCGTCACTTATCTCGTGGAAAACTAAGAAACAAGATACAATTTCAAGATCCTCAGCTGAAGCCGAATACCGAGCAATGGCTGTATTAACGCAGGAGCTTCTCTGGTTTTGCAACATCCTTCCTGATTTTGGTCTAACTCATGACGGTCCAATGATATTACGGTGTGACAATAAAGCAGCTATACACATCAGAAACAATCATGTCTTCCATGAAAGAACTAAGCACATCGAAAATGATTGTCATTTTGTTCGGGATGAGATCATACGAAATGTCGTTCGTACGGAACATGTTTCCATAAAAGATCAATTAGCATACATTTTAACCAAGGCTCCGGGACACAAGGAGTTCGATGCTTCTTACTCAAGTTGGGTGTTCAAAATCACCACTCTCCAACTTGAAGGGGGGGGGGGGGGATATTAGGAAACTTAAGAGTATATCATTAAGATATATCTCTTATTAAGTTAATCTTCTATTTTAGGTAAGTCCAAATTATGTTAAAGAGATATACACAATCTCTTAATCTCTTCTTTCGATATAAATGACTTCTTGTATATATATTCAAGCCTTAAGAGCTTAATAAGATCATCACAAATCCTCATATTCATAACTTCTCATGGTATCAGAGCAAGAAATCTAATCTCTCTTTCTCTTTCAAAATCAGCTGATTCAGCTACCTAAATCATCCTCTTCCTCTCGAAATTCACATCAAAACCTAGTAACTTCATATGATGAGTATGGTTACAACCAACAAAGAAACCAAAATCAAAACTATCTCACCATACGACTTGTAATCTAACGACAATCCCGGAGATGTCATCTCCCATCCCCTTCTTAATGGCACAAATTATGATGATTAGGCCATTAACCTTCGTATGCCTTTAAGTTCAAGAAAGAAATTTGGATTCATCAATGGAAGAATCACTAAGCCTGAATCCAATTCACCAACACTTGAAGACTGGGTAGCAATTAACCGTCTTCTTGTAGGTTGGATCAAGGCAACAATAGAGCCGCGGCTTCAATCTATAATATCCAACAGAGAAATAGCCAAAGATCTCAGGGAAATTATCAAAAAGCGCTCCTCCTTGAAAAGTGGAGCAAGACACAACAACTTCACAATTCGCTCATCAACTGCAAACAAAACGGAGGAACAGTAGACGATTACTTCGGCCGCTTAACCAAGATTTGGGATAGTATTGCTGAATGCACTTCGATTAAGGGATGCATATGCGGTAAGTGTGATCGCAATCTTAATGAATCTCAAGACGTAGAACTCGTCACACAAAGAGTACATGATTTTCTATCCCAGCTAGATGACTCAATTCACAGAATGATCCAATCTCAATTATGTGCAATGACTCTGTTTCCCGATCTTGTTTTCTTGTTTTTACAAAACGATATAGTTTTAGTAACCATTAACAATAGATAAATCTTAGACAAAAAAAAGTGGACTAAATTAATATCTAGATCCATCAATATAAATTTATGTTTATTGAATCAATAGAGATTTTGTAATATTTCGGCGAAACGGTGTAACTTCGAAGATAATTATTTCTTATATATGTTTATGGTTCTTATTTTTATAAAACGATATCGTTTAGTAACCATTAATAATAGATAACTTTTAGACAATAAATGTTGACTAATATCTAGATTTGTCAATAAAAATCATATTTTTTAATCAATAAAGATTTTATACTATTTTAGCGAAACGGCGTAACTTCAATGATAATTGTGTTTCTCTATATTTTTATGTTTTTGATAGAGCCAAAAGCTAGACTGCTTCTTCTATCCTCGAAGAGAGAGCATTCCATCATAAACTTCTGGTAACAATCTCTCATCTATCGACTCTTGCAAATTCTGTTAGAATCTCACATCGTAAGTCTAAAGATACCAATACTAACATATAAAAGGTTAGGGTCAATCTATTCATCGCCAATTGATTTTGAGTTACGTATAATAAATTCAAATTTGATATGGTATCAGAGCCTCGTTGACTCAATTAGGATGGTTTAAAAGAGTTTATTAACGATTCTAAAGCGGGATTCGGTTCGAGATGTGCCGATAAGAAACATCATCTTAAGAGGGTGTGTTAGGATCTCACATCGAAAATGTGAAAAGACCAACACTAATATATAAAAGAGCTAGGGTCAATACACTCATCGTCAATTGGTTTTGTGTTGAAAGTCTATAATACACCCGAATTTGACAAATTCAAATCATCTCTAGTATTTTTTTTTCAATTCCTGCACCAAATTGATCCATTTTCATTTTTATTAGCTAATCAATGCATTTTTTTTTAATTTATTACAGAGCTGTGACAATAGGAAACAAAGACAAGATGGTTGTTGAAACTCGTGCAAAGCGTCAAAAGCTAGTTAGGACAACAACATGGGCCAATGTGGAATATGCGGAGGGTGTCTTCATTGAGATCCTATCTCGTTTGCCACTAAAATCAATCCGATCGTTTCGTACCGTCAACAAACATTGGTACGCCTCAATTACCAACAGGTATTTCACTATAAAACAGTTCGATAGATCTAGTGAGAAGCCTCAGTTCATTACATGTCCAAACGTGGGTAGTCCTATGGAATTATATTCGATGAAGCCAGGAAGTTTCAGAAAAATTCACGTGAATTCCATTGATCCAGCTGAGAAAAGAATACAAGAGTTCTTGTACATGATATCGTCCTTCAACGGACTGATCTGTTGTGTTAGTAAAGAACCAAACAGGTTATGGGATCTTAGGATATGGATAGTCAACCCTTTTACAAAGGAAACTTTCCTTCTTCCCCAAGGAAGACGATCATCGTATCGGTTTGAGCCACGTGTCGGAGTTGCTTATGGCCCAAGCGACTACAAAATTTTCCGGATATTCTGCGCTGAAGAACGGTTTTTTGACGGCCATGATTTTCAAAACGGTCAGCTCGTTGCAGTGTACCAGTACAAGCGCGTATACGAATGCGAGGTGTATTCCTCCATCACTGGTGAATGGAAAAACATTGGCTCTGTGCCTTGTGTTCCAATGTATTCACATCTTAGCCCGTTCAGATCTTGTCATGTCTTTGTGGGAGGAAAGATTTACTGGCTGTCTTCCTTACGTGATGAAGGTGCAATCCTCTGTGTGGATCTTGAAGGGAAGTTCGAGGTTATTCAGTTGCCTCCGTATGACAAGATAACAGTGGCAACGTATTTGATTAGTTTACGAGGTTGTCTCTCCGTTGTTATTCTACATCCGGAGTACATGGATGTATGGATAAAAAATGGTAGTTGGATACTTGTATGCCAAGACAATAGCCCTATCGACTTCGACTATGACATGGTTTTAGCCATGACTTCGTTAAACAACCAGATCATTTGCGTGTCTAAGAAGAATTGGTGGTCTTATAATATGGATGCTAGAGCTAGAAGGTGGAAGAAAGGTAGGACTAATCCTGATGGGTTTGTGAACCCAACGGTTTACCCTTTCACTGAGAGTTGTCTTCCATGTAAGTTTGATTCAAATATGTATATGCAATACTCAATGTTTGTTTCTTGTTTTCTAAACCGGTTTCGGTTTGTTGTTTCTTGAACTAGGCACTGGGACGCTGTAGAAGGAACATGATGCTGTAGAAGAAGTTAAAGTCGTTGAATTTCCCTTCTTCATCTTATAAATTGTTTAAGACTTTCTGTTTTAGTGTTTTCTTTTATACAATATTTGGTTTATGTAAGGTTTTGGTGGATTTTGGACCAGTAAGATTTCAGTCTTTTGATTCTATGGATATTGTTCATTCCGGATATATTTCAGACATTTTAATTTCAAATACTATGTTATAGAAACCACCATGCACACATTTGGTTTTATAGCTACAAAACTCAAATATTTGTAATGCAATAAGAGGTTAGCTTATGGTCCATTAGCAGTTTATCTTGAACCACAAATCATTGCCTCTGAAATGGGCTTCTTTCGAATCAAGAAATTGGATGCAGAGCCGACCCTGATCTAAAACACATAAAGTTGAGGTTTTAGATGTCAAATTTATAAGATTTTTAGGGCATTAGTTGCAAAAAGTTTCTTTGGTATAGTAGTTTGAAAGATTATATATGTCTTATAGATAATGAATTCAAATATTTGTAAGGGCATCATTTCTTTAAATTTGCTTTAGGCGTAAAATTTAACCGGCCGACACTGCTGGATGGATCTATGTTTTGTAACCAAATCAAAAGAAACTTATGTTGGTTTGCTAACAGAGATGCTGTAATATTATGGGACAGGATATGAAAATTTTGGGGTCAATTTAGAAATACAACTTATTTAAGCTCACAATGTTTTTAAACTCGACCCGGTCATCGAATCGAATTGTTTTCTGGTCACTAGGTCAACCGCGGATCGACCACGGGTCATATATATATATATATATAAACGTATATTCTTGAGATTATTTATTCATTTTAATAATATTCATTAAAATATATACAAAATTTACGTTTTCTAACTATTAGCTAAATTATTAACGAAATATGAATATTTCTTTTAAATCAACAATTTAAATAAAAACCATGCACTAAAAAAAGCAATGCCATAACAATTCAGAAAAAATGAAAGTTTGTGATGCAATGAAAGTTTGTGAAGCTGAAAGATGAAACATCTAGCCATAACAATTTCTACTAATGTTTTAACTACTAAAACTCTATATTTTATCACAATAAAATCTTTTCTTTGTTTTAAAAGATTCAAGAATGTTCTTTATTCGAGACATCAGTTCGACCGGTCTACTGGATCGCAAATAAATCGCGGATTTTTTCAGCTTTTTCTCGGGTTTTACTTCAATGGTTTTTGCGTATGAATGGAACCAGATAATCTATCAGGTCGCCGAATTTACCAGTCCGACCGCGGATCTGGATCGGGTTTCAAAACATTGTCTCACATCTTCCGAATATCCAACAGTTGATTCCATCAAGATAGGGAACAAAACCACACCATACCCATCATTTTTGTTTACGTGTCCCAGCAGTTATGGGAAGAACAAATGGTTGAGCAAGGCATAGCTAATAAATAAAAAAGATCTGATATTTTCCTTCATCATCTTACCTGAACTTGGTTATTAAATTATGAGAGGCGGCGGCAAGAAAATATCAAACGGTGGTGGTTCTGGGGAAAGCAAGTCTAGATCTCCGGGATAGGGCACGAGAACAAACTCTAACTCTGCGGTGGGGTCTTCGTCTGGTGGTCGTGGCCGACGTACCAGCACTCTGTTTGTAAAAGGAGGTATCGTCTCCGACTTCCAGCGAGATCCTACCTTTTCGAAGCCATCTAGAGAAGGAAGCTCTTCTGGAAAGGGGTCTATGTTTGGGCCAGATTTCACTCCCAAGCCAAATCAGCTGAATTAAGGCCTGATTCAATCCCAACAGCTAGGCCCGATTACATTTATACTGAAGCCCAGTCCAGTAGAAAGCTCCGACTCCATAGAGCACCTCGGTAGGTGCCATCCGAACCGTTAAGCAACCAACCGGCTACAAAGGAGGAGATGGACTGAGCACGTAATCCCGAGGATCTCGCAAGTCGTTGAAGTCGGCTTCGAAGATCAAGGAAGATAGTTGTGAAGCTAAAGACTATAAAGGAGGGGTTCGACAACAAGAGAGGGATCCGATTATTCATTCATATTTTAACCTAGCATTAAGACTTTGTAATCGCTCTGTAGCTTGAGTTCTTATTGTTCTTACGTCCAAATCAATATTAATCCACTTTTCCACTATTGTTAAGCTCCTTGATCACGTTTAACCAAGAATCTAGCCCACCTACTTTATAAATCAGCTCATCAAAACACTCTAAATTTGAGTGTGGGTTTTAGGATCCACATTTTGGCACCGTCTGTGGGGAAGATTCATAGATATTCTTTACACGCGAACCTGATCAGCAGCTCGCTAGCGTGGAAATGGATCCCAACACAACAGCTCCGATCGAATCACCAAGGTCGCAAGACCTTGACCATGACTCAAGCAGGATCCGGAACAGGGGACCGCGTCCCTGTTTCCCAGCCTTTAGGAGTCGTGCCATCGGGCTCAACTTCACAAGTAATCGAGAGAACAAACTCTCGAACCTGGGTCCGATCCGAGGACCGCTCCCAAGGGGACGCCCAGACTCCTCGGGTCAATCCGCAAACACGACCTGACTCGCCGTGCCTGACTAGATCCATGACCGACGGCATGGCGGAGCTCCGCAAAATGCTGGCAGTTCTGATCGACAGATCGCACGATCAGGAAACCACGCAACGGGCTGTGTTAGCCCGCCTAGATATGTATGTCAGGAGTCTGCTGAACCTCGAAAACAGGCCACGGCCCGCAACATGGACCACGGCGGACACCTCCGCAAGGAGCCCATTACCTCGCACGCGTCTGGACTTTGAGGAGGGATACGTAACTCCCGAAGCACCAAGGCAAACGTCCGTAGCGGGAAACAGCGGTTACCTGGTATTTAGTCCGACCTCAGGAGTTACACCTCCCAGCTCTAACGCCGTAGCATCAACCTCGACGGGCATTACAGCCCCCGAAGGAGCGCGACTCCCGATGCCCCCGCCTATGCCAACGAACTACGAAACGAACAGGCATCGGGTATTGGGAGCATCAGCCTTCGCCTCCAGCACGCGTCCCCCAGTGACGGGACCGGGAACTAACACCGCTCGGCCGCCTCCGAGCGAGATAGCTCAACAAACTGGAACCAGGGGACCGAGCAACACGCGTCCGCGGAGCACGCAGCTCCCCATGCTCGACCAACGAACAGACATAGATGACGAAAGCATATATGCCAGGATCCAGCGTCTGCAAGCTGCGGTCCACTCGGCAACAAGCGCGGCTCCAGACATCGATCAAGTTATCGAGGAGACCCGCCGAACCCCATTCACGGACAGAATCGCTAGCGCGAGGATCCAGAACACCGGGAAAATCAAAATCCCGGAATACGCGGGAACTACGGACCCGAAAGCCCACGTTAGAGCTTTCAGGCTCGCGGTCTCCCGAGCGCATCTCACCGATGAAGAAAAGGAAGCAGGGTACTGCAGGCTTTTCGCCGAGAACCTCACCGGTACCGCACTAGAATGGTTCGCCAGTCTAGAAGGAAACTCGATTGACAACTTCACACAACTCGTATCGATTTTTCTAAAGCAATACTCGATCTTCATCGAAGAGAAAACCTCGGAAGCCGATCTCTGGGCTCTGAATCAAGGGTCAGACGAAACTCTCAGAGCCTACATCGCTAGGTTCAGAGAAGTCAAATCAATTATAGCTGACCCAAACGAGATTATAGCGATCGCAGCTCTAGAAAACGGACTCCTATACACATCGGAGTTCAGAAAAGAGCTCGCGGTCAGACCATGCACGTCCTTAGACGACGCGCTGCACAAAGCTACTTACTACGCGAAGTACGAAGAAACTGTAGCTGCGGCAAAGGAAGAATCAAGCCAGAGGAAAACCAGCAAAAAGGAATCCTCTGGCAAGGGACAACACTGCCTGACAGTAGATGGCAAGCTTCAATGGCGCAAGCCTTACGATGCAAACAAGTATTGTAAATACCACGACAAGAAAGGGCACTCCTCCGAAGAGTGCAGGTCCAAAGACCGCCTCCTGGCAGCTAAAAACGACAGCAGCGAAGCTTCGGAATTGGAGGAGAAAGAGCCCGAAAAGAAAGATAAGGGAAGAGCAAGTCGAAAAGCAAAAAGAATTCGCAATCTAAGCGTGAGAGGACTCCAGAAAAGGAGGGATCAGATTCCCCAGTCCCCTCCCGAAAACGCATAGATGCAATTTTTAGCTTAGCTCGCTGCGGGGGATCAATGAGATCGTTCATCACACCACCCCCAGCTCCTAAGAAACCGGCCAGCCAGTGCTTGCCTAAGCTCGGACTGTGTAGTTCGAACCTCCCCAAAACAATAAACTTTATATCGGGAGGTTCGAGGTTTTGTCGGAATTCGGTAAACTATATCAAAGCTCAACAGAGACGAGTTGCGAACGAACTCAGGGAAATGGTCCCGATCGAAGGACCAGACACTCACATAACATTCTCTGAGAACGAAACCTTCAAACTCGACAAACCACATGATGACGCTTTAGTAATCCAACTCGACGTAGCCGGATTCGAACTTTCAAGAGTCATGATTGACACCGGGAGCTCAGTAGATCTCTTGTTCTACGACGCCTTCAGAAAGATGGGCTTCAAAGATTCAATGTTGACCGGAGGGAAAACCCCACTAACCGGGTTCGACGGCGAAACCACCTACTCGATGGGAACTATAAAACTCCCGTCCATCGCCGGGGGGCAACAGGAAATCCTGGAGTTTGTAGTAGTAAACAAACCAGCCCCGTACAACGCGATATTGGGTAGACCATGGATCTACACCATGAAAGCAGTGCCTTCCACCTATCACCAGTGTGTGAAGTTCCCGACCCCATCAGGGATCAAGACGATTTACAGGAACCAAAAGGCCGCAAGGTCGTGCTACCTAACTTTCTTCAAACAGTTAGAGACCTTAAACGTATAGCAATTACAAAAAGAGGAAGAGCTCGCTTCCCGGACCACGAAACGTAACAACGATCCAACAGTCTGAGGCCCGCGAAAAGATTTGGTCGTCCCAGTCTGTATTGACGACAAAGACCCGGAAAGATGTGTGAACATCGGATCGGAGTTGCTGAACGTCACCAGGGAAGAACTCATTAAATTCCTCAAAGAGAACGTGGACACATTCGCATGGTCCACAAAGGACGTGAAAGGGATCGATGTCGAGGTCACCTCACACGAATTGAACGTCGATCCGACTTTCAAACCCGTAAAACAGAAACGCCGCAAGCTCGGTCCAGACCGAGCCAAAGCCGTTAACGACGTAGTCGACAGACTACTAAAGGTCGGGTCAATCAGGGAGGTGAAATACCCCGACTGGCTAGCCAACCCGGTCGTCGTCAAAAAGAAAAATGGGAAGTGGAGAGTCTGCATAGACTTCACAGACCTGAATAAAGCATGCCCAAAAGATAGCTTTCTACTACCGCATATAGACCGTCTGGTGGAAGCCACCGCCGGACACGAACTACTGTCCTTCATGGACGCGTTCTCTGGATACAACCAAATCCTCATGAACCCAGAGTATCAAGAAAAAACGGCCTTCATAACCGATCGCGGAACCTACTGCTACAAGGTGATGCCTTTCGGGCTGAAGAACGCCGGAGCTACCTACCAGAGATTAGTGAATAAAATGGTCGCCAATCAGCTCGGAAAGTCAATGGAAGTCTACATTGACGATATGCTGGTAAAATCCTCCAAAGAAAGTGACCACATAGAACAGCTCCAGGAATGTTTCAAGATCCTAAACCAATATGGGATGAAACTCAACCCCGCCAAGTGCTCTTTCGGGTACCTTCGGGAGAATTCCTCGGGTACCTCGTAACAGAGCGAGGGATCGAAGCAAACCCGAAACAAATAGCAACCTTCCTGGAGATGCCTTCCCCGAAAAACACGAGGGAAGTACAAAGACTGACAGGACGGATAGCAGCTCTGAACCGCTTCATCTCTCGGTCTACGGACAAGTGCCTACCATTCTACAACTTCCTCAAAGGGAACCGGAAGTTCCAATGGGACGAGAGCTGTGAAAACGCCCTAAACGAGCTCAAGAAATACCTCAGTGAACCTCCAATACTAGCCAAACCAGCGGAGGGCGAGCCATTGTACCTTTACATCGCAACTTCGCCCGCCGCCGTTAGTGCAGTCTTGGTCCGCGAGGAACAAAACGAGCAAAAGCCCATATACTACGTGAGCAAAACGCTCATAGACGCGGAAACGAGGTATCCAGGAATGGAGAAACTCGCACTCGCAGTAGTAATGGCGGCAAGAAAACTAAGGCCATACTTCCAATCACACGCCATAGTGGTGATGACATCACAGCCTATACGAACTATACTCCACAGCCCGAGCCAATCCGGCCGACTGGCCAAATGGGCAATCAAACTGAGCGAATACGATATAGAATACCGCACCAGGACGAGTTCTAAGGCCCAAGTCCTATCGGATTTCATAACCGAGCTCCCGCCCGCAGCACCGGAGCAGGAAAACCATAACGAACAATGGATTCTCCATGTAGACGGAGCCTCGTTTAAACACGGCTCCGGAGTAGGAATCAAACTCGTAACCCCCACAGGTTTGGTAATCGAGCAATCGTTCAGACTCGACTTCAGCGCTTCTAACAACGAAGCCGAGTACGAAGCCCTCATAGCTGGACTTCGACTTGCAATCGGAGTCGGAGCACGAGAAGTGCGCGCTTTCAGCGACTCACAACTAGTTACGAGCCAATACCACAGCGAGTACGAAACGAAAGACGAGCGCATGGAAGCGTACGTCAAAGTAGCTCACGAGCTCGCCGACCAACTGAAAAACTTTACGCTCGAAAGAATACCCCGCGGAGAAAACTCCTCCGCCGATGCCTTGGCTGCACTAGCCTCGACATCCGATCCTCGAATCAAAAGGATCATACCCGTAGAGGGCATAGAAAAGCCGAGAATTGACGTGGCGCTGAAAGCGCAGTCCGCAGACAAACCCACGTCCTCTCAGGAAGAGCGGACCGAGCATCCTCCCGAGGCACTAGACCTCGGAACCCTTCTGGAGACAGTATTGACGTGCTCTGAAGTTTGCAATATCGGTCTCTGTAGCGGAAGACAGGTTCCAAGACTCCCGGTCGAGGAAGAGTCCGAACCCGAAGTCGAGGATCCGGACGCAGAGTTCCTGAATAGGCCGGATTGGCGAAAACCGATCCTCGACTACATCCAACTCGGTTTGGTCCCCGACGACAAATGGCAAGCCAGAAAGCTAAAAGCGCGAAGCGCTCGGTATTGCGTAATCAACGATCATCTGTTTAAGCAAAGTACCGCAGAACCTTATTTGCGATGCGTGCATGCTCAGGAAGCCCTCGCTGTAATGGGAAACACCCACGAAGGCACCTGTGGAAACCACTCCGGAGGACGGGCCTTAGCCATCCGCATCAAAAGACAAGGTTTCTTCTGGCCAACCATGATCGCCGATTGTGAAAACTACACAAAGCAGTGCGACAAATGCCAACGGCACGCTCCAATCATCCATCAGCCCGCAGAAAAACTATCCTCGATCTCTGCACCTTACCCCTTCATGAGGTGGTCGATGGATATAGTGGGCCCGCTGGTGTCATCAGGACCAAAGCAGCTAAGATATCTGCTGGTCTTGACTGATTATTTCACTATGTAGATAGAGGCTAAAGCCTACCAGCAAACTACAGAAATCGAAGTACGACACTTTGTCTGGGAACACATAGTCTGCCGGCACAGACTCCCCTTCGAAATAGTAACAGATAACGGTTCTCAGTTCATCTCAAGGGATTTCAGAAATTTCTGTAAAACTTGGAAGATACGCCTGACCACATCTACTCCGAGGTACCCCCAAGGAAATGGTCAGGCAGAAGCTGCGAACAAAACTTTACTAAGTAGCCTCAAGAAAAGACTCGACTCTAAAAAGTCAGCATGGTCTGAGGAGCTACCGAGAGTCCTATGGGCTTCCCGCACTACACCTCACAGCGCGACCGGCGAGACTCCGTTTTCGTTGGCTTACGGAATGGAGGCGGTGGTCCCCGCGGAGGTATCAGTTCCAACTATCATAGGGCCCTAAGCCCCAGACACGAGGAACTAAACGAACAAATGCTCCGAGATCGTCTAGACATGATCGAGGAACAACGCGACCGGGCGCTAATACGAATACAAAACTACCAGCAAGCAACCGCCCGCTACTATAACTCCAGAGTCCGACTCCGGAAGTTTAGCGTGGGGGACTTAGTACTGCACAAGGTCTACTCAAACACTAGAGAGCCAGGCGCCGGTAAACTCGGAACGAACTGGGAGGGCCCCTATCGAGTCACCGAGATCGTCCGAGATGGCGTCTACAAGCTCGCGAAACACAAAAACGGAGTACCCGTGAAAAGGCCGTGGAATGCCGAAAACCTCACGCTATACCACCCATGAGTACTCACAATAATCGAACTACGTTAGGATTGATCCATTGGCGGGGTACGTAGGCAGCTCGAACTTCGAGTGCAGCCACTCCACCCCAAAACTTAGAAATTCTTTGGTCCTACCTTTTCGTTTTTTCCGGGGGGAGTACAGGGTTATCATCCAATACATCAATGTAAACTCTGGAGCATACATTAATGAAATTTTTTGTTACATATCTCTCAGTATTCCTATCAAACTTCGTGGTAAACAAATGCTATTGCGAATTCACCAAGTCTTAAAACCTTGGCAATTGCAAACCACAAAGTTTACATTAAATAAAGTCTTACTTTACACAAGTCTTAATTCGTATTAGTTCAACATTACGCGTCGCTCCGAGTCCATCCCAAACCTCTTTACAGCAAACGCGGGCTACAAACACAAATCGCAAACATGCTAAGTCTTAAAACCTTGAGTGCCTCGCGAACCACAACTCCAGGGGATTCCTCCAGAGTAATCCTCCAAAGCTGATATATCATGGTGTTTACTAGTTTTAGACCATGATATAAGTGTGTTTTAGTGTCTTTTGTGTTCTTTTAGAGTCTTTTACAGGTATAATCAGGTTTGAGCATATTTGGTGATTATGGCACTTTTTGGAGATTTTTGGAGTGTTTGGCCGAGAGATAGAGTTCACTGTCCGAAACAGAGTAATGCGTCGATCGTTGCACTCTGGCACCGATCGTTGCACCAGCGAGATGGGCCGAAACTCGGCGGTTTATGAAGAGTCAAGATATTGCACTCTGATTCAGAAGTTCTTGATATTTATAAAGAAGCCCCTGGCTGAGATTAGACTTATATAATTATGTTTTTGGTGTTTTAATTACTGAGGGATTCATAATTAAGAGCAGAGGATTTTTAGAGCTTTTGGGGCTGATCTGAACCTTTACTTCATCTGTATTTGGAGAAGATTTCGAACCCCTTTAATTCTCTATCTTTTATGCAATTTATTCTTCATATGATTATGTTTTCATTATCTATGTCTGAGTCGATTCCTTGTTAGGTTTAGGGTTTCTCACATAGGATTTCATGACTTGCTAGACTTGTTTAATTCAGTTAAGGATTCATAACTATATCTGTTCTTCAATCTAATTGTGCTTAAAGCTAGTTCTAACCTGATCAATTAGAATCTAGATCCTTGGTTGCTAAATACGACACGGAAGTGTGGTTTAGGAATCTGAACTAATTAGGTTGAGCAATTAACTTCTCGCAAACGAAAGTTTGGTTTAGGATAATTATGAACATATCAAACTTGGAATTAATGCTAGTTTAATCTGTTAGTTCTCGCAAACGAAAGTTTGGTTTGCTGCACTTAGACTTAGAGAATTATCGCAAAGGAATTTGGTTAATTCTATATCTGTGTTTTGAGTTCTAGAACTGTGCTTAATTAGATCCTTGCTGAATGAACTGTCTGCTTGTCTGATTTCCTGAGAACGCCCTAGACTTAGCGCTCTTAATAACTTGCTTTCACAACCAACAATCTCTGCTTTCTGTTTACTTTCTCGCATTGCTTTTATTAAATCACATTGCTTTCTTCCTATTTTAATTTCCTGTTCTTGAGCTATTGAATACCAGAGTCCCTGTGGATTCGATACCTATATACTACAACTACTGAAATGTGCACTTGCAGTTAGATATATGATTAAAACATGACCCTATCAAGTTTTTGGCGCCGTTGCCGGGGACTCTAAGAGTCTTCGATAGCTTAGAACCTAGGGTTTTACTAGGATTTTTCGTTTTCTTTTCGTTTTTGTTTTTGTTTTTTTTAGTTACTAATTTTCTCTGTTTTCTCTCTGTCGCAGGTACCAATTTCGCACTACGTCGATCGTCACTAGGCGATTCTGAGATTGAACCAATCGTTGCACTGATAGCATCGATCGTTGCTGGACGATTACAGACAGTTTATGCAGACGCAGAAAACTAGAAGTAATCCGAACTCGAGCTTAGTTAATCTCGGACTTGAAGAACTTGGACGTCTAGAGAGAACCAACAGAAGAGAAAGAAGAGAAAGGATGGTGCGAGAACGTTTGATTCTAGAACGCGATGCTCAAGGTACTCTGAGGGACCGAGATAATAACCCATACAATGCTGCTTTTCAAAGGGTTGATGCTGAAGGGAATGTCATCCCTGATCCTCCTGAGCAACAGCAACAGGAGCAGAACCAGGGTCAAGGACGGGCCCAAGGTAGAGAGATGGTTGTACGTGAGAGGACTTTAGCTGACTACAACAGACCGTATGAGTATCATGCAAACCGGTCAGCTCTAGTGCTTCCTGCTTTTGAGAGAAATGATTTTGAGATCAAAACCATCTACTACTCGCTGATGAGACAGAATGCATTTCATGGTTACCCAACGGAGCAGCCTATGGATCACATTGATTCGTTTGAGGACATAGTCACTGGCATGAAGTATGATGGAGTTTGCCCGGACTATCTGTTCCTTATGCTCTTTCCGCACAGTCTTGCTGGAGACGCTAGTGCATGGTTAAAGCAGCTGGCACCTGCTCAGTATACTACTTGGGCAGCCCTGAAGAGTGAGTTCCTGCGTCACTTCTATGATGATGCGCGCTCAGACCAGTCCAGACAGGACATACTCACCTTTTCCCAAGGAGCTGTGGAGCCTTTAAAGACTGCCTGGATGAGATTTAAGCAGTATCAGCGTGACTGCCCACACCATGGATTCACTGAGGTTCAGTTGATTGGTATTTTCTTCAGAGGCATAGATCTTTCATATCAGTCTGCGCTGGATAACTCCAGTAATGCTAACTTCAACACCATGACTCCTACACAAGCTAAGCAGTTGATTGAGAATCTAATAGGCAGCAACAGCTGCAAGACTATGGATGAGAGGAGGAATAAATCTGGTGGAAGTGTAGAGAATTCTGACATAGCTGATATTAGATCTAGGCTGGACACAGTTTGCAATCTCCTAGCAGGTAAGAAAGCTGTCCACTTTGCCCAAGATGTAGAGGTAATTCAAACTGAGGAGGACACTCAGGAGGAAGATGTGAATTACATAGGAGGATCTGGATTCCAAGGTTATAGATTCGGTAATCAACAAGGAAACATATTCTTCAATGGAGGACAGAAAAGTGCTTTCAACAGCAATTCATCTAATTCTGGACAGACTAGTGGTTTTCAGAAGACCTTTGGACAAGGTACTCAGAGAACCTATGGATCTTCATCCTATCAAACTCCTCTTGCACCTACAGCTCATGAGAGTAGAATGGAAGCTATGATGGAACAACTAATGGAGAGTCAGACCAAGATTTCTGTGGACTGCAACAAGAAGTTGGATGCTGTCTATGAAGACCTAAATGGCAAGTTTGAGTCCCTGAACACTCACATGAAGCAGTTGGATACTCAGGTGAACCAGATTTCCAGCTCAATAAAGCGAAAAGGACTAGCAGACACTCATATTAAGGCCTGGTCTGTGTACGTTAATGATGGATCTCACCTAGGTGAAAAATTTGAGCTAAGTACAGCTGAATTGGTGAAGGAAGAAGAAATCCCGGATTTTGGTGAAAAACTCTTAGGTGGAAATTGCAGAATTGCAACGATCGACACACACTTAGTGTCGATCGATGCACGTCGTGAACAGACAGATTCGCTGAGTGATGATGGTATTGATGCAGATTTAGAGCTTGATGGCTTATTCTCTGGAGTTTCTGAGATCTCTCAACAAGAGATTTATGCGCAGATTGTTAGACAACACTCCTCAGTGTCTGAAGTGATTAAGCAGGAAATTGAAGAGCTTAAGAAGCTAGAGGAGATTGGTGAAGAATTGGAAGAAATTCCATCTTCTGATGATCCACCTTATCATCCATGTGTGCAGAGGTATTTGAACAAGATGCTGCCTCTAGATGAAGAGCTGAGAGACTGGGTGATTATAGTTCCTCAGCATATTAGTGATGTTCTGCTAACCAAGATCCCGAAGAAGCTGCCTGATCCTGGAGTCTTTGTGCTTGATTGTTCTATCTTTGAGGATAGTTTCAGGCGTTCTCTGTGTGACTTAGGAGCTTCTGGAAGTTTGATGCCATACTCTGTGGCAGAGAAGCTGGGTATGCTAGATTTTACTCCTACTAGGACCTCTCTTGTCCTAGCTGATCAGTCCATACGTGTTCCTGAAGGACTCCTGATGGACATCCCGGTGAGAGTTGGAAACTACTTAGTTCCAACAGACTTCCTAGTGCTGAGATATGACTGTGATCCGGATAAAGCATTGCTGCTTGGAAGACCATTTTTGGCTACAGCAGGAGCGGTGATAGATGTTAGGAACAGCCTGATAGACCTCCATCTGGGAGATGAGCCGCTGCGTTATGAGATGGATAAGCTGCGTAGACCACTGATAGATGGGCAGACATTCACCATAAGGAATGCAGATGATGAGCAGCCTGATGACACTGTGATTATAGATCCTGGAGCACATTTTACTCCATCTTTTCTTGGACATGAGCATTCTGCAACAGCCTACTCGCCACCTTGGATGAGGAGACTTGGACAGAGACAGAAAAAGTCTCTGTTAGGATCTCCTGGTGCCTGAAAAATCTTGTCCGTCCGGTCAAGCTATTGAACTTAAACAAGCGTTGGGTGGGAAGCTGATAGGTTCTAAGTTTTACCCTATTCTAAACTGCAAGTGCACAGTATCGTCAAAGTAGTATATAGGGTTATCGAATCCACAGGGACACTTGGTCTCAATAGAATCAGAAACGTAGAGATTAATACTAGAAATAAAGCAAGTGGTGAATCATATATATAATTGGAGACATTTTTACTCTCCTCTCAGGCTGCCATATCATCAGCTTTTTTTTTCCACGTGGCCCTTTCTCCTTCGTTGAATTTTATTTGCAGTCATCACGAATCCATTTCGTTACTAGGCCTCCAACAAATCAAACGATTAAATTTTAGTCAAAGCCCATTCTTGACGTTCACCTAAATGGATATAAACACCCCTTTCTCCTAAATATACAGCTAAATGACCACGACTTTAGCTATTTAATACTTGAATAAAAATAAAATGATAAGGTTCAAATGGTAAAAAAGGACTTTCCTCTCTTCATCTTCCTTACCTTCATCTCCGGTAAATCAAATCGCCATCTTCACACCAAAAAAAACTGCCCCACACGATTTATACAAGACACGAAACTTATCTTCTGTCAATAAATGCTCCAATTATATGCGACATGTTCAATTGGTTTCTCCATGAACGTCGTCCTTTGATTTTCTTCAGTTAGCTTTTGCCTTTTGTATTGTTTCCGTTCAAATCAATCACGAGATTCAGATCTCATATCTCTCTCTATTCTTCCTTTTGTTCATCACTTCGTCGGCTTACACACGATCGCAGTATGTCCATCTCGACTGATCTTATCTCCGATCGAAGTCTCGACCCCGGATCGACTATCAAGAAGGTTGTTTCGGCCTGGATTCATGCCGTGTACTAAGACGGCGCTTGGAAACGTGTTCCTGATTTTGGTTTATGGATTTTCCATGTACACGTCCGCTGTGTATCGTGTGTGGCGTGTTTCTTCCGATGCTCAGAGCACTCCCTGGCGCGATGCTTATTATGGGTAGGTGAAAGCCTGAAAGGTTTCTTTTTGTTTTCAGTAATTTGAAAATTCCGAAATACGATCTTTTGCTTTGCGAGTTTGAACTTTGCTTTTTCCACGTATATATGTGTTGGTGTTTCTACCCAAAGCAAAGTCTCTGTGGGAATGGGTTTGCTAGCTGGCTCCGCCATTATGCTTCTCACTATATTCTGGGGAACTTGCGCGATTGTTGGCAAGTGTGTCCTTCGTGATACAATTGTTGTAAACAACCAATGGTAACTACATATTGTCTTATGTCTGATGGATTTTTCATTTTATCTCTAACTTATATACATATATGATTGTTGATGAACATATATAGTGAATTTGGAATAGTATTTACATCGGCAAAAAGAACGGCAATGAAATGGTGAAATTGTATTAGAAAAAGGTGAAATCTATACTAATAACAAGGACTCTGGAGCCACATCAGCATTTCATTCTTTCTTAAAATGCTGTATTTTCCATCATCCAAGGCTCTTCGAATGTTAAGACTCTGAACAGCTTCCCATGGACATTCACGCCGCTCTCGGAACAACCAAATGTCAGGTTTATTTCTTTCCTTCCCTTTTCTTTTACCATTATCTGATAATAATTGTTTGTTGTTAATTGATTTCTTCAAGTGACTACGTATCTTCTGGTGTAGTTAGATGAATTCCAACACGCTGTTCAATTTAGCTATGACAATCTGCTTGATGAAACTCGAGATAGGCATCGCTGAGTTTACTTTCACAATGGAAACTCAGGTCGCCAAAATCGAGAGATCTCTAAAGGAAGCTGCGCAATCTGATGGCAAAGGAAATCCAAGATGGGTTCGTTTTGGACGAAGATGATCGTAATGTGCTTGCCCTCTTCTGGACTGGACCATCTGAATCTGAAAAGAAACTACTTTCCACATATGGCGTCAAAAAAAAATCAGCTTCCTGAGGTTTCTAATAGAGAAGCAAAGCCGCATGGACATAGAAGGATGGCAAGTGCTACTGCTGATATCTGTGCTTGGAACATTGTTGTTTCTGATGACAGTTTATTGCACAAATCTTCTGGTGAGCCACTGGTTCGGCCTGAACGGAAATTTCCCAGCTTCTCTGGGTTCTTAAACTATAAGGAACCTGGCTCGAAGTTGCATTATAAAATGGATGGCCTTAGATCGTCAAGGAGACTCTGATGCTGCTTTATTACATATCCAAACTAACAAAGTAAGATCTCCAAACGCATAACTTTTTCCTCTTGCTTACAAATAATTACTAAGAGGCTTTCCTGTTTACCAGCAAGCCATGAATGGATGTTTTGAGAGTGACAAAAGTTGTATGAAGTGTGAGGACTATTACGAAAAGCACCTTCACGGTTATTATGGAGCTCTACAGAGGCAAGTTCAACGATCTCAATATCAAATGTGATATAGTAAATCCGTTAACGCTGCACATTCTAGCGTGAAACATTTGTGAAAATCGATGTTTTGTAATACAGAAATGCGAGCTCCTTGGAGAATTGAATGAAACACATATCACTTCAACGAGATATCAGTTCAAGTGATCAATTAAAGTTACATCAAGAAAATAAGCTATCGTTGTTATTTTTTCCATTTTCCTTTCAAAATTATATAAAAAAGGAAACTAAAAGCAAATTTTCATAATTGAGACCCAAATAGAAAACAACTTACGAAAAAATTCAAACAAATTCATAAAGTTAATATATTTTAATGATAACTAGAAATAAAATATATAAACAAAATATACACTTAGTAATGCCAACATCACCCCGCGCGTGCGCGGGGTTTACGATCCTAGTGAATTAAAAGCAAGGCAAGAAGGTAAACAGTAGCAAGTTGGTTGTGAAAGCAATAAACTAAAAGCGTCAAGCCTAGGGTGTTCTCAGGAAATCAGACAAGCAGACAAGTCAATCAGTCAGGATCAAATTAAACTCAGTTCTAGAACTCAAATCACGGAAATAGAATTAACCAAATCTCTTTGCGAAAACTCTCTAAGTCTAAGTGCAGTAACCCAAATCTCTTTGCAATTACTAACAGATTAAACTAGCATTAAGTTCAAGTTCGATATGTTCACAATTAAACTAAACCAAATCTCTTTGCGAATAATTTAATTGCTCAACCTAAATAGTTCAGATTCTAAAACACACTCTCGTGTCGAATTTAGCAACCTAAGATCTAGATTCTAATTGATCAGGTTAGAACTAGCATTAAGCACAATTTAGTTTGAAGAACATTCTAATCATATGAATCCTTAACTGAATTAAACAAGTCTAGCAAGTCATCAAACCCTAATGAGAAACCCTAAACTTAACTATGGATCTACTCAGACATGATTAATGAAAACATAATCATAGAAATAATAGATTGCATATAAGAGAATAAAATATCAAAGGGGTTCGAAATCTTCTCCAAAATAAGTGAATACAGGAAATAGATCATCCCCAAAAGCTCTAAAAATCTCTTAGCTCTAAGTATGAAAGCGTAAGTAAATTAAACACCATTCCCATGACCACTTCAGAGTTACTAACTCATCCTCAGTTTATTATCATTTTTTTTTAATGGAAGGGGAGAAGGGAACCAAATAGGACAGGTTAACAGGCTGTGTCAGAACCAACAAGGGAGTCCGACATAAAGTATACCAAGCCCTTAGGTGAGAAATCTAAGTCAGGATTAAATTGAAGTCAGTAAAAGATCCTCTGATACCTGAAGCGATGTGGGTGTTCTCAGTAGGCTGATCTGTATCTGGGTTTTCTAATAGTCATAGATAATCTGCAGCTTCATCCCAGTGGTTACTTAAGTTCCTGCAAATGCTGCTAATCTTCTCAAAAAAATCATTGTTTCCTACTTGAACAAATTTTGACTCAAAAAAACAAATTTTTAAAATTTAACTGACTCTAAGAAAACAAAAGAAAGTAATTAGTAGAACCTCCCCCACACTTAAGACACACTGTCCCCAGTAGTGTCAAGCAAGGGATTGGTTAAAAGAAAGAAAATAAAAATTTGTTAATGGAATGGTTAGTTCTCTCGGGTTTTTACCTCTGTCGCAGTCAGGCATCGATCGTTGCACTAGGTGCACCGACCGTTGCTGTGCGATTTTCGTTGGGGATCGATCATTGCTCAGGACCGCAACGATCGCTGCAATGCGATTCTTTCGTATTGTGACGATCGACACAATGGTGTGTCGATCGACGCATTGCGTTTTAATCTGAGACCTGCAAACAAATCTCACCAAAACCAGATCAAGCGTAAAATCCTATGAAAATACTAAAATCAAAATGCAAAAACGAAAACAGTGGGTTGCCTCCCACTCAGCGCTCTTTTAACGTCAATAGCTTGACGTTTCAGCCGATCTAGGTGGAGGGTGCATCATCCAGAGGCAGAATCTGACCTTCTGGAATATCGGCCTTAGCCCAATAATGTTTCACCCTCTGTCCATTCACAGTAAATTCAACACCATCCTTACCAGTTAGAACGACAGCTCCATATGGACGCACTTCTTTGATTGTGAAAGGACCACTCCACCTTGATTTCAGTTTACCTGGAAACAAATGCAAACGAGAGTTATATAAAAGTACCTGATCATTAGGCTCAAATTGTCTGGAGACAATCTTTTTGTCATGATATGCCTTAGTCCTCTCCTTGTACAGCTTTGAGTTCTCATAAGCAAAATGTCTAATCTCATCCAACTCATTAAGCTGCACTAATCTCCTTTCCGCAGCAGACTTAAGATCAAAATTCATCTATTTCACAGCCCATGCTGCTTTGTGTTCAAGCTCCACTGGAAGATGACATGCTTTTCCATATAGCAGATGGAATGGAGTGGTCCCAAGTGGTGTCTTGAATGCTGTCCTGTAAGCCCATAATGCATCATCCAACTTTGCTGCCCAATCCTTCCTTGTCTTTCCAACTGTCTTCTCAAGGATCTCTTTGATCTGCCTGTTAGAAACCTCAACTTATCCACTGGTTTGAGGGTGATAAGGAGTAGCGACTCGGTGATGAACTCCATGCTTTTTCAGCAGCTTCTCGAAGACCTTATTGATAAAATGAGATCCTCCATTACTAATCACTATATGAGGCACTCCAAATCTGGGGAATATGATGGTCTTAAACAGCTTAATGACCACCGAAGAATCATTGGTTGGACTAGCTATTGCTTCAACCCATTTAGACACATAGTCCACAGCAACCAAGATGAATTTATTCCCATAGGATGAGGGAAAAGGACCCATGAAATCTATGCCCCAGCAATCGAAAACCTCAACTTCCAGAATGAAATTCTGAGGCATCTCATGCTTCTTGCTGATTTTCCCTCTCCTCTGACAAACATCACACTGAGAGACGAAAGAATGAGTGTCTCTGAACATTGTAGGCCACCAGAAACCTGCTTGCAGAACTTTAGACACAGTCTTGAATGTAGCAAAATGTCCAGCATAATCTGATCCATGACAGTGGAACAGGATGTCTGGAACTTCTGATTCAGCAACGCATCTCCTGTACAGGCCATCTGAGCAGTGCTTGTAGAGATAAGGCTCATTCCAGTAGTACCTTCTAAGCTCCCTAAAGAACCTTTTCTTTTCATAACCCTTCAGATCATCTGGTTCAGTCTCGGCAGCAAGGTAGTTAGCTATATCAGCATACCATGGTCGATCAGAGGTTGCTACAGCAGAGATTTCGAAGTCATAATTCCCAATTCTGATCTTGAAAGACTCTCGGCTCGTATTAGGTATGCATCGATCGTTGCGTGTGCATGTGTCGATCGTTGCTTCCCCGATACTTGTATCGACCGTTGCCAGTGCGGCATCGATCGACACAGTGCGACTTTCTCGACAGTTCTGCAACTCTCCTCCCAAATCCATCTGAAAAACTGCACCAATCATGTTGACGTTTTCCTCGGGCAAATAATCGTTTATGGGCACGTCCTCCTCAACTAGCATCCTTGAAAGATGATCGGCAACTCCATTCTCAACTCCCTTCTTGTCCCTCACCTCAATATCAAACTCCTGAAGCAATAGAATCCATCTTACCAATCTTGGCTTAGCATCTTTCTTCTGCATCAGATACTTCAGGGCTGAATGATCAGTATGAACAATCACCTTGGAGCCAACAAGATAGGGGCGTAATTTCTCGAAAGCAAAGACAACAGCTAACAGTTCCTTTTTCGTGGTTGCATAGTTTCTCTGCGCATCATCTAGTGTCCTACTAGCATAATAGATAGCATGAAGCTTTTTATCCTTCTTCTGTCCTAGAACAGCTCCTACAGCAAAATCACTTGCACCACACATAACCTCAAAAGGTAGATCCCAATCTGGTGGCTGAACTATTGGAGCACTCACTAATGCCTGCTTGATCTGTTCAAATGCAGTCTGACAGTCTGCATTGAACTCAAATTTGGTATCCTTACACAGCAAAGCAGTTAGTAGCCTAGTAATCTTACTGAAGTCTTTGATGAAACGCCTATAGAAACCAGCATGTCCAAGAAAGCTTCTAATAGCTTTAACAGAATCAGGCACCTGAAGATTTGTCATTACCTCAATCTTAGCGCGGTCCACTTCGATTCCTGCTTCAGATACTTTATGTCCAAGAACAATGCCATCTTTGACCATAAAGTGACATTTTCCCAGTTAAGGACCAAGTGTTTTTCTTCGCACCTAGTCAGCACCTTGCACAAATTATCTAGACATTCATTGTAAGATGATCCATAGACTGAGAAATCATCCATGAATACCTCCATAAAGTCCTCAATCATATCAGTGAATATGGACATCATGCATCTCTGAAAAGTGGCAGGAGCATTACAGAGTCCAAAAGGCATCCTACGGTAAGCAAATGTGCCATATGGACAAGTGAAAGTAGTATTTCCCTGATCTTCTGGGTGGATAGGAATCTGAAAGAAACCTGAGTATCCATCGAGGAAGCAGTAGTAAGGATGATTGGCTAACCTCTCCAGCATCTGATCGATGAAAGGCAAGGGAAAGTGATCCTTTCTGGTTGCAGCATTCAGCTTCCTGTAATCTATGCACATCCTGTGTCCCGTTACAGTCCTAGTAGGTATCAGCTCGTTCTTCTCATTCTTCACAACTGTAACTCCGCCCTTCTTAGGCACTACATGGACTTGACTTACCCAATCACTGTCTGAAATAGGATAGATGATTCCAGCATCCAGGAGTTTCATAATCTCCTTTTTAACCACTTCCTGCAGATTAGGATTAAGCCTTCTCTGATGCTCAACAGATGTCTTAGACTCATCCTCAAGATGTATCCGATGCATGCACAGCTCTGGTGAGATACCTGAAATGTCATCAAGAGAATAGCCAAGAGCTTTGTGATGCTTGCGCAGCTTGCTTAGCAGTAAAGTGAGCTCTGCGTTGTTTAAACTAGCGTTAACTATCATTGGATAAGTTGAATTCGGTCCAAAAAACGCGTACCTTAGCCCGGATGGAAGTTGTTTCAATTCTATTTTCGGAGCCTTTTCCTCTGCCGAGTCTGCGTCGCCTTGCAACGACCGATGCTTGGTGAGTGTCGATCGTTGCATCGTCGCGTCAGATACTTCCACCTGCATTGCAACTTCAACAGAATCCATCAGTCTTGTATAGCAAATTGCTGGCTCGTCCTGCAGGTACTCCAACTCCATTATAGAGCTCAGTAAAGCTCTTTCTAGTGGATCTTCATCATGTGACTGGTGAAAGTACTCTGCAGCTAATTCACCAAGTGTGTCCACATAGAAAGTCTGTCCGTCGATGGTTGGTCTCTTTACCAGCTTGTTCATATCAAAACTCATCTTCAGATCACCCACATTCAGAACTATTTTACCTCTCTGACAGTCAATCATCGCACCAGCTGTAGCTAAGAAAGATCTGCCCAAAATTAGTGGATCCTTTGGTTCCTGTCCATACTGCAGAACCACGAAGTCAGTGGGAATCGCACATTGGCCAATCATTATAGGCACATCCTCCAATACTCCTTCGGGAATTCTGATCGTTCTGTCTGCTAGAACCAGTGATATCCTAGTGGGTCTGAAATCAGTCATATCGAGCCTCTTAGCAACCGAGAGAGGCATAAGATTCACACTGGAACCAAGATCACATAGGGATCTTTCGAATCTCTCCCTGTAGATAGTACAATCTAATACAAAGCTCCCAGGATCTTTTAACTTCTCAGGAGTTCTGCCTTGAATTACTGCACTGCATACCTCACTGATCATCATCACACTTTCTTCATCTGTCCATTTTCCAGCAATCATATCTTTAAGGCATCTCCTCATCATAGGCGAGGTATCCATGGAGTCAAGCAAAGGTACTTCAACTTTCACCTTTTTTATGAACTCTTTGCATTTGGCATACTGCCTCTCGTTCTTAGCCTTCCTGGGATTCTTGGGATAGGGTATTTTAGGCTTGTAAACTCTTTCGGTCGACTGTTTTGATTTCTCTGGTTTTGAATCCTCAGCAGTCCCCTTGCATCGACCGTCACTGGAATTGTGTCGATCATTGCTGGGCGACTTCGCGACGACAGTTTCTACGTTATCGCTTTGCGTCGACCGTTTCTTGGGTGCATCGACCGATGCATCGCGAATGTCACGAATTTCATCTTCCAATTCTTCAATCTCCACGAGTTCCTCAACGCTCAGCTGCCTGTTTTGTTTAGGTAACAGTTCCTTACCACTTCTCAAAGTCACTGCATTGCATTGGTACTTGGGATTAGCGTCAGTTCGTCCTGGGAGATATCCATCTTCCCTCTAAGCATGTCCAGCAATTCTTGCAACCTTAGCATCAAGCTCTTTCACGTGGGTGCTCAGGAATTCAAACTTCCCATTCAGCTCCTCATAGACCTTATCTACCTTTTTGTTGAAGTCTGCAGCACTCTTAATCTGATTCTCCAGCACCTGTTCCAGCATTATCTCTATCTTACTCTTATGAGCAGTGGATGCAGGAGGAGTCTGATAAGACGAAGATCCATAGGTTCTCTGATTTCCTGTGAAGGTGCTCCTTTGTCCTCCACCGGAAAATCTATTCCCAGACTGATATCCAAACCTGTTTCCTTGGAAACCAGAACCACTTATGTAGTTCACATCTTCTTCTTTGTTTTCTTCATCAGCCCCCAGAATCTCTACTTCTTGCGCAAAGTGTACTCCTTTCTCTCAGCCAGAAGATTGCAGAGAGTGTCCAGTCTGGATCTCATATCAGCTATGTCAGAATTCTCTACACTTCCACCAGATTTCTTCCTCCTCTTATCCATAGTCTTGCAACTGTTGCTGCCTATTAGATTCTCAATCAACTGTTTAGCTTGTGTAGGAGTCCTGGTGTTGAAGTTAGCATTACTGGAATTATCCAGTGCAGACTGATATGGAAGATCTATGCCTCTGAAGAAAATGCCAATCAACTGAACCTCAGTGAATCCATGGTGTGGGCAGTCACGCTGATACTGCTTAAATCTCATCCAGGCAGTCTTTAAAGGTTCCACAGCTCCTTGGGAAAAGGTGAGTATGTCCTGTCTGGACTGATCTGAGCGCGCATCATCATAGAAGTGACGCAGGAACTCACTCTTTACAGCTGCCCAAGTAGTGTACTGAGCAGGTGTCAGCTGCTTCAGCCATGCACTAGCGTCTCCAGCAAGACTGTGCGGAAAGAGCTTAAGGAACAGATAGTCCGGGCAGACTCCATCATACTTCATGCCAGTGACTATGTCCTCAAATGAATCAATGTGATCCATAGGCTGCTCCGTTGGGTAACCATGAAATGCATTCTGTCTCATCAGCGAGTAGTAGATGGTTTTGATCTCAAAATCATTTCTTTCAAAAGCAGGAAGCACTAAAGCTGATCGGTTTCTATGAAACTCATCCGGTCTGTTGTAGTCAGCTAAAGTCCTCTCATGGACAACCATCTGTCTACCTTGAGCTTGACCTTGGGCTTGCGCCTGCGGTTGTGGCTCAGGTGGGTCAGGGATCACGTTCCCTTCAGCATCAAGCCGATGCCCAGCAGCATTGTACGGGTTGTTATCTCGATCCCTCAGGGTACCGTCAGCATCTGGTATCAAGATCAGACGTTCTCGTACCATTCTCTCTCTCTTTTCTCTTCTGATAGTTCTTTCTGGACGTCCAAGTTCCTCTAGTCCGAGATTAACTAAGCTCGAGTTTGGATTACTTCGAGTTTTCTGCGTTGGCATAAACTGTCTGTAATCGTCCAGCAACGATCGATGCTATCAATGCAACGATCGATTCAATCTCAGAATCGCCTAGTGACGATCGATGCAAGGGATGCAACGATCGACGCAAGGCGAAAGTCGTACCTGCGACAAAAAGAAACAGAGAAAAAGTTAGCAAATTATGAAAATAAAAACAAAAAAAGCAAAAACAAAAAGAAAAATTTCTAGTAAAAACCCTAAGTTCGGTCCTATCGAAGACTCTAAGAGTCCCCGGCAACGGCGCCAAAAACTTGATAGGTTCTAAGTTTTACCCTATTCTAAACTGCAAGTGCACAATATCGTCAAAGTAGTATATAGGGTTATCGAATCCACAGGGACACTTTGTAACACCCCCGACGCGTTCTACGGACGATAGCCGAGTCGGTGGTGCCACAATATGTCGAATATCGCCAATGTACCGGCACTGCCCATTGTCTGGCCGGTCCATCGTCGATATCCGACCCTCTCGACTAAGGCCTAAGGTTGGCCAACCCGTACCCGAGCCGAGAGTTGTGTTAGTTCGGACAGAACTAATATCATTGGAACCGTGGAGTTTAAACAAACACATTTTTTATTAATAATATGTAGGTTCTATTACAAACGTTACCCAAAAACAATACCGTTTATTGAGCTCGAGTCAAAACCCTTCATAATAAAAACTCCACGATCGCCTCACACCCACAACCGGAACTACACCAGCGGCCTAACGTCCGAACTTCCCTCTAGCACGACTATGGTTTCCTGTCAGACAAATTTTGTATAATGAGCAACCATATGGGTTACCCAGTGAGTCCGGAACCCTCTAGCAATTATTAGAGTCCCAACCCGTCCCATAGCCGAAGCATAAAGCAATAAACAATCACAAGCACAATGCGGAAGTAAATAAACAAACACAATGCATAACACGATCCCTTATCGTGAATGCCCACAATTTCCAAATAAAGACACCTAACACACGCAGAGGCCTCCTAGATAGATCGGACACCTCCCCCACTTGGTCACTGGTGGCTCCTTCCGACCCCTCACAGTCGGCACCACTCTCAATGCTCGGCCAAGGGAAAGCAACCCGAGTTCCGTCCGAGATAGTCGGCCAAGGGACACATCCCAAGTTCCGTCCGAGCTATTCGGCCAAGGGAGGCAACCCAAGTTCCGTCCGAGCAGCTCAGCCAAGGGAGCGACCCAAGTTCCGTCCGAGCTTTCTCCCATCACACAAGGAGGTAACCAAACGGGAGTGCCAGAAGCATCCTCCTAATCCATGCCATGCAACGCTTTCCGGGACGGTCCTCCACCAATCCCGTACTTATACACATCACACATTTCCGAGTGGATACCTTCCACCTCGTACTTATCTCATTCCATTTCCGGGCGGTACCCCGACCATCCCGTACTTATCACATTCCATTTCCGAGTGGATCTCTATCCAACCTCGTACTTAACACAATCGATCATTTCCGAGAGGATACGTTCCATCTCGTACTTATCACATATCATTCATGCAACAATCAAACCAATCAACACGGTTTAAACCTCAACCGTGATACACACAAATCAATCAATGCACTTAAGGATAAATACTCGCGGTATTTCAATCCTTAAGGCGATACCTGCACAAACACGTTAGTCCTAGCTATCGGGACTCACCTGCTCGGGTTTGACGACCCTAGACCTTGGTCCGTCCTACTCCGGGACTTCTCATGGATCTAGACACAAAGATCCTAGTCAAAGACAGATTAAGGTTTAAACTAACCGCTACTAAAAACTAAAGCTTACCGACTACCTTCCGTAAACCGAACCCGACCGCCCGTCGGTACCGGTAACGGAGCATCGGAACGCCCTTTGGGATACTCCCGTCCGCTCCTTCTCTCTCCCGGGTTTCTTTTACTTTCTCTCACTAATCTGGGCGTTCTCTCTCTCTAGAACGAGTTTTGGTCAGAGAAAGCGTCTACGGTCGATCGACAGAATTTCCCCGATGGTTCGCCGGAAACCGCTTCCGGCTCACCGGGAAATTCCTCCGGTCCGCCCAGCCCCTTTCTCTCTCTACTCTCTCTCTAGGCGGTTTGCTCTCAGTTTCAGAATGAGCAAAAATGGCTGGGGGAGCTGGGTATTTATAGGGAAACTAAGGAGGTGGTGACAAAACTACACGGCGGCCTCCGGTTGGTCGGTTCCGGCGGCGGCCATGCGCGGCGACATCTGGCCGGACACTCAGCAAGCATCCTGCTCCTCAAGCAACACCTGGTGGACACTCAGCAAGGCCCAGGCGCAGCCACACTGCCAGGCCATGCGCGACGACACCTCGAGCTTCCGGTGAACACCTCGTGCTTCCTCTTTTACACCTCGTGCTTCTAGTCGACACCTCGTGCTTCTGCTTGACACTTCGTGCTTCTTAACACCTCGTGCTTCCGGAAGTAAAAACTGACCAGTGCCACGTCGTGCTTCGGTCCGTCGAGCTTTCTTCCCGTCCCGTCGTGCTTCTAACCCGATAAACCCGATATTTCCGATTTAGTCGCAAATGCGATATCTCTTCAACCGTTCACTCTTTTTAAATTCCGCTTCGACCAGAAGTCTTAGATTGAACTCCTCTATCACCTCATAATAACGACCCAACACTTTGAAACTTTCGGATTTTCGGCCGTTCCTTGGCCGTCCCTCTTGTCCTTCGACGTTCGCATAATCCGCTCGTCCGTTTTGAATTCTGACTCGACCAAAAGTCTTAGAATGTCTTCATTAGCTAACGCCGTTGATTTAAAGTCGATCGCACAACTTTGAATTTTTGTCGATCTTCGTCTGATCCATCCCGACTGGTCGTATTCCTCGTACTGACGTTTTACTCCTTCGGGAGGGTCACTACATTCTCCCCCACTTAAAAGAATTCGTCCTCGAATTCTAGCGTTTGAAGAAACCACTACGCTTCTGCTGCGCTAGACGACCCCACTGGTCTTTCACTTTTTCACAATCGTACCGAACCATCCGCGAGCCTTGCCCACCCACCGGGTTAAAGGTTTTTGGTTCAAGCAACTGGTTTTAGGAACATGTTTTCCTAAAACACCACTTTACAACCCTAAGGTTTTTGGAAACTCTATCCCGGAAAACCTAGGGATTCTCACACCAACTCCCTAACTCACTCTCCGGTTCATACTATAATACCCGCAAATAATATAAACCAATCATCAACCATCACGCAAAAGAGAGTTAGCACCCAAACGTACCTTACACGGGATCTCATAGAGATCATGAAGGTTTAAACAATCCTAGCTCTAAGGATTTACCTCCCTTTGGTCGCGCGTTCTTGGTCCGTTCCATCTCCAATTCCCCGACAATCCATATGGTTAGTGGGCTCCTTGGCTTAGCTTCGATTCAATCCGCCTTTCTCCGCTGCATCGAACAAGGTAAGTCCTAAACCCATCCTACCCATCTATTGTCGGACGTACCGGTTTCCTAATGTTGTGAGTGCGACCCATTTGACTCGATAAAATGTTTGAAAACACGAGTCCCAAAAGCATGATCATGAACCATGCTCTGATACCACCATTTGTAACACCCCCGACGCGTTCTACGGACGATAGCCGAGTCGGTGGTGCCACAATATGTCGAATATCGCCAATGTACCGGCACTGCCCATTGTCTGGCCGGTCCATCGTCGATATCCGACCCTCTCGACTAAGGCCTAAGGTTGGCCAACCCGTACCCGAGCCGAGAGTTGTGTTAGTTCGGACAGAACTAATATCATTGGAACCGTGGAGTTTAAACAAACACATTTTTTATTAATAATATGTAGGTTCTATTACAAACGTTACCCAAAAACAATACCGTTTATTGAGCTCGAGTCAAAACCCTTCATAATAAAAACTCCACGATCGCCTCACACCCACAACCGGAACTACACCAGCGGCCTAACGTCCGAACTTCCCTCTAGCACGACTATGGTTTCCTGTCAGACAAATTTTGTATAATGAGCAACCATATGGGTTACCCAGTGAGTCCGGAACCCTCTAGCAATTATTAGAGTCCCAACCCGTCCCATAGCCGAAGCATAAAGCAATAAACAATCACAAGCACAATGCGGAAGTAAATAAACAAACACAATGCATAACACGATCCCTTATCGTGAATGCCCACAATTTCCAAATAAAGACACCTAACACACGCAGAGGCCTCCTAGATAGATCGGACACCTCCCCCACTTGGTCACTGGTGGCTCCTTCCGACCCCTCACAGTCGGCACCACTCTCAATGCTCGGCCAAGGGAAAGCAACCCGAGTTCCGTCCGAGATAGTCGGCCAAGGGACACATCCCAAGTTCCGTCCGAGCTATTCGGCCAAGGGAGGCAACCCAAGTTCCGTCCGAGCAGCTCAGCCAAGGGAGCGACCCAAGTTCCGTCCGAGCTTTCTCCCATCACACAAGGAGGTAACCAAACGGGAGTGCCAGAAGCATCCTCCTAATCCATGCCATGCAACGCTTTCCGGGACGGTCCTCCACCAATCCCGTACTTATACACATCACACATTTCCGAGTGGATACCTTCCACCTCGTACTTATCTCATTCCATTTCCGGGCGGTACCCCGACCATCCCGTACTTATCACATTCCATTTCCGAGTGGATCTCTATCCAACCTCGTACTTAACACAATCGATCATTTCCGAGAGGATACGTTCCATCTCGTACTTATCACATATCATTCATGCAACAATCAAACCAATCAACACGGTTTAAACCTCAACCGTGATACACACAAATCAATCAATGCACTTAAGGATAAATACTCGCGGTATTTCAATCCTTAAGGCGATACCTGCACAAACACGTTAGTCCTAGCTATCGGGACTCACCTGCTCGGGTTTGACGACCCTAGACCTTGGTCCGTCCTACTCCGGGACTTCTCATGGATCTAGACACAAAGATCCTAGTCAAAGACAGATTAAGGTTTAAACTAACCGCTACTAAAAACTAAAGCTTACCGACTACCTTCCGTAAACCGAACCCGACCGCCCGTCGGTACCGGTAACGGAGCATCGGAACGCCCTTTGGGATACTCCCGTCCGCTCCTTCTCTCTCCCGGGTTTCTTTTACTTTCTCTCACTAATCTGGGCGTTCTCTCTCTCTAGAACGAGTTTTGGTCAGAGAAAGCGTCTACGGTCGATCGACAGAATTTCCCCGATGGTTCGCCGGAAACCGCTTCCGGCTCACCGGGAAATTCCTCCGGTCCGCCCAGCCCCTTTCTCTCTCTACTCTCTCTCTAGGCGGTTTGCTCTCAGTTTCAGAATGAGCAAAAATGGCTGGGGGAGCTGGGTATTTATAGGGAAACTAAGGAGGTGGTGACAAAACTACACGGCGGCCTCCGGTTGGTCGGTTCCGGCGGCGGCCATGCGCGGCGACATCTGGCCGGACACTCAGCAAGCATCCTGCTCCTCCAGCAACACCTGGTGGACACTCAGCAAGGCCCAGGCGCAGCCACACTGCCAGGCCATGCGCGACGACACCTCGAGCTTCCGGTGAACACCTCGTGCTTCCTCTTTTACACCTCGTGCTTCTAGTCGACACCTCGTGCTTCTGCTTGACACTTCGTGCTTCTTAACACCTCGTGCTTCCGGAAGTAAAAACTGACCAGTGCCACGTCGTGCTTCGGTCCGTCGAGCTTTCTTCCCGTCCCGTCGTGCTTCTAACCCGATAAACCCGATATTTCCGATTTAGTCGCAAATGCGATATCTCTTCAACCGTTCACTCTTTTTAAATTCCGCTTCGACCAGAAGTCTTAGATTGAAATCCTCTATCACCTCATAATAACGACCCAACACTTTGAAACTTTCGGATTTTCGGCCGTTCCTTGGCCGTCCCTCTTGTCCTTCGACGTTCGCATAATCCGCTCGTCCGTTTTGAATTCTGACTCGACCAAAAGTCTTAGAATGTCTTCATTAGCTAACGCCGTTGATTTAAAGTCGATCGCACAACTTTGAATTTTTGTCGATCTTCGTCTGATCCATCCCGACTGGTCGTATTCCTCGTACTGACGTTTTACTCCTTCGGGAGGGTCACTACACACTTGGTCTCAATAGAATCAGAAACGTAGAGATTAATACTAGAAATAAAGCAAGTGGTGAATGAATTAAAAGCAAGGCAAGAAGGTAAACAGTAGCAAGTTGGTTGTGAAAGCAATAAACTAAAAGCGTCAAGGCCTAGGGTGTTCTCAGGAAATCAGACAAGCAGACAAGTCAATCAGTCAGGAGCAAATTAAACTCAGTTCTAGAACTCAAATCACGGAAATAGAATTAACCAAATCTCTTTGCGAAAACTCTCTAAGTCTAAGTGCAGTAACCCAAATCTCTTTGCAATTACTAACAGATTAAACTAGCATTAAGTTCAAGTTCGATATGTTCACAATTAAACTAAACCAAATCTCTTTGCGAATAATTTAATTGCTCAACCTAAATAGTTCAGATTCTAAAACACACTCTCGTGTCGAATTTAGCAACCTAAGATCTAAATTCTAATTGATCAGGTTAGAACTAGCATTAAGCACAATTTAGTTTGAAGAACATTCTAATCATATGAATCCTTAACTGAATTAAACAAGTCTAGCAAGTCATCAAACCCTAATGAGAAACCCTAAACTTAACTATGGATCTACTCAGACATGATTAATGAAAACATAATCATAGAAATAATAGATTGCATATAAGAGAATAAAATATCAAAGGGGTTCGAAATCTTCTCCAAAATAAGTGAATACAGGAAATAGATCATCCCCAAAAGCTCTAAAAATCTCTTAGCTCTAAGTATGAAAGCGTAAGTAAATTAAACACCAAAATCCTCTATATATAAGCCTAATCTCGGCTGGGGCTTCTGTGTAAATACTGGAACTATTCTGGGCCTCTTTGAAAATCTTCATAACTTGTTAAACCGACGCGTACGGCCCATCTCGCTAGTGTGTCGACCGATGCACAAGGTGTGTCGGTCGATGCTTGATCAATAAATCGGACAGTGAGTTAAGCTCTCAGCCAAAACGTCCCAAAAGTCCCAAAATGCTCCAAATATCTCCAATTAGCTCCAAACCTGATTAAACCTGTAAAAGACTCTAAACGAACACAAAAGACACTAAAAACACATCTATATCATGGTATAAAATGGGTAAAAACCATGATATATCAGAGGCAACCCACCATTAGGTACTGGTGTTTTTCTACTTAATTTTTGGTGTTTTTGTTAGGATTTTACGTTTGTTTTTGGTTTTTGGTGAGTTTATGATTGCAGGTCTCGGATAAATTCGCAGTGCGTCGATCGACGCACTTCTGTGTCGATCGTCACAACACGATCGGAATCGCATTGCAGCGATCGTTGCGGTCCTGAGCAACGATCGACCATACACGAAAATCGCCTAGTAACCGTCGATGCACTTAGTGCAACGATCGATGCCTGAGCGACAGAGGTAAACCCGACAGACATAATCTCATCTTTTATCTATTATTTTCTTTTTACCGATCCTTCGCTTGACACTATTGGGGACAGTGTGTCTTAAGTGTGGGGGAGGTGCTACTGACGTTTATCTTTCTGTTTTCTTAAGAGTCAGTCCATTTTTCAAAAAAAATTGTTTTATTGAGTCAAAATTGTTTAAGTAAGAAACTATGATTTTCTGAGAAGATTTACAAGACTTGCAGGAACTTAAGTAACCATTGGGATGAAGTTGCAGGATCTATCTCTGACTATTAGAAAACCCAGACACAGATCAACCTACTGGGAACACCCACATCACTTCAGGTATCAGAGGATCCTTTTACTGACTTCAATTTAATACTGACTTAGATTTCTCACGTAAGGGTTTGGTATACTTTGTGTCGGATTCCCTGTTAGTTCTGACACAGCCTGTCAACCTATCCTATTTAGTTCCCTTCTCCCCTTCTATAAAGTAAAAAAAAAAGATAATAAACTGAGGATGAGTTAGTAACTCCGAAGTGGTCATGAGAATAGTAGCAAACACTATTATCTCTTATGCATCCATGGAATGTGTCCAAAGTACACCCCATAATGGGAAGAACACTGATAAAAAAAAAATGATACCCAATGTGGGAAAAATCAGTTGTTAAAGAAGGGAAAAAGAGAAGAAAGGGACTAGAGAAAGATAGTATGGTGGTCTAGAGCTGATAAGGTAAGAATCCATGTGCCCTTTGATTGATACTCCTTAGGTGAGACCACACTTAAATACTTGCAGAAGTCAATAGGGAGAATTTGAATGCGTGAATGTGATTGTGGAGTTTACTTAGGACAGTTGCTAAGTGTGGGGGGAAGTACATGTTGGTCTTGATATCTTGTGATTGATTCTTTCAGTAGTTTACTAAGGGGAATCTGAGTAATGTAGCTTCTAGGATGAAATGAGTTTCTGAAGAGTTTTCAAACCTCTTCACCAAGCTTAGTTCTCTGTTTTGCTTGAGGGCAAGCAAAGGCTAAGTGTGGGGGAGGTTATATATCATGGTTTTTACTAGTTTTAGACCATGATATAAGTGTGTTTTAGTGTCTTTTTGTGTTCTTTTAGAGTCTTTTACAGGTATAATCAGGTTTAGAGCATATTTGGTGATTATGGCACTTTTTGGAGATTTTTGGAATGTTTGGCCGAGAGATAGAGTTCACTGTCCGAAACAGAGTAATGCGTCGATCGTTGCACTCTAGCACCGATCGTTGCACCAGCGAGATGGGCCGAAACTCGGCGGTTTATGAAGAGTCAAGATATTGCACTCTGATCCAGAAGTTCCTGATATTTACAAAGAAGCCCTTGGCCGAGATTAGACCTATATAATTAAGTTTTGGTGTTTTAATTACTGAGAGATTCATAATTAAGAGCAGAGGATTTTTAGAGCTTTTGGGGCTGATTTGAACCTTTACTTCATCTGTATTTGGAGAAGATTTTGAACCCCTTTAATTCTTTATCTTTTATACAATTTATTCTTCATATGATTATGTTTTCATTATCTATGTCTGAGTAGATTCCTTGTTAGGTTTAGGGTTTCTCACATAGGTTTTCATGACTTGCTAGACTTGTTTAATTCAGTTAAGGATTCATAACTATATCTGTTCTTCAATATAATTGTGCTTAAAGCTAGTTCTAACCTGATCAATTAGAATCTAGATCCTAGGTTGCTAAATACGACACGGAAGTGTGGTTTAGGAATCTGAACTAATTAGGTTGAGCAATTAAACTTCTCGCAAACGAAAGTTTGGTTTAGGATAATTGTGAACATATCAAACTTTGAATTAATGCTAGTTTAATCTGTTAGTTCTCGCAAACGAAAGTTTGGTTTGCTGCACTTAGACTTAGAGAATTATCGCAAAGGAATTTGGTTAATTCTATATCTGTGTTTTGAGTTCTAGAACTGTGCTTAATTAGATCCTTGCTGAATGAACTGTCTGCTTGTCTGATTTCCTGAGAACGCCCTAGACTTAGCGCTCTTAATAACTTGCTTTCACAACCAACAATCTCTGCTTTTTGTTTACTTTCTCGCATTGCTTTTATTAAATCACATTGCTTTCTTCCTAGTTTAATTTCCTGTTCTTGAGCTATTGAATACCAGAGTCCATGTGGATTCGATACCTATACTACAACTACTGAACTGTGCACTTGCAGTTAGATATAGGATTAAAACCTGACCCTATCAAAAGCCCAGAACCCGCAAACAAACTTGGAAGTAAATCCTAAACGACTTTGCACGGGTCAGACAGGTATCCAAACCGCGGCAAACCAAAAAGGGCTATAAGTCGCGAAATGAACTCCAAAACACAAGGAATGTCTGGCCAGACTAAGTAACAAAAACTAAGAGTTCTACTTAGCGACTCGAAGGTTCAAATTGCAAACTTACATCGCATAAGCGAACCTCAATATTTTGCTAAACTAAAGAATCCAAACTCAAACGAAAACATAAACTTAAAAGCGTGCATTAAAAAGGCTCACCCGAGCCAAAAAGAGTTATGGATAAAAGCCCTCTCGGGCAACACCGAAAGCAAAATTAAAAAGAGTTCAACTTTAGCCCAAAAGGGGGCTTTAGGGGATTCCAAAAAAAAAAACAGAAATTAAAATTTTCTAAGGAGCAGACATCAGCCTTGCTCCTCACCGCCAACCTTCTCGCCTTCGCCGCCTTGCTTCTCCTGGACTCCGATCTCCGCCGCCTGGTTCGCTCCGGTACTCGCAGTTCCCGCCATCATCTCGGCATTCGACCCGAACTCATTAAACCCCGTGGACCGAGCTACGCGCATCACCGAGTCTTCAGAGATCTGAGGAATGGCACGCAACTCGGCGCTCAGAGAGAAGTCGGAGACCTGCGCAGCTTCGAACTCCTTCGCGAAAGTATCCCTCTGCCCCAACAGCTTGGGAAGCTCTTCCTCGATAGTAGTCACCCCGCTTTGCAGAAGGTTGATCAGCTCGATGTTGGCTTCCACCTCCTGAACCTTCATCTCGCAGTCCGTCTCTTTCTTCTTCCTCTCGAACTTGTCCTTATGAGCTTCAAACATGTCATAGTAATGACCGTCCCTGATCCTCATTCCGACATGCCTAGCCGAGCGAATCGCACCCTCCGCCCTCTCAAGGAGTTCCTTGACCTTCTGCTCCAGAGCAACGTTCCTCTCCACGGCAATCGAGCGCTCGGACTTAACGACGTTAAGCTGAGCCTCGAAAAGCTTCACCTCCTCCTGGCAACTCTTGAGGCTCGCGGTCAACTGGTGCACAACGCTCTGAGCTTGCTCGAGCTCCTCCTGACGAGGGACACACCTGAGGTTCTACTCGTAGAAGGCTGCAAGCTGGTTATCCGCCTCCAAAGACTGAAACATAAAATAGGCATTAAAAACCGGAAAGGGGAAAAAGAAGCGAAGAATCAAACGTTACCTTCCCCTTAGCGGTCATTGGCTTGATGTACAGCTCTCGGCCTATCAGGTTCTTTACCGAAGGGAGCGAACATCCAGCAGCCTTGCAATGACGGAGCAAATGAGCGAGTCCCTCAGGATCATCTGTGATCGGGAAATCCTTCGTATGGTCAAACTTCCAGTGAAACGGCTTGGACCCCGGAGCATGCGACGAGCCCGACCCAACAGCTGCCTCCTTTTCATATCGAGGCTTCTTGTTCAAAGGCTGCACCGAGGAATCACTTCCGGTGGTCCTGGAACTCAGGTTAATCACTTAGTCGGGGCGTACAGCCTCCGTGCCCTTCCCAGACTCCGTGTCCCGATGCGGAGGCGGTGGCGGAACACCTCCAGACCTCCCATCGTTAATCGCACCAGCTAGAGCATCACTCAACTGGCCAGCACAGATGGGCGCGTATCCGCCAGATGTCGCCTTTTCAGAAGGCCTCTTGGATGACTCTCGAACAGTGGGACGTCTCATCATCTTCTTCTTTGTCTGGGTTGTGCTCGACGAAGCGGCGTCGGAAAGCGAGTGTTCTCGGGAAGCTGCAAAACGAAACGGTCAAAGATTAGTACCCGGGGTGCATATACAGAAAATGTGTGTGAAAAGAGATTTTTCGCAAACATGCATATACTCACCAAGAAGCATCGGGGCAGGGCGAATCTCCAGCGGCTCTATCACCTCCGGGAGCTCGAGCGCACGCCTAACTCTGTCAACGGTGAACGATGACCAGAGTACGTCTCTGGAGCCTAGAGTAACCGCTAGCCTTCTAATCGTAGGGGTTATTTCGTACCTCTCCGGGATCTCTGAAAACAGACAAAAAATTCAGATACTCCCAAGCAAAACCTACATGCAACAAAAAAAAACCTAGCTAAACGCTATCCCTAACCAATAGACTCCGACCATGAGGTCGCGACTCTACAGGGGTCATAACTCCCGATTGAATGGTGGTCGAGCTTGAACCAAAAGGGGCGCTCTCTCCAACGATCTTCCCGGTTCGGCACAGCCATCAGAATCGCCAAACTCCGCCGGGGAGAGAGGTAGAAAAGCCCCGTCTCCGAGTTATGTTTGATCGAACACAAATCGTGAAGAACAGACAAGTCGAACGGAATCCCCTCTTCTCGAGCCCTAACCAACAGGCCGATGAGGTAGCGAACGAAATTTGGTGTTAGCTGCGGAAGCGCTATCCCAAGCTCGCCTATCACATCCAACACGAACCGAGGAATCGGAAAGACCAGGTTACACTTCTCAAAATAAGCCTTGTAGGCACAACAATAGCCCGGTCTAACCGACTCCGGCGTCTCTCCGGGATCGAGAAACCTCAACTCCACCGACCTCGGTACACCGTGCGACGAATACAGACTCTCGATGTCCTCCGGTTTCTGTAGTCGGGATGGGATGCTCGAACTCCTCCTCTTCGGCTATCTGCTTCTCTTTTTTAACCCTAACCAAACTTGATTTCGACATCGCTTAAAGAAAATCAAAAGAAAGCAGTTTTTCGCAAACAGGTAAAAGAAAACTACAGAGGAGAGAGAAATAGAAGCGTAAAAATAAAGAGAGGAGAGTAATCGTTATAAAAGAGAAGTGGAGAAGTTACCTTGCGAACGGCGGTTGTGTATTGGAGAGTGGGTTCACGAGGAGGTGGATTATAAAGACGTCATAATTACGCCATCTCGGGACTCCGTAAATCTTTTCAAATCTCGCATATCGCAACCGTATCACGCGAGCATCTTCCCACGTGCCGCAGACGCGCATAGCTGACGCCACGCGCTCATCTCGTCCATTCGTCTTGGCGGGATTTCTTTTTGCGCGCCATCCGACGGTGCATGCGAGAAGTCGAATCGTCCAGAATCTTCGACGCGATCCGAACTGCTAGATCTGGCCTTATCCAAGAAGACTGTGGGCCTTACCCAAGAAGATTTCGCCTTTCAAGCTCGGGAATCCGCTTAAAAGGCTGGAGGGCAAATGTTTGGGCCAGATTTCACTCCCAAGCCAAATCAGCTGAATAAGGCCTGATTCAATCCCAGCAGCTAGGCCCGATTACATTTATACCGAAGCCCAGTCCAGTAGAAAGCTCCGACTCCATAGAGCACCTCGGTAGGTGCCATCCGAACCGTTAAGCAACCAACCGGCTACAAAGGAGGAGATGGACTGAGCACGTAATCCCGAGGATCCCGCAAGTCGTTGAAGTCGGCTCCGAAGATCAAGGAAGATAGTTGTGAAGCTAAAGACTATAAAGAAGGGGTTCGACAACAAGAGAGGGATTTGATTATTCATTCACATTTTAACCTAGCATTAAGACTTTGTAATCGCTCTGTAGCTTGAGTTCTTATTGTTCTTACGTCCAAATCAATATAAATCCACTTTTCCACTATTGTTAAGCTCCTTGATCATGTTTAACCAAGAATCTAGTCCACCTACTTTATAAATCAGCTCATCAAAACACTCTAAATTTGAGTGTGGGTTTTAGGATCCACAGTCTACTTCCGGAAGCTCAGATCGTGAAAAGGCTTTTGCTTCCACGAGTGGTCCAAGGAAATGCAGTAGTCAAAGTTATTGAGGAGGGGTTGAAGCGAAAACCAGGCGTCATGATGGTGATCAGATGGTTGGAGTTGGATCAAATCAGATATTGTTGGGTATGATTAACGCAATTCTAAGTGGAAGAATAACGCTACAAACCCCATTTTATGGGCTACATGTAAGAGAAAACTAGTTAATGGAATCATTATTGAAATACCTGAACCGTCTTGAAATCCCTGAAAACGCAATTCTAAGTGGAAGAATAACGCTACAAAATTTTCTGGGGTACATGTAAGAGAGAACTAGTTTTTTTTTTTTTTTTTGTCAACAGAGAGAACTAGTTAATGGAGTCGTTATTGAGAGAACATATTAAAGAAGAAGAATCATAATCATCTTAAAAGTATTGACCTATTCACTAATCTAAAAACATAAATTTTTAGGCTAATTGAGATACATTATGTATTGTTTTGTCTTTAACAACTATTTATTGTTAATAATTATTAAAACGATTTCGTTTTCTTATTTTTACAAATGATATCGTTTTAGTAACCATTAACAATAGATAATTCTTAGACAAAAAATGTGGACTAAATTAATATCTTGATCCATCAATATAAATTTATGTTTCTTGAATCAATAAAGATTTTATACTATTTCAGTGAGACGGTGTAACTTCGATGATAATTGTTTCCTGTACATGTTTATGTTTTTTATTTTTATAAAACAATATCGTTTAGTAACCATTGATAAATAGATAACTTTTAGGCAACAAATGTTGACTAATATCTATATTTGTCAATAATAATCATATTTTTAATCAATAAAGATTTTATATTGTTTTAGCGAAACGGCATAATTTCAATGATAATTCTATTTCTCTATATTTTTATGTTTTTGATAGAGCCAAAAGCTAGACTCTGCTTTCTTCTATCCACAAAGAGAGAGCATTCCGTCATAAACTTCTGGTAAAAATCTTTCATCTATCGACTCTTGTAAATTCTGTTAGAATCTCACATCGGAAGTGTGGAGAGACCAATACTAATATATAAAAGGTTAGGGCCAATCTATTCATCGCATTTTGATTTTGAGTTACCCATAATAAATTCGAATTTGATATGGTATCAGAGCCTCATTGATCATCTCGAGGGGGGCGTGTTAGGATCTCACATCGAAAATGTGAAGAGACCAACACTAATATATAAAGGGTTGGGGGTTAATCCACTCATCGCCAATCAGTTTTTGAGATGAAAGCTTATAATAAACCAGAATTTTACAAATTCAAATCATCTCTAGTTTTTTTTTAATTCCCCCTATCAAACTGATCCATTTTCATTTTTTATTAGCTAATCAAAGCATTTTTTAATTATTATAGAGCCGTGACAATAGGAAACAAAGATAAGATGGTTGTTGAAACTCGTGCAAAGCGTCAAAAGCTAGTTAGGACAACAACATGGGCCAAGGTTGAATATGCGGAGGGTGTCTTCATTGAGATCTTATCTCGTCTGCCACTAAAATCAATCCAATCGTTTCGTGCCGTAAACAAACATTGGTCCTCCTCAATTACCAACAGGTATTTTGCTAGAAAACAGTTCGATAGATCTAGTGAGAAGCCTCAGTTCATTACATGTCCAAACGTGGATAGTCCTATGGAATTATATTCGATGAAGTCAGGAAGTTTCAGAAAAATTCACGTGAATTCCATTGATCCAGCTGAGAAAAGAATACGAGAGTTCTTGTACATGATATCGTCCTTCAACGGACTCATTTGTTGTGTTAGTAAAGAACCAAACAGGTTCTGGGATCTGAGGATATGGATAGTCAACCCTTTTACAAAGGAAACTTTCCTTCTTCCCCAAGGAAGACGATCATCGTATCGGTTTGAGCCACGTGTCGGAGTTGCTTATGGCCCAAGCGACTACAAAATTTTCCGGATATTATGCGCTGAAGAACGGTTTTTTGACGGCCATGATTTTCAAAACGGTCAGCTCGTTGCAGTGTACCGGTACAAGCGCGTATACAAATGCGAGGTGTATTCCTCCATCACTGGTGAATGGAAAAACATTGGCTCTGTGCCTTGTGTTCCAATGTATTCACATCTTAGCCCGTTCAGATCTTGTCATGTCTTTGTGGGAGGAAAGATTTACTGGCTGTCTTCCTTACGTGATGAAGGTGCAATCCTCTGTGTGGATCTTGAAGGGAAGTTCGAGGTTATTCAGTTGCCTCCGTATGACAAGATAACAGTGGCAACGTATTTGATTAGTTTACGAGGTTGTCTCTCCGTTGTTATTCTACATCCGGAGTACATGGATGTATGGATAAGAAATAATGAAAGTTGGATACTTGTATGCCAAGACAATAGCCCTATCGACGACGATGACCTGGTTTTTGCTATGACTTCAGTAAGCAACCAGATCATTTGCGTGTCTGATAAGAAATGGTATTCTTATAATGTGGATGCTAGAGCTAGAAGGTGGAAGAAGAGTAGGACTAATCATGATGGGTTTGTGAACCCAACGGTGTACCCTTTCACTGAGAGTTGTCTTCCATGTAAGTTTGATTCAAATATGTATATGCATTCCTCAATGTTTGTTTCTTGTTTTCTAAACCGGTTTCGGTTTGTTGTTTCTTGAACCAGGCACTGGGACGCTGTAGAAGGAACATGATGCTGTAGAAGAAGTTAAAGTCGTTGAATTTCCCTTCTTCATCTTATAAATTGTTTAAGACTTCCTGTTAGTGTTTTCTTTTATACAGTATTTGGTTTATGTAAGGTTTTGGTGGATTTTGGACCAGTAAGATTTCAGTCTTTTGATTCTCTGGATATTGTTCATTCCGGATATATTTCAGACATTTTGGATTCAAATACTATGTTATAGAAACCACCATATACACATTTGGTTTTATAGCTACAAAACTCAAATATTTGTAATGCAATAAGAGCATCTCCATTAGGGGTTTTTAGGGAGGGTCTCTTAAAAAAATATAATAAAATATTGTGGGTCCCACGTGGGGCCCACATGAACAGTTTAAAAACAGTCTCTTAAAATCTTTATATAAGGACCCGTCTCTTACACGTGGCGTCTTCTCATTGGTCGAATTTTTTTTTTTAATTTTTTTTTTAATCCGTCCGAAAAAAAAAAAAAATTAAAACTTTAAGAGACCCACTAAGGGTCCGCTGATAGAGTTGCTCTAAGAGTTTGCTTATGGTCCATTAACAGTTTATCTTGAACCACAGATCATTGTCTCTGAATGGATAAAAACAGGAGCAAGCAGATTAAGAAATGTGCTTCTTTTGAATAAGGAAATTGGATGGATCGATGTTGTGTAACCAAGTCTGAAAAAAACTTGTGTACGTTTGCTACAGAGATTCAGTAATATTTATTAGGACATAACTATTAGGAAATTTAGAGTATATCATTAAGATATATCTCTTATTAAGTTAGTCTTCTTCTATTTTAGATAAGTCCAAATTATGTTAAAGAGATATATACAATCTCTTAATCTCTTCTTTCGATATACATGACTTCTTGTATATATACTCAAGCCTTAAGAACTTAATAAGATCATCACAAATCCTCATATTCATAACTTCTCATGGTATCAGAGCAAGAAACCTAATCTCTCTTTCTCTTTCAAAATCAGTTGATTCAGCTATCTAAATCATCCTCTTCCTCTCGAAATTCACATCAAAACCTATTAACTTCATACGATGAGTATGGTTACAACCAACAAAGAAGCCAAAATCAAAACTATTTCACCATACGACTTGTCATCTAATGACAATCCCGGAGATGTCATCTCTCATCCCCTTCTTAATGGCGCAAATTATAATGATTGGGCCATTAACCTTTGTATGGCTTTAAGTTCAAGAAAGAAATTTGGATTCATCGATGGAAGCACCACTAAGCATGAATCTGATTCACCAACACTTGAAGACGGGGTAGCAATTAACCATCTTCTTGTAGGTTGGATCAAGGCAACAATTGAGTCGCGGCTTCAATCTATGACACCCGATAGAGAAATCGCCAAAAATCTCTGGGACATTATCAAAAAGCGCTTCTCCTTGAAAATTGGAGCAAGACGACAATAACTTCGCAATTCGCTCATCACCTGCAAACAAAACGGAGGAACAGTAGACGATTACTTTATAGTATTGATGAATGCACTCCGATTAAGCGATGCACATGCAGTAAGTTTGAATGCAATCTTAATGAACCCCAAGACGTAGAACTCGAGACACAAAGAGTAAATGATTTTCTATCCGGGCTAGATGACTCAATTCACAGAATGATCCGATCTCAATTATGTGCAATGACTACGTTGCCCAATCTTGATAGTGTGAACCAAACGGTTTCTCAAAACGAAACTCTGCACAATAATACAGTAGCTAATGCAGTAAAGGATACTCCAGTTATGAGGGTCGTTTTTCAAACATTGTCAACAAATCAACGATCCTCTGTTCCTGTGAACAAAAATGATCCAGTACTTGTTCCCGGAAACAACGATCCTACTCGGCAATGTACATCATGTGGGAGATCAGGTCATGAGCCTAGCGCCTGTTTCAAGATTGTTGGCTATCCCAACTTGTGGGGAGAACGTCCGTGATCAACTGGACGTGGACAAGGATCTACAGGACGAGGACGTGGATCAAATTCAAACTTCATGGAAAATACAACACAAATAATAGCTGCTAATTATGCAGCATCCACACCTGTGAATCTCACTGAAGTTGATCGACTTAGTCTTAGTGGAATCACGGATAAGCAATGGAAAAAAATCCAGCAAGTTATTGGTAAAACTTCCTCAAATACACTGTTTAGGGGTATGTCCTCTTCTCCCTCTTAGATTCTAGACAGTGGTGCAACTCACCATATGTCCGGAAAAATTAATCTAATGATCAATATCAGAGATATTTCACCGATATCAGTCCTTCTCCCAGCTGGAAACAATGCATTAGCATTTAAACAAGGGACTGTATGTCTAACACCACGATTGTCTCTCCAGAACGTGTATCTTGTGGAAGGATTTCACTCAAATCTTATATCTTTTGGCCAAATCGTCTCAGACAATCATCTAGTCGGCCAAATTACTGATCGTATACTGATATTGCCGGACCGCACTTCGAGGATGATGATTGGAGCGGGTGAAAGAGAGAGAGGGGTTTGTACCGGTTTTTCAATATGGAAAACTTGCATCGCTTGTCAAAAAACAATAGATCCTGATTCAGTTCTTTGGCACAAACGTATGGGACATCCATCAGCGCAAACTACTGGACAACTTCCTGATGTTACTTCTTTATCTAAGTGTAGAAAAGATTTCTTAATTTCCCATTGTGATATTTGTTTTAGATCAAAGCAGACTCGACTATCTTTTCCAGATAGTAATTCTAATGCAAAAGAGATTTTCGATTTAATTCATTGTGACTTATGGGGGCCTTATTGAACCACTTCTTTGTGTGGGAATCGTTATTTCTTAACAATCATAGACGATTGTTCAAGAACTGTGTGGTTGTATCTTCTACCTGATAAAACCATTGTTGCAAAGACAATACAAGATTTCTTGGCTCTCATCGCCAATCAGTTCTCAAAGAAAGTAAAAACTTTCAGGTCAGACAATGAAGCCGAATTCTTGACATTGGCGCCATATTTTCGAAGTCAAGGGATTGTTCATGATACATCATGTGTACACACTCCGTAACAGAACGGAAGAGTGGAACGCAAGCACCGTTACATTCTCAACGTGGCACGTGCTTTGCGTTTTCAGGCTGCACTTCCTATCGAGTTTTGGGGAGAATGCGTACTCACATCATCCTATTTTATCAACCGCACTCCATCTGCTCTTCTACACAACAAAACTCCGTTTGAAAAACTATACAACCGACCACCATCGTTTGAACAGCTTAGAGTGTTTGGCTGCCTTGCTTATGTACACAACCTGCAAACGAAAGGAGACAAGTTTGAAACATGAAGTAGTGCTTTCATGAAATATAAGTATGGTAAAAAGGGTTGGAAACACTATGATCTTAATCAGAAGACATTTTTCTATTCTCGCGATGTACGATTATGTGAGAATGAATTTCCATTCACAGAAAATGTTACGATCTCATCTTCACAAACCGTGCATCCTATTGTGCATAAACAAGACGAAGAAGAAGAAGATCTAGTCATTGAGATAGCACATCCCACAGATCATACGGAATCAGTAACATAAGTAGCTTCATCCGACGCAACAGACTCACATCAAGAAAATGTTTCTTTTGGTCGAGGACAACGCATCAATCGACCTCCTCCTCATCTTAAAGAATATTAAGTCGGCAATGTCACTGTACAACCCTCATCTCTATCTTCATCACCTCTCTCTCCACATCATACCTCAGGTACTGCATATCCTATCTCTAACTATGATTCATATAATCGATTCTCGTTAAGTCATCGCAGCTTTCTAGTCGCTCTTGCAACTATGATTTAACCTACAACATTCAAAGACGCGATGAAATCCGATCAATGGAAGGAAGCTATGTGTTTCGAGATAGATGCACTCGAACTCAACAAAGCGTAGACTCTAGAAGAGTTACCACCAGGAAAGAAAGAGATCGGGTCAAGATGGTTGTATCGTATCAAACAAAAATCTGATGGAACTCTCGAAAGATACAAAGCACGCTTTGTAGCTCTTGGGAATACTCAAAAAGAAGGATTAGACTACAAAGAGACATTCGCTCCAGTTGCAAAGATGAATACTGTACGTCTATTTCTTGACATAGCTGCAAAACAGAATCATGAAGTTCATCAGATGGATGTACATAATGCCTTCTGTAATACCCTGTTTCCAAAAAATATGGTCAACGGGCAGAAGAAAAGTCAACAGGGGCAAAATTATAATTTTGCCAAAGTTCAGGGGAAAAATGATAACTTTGCCAAAAGTTGAGACGGAAGCCGAGATGGGCCGAATGTTCTTTTTCAACATAAAGAACATTTACAAGATCGGAAGTGGAATAAACGGAGCTTAAACGGGGTTTTCGGCTTATCGGGAATGGAAACCGACTAAACCGAGAAAACTTGAAAAATTCATAACCGGAGCTACGGAACTCCAAATCAAGTGATTCAAGTTTCTAAATTCATCTAAAATCATGAAAAATCAGTTTTTGTGGATTTGAAGATTATGAGAGAAATAAAGGGTTTTCTAAAATATTAACTCGGAAAACGGACAAAACGAAGCAACAGAAAGAAGTGGGTTAAAGATTGGTTTAATTCGGTTTAGAGAAGGATTTTTTGTCATAAAATCACTTCTGAGGACAGGTGTCTCCATCTATGGTCGCCACCTCTCTTTGGGCTGATTCATTGCATGAGTTTCTGGTTCAAAGAACCATTTTTCATGCAAAACTATCTAATCACTTCATATCACTCATCTCAGCCTCTCTCTACCTCTCTCTCTGTCGATATCTATCTCTTCTCTTTCCAGAAAAACCTGCAAAACCCAGAGATCTCCCTTGAATCTTCATAGAAATTCAAGAACATTCAAAGTGTTCTTGAGTGTTCTTCATGACTTGAGGTGCAAGAAAGTTCATATCTCCCAAACCATAAGCCCAATCTTCACACCACGTGAACCCTTCAAATCCTCTTGATCTTCTCTACAACTGCCGGTCATCCCTTGCCGTCGCCGTCGCCGGGGGTCGCCGAAATCTTTCCGCAGAACCGCCGTTGGCGAGGTTTTCTTTGTTCTCTCTCTTCCTTTGGTGTTTCAAGTCTCCTCTCACCCCTCAACAGCTTTGTGATGGATATAGGAGTGTTCTCAACCGCCTGAGCTCAGCAGCAGCCACCGGAAAAGCTTGGAAGTCACCAGTCAACGCCCTCTGCCGCCGTGGTCAATGCCGGAGAAGTTCACCGGAAAAGCTCCACCGCCGTCAGTTTATAGCCGGATCTTCAGAGATGGGTACGAGTGGGTTTCAGCAATGGAGTCGGTTTAGGGTTGGTTAAACCGTGGTCAACGCTTTGGTCAACCAGGTCAACGGTTGACCAAAACCAGTTTAACTAAACCGGTTGAATTGGAAGTTAGTTTGGTGATTTCAGTCGGTTAAGTGGTTCAGTTGGGTTAACCGGAGTGGTCAACGGTCCAGGAGTAGTCAACTGTCAACCGGTCAACTCCCTGGGCAACTCCGGTCAACGTGTTTGACTCCGGCCGGTTCTGATTTAGTCGGTTCTAGAGGTGTTCGAGAGTGTTTGGGGTTCGTGTTTGTATGTTCGGGAAGTTCGGGTTCTATTCCGACGGTCTCGGGATTCATACCGCGTCAGATCCGCCATTCTGCACCAATTCACTGTGAGTTGTCTCAATCCGTAGAGTAGATTAGATGCATATAGACCGGGAATCGAGAAAATATAGACCTAGAGTTGCATACTCGTACTTGAATTTGATTGGTTGTTTGATGATTGAACGGATTGATTGACTACAAACCGGTTTGGGTTCGGAGATGCATGCTAGGACTTTAGGGTTAAGGATTAAACCGTTGATTGTCTTTAGGTTGTTAGAACATTGATTGGTGCATTCATATAGACGTTGCATGGCTAGGATCGTATATGCATATATATATGTACTAAAGAACGATGTTGAATAAGGCTATATACGGGAATTAAGACTACTTAAAATACGGAAGTAAACCTAAACAAACATATAGAGTATATAACGGGTTTGAGATTCGGTTTAGTGTTGAGTTAAGTGTTTTGGGTTATTAAATGAATGAATTAAAGTAATTATGAGACGTCGGGGAGTTTTACTAAGTTACTAACTCTAAACCGACGGATCGGGGAGTTATTAAAAGATACCTAGGAAAGGATGAGTAAAAGAAGTGATGTAATTACGAGCCATCTACGGATTAGCAATCCGCTAATCCAAGGTAGCGGACAAATTAAGTTGTGAGCCATCTACGGATTAGCAATCCGCTAATCCAAGGTAGCGGACAAGAACGGATTAAAAGATGTTAGAAAACCTAAAAGGCTTGCTTGCGTGGTTGATTGTGTCGTTGTGTGGTTGTTGAGCTTTCTGTGCAGGCCTATTATATCGTCTCGATGTTGGTCCGAGCGATCCTTGTGGATACTTAACCTGGTCACGGGGCTGGTTAAATTGGTAGTTGCTGACTCGGTACAGCACTAAGTCAAAGTGGAGGTGTTGGTGTGTGTGTGTTATACTTGTGGGATATTGTGTTGTGGTTATTGCTGTTGTTGATTCTTGTGATTGGTGATAGAGTCTCAGTGAGTTTGCGTGTTTATGTTTCTTCACTAGGACTCTGGGTGCGTTAGATCCTTCAAGTCTAAATTTTTGATACGTTCTGGTACTTCCGACCCGATTGGATCCTCGGGTAGCTGCCTAAACGGATCGTGTGCCTTCGGGTGGTGATTCTGGTTATGGCGTTAACCTACTGAGTGACGCCGGTAGGTGTGTGGTTCGGAGAATACAGGGTCATGTCCTCGGGCCGAATCGCATGGAAACTTAGGTTACTGTGGGGTAGCCTGAATCACTGTGCATCGATAGATAGAGAACACTGTCCTAAGTCGTGAGACTTCGTGTTTACATCTAGAAGTCGTGGGTTAGTTACCATGTCGGTGACTATGTAAACCCGTGGAAGTTACGGAGATCGTGAAGGGGTCCATGTGTGTGTGTGCGTGTTTTCGTGTTGCGCGATAGATATATCGAGTTTCAACCGAGAGCATGTGCCGCATTGCTTCCGATTTCTCTTAATCGCTTCTCTTTCTTTTGGCAAGTGCTTGTGTGTTATGGGTTTATCATGTCATGGTAATCGACCGTTATCCTTGTTGTTTGTTATTTTGGGGTTTCGGGCTGGAATTTGTAGATATTAGATAGACTAGAAGCCGTAGTGGGGAGCCTTCTCGCTGGGTGATCTTAGATCGCTCATTAGACTCTTTTTGTGTTTTTTCAGGTTTAGCAGTGACGGACGCGGGAGGTCCTCGGTGTAGTTTCGGGATCGCTTGTGGCGGAGTTTTGATTCGATGTTTTGTTTTTATCGGTTCGGCTTTGGAACCATTGTGTATTGTGATGTGGATGTTGTTCTTGAATGGCATAAATGTTTTGTAAATGTGTTAAACGTTATGTAAACGTTTGATTGACTCAGAAATGAATATGCTTCCCTGATATATTGGTTTAGTCCGAACCGACACAACTCACGGAAGCGGTACAGGTTGTGAAGATTTGTATCGTGGAAGTGAGGATATTGGGGTCAAGGACGGGTCAGTGCGAGCCTCTGTCTCAAACAAATCTGTCTCTGACTTCGTCTTGTGACGAACTTTTCCTATTTGACTTGCTCGGGCTCGACTTGGCCATGTTCTTGTTTGATTGTTGACCGGTCAGCTTGTCGGTCAGCGGATAACGGGGAAGGGGCGTTATACCTTCCTTCACGGTGATCTAAATGAAGAAATCTATATGAAACTTCATGCATGCTTCTCTTCTCCAAATGACACACAGGTTGTCTATTAAGAAAGTGAATCTATGGGCTCAAACAATCCCCAAGATTCTGGTTCGCTAAACTAATGGATGCTCTTCGATCTTATGGATTCCGAAAAACTCGGTCGGACTATTCCCTATTTGTCTACGGAAAAGACAACATTACACTAAGAATAGTCGTCTATGTCGATGATTTAATCATCTCTTGCAACTCATCTACTACACTTCTAAAATATATCCTCGGATTGGAAGTAGCTCGCAGCGTCTCTGGATTTTATGTTTTCCAATGCAAATATGCAAGAGAGATAGTTGCAGAAGCTGGCCTCCTTGGTTGCAAACCTACCGGTTCTCCAATGGACCAGAATCATCAACTCAGCAAATCAAAGAGTCCATTCTTGAAGCATCCAGAGAAGTATCGCACGCTCATCAGACGACTCGTCTATCTCAAAGCAACCCGACCTGATCTAACTTATGCAGTACATATTCTCTCATAGTATATGTATACGCCTCGTGAAGAACAATGGGATGCTGCACTCAAAGTAGTTCGGTACTTAAAAGGAACTCTTGGACAGGGAATACTCTTAAGTACGACGACTCCTTTTCATATCACCGGATGGTTTGATTCTGACTGGTCAGCTTGTCCTATAACAAGACGTTCTTTAACGGGTTGGATAGTACAATGTGGCTCGTCACTTATCTCGTGGAAAACTAAGAAACAAGATACAGTTTCAAGAACGTCAGCTGAAGCCGAGGACCGAGCAATGGCTGCATTAACGCAGTAGCTCTCTGGTTTCGCAACATCCTTTCTGATTTTGGTCTAACTCATGATGGTCCAATGACAATACGGTGTGACAGTAAAGCAGCTATACACATCAGAAACAATCTTGTTTTCCATGAAATAACTAAGCACTTCGAAAACGATTGTCATTTTGTTCGGGATGAGATCATACGAAAAGTCGTTCGTACTGAACATGTTTACACAAAAGATAAATTAGCAGACATTTTAACCAAGGATTTGGGACGTAAGGAGTTCGATGCATTCTTACTCAAGTTGGGTGTTCAAAATCACCACTCTCCAACTTGAGGGGGGGGGGGGGGTATTAGGAAACTTATGAGTATATCGTTAAGATATATCTCTCATTAAGTTAATCTTCTATTTTAGATAAGTCCAAATTATGTTAAAGAGATATACACAATCTCTTAATCTCTTCTTTCGATATACATGACTTCTTGTATATATACTCAAGCCTTAAGAGCTTAATAAGATCATCACAAATCCTCATATTCATAATTTCTCATGGTATCAGAGCAAGAAACCTAATCTCTCTTTCAAAATCAGCTGATTTAGCTATCTAAATCATCCTCTTCCTCTCAAAATTCACATCAAAACCTAGTAACTTCATACCATGAGTATGGTTACAACCAACAAAGAAAACAAAATCAAAACTATCTCACCAAACGACTTGTCATCTAACGACAATCCTGGAGATGTCATCTCCCATCCCCTTCTTAATGGCGCAAAATTATGATGATTGGGTCATTAACCTTCGTATGGATTTAAGTTCAAGAAAGAAATTTGGATTCATCGATGGAAGCACCACTAAGCCTGAATCCGATTCACCAACACTTGAAGACTAGGTAGCAATTAACCATCTTCTTGTAGGTTGGATCAAGGCAACAATAGAGATGCGGCTTCAATCTATGATATCCAACAGAGAAATCAGTAAAGATCTCTAGGACATTATCAAAAAGCGCTTCTCCTTGAAAAGTGGAGCAAGACGACAACAACTTCGCAATTCTCTCATCACCTGCAAATAAAACGGAGGAACAGTAGACGATTACTTCGTTCGCTTAACCAAGATTTGGGATAGTATTGCTGAATGCACTCCGATTAAGCGATGTACTTGCGGTAAGTGTGAATGCAATCTTAATGAATCTCAAGACGTAGAACTCGACACACAAAGAGTACATGATTTTCTATCCGGGCTAAATGACTCAATTCACGGAATGATCCGATCTCAATTATGTGCAATGACTACGTTGCCCGATCTTGTTTTCTTATTTTTACAAAACAATATAGTTTTAGTAACCATTAACAATAAATAACTCTTAGACAAAAAATGTGGACTAAATTAATATCTAGATCCATCAATATAAATTTATGTTTCTTGAATCAATAGAGATTTTGTACTATTTAGGCGAAACGGTGTAACTTCGATGATAATTGTTTCTTATATATGTTTTTGGTTCTTATTTTTATAAAACGATATCGTTTAGTAACCATTAATTAATAATAGATAACTTTTAGACAACAAATGTTGATTAATATCTAGATTTGTCAATAAAAATCTTATTTTTTAATCAATAAAGATTTTATACTATTTTAGTGAAACGGCGTAACTTCAATGATAATTGTGTTTCTTTATATTTTTATGTTTTTGATAAAGCCAAAAGCTAGACTCTGCTTCTTCTATCCTCAAAGAGAGATCATTCCATCATAAACTTCTGGTAACAATCTCTCATCTATCGACTCTTGCAAATCCTGTTAGAATCTCACATCGGAAGTGTGAAGAGACTAATACTAATATATAAAAGGTTAGGGTTAATCTATTCATCGCCATTTGATTTTGAGTTACCCATAATAAAATCGAATTTGATATGGTATCAGAGTCTCGTTTACTCAATTAGGATGGTCCAAAAGAGTTTATTAACGATTTTAAAGCGGGATTCGGTTTGAGATGGGCTGATAAGAGTCATCATCTCGAGGGGGCGTATTAGGATCTTATATCGAAAATGTGAAGAGACCAACACTAATATATAAAGGGTTAGGTTTAATCCAATCATCGCCAATTAGTTTTGAGATGAAAGCCTATAATAAACCAGAATTTGACAAATTCAATTCATCTCTAGTTTTTATTTTTTTAATTCCAGCACCAAACTGATCCATTTTAATTTTTATTAGCTAATCAATGCATTTTTTAATTATTACAGAGCCGTGACAATAGGAAGCAAAGACAAGATGGTTGTCCAAACTCGTGCAAAGCGTCAAAAACTAGTTAGGACAACAACATGGGCCAAGGTGGAATATGCGGAGGGTGTCTTCATTGAGATCCTATCTCGTCTGCCACTAAAATCAATCCGATCGTTTCGTGCCGTAAACAAACATTGGTACGCCTCAATTACCAACAGGTATTTTGCTAGAAAACAGTTCGATAGATCTAGTGAGAAGCCTCAGTTCATTACATGTCCAAACGTGGATAGTCCTATGGAAATATATTCGATGAAGCCAGGAAATTTCAGAAAATTTCACGTGAATTCCATTGATCCAGCTGAGAAAAGAATACAAGAGTTATTGTACATGATATCGTCCTTCAACGGACTGATCTGTTGTGTTAGCAAAGAATCAAACAAGTTAGGTGATCTGAGGATATGGATAATCAACCCTTTTACAAAGGAAACTTTACTTCTTCCACAAGGAAGACATTCATTGTATCACTTTGAGCCAAGTGTCGGAGTTGCTTATGGCCCAAGCGACTATAAAGTGTTCCGGATATTCTGCGCGGGAAAGAAAGTTCCAGAAGAACGGTATTTTGACGGCCATCGTTTTCAAGACCGTCAGCTCGTTGCAGTGTACCGGTACAAGCTCGTATACGAATGCGAGGTGTATTCCTCCATCACTGGTGAATGGGAAAACATTGGCTCTGTGCCTTGTGTTCCAATGTATTTACATCTTAGCCCGTTCAGATCTTGTCATGTCTTTGTGGGAGGAAAGATTTACTGGCTGTCTTCCTTAGATGATGGAGGTGCAATCCTCTGTGTGGATCTTGAAGGGAAGTTCGAGGTTATTCAGTTGCCTCCGTATGACCCTAATCTAAAAGAGGAAGACGGGATAACAGAGGCAACGTATTTGATTACTTTACAAGGTTGTCTCTCCGTTGTTATTCTACATCCGGGGTACATGGATGTATGGATAAGAAAGAATGGTAGTTGGATACTTGTATGCCAAGACACTATGATAGAGTTTGACTATCGATTCTTCTTGTAATCACCTCCAAACTCAATCTCACACAACACAGATTCTTTATTGAATGGAATCTGGGTATCGATTACAACTCTGAAATGAAACGATCAAGAACAGTCGGCCTAATCCGAACTATCCTCACTCACGATCATACGATCGCCTCAAGTCTCACGACTCAATCTCAAATCAAAGCTAACCCTCCTTCGAGAAGACAACTCTTGTTTTATATGTGAAAGTTTATTAACTGCAAAGACTCTAAACCAAATGGAGTATCTCCTCAAGTTTGCTCTCCCTTTAGCCAGCTCAGCAAAGGCTTATCACTTAGAGTGCATGCTTATCAATACTCCCCCGCTGAAAACAGCTTGCCCCCAAGCTGTGGATAAGAATTTGTTGAGAAGAGAGATGTGACAAATCTGCAACAATCTGCAGGTATGACTCAAATGCAGACCCATTATCTCGTTGAATAGCAGTTGGTACTGAACGCAACACATCTTCTGTACTGGCCGTTTCATCTCTGAGCCTCTGAATCCTTTGCAGTGTTTTTCTTTCCAGCAATGCCACACATCAAAATAGTCATGACTATATTGCTGTAATGATGACCTTCCATGTTGACTCACATACTTCCTTAATCTGAAAAGGTTGTAATCATTTGTACTGTCACAGACAATTAAACCTCTGCTTTGTAACAACAGCTCTTTCACCAATTGATACCCACTGAGAAAAACTTGACTTTGAATAATCTTCTCCTTAACAACTTGTATCCCACGACTTTCGTCACTCTCAGTCATCGAAGTTATCATATCCAACGAACAGCTTACGAACTTAAATGAGTTCCCCGTAGCACTCAACGCTGCTAGGTCGAGAAGCACATAACCCCTTGTCTCTGTCTTGTACTGTCGCCAATGCAATAGCTTGTTTTCATACAATGGCAATCTCTGTCTTCGAATCAATATAAATGCTTTGTACCCCATTTGCTTCTGTTTGCTAGTTCTTAAGTGCTCATCCATGTGTGTTATTTTCCTCCTATTAGTCATGAGTCGAATCTCCTGTCCAAATCGAACTATATCTCGAGTGATAATGAATAAAGCATCCTCTCCACCTCTGGATATCATGACTCTATCATCGATATGTGATTGCTGCTCCAAAGTCATAGTTATTTCAGGCTCTGAATTCAAATTACCAGCAGCTTCAGTTGTCTCAGGAAACAATAACTTGTTCATGGTAGTGGTGAAACTGATCCTTCTCTTAATGATCGCTTGCAGAAATCCATCTCCTCTACTGAGTACTACTGCATTTTCACAGCTCAATAACTCTGAAGCTAGCTCTAATAGTGACATTAGAGCACAGGACATTGAGAGCTCCTGCTGTTGACGCACCAATGCACCATAAGTCTCATTAACAACATAACCCATTCTTTTGTCCTTCTCCACAGGTATGCAATTCTTCTTTAGCTTGTTCTTCAACAACACAAGCTTCTTGCTTGCCCAAAACCTATCAACTCTTAGTCCATTCACCATTGCTAAACATAGAAGCTGAACACTTAAACTCAATTGTGTCCCACTTTTATGCTTAAAGAGACAAGACGTTCTCTTCTGTTCAACCCGTTTTCGTTCTGAATATAGCACACTAACATCAACCAGACCATGTTCTTGTGTAGAACCTACTTTAGCAACATCAGATTTCTGTAAATCCTGAAAACATAGCTTTTCTTTTACCCATTTCCTTGACTTTGCCTTGTCTTTAAACTTGGATCGCCGGAATTTGAAACACCTGCTGCGCTTCTTTTTAATCATTACTCCTAAAGACAACTCCACCTTATTGAGAAATACATCGTATATTGGCTCTCTTATACGCTCAGCTGAAGCTTCAAATCCAAAACCAGAGTTGAAATCTTCTACAACACTGTCCCTTTGTGACTGAAAATGAGCCATTTCTCCATTGGAACCAATCCCCGATTTTTCGTGAAACTCCTTTAAGATTGAATTCTCAACTTGTTGATGTTGTGGGGCACACTTTTTTGTATGTGATCCAAGCACGTTACATGAGTCAATCTTTTCCACAATTGCAGTTGACTTGATCATACCACTCGTTTCTTCTTCTTGAATAAGTTCATGAACCAATTCCTTGTTGAGAATCTTTTCTGATAAAGGTCCAGTATGTTTCTGTGCAAAGCGAGCAAGCATTCTACTCTTGAAGTCAGACCAATTCTTGAATGATTCTTTAGACATCTCTTCATTATACCATTTCCAGACAGCTCCTTTAAGGCTCAGAAAAACCAATTCCAACTTAGCTACTTCACTATAATGGCTAGCTCTGAAGAATCGTTCTACTTGCCCAATCCAACAGTAAGGCATGAATCCATCAAATCCCAACAATTCAATTTCGTTCAACAAACTTTGTATCCGTTTGAACTTAACTCTTCTGGATTTGAAATGCTTCCTCTGCTTTTTCTTAAAGTTTCTGTGTTTCTTCTCTTCAGACATACTCGCAAACACTTGATAGGCATTTTGCTTTTCACTAACAGCTCTTGATTTATAATTCCACTCAGTTTCAGGTAGCAATTCATCAACAACAGTCACTGGTAAATTGCAAAATCGAAGGCTATGTTCCATGGGAAGAATTGGTACCTCTTTTTCGAACGCTGCGATCTTATTAAAAGCATGTTCCTGAATCGAGTCTTCCATCTCCTTTTCTTTCTCATGAATTGATTCATCTTCTTGCAACTCTTCGTCCTTCAACGATCTTGGTGCACCAACTACCCCAGCCGCTGGAATCGTTACTGTCTCCAATACTTGGATCTCTTGGATAGATGAAGCAGTTTCAATCGGTACATGTGTACCAAACGATTCTTCCTTTTGAGCTTTACTAATTTTTGATATTTGAGTCACTCCAGCATCTTGATTATTGGATTTAATGGATGTAGTCGACGTTGTCTTACGCTTTTTCCAGAACGCATCATCATTCAGCAACTCTATTTGTCGAGCTTGCTCGGACAGCAACATGATTCGTTCGGGATCGTCGTCTTCGCCATATTTCAACAACAAAGATTCCCGCAATTCTTTCCAGCTGTAGAAAGGAAAGAATGACTCTACGTCGTGAATATATACTTCTGCTTCTTCTTCGATAAGAATCTTTGCCACCTTCAACTTCCGCGATTCTGAAAAGTTGCGCTGTGTGAACTTCTTATCCATCCAATTTATCCATGATCGCACCTCAATCCCTGTGAAAATCGGTATCTCCACGAAACTCATCGTCGCGTTCGTTCGATCCGAGATCAAGCCACCGTCGCAAATCTCCGATCGATTCACCGCCGCCGTTGCATAATCCGCCAAATCTGTGAAATTCATCCTCGCGAAGCTTCGACCGAGCTCACCGCACCAATTGATAGAGTTTGACTATCGATTCTTCTTGTAATCACCTCCAAACTCAATCTCACACAACACAGATTCTTTATTGAATGGAATCTGGGTATCGATTACAACTCTGAAATGAAACGATCAAGAACAGTCGGCCTAATCCGAACTATCCTCACTCACGATCATACGATCGCCTCAAGTCTCACGACTCAATCTCAAATCAAAGCTAACCCTCCTTCGAGAAGACAACTCTTGTTTTATATGTGAAAGTTTATTAACTGCAAAGACTCTAAACCAAATGGAGTATCTCCTCAAGTTTGCTCTCCCTTTAGCCAGCTCAGCAAAGGCTTATCACTTAGAGTGCATGCTTATCACACTAGCCCTATCGACGACGATGACCTGGTTTTTGCTATGACTTCATTAAACAACCAGATCATTTGCGTGTCTGATAAGAAATGGTATTCTTATAATATGGATGCTAGATCTAGAAGGTGGAAGAAGAGTAGGACTAATCCTGATGGGTTTGTGAACCCAACGGTGTACCCTTTCACTGAGAGTTGTCTTCCATGTAAGTTTTATTCAAATATGTATATGCATTCCTCAATGTTTGTTTCTTGTTTTCTAAACTGGTTTCGATTTCTTGTTTCTTGAATCAGGCTCTGGGATGCTGTAGAAGAACTTAAAGTTGTTGAATTTCCCTTCTTCATCTTATAAATTGTTTAAGACTTTCTGTTTAATGTTTTCATTTTGAATTTTCTGGTTAGTGTTTTCGTTTATGCAGTATGTGGTTCATGTAAGGTTTCGGTCGAGTTTGGACCAGTAACATTTCAGTCTTTTGATTCTCTAGATATTGTTCATTCCGGATCTATTTCAGACATTTTGGATTCATGTACTATGTTGCAGAAACCACCGCGCACACATTTTTTTTATAGCTACAAGATTCAAATACTTGTAATGCATATAAGAGGTTAGGTTATGGTCCATTAGGAGCTTATCTTAAAACACACATGTTGGATAAGCTTCAAGACTTGAAAATAAGGAAAACTTTTATTAAGTTGTTTAGGAGTTATAATCTCATTAGGAATAGGAGTTATCTATTGTTTTTTACTTATTAGGTTTAACAAAGTTGTGTTAAGGCTATAAATAAGATCGTTAAGTTGTGATAATATTATAAGGTGATTAATAGATTGTTTGGTTTTGAGAAGTTTCTAAGCAATCAATAAAAGAGAGTTATTCTTTAATATTCTTGAATCACAAGCTATCAAACAATTTTTGGTATCAGAGCGTTTTGGTTTGAATCTGATCAAAAGAAATTTGATTTATACCTAACCTAAGAGCCAAACACTTAGACATGGAGGTTGAACGAGCGAGTAAGGAACTAGAGAAAGGAGTCTCGATCTAATGTCCTATGATGACCACCACGAATTACACAATGTGGGCTATGAGGATGAAATTTTTGTTGCGGATTCACAAAGTGTGGCAAACCGTAGAAACAGACAAAGGAGATGATGACAAGAAGGATATAGCAATAGCATTGCTATGCCAATCCATTCCAGAATTTATGATCTTACAGGTGGGAGAGAAAGAATCGCCTAAGGACATCTGGGAAGCTATCAAAGCTCGTCATCTGGGAGCTGAACGAGTCAAGGAAGCGAGACTCCAAACCTTAATGGCCGAGTTCGGTAGATTGCATATAAAGGAATCAGATACAATTGATAACTTCGCGGGGAAGTTACCTAAAATATCAACAAAAGTCACTGTCCTAGGTCAAGCTATTGAGGAACCGAATCTCGTGAAGAAATTCGTAATAAGTTTACCTAGAAGCAAGTATATACAAATTATAGCTTCTCTAGAACAATTCATAGACCTAAACACTACAGGTGTTGAGGACATAATAGGGAGGTTAAAGGCTTATGAAGATCGAGTAGGTGAAGAAGAGACTCAATCTGAAACGCAAGGGAAGTTGTTGTTTACGAGTTCATATCAGATTTTTGGAGGAAACAGAGGAAGAGGATGAGGCAGGGGAGGTAGACGTAAATCAATAGGGAGAGGTAGAGGACGTTCTACACAACAAGAAAGTTCGTCTAACACAAAAGGTCATACAAAATATAAAAAGAAGGATAAGGATCTTTCTAAGATCATCTGTTACGGGTGTCATAATTATGATCATTATGCCTCTAGCTGCCCTGATAGGTCTCAAAAGACTCAAGAAGCAAATAAAGTAGAAACAAAAGTAGCTGATCAATCCATTTATATGCATGAGATTGTGTTTCTGAATGAAGAAAGTATCATACCTATGAAGTATGATTCCGAGAATGGAGAAGAAGGTTTATGGTACTTAGACAATGGAGCAAGTAATCACATGACAGATAACAAGCATTACTTCTCTGAACTTAATGAAAACATCAAAGAGAAGGTGAAGTTTGGAGATGGATCTTGCATAGAAATTGGTGGAAAAGGATCCATCTTATTTCAAAGCAAAACAGAAGAGAAACAACTTATCACTGGCATCTAATACATTCCTGAGCTAAAGAGTAACATCTTGAGTTTAGGACAGCCCACATAAGCTGGTTGCGATGTTATAATGAGGATGAATTACTTGACTTTACATGATCCAATAGGAAGACTAATAGCTAAAGTCATAAGGTCACAAAACCGGCTTTGTAAGATTAATCTTAAGATTGGCAAACCTGTATGTTTGCAAGCAAATTTGGGTGAAGAGAATTGGAGATGGCATGCGAGGTTGGGCCACATAAACTTTAATAAGATTGCGGCCATGTCTAAGCAAGAGATGGTTAGAGGACTACCAGGGATTAAGGAAGAGAAGCAGCTTTGTGAATCATGTCTGGTAGGGAAGCAAACTCGCCAAGTGTTTCCAAAGCAACAATATGTAGAGTTTCAAAAGCGTTGGAACTCTTACATGCTGACCTATGTGGACCTCTCACACCTTCCAGCATTGATCAAACATGTACATATTTGTGATCATTGATTATTTTTCAAGATATATGTAGACTAAGGAAAAGATTAAATCATTTGAGAGATCCAAAGGATTCAAAAGTGTTGTTGAAAGAGAAACTGGAAAGGAAATCAAGACTCTAAAAACAGATAGAGGAGGAGAGTTCACATCAAAAAAAATTAATGGCTTTTGTGAGAGCAATGGAATTAAAAGACATATCACTGCACCTTACACACCACAACAAAATGGTGTAGTGGAGAGAAAAAAAATAGGACTTTGATGGAGATGACAAGGAGCATTCTTAAAGAAACAAAAGTACCAAACTACTTATGGGGTGAAACAATAAGACATGCTACTTATGTCATTAACATAGTACCTACAAGAGCTCTTGAGAATAAAACTCCATATGAGTGTTTTAGAGAAGTAAAACTTAATGTGGAGCACCTAAGAGTCTTTGGCTTTCTAGCTTAAGCAAAGGTAGAAGGAACTAACCTAAAGAAGCTAGATGATAGATCACAAACACTTGTGCATCTATGGATTGAGCCAGGATCCAAAGCATATAGATTGTACAATTCAACAACAATTGTGGTAAGCAAAGATGTCATCTTTGATGAGAAAGCGGGCTGGAATTGGAATAAGACAAGGAGAGATTCGAGTATGAATCCAAGGATGTTTAATATGAGATGGGTTACTGTTGTAGATACATGAGAGGATCCTGTAGTAGTCACGCATGATCAAGAAACAGAGCACGGTGAAGATGAAAACGATGCAGTAGACGATCATGGGTTCAACAACCACGATCAAGGTGACGTTGAATAAGGTGATGATCTTGTGCAAGACAACAATGATCATGACAAAGTAGAGGAAGAAGTTCAACAAGAACAGCCTATAAAATATCTACAAGAATGGTGAGTAAAACGAGTTACCTCGATGATTATGTTTTGTATCAAGCTTCAGTTGAGAGCGAGATGTTGCTACTTTCAATTAACAATGAGCCAAGGAACTTTAGGGAGGCTGAAGGCTTGAAAGAATGGAGAGTTTCATGTTTAGGGGAGATAGTTTCTATCAATAAGAACAAGACATGGAATCATGTTGATAGAACATATGACATGAAAGTCATTGGTCTAAAGTGGATATTCAAGATCAAGAAGAATCTAAATGGTTCAATCAATAAGTACAAAGCAATACTTGTGGCTAAAGGGTATGTTCAAGAATCAGGAGTAGATTTTGATGAAGTCTTTGCACCAGTTGCAAGACTTGAAACCATACGCTTACTTATTGGATTGCAGCTTCTCATGGATGAGAAATCCACCACTTGGATGTAAAGACAACTTTCTTACATGGAGATCTAAAAGAAAATGTCTTTGTTGAGCAACCTGAAGGCTTCTTGGAGAAAGGTCAATAACATAAGGTATATAAGTTGTCAAAATATTTGTATGGTCTAAGGCAAGTGCCAAGGGCTTGGAACACTAAAGCTAGATCGGATCTTATAGAAGATGAGATTTAAGAGATGCACAAAGGAATCGTTTGTGTATCACAAATAAGATGGGGATAATTTTGTTATTGTGGCAATTTATGTTGATGACCTATTTATAACAGGAAATACTTTCAAGGTAATAAAGAGTTTAAGGAAGAGATGTCATCTAAGTTTGAGATGTCGGATCTTGGAAAACTTACTATCTAGGTATTAAAGTATACCAAGGAGAAGATGGAATTGATCTTAAGCAAGAGGGTTATGCTCAAATAATTCTAAAATAAGCTGGATTATAAGAGTGTAATCCCACTCAAATTCCTATGGAATTCAGATTAAAGGTCTCTAAAGCCCTTAAAGAAGAAGAGATAGATCCAACTACTTATAGAAGAAACATTGGATGCCTAAGATATCTTCTACATACAATATCGGACTTAGCATTTTCAGTAGGAGTTGCTAATATATATACAGTGTCCAAGTAAATCACATGGAGATGTGATAAAACATATTCTAAGGTTTCTAAAGGGAACAGTCAGATATGGTCTTAAGTTTGGGCATGACACAACCAAAAGGCTTGTGGGATACAGTGATAGCAGCCACAACATTGATCCAGACGATGGGAGAAGTACAACGGTCACATGTTATATCTTGGTTCGTCACTTATCACTTGGTGTTCGCAAAAACAGAACACAGTAGCACTGTCTTCGTGTGACCCCGAGTTTATGGCAGCAACAAAAGCAGATCGGCAAGCCATTTGGTTACAAGATTTACTTTGTGAAATCACAAGCTGGAAATCAGAAAGAGTGCTTATCAGGATTGATAACAAATCATGGAAGAAGCAAACACATTCATAAGCGCTTACGAGAATGTATTGAAAGAGATAAAGTTGATGTGTAGCATGTACCAGAAGTGGAACAAAAAGCATACATCTTGACAAAGGTTTTGGCAAGGATCAAGTTCAAAGAAATGAGAAATCTCATAGGAGTTCAAAATCTATCTAAGCTTGAGTTGAAACTTAAGAGAGAGATTGTTAGATAAGCTTCAAGACTTGAAAATAAGGAAAACTTCTATTAAGTTGTTTAGGAGTTATAATCTCATTAGGATAGGAGTTACTTATTTCCTTTTCTTAATAGGTTTAACAAAGTTGTGTTAAGACCTATAAATAAGATTGTTGATTTGTGACAATCTTATAAGGTGATTAAGAAATTGTTTAGTTTTGAGAAATTTATGAGCAATCAATAAAAAAGAGTTATTCTTTTATATTCTTGAATCACAAGTTATTAAACTATTACACATTTGTATTCGGATCTGGATATCCATGACTATTTTTGATGTTTTGACGGATATCCGAGTCATAGTTCAAGATACGAATTGTAAAAAAAAAGAAAACAATCCAAAAAATCTGAATACTTTAAAATTTTCGGATATACAAATCCGTCACAACTCCTCGTTTTATGAACTTGAAGCCTTGCCAAGTAAGGAAGTTTTGAACTTTTTTTTGAATATAATGTTAAATTCTTTTGAATATAATGTTAAATTATACTCAAAAAACAATATACTTTTAAAACACTGTTTCAACTCTTTTTTTTAACTCAAAGCAAATACATATTCCAGAAGCTTCAAAATTATCATTGAAAGTTTCACGCTTCTTCTTCTTCAGGAACAAGACAGCAAACAAGGAGAACAGACCAACGGTTCCTTGTCGAGTCCGTGGTGGCCTTGAACTAAAAATCCTTTACATTTAGAAAATCAAAGATATGAAAATGTTGGGATCCATTAAGATCTCGTTGAAATCAGCATGATGCATCACTGTAATTCTCTCTTTTAACACATACACCATAATTACATGTCTTTCGTCTCTCGCTGTGATTTTTTTGTATGAAACAAATATCATGTTGTATAAAAGATAGGCCGATTTCGACCCTTGTTGACGGGTCCATGCACTATGTCTTGAACCCAAAGAGGAAATAGATGGGTTTCGTTCCAGTAAATAACCTTCATATGGATAAATAGACATGAAAATATAGAAGTATAGACACCATACATATAAAATGTTACACAAGAAATATTATTCAGACATACATAATCTTGCATCCATGTATGATATTCGTCTGCTCATTTCTCGAAGAGTTTTTTTCGAAGAGATCTGGATATTTTCCAGAGATATAGTCTTCGTACATACTGTTTAAGATGAACATGTATATGAGACCAACACAATATACAAATGAATTTAAGTTGTGTTATATCTCTTAAATGGTCGAAAATAAGCGCAATTTCGTAAAACATAAGCATGTGAACCTTGATAATCTTCAAGCCATATTCGAGCATTTCGCCACTTGGACGACCAACCTGAGTAAATATATCAGGTACGTCTTTGTCATGATATTCAGGGACTCCATCTTCATTATATCTAGTTAACCTGACAACAAGAGTTAATATATAAAACTTCAGAATAAATAGCATGTACATGTCTCCAGGGACTAAATAGAAATTTACCTTGAATTCGTTTGTATATTCGAGGCAAAATAATGTTATGTGAAATAAGCAATCTCTTCAGTTAGATATGATTGAACAATAGATCCAGGTGCATATCTTTTGTCATTGCTTTCCCTTTCAGCTTTTTTAAAACCCATTCAAAAGGGTATATCCACCGGTATTGAATATGGCTTTCTAATTCAGCTTCGTAGGGAAGATGTATAGGAAGGTGCTCCATCACGTCGAAAAATGAGGGAGGAAAGATCTTCTCCAAATAGCAAAGAATCAAAACTATGTTTTGCTTTAGCATTTGGACGCGGCTCTTTTGCAAAGTTCTTGAACATAAGTCACGAAATAATCCTTTGATCCCTACGACATAAAGAATAAAACAGCATCTGATTAATACAAAAAACAAACTCGAAACTACATATATATTCAAAATACTCTGAATAATCAGTACCTGCTAACGCGAGGTGCACGTTCTTGTCAAGAAGTTCTGCAAAGATAAATGGAAGTAGTCGCTGCATAAAGACATGGCAGTAATGACTCTTCATCCCGAAAAATTGTGCATTACCCATATCAGCACAACTTGCTAAGTCTGAAGCATAACCATCTGAGAATTTGACCTCATGCTTCACACATTCCAACAGCTTAGTCTTGGCTTCGTTTGTCAGTGAGTAGACTGGGAAAGGATCTCTACCAGCACTCTCAAGATGTAAGTGTGGCCAAGAACATAATTGATCTATATCCAATCTCGATTGGATGTTGTCTTTTGATTTACCCTTTACACGCATAAGAGTTTTTATTATGTTGTAAAAAAATTCTTCTCCATATGCATCAAATCAAGATAAGGTCCCTCCAGTATGTTAACTCCCAAAATATGCTTTCTTTGTGCCAATTATTCTTCTTCTCATAGTCGGGCATCTTATTTTCATGACCGTTTCCACCAACATCCTTAGTTTTTGGTGGATTTACACGACGAAAATGGTAGGAATAGACTTGCTCACCGGTTAAAGACTCAGGTGGATACTCATTCCTAGTGTCATTTCCCTTCAAGAAGTCTTTTTCTTTTTCCTCAGTGGATAAACCTGAGGAAGAAATCTTTGGTGACAATCAAATTAACCAACATGTTTTTCTTCCGTTCGGCAGATAAAAATTTTTTGTATCATCCATGAACCATGGACATGATAATTTTCCATGGGTGGTCCATCCTGATAATATGCTATAAGCTGGAAAGTCGCTGATCGTCCACATCATTACTGCTTTTAGATTGAAATTTTGATTCAAGGACACATCGTATGCATCGACTCCATTATACCACAATTCTTTTAACTCCTCAACAAGAGGTTGGAGGAATATATCGATTCTACCTCGTGGATGCTTTGGCCCATAATTCATTACTGTAAGAAACAAGTACTCCGTATTCATGCACATATCAGAGGATAAATTATATGGACTCAAGATCACAGGCCACATCGAATGATTATTAGACATGCCAAATGGATTGAACTCATCTGAACATAGTACAAGATAAACATTGCGGTTTCTTGTGCAAACATGGGATACTGATCTTGAAAATATTTCCACTTTGCCGCATCATACGGATGACATGGGAGGCCTAAATTTTGCATCAATTTCTCTGTCGCGTAATGTGAATCGTTTGCATGATTTTCTTCTGGTAGAAAATCTGTAAACATTTCGCATATCGAATAAACTGCCATTCACTCATATTATGCTCTGCCTTCTTTTGCATAACTCGAGCGGCTAAGGATAACTGTGAGTGACCTTCACGACAACCATCGTACAATGGATTTTTTTATCCTTCAAACAAGTGGTAGAATTTTTTGAATGATTACGAGCAGGTTCATCTACATCCGGATAACTTCCATGTTCCTCCACATTCTGATAACTACCATACTGATGATAGTTATCAAAATCTATGTTATCACGAATGCATCATTCACCATATCCACATATCTATCTTCTACTAAATTACCCACTCCTTCACTCCCACTAACCCATGTCGTATCAACATAACTCGTTCCTAAACCCATATCAACTTCTTCTCCATACTTATACCAAACATAATAATCAGACTTAAATCCATTCCGATACAAATGCTTTTGTATTCTTCTTCCCGGCGTAATTGATTTATCGTTATTGAAACTGTCACAGGGACAGAGAAACGTTACCGCCATTGCTCTGCGCAAAAGGTTGGCTATTTGCAAACGGGATGAAATGATTATTGACCCCCGCCATGAATTCTGCCGTGAAATTTTCCGTTGATGCATCAATCCGGTTATACATCCATTCCCGACCATTAGTGTAGTTATAATCTCCAGATATTTTTTAACTTATAAAATGTTTTCCCTCTGTTTTCTCAAATTTTTCTCATCAATTTCGTATGTCTGTGGTGTATGTGTGGCTGAGGAGAAGTGATGACCGTTGTTTGTATATATAGACTATTTTGTGACTATTTGCGATAGCGACTACTAATAATAGTCGCAAAAGTTAGGTACAAATTAGATACCCAAATTCGAAACAATAAAACGTAGGTTTATACAGGTTTTTGCGACTAAAAAGCAACCGGTTAGCAATCCGCCGAATTTAATTGCTACATAATTGCTAATATAGCGAATTGTTGGAATTGTGTCCAGCAATCTCTGTACTGTCTCTATAACGTAAGAGTATGTCAGTGATCAGACATAAGTCATACAATACTGGGGGTCATGATGGCTTGCTAGAGTCCGCTCATGATCTATAAGTCTTGGACTTATTGCCTTTATTGTATGATCCCATATGGGTCACACGCTTAAGCTAGCAGGAAATAATGTTGGAACGGCATAGCAGAAGTACGACAAAAGTGCTAGGCATTTGTCGTACTTAGAGAGAAAGATAAATGGGTCTGATTAAATGGGATTTAATCAGATTGGGCCCTAAAGCCCAAAAGGGAAAGAGAAGGCTTTTAATGACTAAAAGCCATGTCTCTTTCTCCCAACCCTAACACTAAGCCGCGATCTCTCCTCTCTCTGCGCCCCATCTCAGCTCGGTCTAGCAACCAGTTTCCTGTGATTGCGTGTGTGAGCCTTTGGAGGATTCATCCCTCGGTGTATCTCCCTGATCATTGACCTGTTCATCAATTCCGCTGCAAACAAACAGGTAAAAGGTGAGATCTAATGTTTCTAAATAAGAACACCTAGATCTAATGCATGTTTAGGTTGATATCAATATGAGAATTGAATCAGGATCAACCGAACATTACAACAGTGGTATCAGAGCCATTGGTTCTTAGGATTTCTTGTTTAGATTCATTATTTAGGTTGTTTAATCTGTTTAAATGTGTTTTGAATCTATTACTGATAAGAAAAACACATAAGAAACTGAATTAAATCCTGAACAAACACTTGAATCACAAAACCGAGCTATATGACTCGGGTTTTGTTGATTGGCCAAGGGTGATCGACCGGCTTGGCCGGTTAGTGATCACGGCAAAGAGACCGGGCGGGCGAAGATGGCCGGTCGGACGGAGGGATCGCGGGTCGGACGCACGATGGTCGGATCGGATCGGTTCATACGATCGCGATCGATCGTCGCGTCACGACCGATCACTCGTCCCGATCGCGTCCCAGCCGAGCGTCCCTACGGTCGCGTGCGTCCGTCCGGTGAGCCGTCCCTGTCCCGTCCCGAACGTCCAGCTGATTCGTCCCGACCGTCCTCGATCTCGGATCGACCGGCTCGCGGTTGAGCGGCTGGATGTGAGTTTCTTGGATGGAAACTAGGTCACGACCAACTCGGTTTGGTTCGTGACCAATTCGGTTCGGTTTAAGGCTCGGTTTAAAATTTGATTAAAAATCAACGTTCTGGTTTAATAAACAGATTTTAATAATTTTATTAAGTCTGGTTAAACCAGGATAAGAAATCCAATGTCGAAAGAAATATTGGATTTAGTGCCTAAACCAGGAATTTCTAATTTGATTTGGTTGGACCAAATAAATTGAGAAATTCCGGTTTAGTAAATAACCGGTTGACAATTGTGGTCGTCGTAGTAATTAAAGTTTGGTTGGACCAATTTTAATGAACCAGACCGGTTATGTCGATTAATTGGACAATTGGGTCATGTCTTGGACATGGACCAATTCTTGGGCCTCGGGCCAAGAAGTTAAAACAATTGGGCCAGTTAATTGAGTCTTTCTTCAGATCAATTTAAAAATCTATTTTATAAAATTATAAAGTCGGTTTTAAATTAAAAGTTTCCGAAATTTTGAAATTAGAAAGTTTCTTAAAATAGAAGTTTCTGAATTTGCGGGTTTTGGATTTTAAAGAAGTTTCTAAAGTTAGAAAGTTTCCAGTTTTAGAAAGTTTCCAATTTTAGAAAGTTTCCAAAAATAGTAGGTTTCCATAAATAGAAAGTTTCCCGAAATAGTAATCTTCTATTTTGGGAATGATTTTAATAAACCTACAAACCTCAAATAATATCAAGCGTTGGATGTCTTGTCCAGGCTATGTCAGCTGTCAAAGCCCATTCAATTGCATTCATGGCCTTACAGTGTGAGGATGTCTGCTTTTGCGTGGGTAAGACGGTTTGTGATTCATAAATGTCATTGGGAGTCCCAGACATTAATGATTACATGACTGTATAGTCCGGTTTTCTTGACTAGGCCATCGGGAGTCCCGGGCCTTGAGACATCAGAGTGGATTGGGCCTCGGGCCCAGATTCACAACCAAGAGTTATATCACGGATATAATTAGCCGATATAGGGCTTACCGATATAAGCTAAGGTTGGGTGACGGCCAGTGGCCCACTTTGATCTTAGTTATATGTGGATCTTGGAATCATTATATTCTATTGAGGGTAACTTAGGTTATTGAATATAATGCGTGATTAATCATATTAATTTTAATACGAGATTAATCATATTGAACATATTAACTAAAATCCTTTTATCTTAAATTTCAGTTATGACTAGCACAAACAATCAAAACACTTTCTCGATCCGGTCTGTCCTTGAGATGGACAAGCTGAACGGATCAAATTTCTTGACTTGGTCGCGGAACCTGAGGCTAGTCCTCAGACTGGAGAGAAAGGACTATGTCCTTGAGAGAGCTCTCCCCGTAAGAATCGGGTCCAATGCCTCCCATGCAGTATATAATGCTTGGAATAAGCATTATAATGATGCGGTAGATGTGCGTGGTCTGATATTGGCTACCATGGACTCAGACTTGCGGGAGCAATATGAGAACATGGAGTCGCCAATAGAGATGATCAGCAGCCTGAAATTGAAATTTCAGGAGCAGATACGAGTGGAGAGATACCAGTTGGTTAAGTCTCTCACTAGCTGCAAGCTACCAGATGATCATCCAGTAAGTCCTCATATCAGTAAAATGATAGGTTATATAGATAACCTGAGGAAACTGGATTATCCAGTTGGCCAAGAATTGGCAACTGAAATCATTCTGCAGTCACTGCCGTCAAGCTATGATAAGTTCAGAAGGAACTATATCAAGAAAGGCTTAACGAAGACGCTGACTGAACTGCATGATATGCTCAAGATGGTTGAGCCAAACGTGAAGGGTAGGTTTATGAAACCTAGTACTGACAAGGGTGAAGACAAAGTTGTCCAGATTTTGAATCATGGCAAGCGTGTGTCTTCTGAGCTCAAGTCAGATACCTCTTACGTTGGTAAGTGCTGCTACTGTAAGGAGACAGGGCATTGGAAGAGAAATTGCATTAAATTCATGGAAGATGATGAGGAGTTAAAGTCGATGTATGAGACTACTTCCTCAGGTATTCATGTTATTACTTCAAGTTCTACCTTAAAGGTATTAGATACTGGTTGTGGCACTGATATTTGTGATAATATGCAGAGCCTAAGCAACAGTAGAACGTTGAAGGAAGGGGAAGTGAAACTACATGTCTGGAAGGAGCTTGGGATGCTGCCTCAGCCGTAGGGTTTTTTCACTTATAGATCCCTTTGAGGCTTGGTTTTGTATTAAGTAATTGCTACAATGTACCTGCTTTAAAGCAGAGTAGTCTTTCATTTTCTTGTAAGAATTTGAATGTTTTTCGTTTTGATAAAAGACAAATTTGTTCTTTTGATCTTAATGAAATATTAATTGTAGCACCCTATTCATGGAATGGATTTTATATCTTAAACAAAAGAGTGCCTAAATGCAACATAAATACCGAATTGGTTTAAATCTGATGAATTAAACCTGATTTTTCTTGGCATAAAAGTCTTGGTCACATAGAGTAAGTCGGATTCAGAAATCCCATAGTCATGGACTGTTGGGCTCATTTGATAAAATATCTTATGAGACTTGAATTCTGTTTACTAGACCAAAAGGTAAAGGGCCTATCTTAGCCGAGCTAGAGAAAAGCCCAAAGGCTTATTGGACCTGGAACATACTAATGTATGTGGCCCAATGAGCAGTAATGCCAGAGAAAAATTTCCTGTACTTCATTGTCTCTACTGATTACTTCAGTGAGTGTGACTATGTTCATTTGATGAGACACAAGTCGGAATTCTTTGACATGGTCGAAAGAGTTCCAGAATGAAGTATAGGATCTGAATGACAAAAGTGTTAAGACTCTGGATCAAATCACGAGTGAGAATACTTAAGTCATTGATTGTGTGATCATCTTAATGAGTGTGAAATCGTTTCACAGCTCATTTCTCCTGAAAACCTGAAGGTGTTTCTGTGAGATAGAATCAGATCTTATTAGAAATGATTAAAGATGAGTCACACGAATCTTCCATGATATTATTTAAGAATAACGCTCTAAAATATCTAAGTTTACGCTGAAATAGTTCCACAAATATCGGTTGAAAGACACCACGTTAATGTGGATTGGAATCGATCCAAATTTGTCTTTACTGAGTATTTGTAGTTGTGCTACTTCGCTGGTTGTCCTAGAGAAACTAAGGCTTGTTACTTTTACGTCCAATCTGTTTTCTAAGAAGGGAAGTTATTTTCCAAGAAGAACAGTGGGAGTAAAAGCATAACTCGAAGTTTTCTTAGGGAAACCAAGGCTCGGTACTTTTACGACCATTCTGTTTTCTAAGAAGGAAATTACTTTCCAAGAAGAACAGTGGGAGTAAAAGGTATTTTTACGACCATTCTGTTTTCTAAGAAGGGAAGTTACTTTCCAAAGAAGAACAGTGGGAGTAAAAGTACAACTCGAAGAAATTCGAGAGATACAGGAAGCTGCTTAACCTATTGAGGGAGAGCAGCGGAAGGATTTACAGATTTCTGTAGAATCTACACCTGTGGAGCCTGAAGTTCGCAGATATCAATCAGTTACTAATCCGAGAGTGATGTCTCGTCATTAGTTGAACATGATAATCATTGAAAGTTCGCATGATCTGATGATCATTGAAAGCGATGAATCTGCGAAATTCAAAGAAGCGAAAGTGAGCCCGGACTCCGGAAAAATTACATTTTATGTAAGTTAGCTTCATCGATCCATTCATGGATGGAAGCAAACATATCGGAGTTGGAATCTTCGTTCTGTTGAAGTAGTCAAGGTTCTGACTTGAACAGGAACGAAGAGGAACTGTGCGTTTACTAATAGATTAGTGGGAGCAATATTGCATTTCTCATAGTGTATGTCGAAGACATACTGATTCTCGGATATAACGTCCCAATGCTGCAGTCGGTAAAGGACTAGCTTGGGAGTTGGTTTAGTGAATGACATGGGTATAGCCACGAAAGTCTTGGATTTTGGATTTAAAGATAGAGATCCAGAAGAGCTGGTAGGACAAAGTCAGGATTCTTTGATGACAAAGTCCTACACGTTTTCAGCACTCCAAGAAGGGTTTTTAAGCCAATGTCACATGGCAATACGTTAAGCAAGAAGCAGTGTCCTATGATAACTGCTGAGCTTGAATGCATGGATAGGATTCATATGCGACGGCAATTGGATCTATCATGTATGCCATGACACGTACTTGTTTTGATATTGCTTTAATGTTAAGCAAAACAAGTAAAGACCAGTCAAATCCAGCAGAGAATCACTGGATTGCCGTAAAGAATATTCTAAAGTATTAGAAGAATACTAAGGATAAGTTCTTTAGGTAAAGAAGAAAGTGAGGTGCTACAAGTCGATAGAGTCTGAAAGGCAAGTTTCCAACAGACAAAGATGATTTCCGGTCACAGTCCGGATATGTCTTGTGTTTGTTTGGCGGTGCACGGCACTGTTGCTGACTCCATGACTTAAACTGAATGTTTCGCAGCTTGGGAAGCGGCGAAAGAGGTTGTTTGGAAAGAATAGTTCATCACTGAACTTGATGTGATTCCCAGCTTAGATGAGACTAGCTGCACATCAAAGATCCAAACACTTAGTGGAATAACCTATTCCGTAAGATAAATGACAGAGATGTTAAGTAGATCAGCAAGTTTCAACGAATGAGAACGTTGCTAATCTATTAACGAAGCCACTCCTTGAGCCTAAGCACGAGTCGCGGACTGTTGCTGTAGGATAAATGAAATTAAGATGTAGTCTTAATTTCAGTGGGAGTTAGTAAAGGGCTTTATTTAGTTATTGATATGTTCTTGTAAAACATATAATGATGTTTAATGAAATTATTATTTCAAGATTATTTTAACTGTGATGAAATAATCGTTCCAAAATGATATGAACCATTTTATAGGTCATCGAAGTAAATGATTTGATCTTGAGTCATCGAAGTCATTTAGCTTGATCATGAGATCCTATATTTGATAAATGTTTTATATCATCCTGTCCCCAGTCGAAGGATGTTGAAATTGGAACACCAACAACCGTGTAAGACTGGATTGGTACGTGACTTATGACAAAGTCTCAGTGTGTCATAGATGCTCGGCATCAAAGTCAGTACATAGGTGTATGTTGGGAACATACGACCGGACAAGACCCGCTAATAAGAACTCTTCAGGATATTTATATCTGTGTCATAAGAGATTCTTACTACGACTATAGAGTATAGTCCTTAGACCTGAGTTCGCATGCATGTGACTGCATATGGACTGATGCACTTTGATCATTGTCTAACGCTATCGTTCTGCGATAGCTATAAGGACCTTGTTTGGGTGCATCATGAAATGAGTAGTTTACAGTGATGGAACAAGATGGGATTTGTCCCTCCAATATAAATGGAGTGAATATCTCTAGGCCAATCGGAGATTTGAATACTGGAAAACGCATGGCCATGCTCAAACGGACTTTCCCGAGTCGTTTGGATTGTCAGTATCAAATCAGAGTCCGATGAACAAGATTAGGCTTTATAAGGATGACACTAATCTTGCCTTATGACTAATCGAGATATTGAGACGAAAGGGATTATGAATACAGAGATTCCAGTTCAAGTGGGAGATTGTTGGAATTGTGTCCAGCAATCTCTGTACTGTCTCTATAACGTAAGAGTATGTCAGTGATCAGACATAAGTCATACAATACTGGGGGTCATGATGGCTTGCTAGAGTCCGCTCATGATCTATAAGTCTTGGACTTATTGCCTTTATTGTATGATCCCATATGGGTCACACGCTTAAGCTAGCAGGAAATAATGTTGGAACGGCATAGCAGAAGTACGACGAAAGTGCTAGGCATTTGTCGTACTTAGAGAGAAAGATAAATGGGTCTGATTAAATGGGATTTAATCAGATTGGGCCCTAAAGCCCAAAAGGGAAAGAGAAGGCTTTTAATGACTAAAAGCCATGTCTCTTTCTCCCAACCCTAACACTAAGCCGCGATCTCTCCTCTCTCTGCGCCCCATCTCAGCTCGGTCTAGCAACCAGTTTCCTGTGATTGCGTGTGTGAGCCTTTGGAGGATTCATCCCTCGGTGTATCTCCCTGATCATTGACCTGTTCATCAATTCCGCTGCAAACAAACAGGTAAAAGGTGAGATCTAATGTTTCTAAATAAGAACACCTAGATCTAATGCATGTTTAGGTTGATATCAATATGAGAATTGAATCAGGATCAACCGAACATTACAACACGAATAACTAATGACTCATAATTTGTTGTCGCAATTTAGCGACTAAAGAGCGACAAATCTTTATTAATCGCAATATCAGTCGCAACTTAGTCGGTCGGTAGTCGCAACTTGTAGTCGCCAAAGCCATGTTTTCTTATAGTGTGACAAGAAATGGTATTCTTATAATATGGATGCTAGAGCTAGAAGGTGGAAGAAGGGTAGGACTAATCATGCTGGGTTTGTGAACCCAACTGTGTACCCTTTCATAGAGAGTTGTCTTCCATGTAAGTTTTGTTCATATATATATTTAAAGGGCTTTCGTATTAAAGTGTTTTTTTGTTACAAAAAAGCAGAAAATAGAAAATTAAAAAAGAACAACAAAACAAGACTTCAGCCTAATAACCCATGATGGGCCTGAAGACTAAGACACATAACACCAAATAGGCCAAAATCGGACCTAGACTTGATAGAAACCCTAGAGCAAGACATCACACACTGCCGCCATCGGGAAAACTTCAAGCTCGGACCGTGCACTCTTTCGTCGGACCACACCGCCACCAAGAGTAGAAACGCCAGAGAGACTCCGATCACCAGAACAAGGGTGAGCCAGGCGATAAAAGAGAAAGCGACCGCCGGAGAGAACAAAGCTTGAAAGTTCCAGCCTAGGAAAGGGAGTATGAAAGCGCCTACTCGCCGCCGCCATCGTCGGTTCCTCCACCAAGAGGCTGTGCCTAGGCGAACGACGAGAGCAAACAAGAGACTCCCGGACCATTATCGGTTCAGGACCCCCACCGCGAACCGCTGCCACCAAACCACGCCGCCGTCCTTGAAGCAAGCAGAAGAGAGGGAAAGAAGAGCCCAATGAAACATGCACCTGCACCCGCCGTTAGCCACGACCCTATAGAACCACCCGGCGAGATCAAGAACCGCCGCCAAAGAACACCTGAGCGCCACTACACCGGAGAGTCCCGAAGAACAGACCACCAAGAGACGACCTAGGAGGGAAACCGTCGCCGGATATGGTCACCACAGATCCGGCGTCGCCACCGGAGATACGCCTCGGGACCGCTGCCACAAAGCTAGAAGAAACGAGCACCGCCACCCTACTGAGGTTGAGATCTTCAGACTCCACGGATGAGGAGAGGGGGCTGAGTAGAAAGAGAGGGCCCTCCCCGGCGAAGAAACGCTACCGGAGAGGCAAGTATGAGTCGCCGGAAATCGTCCTAGATCAAGAGAGGAAAGAAAAAACCTGCCACTCAAAAGCTCCTCACCAAACCACACTTGCTTACCATCTCCTTTGTTCATATATATATATTCATCCCTCAGTGTTTATTTTTTGTTTTCTAAACCGGTTTCGATTTGTTGTTTCTTGAACCAGGTACTGGGACGCTGTACAAGGACATGATGCTGTAGAAGAACTTAAAGTTGTTGAATTCCCCTTATTCATCTTATAAATTGTTTAAGACTTTTCTTTTATAGTGTTTTCATTTTGAAGGTTCTGTTTAGTGTTTTCATTTGTACACTATTTGGTTCATGTAAGATTTTGGTAGATTTTGGACCAGTAAAATTTGTCTTCTGAGTCTCTTGATATTGTCATTGCGGATTTATTTCAGACGTTTTGGATTCAAATACTATATAGAGTTGGATTGGAGAATTTGGATACATATTCTAAATAAATATATAAAGATCATAATTTTCATACTATAAAATATTACATATGAAATAATTATAAAATAATAATTATTTAGATAGAAATAATTAATGTTAATATAATTTATCATATAGTTATATTTTATAACTAAATCATAACATTGTATTAAAAATTCTTTCAAAACTTATTTCTATGTTAATAATTTTTCATATATTAATATATATACTTATGAATGGGTGTTTTTTTATGAAATGGAGCCTCATAAAAATGGTATCTCATTCAACATTGTTGGATATGAATTTAGTACCAATTCATAAGCCCACTAGAAATTTTGTCATCTCCAACAAAACAAGTCCGTAAGGACTCAAACGGCCCAATAAAAGTCAGTCTTCCACTACAAGAAAACAGCGATTTAGCGACTGCAAAAAGAGTCGCTATTTAGTCGCAAAATTAGATTTTGCGACTAAATAGCGACTAAAGTAGTTAGTCGCTAATCTCTGGTCGCTAAAAGTATTAGTCGCTATATTAGTCGCTATTTTGCGACTATTTAGCGACTAATGTTATTTTATTAATATTAGTCGCGCATTAGTCGCTAATATTTAGCGACTCAAGTGCGACTAAGTAGCTACTAATATAGCGACTAATAAAAAGTCGATATATAGTCGCTAAATGTGTAGTCGCTATATAGTCGCTATATTAGCAACCGTTTAGTGACTATCTTGCGACTATTTTAGCGACCGTTTAGAGACTGTTTAGCGACTATTTTAGCGACTGTTTAGAGACTGTTTAGCGACTAAATTAGCGACTGTTTAGAGACTGTTTAGCGACTAATTAAGGTCTTGGATCATATTTTTTTGGCCATATTGCGACGAATTAGCGACTGTTTTGTGACTCTATATTCGCAATATGGCCAAAAAAATTTTTGTAATTCAATTTTAATTTGGTTTTGGTTTCTATTTTAGATTCCTGTTTTTTTATTGTTTTATTTTTTTAGGACTATAAAACTCTTACACATAACAAAGAACATACATTAAAGTTGATTACATTGTCTTAACCAAAACAAACATAATATTCAAACACTTATAAACATAAACAAGTTTATACATCATACAGATCAGTCTTGTGAAGTAGGAGAAGACTGAGGTGCTGGTGCATCAGTCTGACTTTTGCAAAAGTCTAGGTATGATGGGTCTGTTTCCTGAAGATACCTTTGCACCATGCTCAACTCCTTATGCTCCTTAGCTTGTCTAGCTAGCTCAGCAGCTTGTGTCTCAAGTTGGCGTTGGGCTTCTTGTAGCTGATCTTGTAGTGAGTTGTAAGTCGAATAGGTACCCGGGTACTTGCGCTTTTGAGAGGCGTGATACTCTCCTAGACTTCCAATACCATAAGCATGGCCTCTATCATCGACAATTGTTGACTAGGAAACATGAAAGTTATATACACTGTTAGAAAATTGGTTTGGGAATGACAAATGACTTAAATAACAGAAACACTAACACATTTGAGCAATAAACAAATCATCAACACAACTATCTCAATAACTCAAGAGATTCATAGCAGTAACAAATTCTCATATGTACTCTCATAAACATTAAAACATAGATGGTTACGATTTCACAGAAGCTTAGTTACCTGAAGGAACAGTTCATCGATTTCGTCAGTTGTCAGCTGCCTTGGTCGCGAAGTCCCATCAGATGTTTCTGCCTCAAGCTCAGCCTTCCTTGCCTCGACCTTCTCCTTATACTTCTCTCCCACCTGTTGCGCCTTCAAGTCTATGTAGGTTCCATCTGATTTGGTGTGGGTCTTCAGGAAGACTTCACCAAAACTTACTTCTCTGCCCAGGTCTTGTTCCTGAAAATGCAACAGAAGATAAATTGGTTAAATAAAAGTAAATATACTAAGAGAAGAAATATATAGAGGAAGTCTGAGTCTTACCATTTCTTGTTTAACTTGCAGAAAAGACTTCTGCCCGCTGTAGTTCCTGTGAGGACCGAGACCGCCACGATCAGAATTCCGAGATGCAGAAGCGGTCCCACTCCTCTGTTTACCCTCATCAGAGTTCCAATAGGCCACCATTGGCGTCCAGAATTCACCTGGGATCCACGAAGGTCGCACACCTGAAACATGAGCTTTGCTGACCATATCCTTCATCCTTCTCTGACAAATCGCCTCAAAATGTGCTTGCACGGTCCCTGTTATTAGGAAATCCCAGTGGTGCTCTTTCTACAAGAAGCAGCAGATGGAAGTTAGTAAGATATTGATGACAAGTAAAACAAAAGACTAGACTAATGTACTACACTGACCGCAAACTCAAGGAAGTATCTCTCTGCTCGCGGCCGTGGCACATGGCTCCAGCTGTAGAATGGTCCATCAAACTTGTTTTGGTATATCTTAGTAATCTTCCTGACCAAACTAGACTTGTCACGTCCAAACCTACAAAGGGAGCAAAAATCAGTACATATCATGACTTAATTAAACAGAGCAAAACACAATCTAACTGGAGAGAGAGAGAGAGAGAGAGAGAGAGAGAGAGAGAGATGGTTATACCAAGTAGTGTTTGGCGGCTGAGGAAGTATTGGAGAGAGCACGGTCGTCCACTGCTCACGGCCTGGCATGGACAGAAGCCTCTGAAGATAGCGGAGACGGCTTTCCTCGAGATTTGGTTGATTATCAGCATTGTCATCAACTCCGTCGATGTCATCTTCACTCATTTGGTTGGACTGCTGAGTTTCAGGCGCATGAGTGCTGTTAGCTTCGGAGTTCTGATTCTGAGAAGCCCTCGGTTGTTGAGACACTTGAACTGAACGAGCAGGAGAAGGTTGTGGAGGAGTCATCTGACCTGAAATAGTGGTCAACGCATCATATACTCTTATAAAGCAACATGAGCTAGTAGCACTAATATACCAAAACAGAGAGTTAATACCAACAACGTGTCATATAAACAGAGAGATAATACAAACAACGCATCATACAATCTCAAGTAAGCACAAGCATTAAGAGGTATGAGCTAATACCTTAGGATACTAAAAACCAAAGCAACATGAGCTAATAATACCAAGTCCTAATAAATTCTAAAGCAAGCACAAGTCATTTAACTCACACACAGTCTTATAAGACCAACATTCAAGCAACCAATATGAGCTAATACCAAAATATAGAGTTAAGGTCAACAACGCATCATATAATCTTATAAAGCAACATGAGCTAATAGGCCAAGGATACCAAAACAGAGAGTTAATACCAACAACGCATCATATAAACAGAGAGTTAATACCAACAACGCATCATATAAACAGAGAGTTAATACCAACAACGCATCATACAATCTCAAGTAAGCACAAGCATTAAGAGGTATGGGCTAATACCTTATGATACTAAAAACCAAAGCAAGCACAAGTTATTTAACTCACAGACAGTCCTATAAGACCAACATTCAAGCAACCAACATGAGCTAATACCAAAATATAAAGTAACATGAGCTAATACCTTATGATACCAAAACAGAGAGTTAATACCAACAACGCATCATATAGAGTCCTACACTAAATCACACACACAGTCCTACACTAAATCGCATCATACAATCTCAAGTAAGCACAAGCATTAAGCAAGATGAGCTAATAATACCAAAACTCAAGCAAGAACAAACAAGCATAAGTCCTACACTAAATCGCACACACAGACAGAGAGCGAAGTTACTTGACCTTGACTGTTCTGCCTCGGAGTTACATGCAAAGGGTCTCTCCTCTGAGACTCGGGATTCGGAGAGTGGCCTTGAGACGCCTGTCTCGGACTGGTCGAGTTGTTCTGAAAAAGAACCTGCGGCGGTGGATAGTTACGAACATGCAGCTGAGTTTGCGTCATAGATGGGCGCGGTGTGGGAGAACCCTCGCTCGCCGGAGTGAAAGCATATTGTTGAGGTAGATTCGCTGGCCGACTTTGCGTGGAAGAGGAAGGCTGAGCGTCGACGGCGACTGGACCTCTTCCTCTCCCTCGACCTTTTCCTCTCCCTCGACCTCTTCCTCTACCTTTTGCTGGAGCCATCGGAGTTTAAACGGAGAGGAGATATCAGACAAAGACAAAGATCGAGAGAAGACAAAGAAAGAGAGATCGACTTAGAGCGACTTAGGGTTTCTGGAAAATAAAAGGTTGACCACAGAGAGAGAGATCTAAGAGAGGAAGATTAAGAGAGGAGAGGGACAAAGAGATGGATCGAAAACTAGTTATCGATCGAGAACCAGAGAAGAGAGGAGGAAGAACACTCGAGAGAACGAGAGAGAGAACGAGAGTCGGCGCAAGAAAGGAGAGAAATGAAATTAGGTTTGAGAAAGGGTTCGACCCCTTAGATTCGGTGAAAAAAAAATTAGAGGGAAATGTTCCCGGTTCAACCAAAATTTGGTGGGAAATGTTCCCGGTTTAGTGAAATCGGGCTTAAAAATTTTGGGCCGAAAACATTGTTTTGCGCGGTATAAGGGCTAATGGGCTGAAAATTTTTGGAGGGGCTATATATTTTTGGCGCCAAAATTCTGAAACCCCTTTTAGTCACTAGTTAGTCGCTAAACAGTCGCTAATTTTAATTATAATTTTTGGATTTTAAACGTTAATAATCCTTATTAAATCTAATTTATACAAATTAAACATTACAAATTGATAATAAACCATAATCCTTATCAATTTTTCACAAATAGTATCCATTCATCTTATAACTAAAACAAGAGTAAGATGCATAAACATTAAAGGTAAACACTAAGCATATGAAATCACTAAGCATGTCCAATTGAAATTATTTGAAATCTGAAATACATTAAGCATATGAAAACACTAAAGATAGACAAAAAGCATATCAAATCACTCGTCCTCTTCTGCATCATTGTCTTCCGCTTCTTCATCTTCGTCGTCGTCATCATCATCAGGAGAAGATAGAAATTCGTCTTCTGGTTCTTCATCTCCTACTTCGTAGTCAAGATTGATTGGGTTTTCATTCTGCACAAAATTCTCGGGAACGAGATCTTCGACCGTAGTCATCATTACCGGATCATCATTTTCCTGTTGGAGAAGAGTAATTTCTGTGTTGACATATTCCCCCGAAATATTCCCTCTAGGGTTGACTTTGACAACATTGAGCCACAATTGCTTCGGTCTCTTCGTGTACGGATACGGGATATAACAAACTTGCTCCGCTTGAGAGGCTGTGTAAATTAAAGATTGAAATTAAACTTAGAGTATTTATGATATCCATACAATAGTTACGAAGATAGAGATAGATATATATATTACGTACCTAGAATAAATGGTTCGTATTTATTGTACTTTCTTGATGCACGAACATCTACCACGCCAGCATTGCTCCTTCGAGTGCCTCTACCGAGAACAGGGTCATACCAGCTACACTTAAAGAGTGTTATCCTCAAATTAACAATCCCCTCGTACTGAAGTTGTATTATGTCAGTTAAGATCCCGTTAAAATCAGCTGCATCAGACGCATCACTATAATTCTCTCCTTTAACACATACACCGTAGTTACATGTCTTTCGTCCCTCGCCATGGCTTTTTGTATGAAACAGATATCCTCTTGTATAGAAGATAGGCCAAGTTTTAGCCTTGTTGACGGGTCCATGCACAATATCTTGAACCCAAGGAGGAAATTTATAGGTTTCGTTCCAGTAAATGACCTGAATATTGTTAAACACACAATGTCAAATATGTAGATAAAACCACAATACATATATAATGTGTTCATAAGAAATATTTCACGAACATACATAATCTCGCACCCATGTGTCATATTCCTCGGCCCTTTTCACAGAGAGTTGATTCTCGGAGAGATCTGGATATTTACCAGAAATATAGTCTTCGAACATACTGTTTATAAGATCAACATGTATATATATGAGACCAACACAATATATAAATTAATTTAAGTTGTGTTATACCTCTCAAATGGTCGAAAGTAAGCGCAATTTCGCAAAACATAAGCATGTGCAATTTTATAATCTTCTGGTGAAAGCCATACTTCATGCATTTCGCCACTTGGACGACCAACCTGAGTAAATATATCAGGAACGTCGTCATCATATTCGGGGACACCGCCTTCGTTGTATCTTGTTAACCTGACAAAAAGAGTTAATAAATATAACTTTAGAATAGATAGCATACATGTCTCCATATACTAGATATAAATTTACCTTGAATTCGTGACTATATTCGAGGCGAAGTAATGCTCTGTGAAATAAGCAATCTCTTCATTAAGATATGATTGAACAATAGATCCAGCTGCATATCTTTTGTTCTTCGCTTTCCCTTTCAGCTTTTTGAAAAATCTTTCAAAAGGGTACATCCACCGGTATTGAACAGGGCCTCCTAATTCAGCTTCGTAGGGGAGATGTATAGGAAGGTGCTCCATCACGTCGAAAAATGATGGTGGAAAGATCTTCTCCAAATTGCAAAGAATCATAACTATGTTTTGCTTTAGAATTTGGACGCGACTCTTCTGCAAAGTTCTTGAACACAAGTCACGGAAAAATCCTCCAATCCCTAAAACATATATAGAGAGATTTAAACAGCAAATGGTTAATACAATAAACAAACCCGAAACTACATATCCAAATAATATAACCGGTACCTGCTAAGGCAAGGTGGACATTCTTGTCTAGGAGTTCTGCAAAGATAAATGGAAGTAGTCGCTGCATAAAGACATGGCAGTCATGACTCTTCATCCCAGAAAACTGTGCATTACCCAAATCAGCACAACTTGCTAAGTCTGAAGCATAACCATCTGGGAATTTGACCTCATGCTTCACACATTCCAGTAACTTTTTCCTGGCTTCGTTTGTCAAAGCGTAAACTGGGAATGGAGCTCTACCAGCACTATCAACATGCAAGTGTGGCCGAGAACAGAAGTTAACTAAATCCAATCTCGATGGGATGTTGTCTTTGGATTTACCCTTCACACGCATAAGAGTTTTTATAATGTTGTCAAAAACATTCTTCTCTATATGCATCAAATCGAGATTATGTCGAATATTAAGGTCCCTCCAGTATGGTAACTCCCAAAATATGCTTTCTTTGTGCCAGTTATGCTTCTTGCCATAGCCGGGCATCTTATCTTCATGACCATTTCCACCAACATCCTTAGTTTTTGGTGGATTTACACGACGCAAATGGTAGGAATAAACTTGCTCACCGGTTAAAGAATCAGGAGGATACTCATTCCTAGCATCCTTTCCCTTCAAGAAGTCTTTCTTATTTTTCCTCATGGGATGATCTTGAGGAAGAAATCTTCTGTGACAATCGAACCAACACGTCTTTCTTCCATTCGGCAGATAAAAAGACTTTGTATCATCCATGCACCATGGACAAGATAATTTGCCATGGGTAGTCCATCCCGATAGCATGCTATACGCCGGAAAGTCACTTATCGTCCACAGGAGAACTGCTTTTAGATTGAAATTTTGATTCAAGGACACATCGTATGCATCGACTCCATTACACCACAGGTCTTTCAACTCCTCAACAAGAGGCTGGAGGAATATATCGAGACTACCTCGTGGATGCTTTGGCCCAGAATTCATTACTGTAAGAAACAAGTACTCCGTACTCATGCACATATGAGGGGGTAAATTATATGGAGTCAAGATCACAGGCCACAAGGAATGATTATTAGACATGCCAAATGGATTGAACCCATCTGTACATAGTCCAAGATAAACATTGCGGGGTTCTTGTGCAAACAGGGGATACTTATCTTGAAAGTATTTCCACTCTGCCGCATCAGACGGATGACACATTTCTCCCTCTTTGGCCTGGTGCTCGGCATGCCATCTCATTGCTGCTGCAGTCTTCTCGCTCTGATACATTCTCTTTAATCTGTCAGCAATAGGCATATACCACATACGGCTGTATGGTATATTAGTCCTACGGTGTTGCTCGTTAGGCTTCCATCTAGGTGAGTTACAAAACCGACATGTATCTAACCTTTCGTCATCTTTCCAATATATCATACAGTTGTTGTAGCAAACATCAAACGATTGACATGGGAGGCCTAAATTGCGCATCAATTTCTCTGTCGTGTAATGTGAACCGGTTGCCTGATTTCCTTCTGGTAGAAACTCCGTAAACATTTCGCATATCGAATCCACTGCCCTTTCACTCATGTTATGCTCTGCCTTCCTTTGCATGACTCGAGCAGCTAAGGATAACTGCGATTGACCTTCACGACAACCACTGTACAATGGATTTTGCGCTCCTTCTAACAAGTCGTAGAATTTTTTCGAATGATTATGTACAGGTTCCTCCGCATTCTGATAACTACCATGTTCCTCCACATTCTGATAACTACCATATTGATGATAGTTATCAAATTGTACGTTATCACGAAATGCATCATTCACCATATCCACATATCTATCTTCTACTACATTACCCATTCCTTCACTCCCACTAACCCAAGTCGTATCAGCATAACTCGTTCCTAAACCCATATCGACTTCTTCGCCATGTTTATACCAAACATAATAATCAGGCATAAATCCATTCTTATACAAATGCTTTTGTATTAATCTCCCCGACATAACAGGTTTATCATTCATGCAAGTACCACAAGGACAGAGAAACCTACCGGCGTTGCTCTGCGCAAAAGGCTGGTTATTTGCAAACGGGATGAAATGATTATCGACCCCCGCCATGAATTCTGCCGTGAAATTTCCCGTTGATGGATCGATCCGGTTATACATCCATTCCCGACCATTAGTGTAGTTATAATCTCCCGACATTTTTTGACTCAAAAAACGATTTCCTCCGTTTTTCTCTGAATTTTTTCTTAGAAATCGTTTATCTTCTTGTTGTGTGGCTGAGGAGAAGCCAACTACAAGTTTGTATATATATAAATTTTAGCGACTATATAGCGACTATTTAGCGACTGTATAAAAAATTAGTTACAAAATTAGGTACTACACGCGTGGGCACAATATAAACGTGATATATACCGACTTTTTGCGACTGATTAAGAAACCGTTTAGCGACCCGCCGAATTTAGTCGCTAAATAGTCGCTAAATAGCGACTATTTAGCGACTAATAACTTGTGGTCGCAATTTAGCGACTATTTAGCGACTAAAACCTACTAGTCGCATAGTTAGTCGCAACCCAGTCGCTAAGTAGTCGCTAAATTTAGCGACTATAAATGCAGTCGCTAATTACAGTAGCTAAATCCCTGTTTTCTTGTAGTGTTCACACGCTATAAGTAGACCATTTACTCTTCATTTTAGGCATTTTTTAATTTGTGAAGGCTCCGAGCTACATTTATAAAAGTACGAGTCCGAACAATATTTAGGGAGCACATCAATTGACGGACTTCCACCTCATTCATCATGTTCATTGTTTGGCTTCAGTCTTATTACTAGTAGAACAATTTCTGACCTCACTTGTGTTTATTTTCACCTCGTTAGTTCAGACCCTTTGATTGTAACCCGAGATATTTGAATTAGATCGAAATTCCGTAACAAAAATTGGTGCCATCTGTGAGGACTAAAAAACTTTTATACACTTTAAGAACGAAACCGAAATGACAGAACCGCTCCCAATCAGTAAAAACCTGGAGACATCAGCCCGCGGAAGCTCGAGAGGGGGAATTGCCTCTTATCATGTAAATATCTAATCACTAAGGGGGGTGTATTAAACTAAACATTTGGAGAGATTTGAGTTTAATTAAGATTTTAGATGATTTTGATGGTTTTTGGTGATTTTAAGGAAGTTGTTGTGATTTTAATTTAAAATACCCTACAATACCACTTAAAACCATGAGATTTGGATCTTTTTATTTTTAACTAAGGAAGTCATCTAAAATCTTCAAAAATCTTCTGCAGTCGTTAAAATCTTAGTACTTCAAAAAAATTTCAATAATAGTGTATTTGATATGATTTTAACAAATTGTTGTTTGAATAACAGAGGATTTTAAGTGATTTTGAGTGATTTTACATAAATCTCATGTTCAATAACACTGGATTTGAGAAAGCATTTTAAAATCCTTAGTTGAATAACAAGTTGAATAACAGTGAATTTTAAGAAAACATTTAAATCACTCCAAATGTTTAGTTCAATACATAGATTACATTAAAATAAAAAACTGCAAACCCCTTATACAAAAAAAAATTAAATCTCTAAAACATATTATATATAAAAATATAGGGAATATTATTTTGTCTTTAACGACAATTTATTGTTAACAATTATTAAAATGATTTTGTTTTCTTATTTCTATAAACAATATCGTTTTAATAACCATTAATAATAGATGATTCTTGAACAAAAATGTTGATTAAAATGATATCTAGATCAATAGAAATTCATGTTTTTCGAATCAATAAAGATTGTATACTATTTGGCGAACGAACTAACTTCCATGATAATTTTTTTCTCTATATGTTTATGTTTTTATTTTTATAAAATAATATCATTTAATAACTCTTAATAATAAATAACTTTTAGAAAATTTTTTGACTAATATCTAGATTCATCAACAAAATTTCATATATTTCGAATCAATAAAGATCTTATACTATTTTGGCGTTAATGGTATAACTTCAATGATAATTGTTTTCTCTATATGTTTATGTTTCTGAGAGAGCCAAAGGTATACTCTGCTTCTTCTATCCTCAAAGAGAGAGAGCATTCCACCATAAACTTTTGGTAACAATCTCTCATCTATCAACTTTTTGCAATTATGCTAGGTTCTTATATCGGAAGTGTGAAGAAACTAACACTAATATATAAAAAGTTATGGTTAATTCACTCATTGTCAATTGATTTTGAGTTAGAAACTCATAATAAATTTGAATTTGACAAAGTATAAGAGCCTTGTTGACCCAATTAGGGTGGTCCAAAAATGGTTTATTATCGGTGCTAAAGTGGGATTATGGGCCGATAAAAATCATCATCTCGAGGGAACGTGTTAAGATCTCATATCAAAAATATGAAGACGCCAACAGTAATATATAAAGAGTTATGGTCAATCCACTCATCACCAATTAGTTTTGAGTTAGAAATCATAATAAACCTGAATTTGACAAATTCAAATTATCTCTAGTATTTTTCTTTTTAATTCGTGCACCAAAGTGATCCAATTTCATTCTTATTAGCTAATCAATGCATTTTTTATTTATTACAGAGCTGTGACAATAGGAAGCTCGTGCACCATGGCGTTGTCCTAACTAGCTTTTGACGCTTTGCACGAGTTTCATCAAGATGGTTGTTGAAACTCGTGCAAAGCATCAAAAGCCAGTTAGGACAACAAGATGGGCCAAGGTGGAATATGCGGAGGGTGTCTTCATTGAGATCTTATCTCATCTGCCACTAAAATCAATCCGATCGTTTCGTGCCGTAAACAAACAGGTATTTCAATAGAAAACAGCTCGATAGATATAGGGAGAAGCCTCAGTTCATTACATGTCCAAACGTGGATAGTCCGGTGGAATTATATTCAATGAAACCAGGGAATTTCAGAGTACATGGATGTATGGATAAGGAATAATGAAAGTTAGATACTTGTATGCCAAGACACTAGCTCTATCGACGTTGACTATAACCTAGTTTTAGCCATGACTTCGTTAAACAACCAGATTATTTGCGTGTCTGAGAAGAAATGGTGGTCTTATAATATGGATGCTAGAGCTAGAAGGTGGAAGAAAGGTAGGACTAATCGTGATGGGTTTGTGAACCCAACGGTGTACCCTTTCACTGAGAGTTGTCTTCCATGTAAGTTTGATTCAAATATGTATATGCATTCCTCAATGTTTGTTTCTTGTTTTCTAAACCGGTTTCGGTTTGTTGTGTCTTGAACCAGGCACTGGGACGCTGTAGAAGGAACATGATGCTGTAGAAGAAGTTATAGTCGTTGAATTTTCCCTTCTTCATCTTATAAATTGTTTAAGATTTCCTATTTTAGTGTTTTCTTTTATACAGTATTTGGTTTATGTAAGGTTTTGGTGGATTTTGGACCAGTAAGATTTCAGTCTTTTGATTCTCTGGATATTGTTCATTCCGGATATATTTCAGACATTTTGGATTCAAATACTATGTTATAGAAACCACCATGTACACATTTGGTTTTATAGCTACAAAACTCAAATATTTGTAATGCAATAAGAGTTTGCTTATGGTCCATTAGCAGTTTATCTTGAACCACAGATCATTGTCTCTGAATGGATAAAAAAACAGGAGCAAGCAGATTAAGAAATGTGCTTCTTTTGAATCAGGAAACTGGATGGATCGATGTTCTGTAACCAAGTCTGAAAAAAACTTGTGTGTGTTTGCTACAGAGATTCAGTAATATTTATTAGGAAACTTAGAGTACATCATAAAGATATATCTCTTATTAAGTTAATCTTCTATTTTAAATAAGTCCAAATTATGTTAAAGAGATATTCACAATCTCTTAATCTCTTCTTTCGATATACATGACTTCTTGTATATATACTCAAGCCTTAAGAGCTTAATAAGATCATCACAAATCCTCATATTCATAACTTCTCATGGTATCAGAGCAAGAAACATGATCTCTCTTTCTCTTTCTCTTTCAAAATCAGCTGATTCAGCTATCTAAATCACCCTCTTCCTCTCGAAATTCACATCAAAACCTAGTAACTTCATACGATGAGTATGGTTACAACCAACAAAGAAACCAAAATAGAAATTCTCTCTCCATACGACTTGTCATCTAACGACAATCACGGAAATGTCATCTCCCATCCCCTTCTTAATGGCGCAAATGATGATTGCGCCATTAACTTTCGTATGGCTTTAAGTTCAACACTTGAAGACTGGGTAGCAATTAACTATCTTCTTGTAGGTTGGATCAATGCAACAATATATCCGTGGCTTCAATCTATGATATCCAACAGAGAAATCGCCAAAGCTCTCTGGGACATTATCAAAAAGTGCTTCTCCTTGAAAAGTGGAGCAAGACGACAACAACTTCGCAATTTACTCATCACCTGCAAACAAAACTGAGGAACATTGAACGATTACTTCGGCCGCTTAACCAAGATTTGGGATAGTATTGCTGAATGCACTCCGATTAAGGGATGTACATGCGGTAAGTGTGAATGCAATCTTAATGAACCCTAAGACGTAGAACTCGAGACACAAAGAGTAAATGATTTTCTATCCGGGCTAGATGACTCAATTCATTGAATGATCCAATCTCAATTATATGCAATGACTCTGTTGCCCGACCTTGATAGCGTGTACCAAACGGTTTCTCAAAACAAAACTATGCACAACGATACAGTAGCTAATGAAGTAAAGGATACTCCAGTTATGAGCGTCGTTTCTCAAACATTGTCAACAAATCAACGATCTTGTGTTCATGTGAACAAATATGATCCAGAACTTGTTCCCGGAAACAAGGATCCTACTCAGCAATGTACAGCATGTGGGAGATCAGGTCATGAGACTAGCGCCTGTTTTCAAGATTGTTGGCTATCCCGACTGGTGGGGAGAACGTCCGCGATCAACTGGACGTTGACGGGGATCTACTGGGCGAGGACGTGGATCAAATTAAAACTTCAGGGAAAATACAACTCAAATAATAGCTGTTAATTCTGCAACATCCACACCTGCAAATCTCACTGAAGCTGATCGACTTGGCCTTAGTTGAATCACGGATAAGCAATGGAAACAAATCCAGTAAGTTATTGGTAAAACTTCCTAAAATACACCTTTGAGTGGTATGTCCTCTTCTCCCTCTTAGATTCTAGACACTGGTGCAACTCACCATATGTCCGGAAACATTGATCTAATGATCAATATCATATAAATTTCACCGATATCAATCCTTCTCCCGGCTGGAAATAATGCATTCGCATTTAAACAAGGGACTGTATGTATAACACCACGATTGTCTCTACAGAACGTGTATCTTGTGGAAGGTTTTCACTCAAATCTTATATCTTTTGGCCAACTCGTCTCATACAATCATCTAGTCGGCCAAACTATTGATCGTATACTGATATTGCTGGACCGCACTTCGAGGATGCTGATTGGAGCGGGTGAAAGAGAGAGAGGGTTTGTACCGGTTTTAAAATATGGAGAACTTGCACGCTTGTCAAACAACAACAGATCCTGATTCAGTTCTTTGGCACAAACACATGGGACATCCATCAACGCAAATTACTGGACAACTTCTAGATGTTACTTCTTTATCTAAGTCTAGCAAATATTTCTTAATTTTCCATTGTGATATTTGTTTTAGAGCAAAGCAAACTCAACTATCTTTTCCAGATAGTACTTGTAATGCAAAAGAGATTTTCGATTTAATTCACTGTGACTTATGGTGGGCTTATCGAACCACTTCTTTGTGTGGGAATCGTTATTTCTTAACAATCATAGATGATTGTTCAAGAGCTCTGTGGCTGTATCTTCTACCTGATAAAGCCACTGTTGCAAAGACAATACAAGATTTCTTGGATCTCATCGCAAATCAGTTCTCAAAGAAAGTAAAACTTTCAGGTCAGACAATGGAGCCGAATTCTTGACATTTGCGCCTTATTTTCGAAGTCAAGGGATCGTTCATGAGACATCATGTGTACACACTCCGTAACAGAACAGAAAAGTGGAACGCAAGCATCGTCACACTCTCAACGTGGCACGTGCTTTGCATTTTCAGGCTGCACTTCCTATCGAGTTTTGGGGAGAATGCGTACTCACATCATCCTATCTTATCAACCGCACTCCATCTGCTCTTTTACACAGCAAAACTCCATTTGAAAAACTATACAGCCAACCACCATCTTTTGAACAGCTTAGAGTGTTCGGCTGCCTTACTTATGCACACAACCTGCAAACGAAAGGAGGCAAGCTTGAAACACGAAGTAGAAAGTGTCCATTCATGAGATATTTGTATGGTACAAAGGGTTGGAAAATGTATGATCTTAATCAGAAGACATTTTTCTATTCTCGCGATGTACGGTTATGTGAGAATGAATTTCCATTCACAGAAAATGTTACAATCTCATATTCACCAACTGTGCATCCTACTGTGCATAAACAAGACGAAGAAGAAGAAGATCTAGTCACTGAGGTAGCACATCCCACAGATCATATGGAATCATTAACAGAAGTAGCCTTATCCGACGCAACAGACTCGCATCAAGAAAATGTTTCTCTTGGTCGAGGACAACGCATCAAACGACCTCCTCCTCATCTTAAAGACTATGAAGTCAACAATGTCACTCTACAACCTTCATCTATCTCTCCATCAACTCTCTCTCTCCACAGCATACCTCATGTACTCCATATCCTATCTCTAACTATGATTCATATAATCAATTTTTGTTAAGTCATAGCAGATTTCTAGTCGCTCTTGCAACTATTGTTGAACCTATAATGTTCAAAGACGCGATGAAATCCGATCAATGGAAGGAAGTTATGTGTTTTGAGATAGATGCACTCGAACTCAACAAAATGTGGACTCTAGAAGAGTTACCACCAGGAAAGAAAGTGATCAGGTCAAGATGGGTGTAACGTATCAAATAAAAGTCTGATGGAACTCTCGAAAGATACAAAGAACGCCTTGTAGCTCTTGGGAAAACTCAAAAAGAAGGATTCGACTACAAAGAGACATTCTCTCCAGTTGCAAAGATGAATACTGTAATTCCCCCTTCCCGTTTTCCGCTGATCGACGAGCTGACCGGCCAACAATCAAACAAGAACATGACCGATCGAACCCGAGAAGTCATACAAGAAGAGTTTGTCACAATACAAAAGCCATAGACAATCCGGTTTGAGACAAAGGCTCGAACTAAACCATCTTTGACTATGTTTACCTCGTTTCCACAATACGAGGCTTTTCAACCCGTACCGCTTCCACGAGTTGTGTTTGGTTCGGACTAAACCGTATATCATGGAATTATTCCGTTTTTATTACTTTGAATATATAAATCTTATTCATAACAACATACGGTCCAATACAAATCTTTTAGCAGGATATCCAACAAAGTCCAAAACCGAAAGTAAAGTCAAAATGCTTAAACAACCGATACTCAATGCAAACCCGAGATTACTCTGAATGTCCTACGCATCCGCAGAGCTATGCCAAACCTGAAAACACAAAAAGAGTCTAATGAGCAATCTAAGATTACCCAGTGAGACGGCTCCCAACTAAAGGCAGCTAACAAAATAATAATCCCGCCCAAACCCAAAATAACAATCAAGTACAATAGCTGATCACGTGCTACCAAGACGTGATGAGCTCCACAACTACGCAAGCATTTAAATAACAAAAAAAACACCAAAGAAGGAAATCGAGAACACTGCGGCACATGCCCTCGATTAGACTCGATCTACACTAACGCATCTCGAACAAAATCTCAGCACCATGGGCCCCAAATGTTAACTCGGTAACTTCCATGGGAATATTTAGCTACCCCACGGTAACTAAAACCTCCCACGATTCCTAGACAAAAACACGAAGTCCTACGACTAGGACTGTAATACCCCATCTAAAGAAGTCAAATACGGATGAGTAAAGACGAAGGAATGTGGGATTTATCTGAGGCACAAGATGGACCAGAAGGTAAGCGATATCCGAGAATGTCCGAAAAATTTTGGTATGGCTGAACGGACCACAAAGAGGGATGAACGAAGCTTTAAACCGTCAAGCTAATTTAGCGGCCGGAGCAAGTTCAGTTGTTGGTCCGACGTTTTACAAGCATTTGACGAAAACGAGCAATTTGGAAGACGAACAACAGATCGGAAATCTACTTCAATAACGTCCAAGAAGCCAAGCACGAGGTGTCACCAAGCAACCTGGCAGCTAGATGAACCAAGTAGGCAGGCAGGGACAAGCTGTAGCCACGCAAGCAAGTCGACGAGATGGCGCAACCGGACGCCGCCAAGAGTCGCGCCGCATGTAACCGCCGGATTGTCATCGCCGCAGGCCACCACTTGTTGCTGAGCATACAGTCTGGCTTAGTGGCGCCACAGCACACCCAGAGGTGTCTCCTTGCATGCTGAACGCAAGGTGTCTCTGCCAGGATGAAGCTCGGTGTCGCCGAGATGTCGTGACACATGAACGCCACCGGAACCGGCCAATCTGACGCCGTCATGTGGAATCGCCACCACCAGCTTGTTTTCACTATAAATAGGACCCTCCCCCAGCTCAGAAAACTCACACCAAACTCAGAGAAACCGAAGATTATAGAGAGAAAGGAAAGAAAACGTTTTAGAGAGAGAAAATTACTGATAAGGAGAAACCGAGCCCCGATCGAGAGAGTGACAAAGGGTAAGGGTTCCGGAATTTTGGGAGGCGGATTAGTAGACCTCGGAGGACAGGAAAGGCAAACCAGGAAGTGAAGAACGAGTTGCATTTGGAACCGAACCTCTGCCGAACCAAAAACCTAAGTGAGTCCCGATAGCTAGGACCAACGTTTATGTATTGCAGGGACGGGTTAGGAGTTAAGTCTCGGGATTGATTTAACTTTGTGATGTGTTTATAGTATGCATGTTTTGATTGTTAAGCATGACGTTTATTGATGCTTATGAATGCATGATGTTGATTGCGTTTTTGTGAGCATATCAGGATTCGTGTGCAAGCAGGTTGGGAACTGTTCCGTAAACAGGTCGGGAACTGTTCCGCAAGAAGGTTGGGAACCGTTCCGCAAGCAGGTCAGCATCTGTTCTGCAAGAAGGTCGGGATCTGTTCCGCAAGTAGGACGGGAACTAAACCGCAAGTAGGACGGGAAACCGTCAAGCGGGATGGGTAACCATTCGCGGGCCAGACGGGAACCGCTTGCTAGCATGACAAGATCCATTTGCATGCATGACGGGTAATCGCTTGAGAGCATGACGGGTTACCGCCTTGCATGATTTTTTTATTATGACATGCTTGATGTGTTATCATGCTTTGGTTACTTGGGTCGCTCCAATGGCCGAGTATCGTGTGACGGCGCGATTCCCGTGGATTCGGTTACCTGCATATTAGAGTGTGGTGCCGGCCATGAACCTTTGTTGGGGATTGGTCAGGAGGAGCCACGAGAAAAATATTTGGTGTGGTGGTGCCGGATACATCGAGGCCCCCGCATGGTGACGAGTCTAGTGCATCTAGACGGGTTATGCATTTACGTTATGCATTATGGTTTAATCGCTTTTGCATGTGTTTATCTATGATATTGCATTTTGATGCTATCTTGTGAGATGTTTATTTTGATATTCTTTGGCTATAGGGATGGGTCGGGCACTAACACTTTTAGTGGCTCTGGACTCACTGGGTAACCCATATGGTTGCTCATTAAACAACTTTTGTCTCGCATGTAATCTTAGGTTGGGTAGCGGACGGATTCGGACGTAGGTTGTGATAGGGATAGATTTTTAAAGTTGGTTGATCTACAAATTTAAGTACGTATTTCATATTTTTACGTTTTCGATTTTTGATAAGGTTGTCTGGACGGATTAATGATATATGTACTATTATATGCGAGGTACACATATTTTCCGAGACATAAAACCTATGATGCCTAATGATACTCGACTTTGTCCAAGTCGACACAACTCTCAGCTCGGGTATGGGTTTGCAAGCCTTATGCCTTAGTCGAGAGGGTCGGATATCAACAATGGACCGGCTAGACTATGGGCACGGCTAGACCATTGGCGGTATTCGAAAACTTGTGGCACCACCGGCTCGGCAATTGTATGTAGTCTATGATATCTAACAGAGAAATCGTCAAAGATCTCTGGGACATTATCAAAAGGCGCTTTGAAACGTCATGACCCAATTTTTCCCACCTGAAGGTAGTGTCTAGGTCGACTTCCTCGACCAGACTTAGGCCAATTTCGAATTTTTCCATACTTAGAATTATTTTGCGTTTTTAATCCGAACTAGACAAGCATTTTCAAGTATAAAATGAACTTAGATAGATTTTCGAGGTTTAAGTACAATGATCAGTTTTGCCACTAAGCTATTACATTGAAACTTAACCAATCTACCCAAGGTCTAACCATCCTTTCCATCCAGCCGCCTTTAGTCTCGCGCATAAGCCTTCTCAGAACGATCACCTGCATCCACAAAGGAGGCATAAGCAAGCGGATTGCTTAGTGAGAGCGGTCGTCCCGTCTTGTTGGGATAGTGTCCTGAAATCACATTTGTACTCACTCCTGTGATAGTTGTGTGTCGAGATCAGACATTCGTATAATACTGGGCGGTTGCAATGTTTTGCTAGAAGCCTCTTGCAATCTGTAAGTTGCATACTTACTGCCAGTGTTATATGATCCTATAGGGTCACACACCTAAGCAAACTGGAAGCATGAATGTGGAAATGATCATTATGGTAATGATCATGTTGATGTGTATTGGATACACATTGACATAGAGTTTTATGATATGTGGGTCGATCGATGCATGAGTGTGTCGATCGATGCAGGCTTTTTGTGGAGGTGTGACGATCGACACATTAAGTGTGTCGATCGTTGCATATCGGGTTTCGAAACTGATGTTTCGGATTAATGACGTAACCGAGTCGGGTTTGTCCGACGGTTTGTGATGTCATTTCTAGGTCGATATATAAAGGCTTATATGGTCGACCTGAACCCTAGCCGTCTTCTCTTCTCTCTGACAGAAAAGCAGAAACTCCAGAAACTCTCATAACCCACAGATTCGGCACTAGCATCCTGTTTCCAGCTTGTGTGCGTGTGTATCTGGTTGAGGCGAGGCACTTGTGTCGCTACTGATCTCGTTCACCATTCATTCCGCTGCCAGTAACAAGGTAAGAACGAGGTTGGTGATTCAATATATCAAACCCTAAATCCTAGGAGATCCAACAGTGGTATCAGAGCGAGTTAGGGTTTAGACTATTGAATCTGATGCAATTAATTCGAAAACTGAGTTTGTTGAATTGATTATTGCCTGCTAAAATCGTGTTTTCAAGTATTAATCTCGGATTAAAGCCTCTGTTGAAAATTCGATGCCTGTGTTTTCGCAGTGTGTCGATCGACACAAAGCGTGTGTCGATCGACACAAAGCGTGTGTCGATCGATGCAGAGCGAAAACATGTAAATAATTTTAGGGTTTGTCGCAGCGTGTCGATCGATGCAAAGCGTGCGTCGATCGACACATAGCGAAAACACGCAAATAATTTTAGGCTTTGTCGCAGCGTGTCGATCGATGCATAGCATGCGTCGATCGACACGGAGCGAAAACTCGTAAAAATCTTTAGGGTTGTTCGCATAGCGTCGATCGACACTAAGCTTGTGTCGATCGATGCACCGCGAAAACTCGCACTGTATCGATCGACGCACTGGGTGCATCGATTGATTCAGTTGGTTGGTTTCGGTGTGATTGGATTGAACCGGAAACCAATTTGATTGTGGTTAAGATGTGTCGATCGATGCAAAGGATGTGTCGATCGATGCAAAGGATGTGTCGATCGACACACAACTCGCAGACTCAGGGGTTGGACTTCTAGTTGCGAATACCAAATCAAAATGAACCTTAACTTAATAAAACTGAATGTTTTAATTGAATTAATAACTTCTTGGATGTGTATTGGATATACATCAAGATAAAATAGTTCTTTTCCTCAACTAAATATCAAGTGATCTTGATGTCTTGCCCGATCTTGTCTACTGTCAAGACTCGTGTCGTTTGTTGGATAATCTTGGAGTCCTCGGTATCCACTGCAACGTGATTAAGGCAGGTGATCATTGACAGACTTGCAGTGCAACTGTCAGTGATCACAAGACAGAAAATGGATTGGTTTTACTTGACTGGGCTGTCGGAAGTTCTGGGCCCAGAGACATCAGAGTGGATTGGACATAGTTTGTCTTATCCACGACCAAGAGTTGTACTGGGTACAATTAGCAATGATTTGCTTACCTAGATAACTAAATCTTGAGTAACGGCAAGTCGCCCACTCGAATTTTAGTAATCTGAGGATCTTGGCTCATTGTATTCATCTGAGGAAACATAGTTTTGAATACAATGCGAGTTTCTTATTAAATAAGAATTCTCATTTCTTGAGCATTATAACTAAAATCTACCTCTTTTGAATTACAGCCATGTCTGTCTCAAATCACATCAACACTTTCTCACTGAGATCCGTCCTTGAGAAGGACAAGTTAAATGGATCTAATTTCTTGGAATGGTATCGGAACCTGAGAATAGTTCTCAGGCAGGAGAACAAGGAATATGTCCTTACAAGAGTTCTCCCCGAGAGGCCACATTCCAATGCTCTGCAGACATAAAAGAATGCTTGGGATAAGCATTCAGCGGATGTCAAAGACGTTAATTGTCTAATGCTGGTGACTATGAACTCTGAGCTGCAGAAGCAATATAAGAACGTGTTGTCACCCATTGAGATGATAAGTGCAACTGCTGCAAGCAGTTGGGGCATTGGAAGAAAGACTGCAAGAAGTTCATGGAAGATTACAAGAAGCTGAAGAAGACGTATGATGCGTCTGATTCAGGTATTTATGTTATCGAACTTAATGTTATATCTTCTCGTTCTACTTCGTGGGTATTGGATACCGGCTGCGGTGCTCATATTTGTACTGATGTGCAGGCACTAAGAAACAGTAGGACGCTGAAGAAAGGACAAGTGGAGCTACGGGTCGGGAATGGAGCTAAGGTTGCTGCACTGGCTGTAGGCACCTACGAGTTGTCCTTACGTTCGGGCATGGTTTTAATTTTGAATAATTGCTACTATGTACCTGCGATTAGCAGAAACATAATTTCAGTTTCCGTTTTGGATTTGGAAGGTTTTGATTTTGCTGTTAAGGATAAAGTTTGTTCTTTTAATCGTGATGGTACTTATTATGGTAGTGGCCCATTAGATAATGGATTATATATTTTAAACCAAGAAATGCCTATCTTTAACATGAATACAAATCGGTTTAAGTCCAATGACGAAAATCCGACTTTCTTATGGCATTGTCGTTTGGGCCATATCAATGAGAAACGCATCCAAAGGCTCCATCGAAATGGGCTTCTGGGCTCATTTGATTTTGAATCATGTGAGAAATGTGAATCTTGTTTGATAGGCAAGATGGCTAGAGTCCCTTTCAACAAACCAAATGAAAGGGCCAGTGACTTATTGGGCCTTGTTCATACTGATGTATGTGGGCCGATGAGTACTGCTGCCAGAGGAAATTACAAGTACTTCATTACCTTCACTGATGACTTCAGTAGGTATGGCTACGTCTATTTGATGAGACACAAGTCGGGATCCTTTGATAGATTCAAGAAATTCAAGAATGAAGTACAGAATCAACTTGGCAAAAGTATCAAAGTTCTGCGATCGGATCGCGGAGGAGAATACTTGAGTCAAGAATTCAGCGACTATCTGAGCGAGTGTGGAATTATTTCACAACTCACTCCTCCTGGTATACCCCAATGGAATGGAGTGTCAGAGAGGAGGAATCGAACCTTATTGGATATGGTTCGGTCTATGATGAGTCATTCAAATCTTCCATTATCCTTTTGGGGATACGCTCTAGAAACGTCTGCGTTTACACTGAATAGGGTACCGTCTAAATCAGTGGAAAAGACACCACATGAACTGTGGACTGGGAATGTTCCTAGTTTGTCTTTCCTGCGGATTTGGGGTTGTGAGGCTTATGTCAAACGATTAATCTCTGACAAGCTTGCACCCAAATCAGACAAATGCTACTTCGTTGGTTATCCTAGGGAAACCAAGGCATACTACTTTTACAACCAATCTGAGAACAAAGTATTTGTTGCTCGGGACTGTTCTTTTCTTGAGAGGGAGTTTCTCTCTAAGAAAAACAGTGGGAGTAAAGTACATCTTGAAGAGATTCAAGATACACAGGAGGCTGCTCAACCTGCTGAGGAAGAGCAGCGGCTGGATCCACAGAGTCCTGTGGAACCGGTGCCTGTGGAGCCTGAAGTTCGCAGATCCAGAAGGATCCGTCACGAACCCGAGAGATACTATGGATTTCTCGTGACCAATTCAAATGATCTGATGATCATTGATAGTGACGAACCAGCGACCTTAGCGGAAGCAATGATGGACCCAGACTCCGAAAAGTGGCTTGGAGCCTCTAAATCCGAAATGGGATCCATGTCAGAAAACCAAGTTTGGACCTTGGTCGATTTACCTAATGGTGAAAAAGCCATTGAGTGTAAATGGATCTTCAAGAAGAAGATTGACGTGGATGGCAATGTACAGATTTACAAAGCGAGGTTGGTGGCTAAAGATTTCAAGCAAATTCATGGTACTGACTATGATGAAACCTATTCCCCAGTCGCAATGCTTAAATCCATTCGGATTCTTCTAGCGATTGCTGCTCATTATGACTATGAGATTTGGCAAATGGATGTCAAAACCGCATTCCTGAATGGTATTCTGGAAGAGGATGTGTGTATGACACAGCCTGAAGGTTTTGTCGATCCTAAGAACGCTGGGAAGGTATGCAAGCTTCATAAATCCATTTATGGATTGAAGCAAGCATCACGGAGTTGGAATCTTCGTTTTGATGAAGCAGTAAAACAATTTGGTTTCATCAAGAACGAAGAAGAACCATGTGTATACAAGAAGACTAGTGGGAGCAAAATTGTGTTTCTTGTACTATATGTCGATGACATACTCTTCCTCGGTAATGACGTTCCGTTGCTTCAGTCTGTTAAGACTTGGCTCGGAAGTTGTTTTTCGATGAAAGACATGGGAGAAGCCGCGTATATTCTTGGAATCAGAATCTACAGAGATAGAGTGAACAGGCTGATTGGATTGTGCCAGGACACTTATATCGATAAGGTACTGCACAGATTCAGGATGCATGATTCTAAGAAGGGCTTCATACCGATGTCTCATGGCACTAATCTCAGCAAGAAGCAGTGTCCGGCGACACCTGCTGAGCGAGAACGCATGAATAGGATTCCTTATGCTTCTGCAATAGGATCTATTATGTATGTCATGCTCTGCACTCGTCCAGATGTAGCTTACGCGTTAAGCATGACGAGTAGATACCAATCTGATCCAGCTGAAGTTCACTGGACAGCTGTCAAGAATATTCTCAAGTATTTGAGACATACTAAGGATAAATTCCTGGTGTATGGAGGGACTGAAGAACTTGTGGTGAATGGATTCACTGATGCGAGTTTTCAGACGGACAGAGACGATTTCCGATCACAGTCTGGATATGTCTTCTATCTAAATGGCGGTGCAGTGAGCTGGAAGAGCTCTAAGCAGAATACCGTAGCTGATTCCACAAAGGAAGATGAATATGTTGCTGCTTCAGAAGCGGCAAAGGAAGCTGTTTGGATTAAGAAGTTCATGACTGAGCTTGGTGTGGTTCCTAGTATCTTGGAGCCAGTGGCTTTATTTTGTGACAACAATGGGGCCATTGCTCAGGCGAAAGAACCCAGGTCACACCAGAAGTCCAAACACGTTGAGAGGAGATATCACCTGATTCGTGATATCGTCAATAGAGGTGATGTGAAGATCAGCCGAGTTTCGACAGACGAGAATGTCGCTGATCCTCTGACCAAGTCACTCCCAAGGCCTAAGCATGAGAGTCATACGACTGCTGTAGACATTAGAGATCTTAAGATGTAATCTTGATTCTAGTGGGAGTTTTGGTTTTGTTTTAGTTATAATAAGACGCTCTTGTAAACATTCTTTTGGAAGTGTTTAATGAAATTTGATTTCAGCATTATTTATTGTGATCTAAATAATGGTCCCAAAATAAGTTTATGACATATTATAGGTTATCAAGTTGAGGACTTGATCATGAAACACTATAAGTCAAATATGACATAAATTATGTTTTGTCCCTGGTCGAGGTTGTCAAAGTGGGACTATGACAACCGTGAGAGACTAGATTGTGAGGTGACTGTTGGCTAAGTTTCATGGAGCCAATGATATGATTATCGCAGTCAGTCACATAGATATATGTTAGTGAACATATGATCGGACATGACCCACTAATGAGAAGTCTACAAGATAGTTATATCTGTGTCATAAGAGGTTCTCATTACGACTATAGAGTATAGTCCTCAGACCTGAGTTCATTATGCTTTCTTGCATATGAATTGGTACACTTTGACCTTGTCAAACGTCGACCCGTAACTGGCGACTATAACGGCACTGTTCAAGTATATCATGAAGTGTGCGTTGAAACAGGGATGGAACAAGATGGGATTTGTCCCTCCTATATAGCGGGAGATAAATATCTCATGGCCTATCGAAGATTGAATACTGAGAGAATGTGTGGCCGCACTCAAACGAATTGTAGTTCAGTTGTTTGTAATGCTTCAGTATGAGATCAGGAGTTCGATAAACACGATGTTGGCTTAATAAGGATGACACCAATCTTGCCTTATGCCAAATCGAGATATAGAGACAAAAGGATTATATGAATATATGATTCCAGTACAAGTGGGAGATTGTTGGGATAGTGTCCTGAAATCACACTTGTACTCACTCCTATGATAGTTGTGTGTCGAGATCAGACATTCGTATAATACTGGGCGGTTGCAATGTTTTGCTAGAAGCCTCTTGCAATCTGTAAGTTGCATACTTACTGCCAGTGTTATATGATCCTATAGGGTCACACACCTAAGCAAACTGGAAGCATGAATGTGGAAATGATCATTATGGTAATGATCATGTTGATGTGTATTGGATACGCATTGACATAGAGTTTTATGATATGTGTGTCGATCGATGCATGAGTGTGTCGATCGATGCAGGCTTTTCGTGGAGGTGTGACGATCGACACATTAAGTTGCATATCGGGTTTCGAAACTGATGTTTCGGATTAATGACGTAACCGAGTCGGGTTTGTCCGACGGTTTGTGATGTCATTTCCAGGTCAATATATAAAGGCTTATATGGTCGACCTGAACCCTAGCCGTCTTCTCTTCTCTCTGGCAGAAAAGCAGAAACTCCAGAAACTCTCATAACCCACAGATTCGGCACTAGCATCCCGTTTCCAGCTTGTGTGCGTGTGTATCTGGTAGAGGCGAGGCACATGTGTCGCTACTGATCTCGTTCACCATTCATTCCGCTGCCAGTAACAAGGTAAGAACGAGGTTGGTGATTCAATATATCAAACCCTAGATCCTAGGAGATCCAACACGTCTCACTTAGCCATAGAAATCACGCAACTAGTCATAATCCAGTCAGTCTATCAAGCTTATCATCATTACAGACACTTAATCTGATCTGATTGTTTCAAGGCAATGAGCCAGCATCTCAAGGCAAGAAACCAACCAATCGATCAAGTCAGCAGAAACAGAATGGCCTGAACAGATAGATGCTTAACCCGATCAGATCGTTCCGACTCAACAAGCCATCTTCCACGATCCAGCATCAAGACTTAACGAGCAAACTCCTTTTAAGCGCATGATCTGATCTAGATGCTTGAAGAAAAGAATCGATTTATCGGTTAAGTCTCAGCAGAAAACAGAATTATCGATAAGCAAGCAATCAGAACAATCCTAGCCAATTAAACTCAACGGATCTATGCAAGCAGACGATCGATCTATAGCCACGGTCACGCACTCACCTTAAATCTTTCAGATCGGATGATGAGAGCGTTTTTCCTGACACCTCTTGTGCTCGAATCCAACAGAGCAGACGATCTCTCAGCCTTGCTTGATCACGGTAAGCCAACTCGATCAAACGCTTAGCCAAATCTCGGTTTCTCTCTTCAGAAATTCTCTCTGAATATTTTTCTGAGTTTTGGATCGCGATCCCCAGTGATCAATAATTGTCTAAGGCGACTTTTATGTGTTTTGGGCGATTTCGGTTAAGCCACCTACCCCCAAAAACCGTCCTAAACCGGCTCCCGCCTCATCTAATTGGCCAAAACACTCCAACCGTCTTCCCCACGCTTCCAACACTTGGTTGCGCGACTTTTACCACAAACCGGTTCCGCTCACTTTCCTTGGCTAAAATGCTGAGTTTAGGCAAATAACTGTTCCCGCCCAAACTCAGCCGGATAATCAATCCACGGACTGAAGCTTGATCCGACAATCATAACCGCCTTGTCTGTAAGCCGACCAAACTTGTATGAATCTTGACCTGTCAGCTCAACAACTCCCTTTTGGTCCGAAAATCAAAGTCTGAACTCTTCCAGTTCGATTTAGCTCGGCTTTCACACAGTAAGCCTTACTTATCCGATGAACCCCCAGATTTTTAATATTCCCTGTCTTAAAAGGCCATTCCAGATGACCATTCATAATCATATCCGTTCATCCTTGGAACGCGGGCGTTATAACTCTCCCCCACTTGGCTTAGACTCGTCCTCGAGTCTTACTCTTCTTGCCCGAATTTTCCTTAAGTTTCTCAAACCACTTTGGGAATTCAGCTTGCTGGTAGGTGTCTAGTTTTCCCTATTCTACTGCAAGTGCACAGTTAATGTAATCGTAGTATATAAGGTATCGAATCCCAAAAGGACTCTCAGTCACACAATAGATTATTAGTAATTCAGATTTAATTAAGCGAAGCAGATGTGAAAGCGGTAAGCGAAATAAAAACGAATCAAGTGAGTTTGTAAGCAAGAGGGCAAAGCGTTAGGTTTCAGGAGTTCTCAGGAAATCAGGAACGCAAGCAATCAATCTATCTAGATCCAATCAATAACTATTCTAGAACTCAAACACTGATATAGAATTAACCAAATTCCTTTGCGATAATTCTCTAAGTCTAAGTGCAGCAAACCAAACTTTCGTTTGCGAGAACTTACAGATTAAACTAGCATTAATTCCAAGTTTGATATGTTCACAATTAACCTAAACCAAACTTTCGTTTGCGAATAGTTTAATTGCTTATCTAAGTTCTTTCCAGTTAAATTAACCAACTTCCGCTGAATTAATCAACCTAATATCATAATTCTGATTAGCTACTTCAGATTAAGCATTAAGACCAACTTAGATAAAGAACTAGCAGATATAAATCTCTACAGATTGATTTAAACTATAATTCTCTGAAATCCCTAATGAGAATCCTTCAACCTAACAGGTAAACTACTCAGACATGTTCATCGAAACAGAAAACATCTTAAGTAGAAAACCAAATATCATAAAGCAGAATAATCAACAGGGGTTCGAAATCCTCTCTCTTTCGAGAGCAAGATCAGCCCCTAAGGCTCTCTGAAAATAAAATAAGACTAAAGTAAAGCGTTGTCAAAGCGTTGCCTAAACATTGGCTTAAAATTCTATTTATAACCTAAAACACGTTTTGGGGCTTCTTTGTAAATATCAGGAATTTCTGGGCAGAATTGCAATTTTATCATTCTTCATTAAACCGCCGTTTGGCCCATCTCGCTGGTGCAACGATCGTTGCCATAAGTGTGACGATCGATGCAGCTCGGAAATATCAACAGTGAACTTGATCTCTCGGCCAAATACTCCAGTTAGCTCCAGAAAGTGCCATAATCACCAAATATGCTCCAAATGTGCTTGTACCTAATAAACACCTGAAAAGACTCTAAAACATAGTAAAAGACTCGATAAATAACACATATACCATGGTTAAAAACCCTAAAATCCATGGTATATCAACTCCCCCACACTTAGCTCTTGCTTGTCCTCAAGCAAGACAAAGAACTAAATGTAGTCAAGAGGGTTGAAAATTCTTCAGAAACTCATTTCATCCTAGAAGCTACAATACTCAGATTCCCCTTAGTAAACCACTGAAAGAATCAATCACAGGATATCAAGACCAACATGTACTTCCCCCACACTTAGCAACTGTCCTAGGTAAACTCCACAATCACATTCAAGCATTCAAATTCTCCCTACTGACTTCTGCAAGTATTTAAGTGCGGTCTCACCTAAGGAGTATCGATCTAAAGGCACATGGATTCTTACCTTATCAGCTCTAGACCACCATACTATCTTTCTCTAGTCCCTTTCTTCTCTTTCCCTTCTTTAACAACTGATTTTTCCCCATTGGGTATCATTATATTTTTTTTATCAGTGTTCTTCCCGTTATGGGGTGTACTTTGGACACATTCCATGGATCACATGAGAGAAAATAGTGTTTGCTACCATTCCCATGACCACTTCGGAGTTACTAACTCATCCTCAGTTTATTATCTCTTTTTTTTTTTTACTTTATAGAAGGGGAGAAGGGGACTAAATAGGACAGGTTTACAGGTTGTGTCAGAACTAACAGGGAATCCGACATAAAGCATACCAAGCCCTTAGGTGAGAAATCTAAGTCAGTATTAAGGTTGAAGTCAGTAAAGGATCCTCTGATACCTGAAGTGATGTGGGTGTTCCCAGTAGGTTGATCTGTGATGGGGTTTTCTAATAGTCATAGATAGATCCTGCAACTTCATCCCAATGGTTACTTAAGTTCCTGCAAGTCTTGTAAATCTTCTCAGAAAATCATAGTTTCTTACTTAAACAATTTTGACTCAATAAAACAAAAAATTTTATGAAAAACGGACTGACTCTTAAGAAAACAAAAGAAAGTAATTAGTAGAACCTCCCCCACACTTAAGACACACTGTCCCCAGTAGTGTCCAGCGAAGGATCGGTAAAAAGAAAGAAAAATTATTAATGGATGTTTTAGTTCTGTCGGGTTTTACCTCTGTCGCAGTCAGGCATCGATCTTTGCACTAAGTGCACCGATCGTTGCTGTGCGATTTCTGTTGTAGCGATCGACACAATAGTGTGTCGATCGACGCATGGCGATTTCATCGATCAGTCAGCAAGTTAGCAGGTTAGTCCGTCGGTTTATGTCAATTTTCAATCCTGCAAGCTGAAAACACTAGAAACAGAGTAAAATCGAAACAACAAATATGTCTGATCAAGCATAACCATCCAAACATAGCAAATCCTAAAAATAAATGAAAAACAAAAGTGCAAGAAAAAATAAAAAGTCAGAATACAGAACCGAAAGTCTGAACATGGAGATCACTCTCACTCGCTCACATCATCTATCCCGCCATACAGTGCATCATCATCGGCTGCCTCGGGTGCGGGATCGGTATCAGTCGGAGATCGCTGTCGACGACGTCGGTCAGGTACGGGCTGATGGATATGTGGTGGCCTCCTGCAGCTGCAAGTGCGCATGAAGTTCCAAACAACTCGAAAGATGCCATCTGATCTCTCTCTCCACTCGGCCTCAGAATATGCACCGTAAGGCATCGTAGGCTCGGGAAAAGGACCCACATCGTCGACTGGGGCAGGCGCGGGCGCAGGAGCAGGGGCAGAAGATGTCGAAGCTCGTGAGGAAGGCTCTCCCAGCGGATGAGCCATGGTCGGAATTCCACGCTGCGCAGACTCAGGAGGCTGAAATCTCAGTGCCTCTAATGTGTCAATCTGTGTCCATCTGGCAGCAGGAAGCTCGATACCAGTCCTCCCTGTGGTCGGATCAGTGTAAACCCAAATGCGCCCCTCCTTGAGCCAGGTAGCGCTCTGCAAATGGCTGAGATCCAGGAACTCCCGGGATGTATCACGCTCTGTGCCATGAAGAGGTATCCCACAATACTCAAAAATGGGAGTAAGCAGACTCCCTACCGTCTCAGTACCAGCTCCATCGAAAGGCTTCATCTGCAGATCAACTAAATGCTCCGCGAAAATGGCTCCCAAGTTGAGACCCTTGGTAGGATCTCTCACGCCTGAATCTCTAAACTGATCCCTCAGCCCCATAAATAACAGCTCCATCTCGTATTTGCGCATCTTGTTGGCCTCAAACTTGCAAAGCAAGCTCCAGCACAAGATACGCGAGACATATCGCAGCACTGGATGTCTCATCTACACTACCGGTGTGGTCCTGGAGTTGTATCGACCGCTGCCAATACTCTCCCAGAATGTGCGAGCCTCCACCGGATCCCACTCAAGTGACATGGCTATGCGCCTAGGCTCAGTGCTGAACCCGTAGATCCTGCAAAGATCAAGTAGAGGAATCCGATACCTGACTCCCCAACTCATGAAGGTGAAAGCACCCCCTGTAGCGCTCCTGTAGTCGGGATCCGAGTAAACCACTCTGCAAGTGGCCAATAGCTGTCTGACCAGCTCAGGATAGAGGTCATAGTGTCGCATCGGCATTGTCCCTAGACCAATGCCTCTGCACACAGCCATCACCTGCTCATCGATCCCCAGAATCCTGCAGGTGGAGTAGTCCGCGAACTTGGTCGGCTTGATGTTCATCCCACACCAACCACTATAGAGTAGCGAGTCATACTCGTCCCATGAAGAGAGCAATGGCCGCTCTGTGAACTCAGCGGACCGTAAGAAACGTGTGAGATCCTCCGGCCACTGTCTGGTCGTCTGAAATGGTGTGGTGTCCTCCCTGGGCCAAGGCAAAGCTACTGGTGGCCCATATCTGTTGTATGGCGCGGGTGACTCTGATTCCCTGTTAAACCATTGAGGCGGTGGGGTGTAGTGTCTTGTTGTTGTGGACGCTGTGGCTCGCTTTTTGCGGGGTTGCCTTTGAGACGCCATCTGCAAAAACAAAGTTCGAATATTTATAAGTCTCGGCAAAATTTCACTGTGAAATCGCAAAGCATCGACCGTTGCATCTAAGGCGTCGATCGTTGCAAGGCGATTTCGCATTATCGAACATTTCCCAAAATCGCAGTGCAACGACCGCTGCTCGAGAGCAACGACCGTTGCAGGGCGATTTTGCCGCAAACAATTCATCAAAATCAGTTCAAAATTGTGTTATCAACCACAAAATCAACAACAATCCATCACTAAACAACTTAAAGCATAATCATTGTCAACATGCATTCATCAATTTCATCTAAAATCTCCAATTTCTAAAACCCTAAAAGTGAAATCCGAAAAATCAAAAATAGAAGTACATTACCTTGATTTCGTGAGATTTGGGTATGAGAAACAGATTGGGGATGTAAAAATAAGTGAAATAGTTCTTAGAATCAAAGAAATCGATGAAGAAATGGTGATTTTCAGTTTGGGTTCTCGGTGTGTCGACCGAAAGGAATGGGGAAGAAGAAAAGAAAATAGGGTTTAAGGTGACTTACCTGGTCGTGGGTGCAACGATCGTTGCTTTAGGGGCAACGATCGATGCTGGTTGAACCAGATTGATTCCGGTTTAGCTCAACGTACCTTAATTTCGATTTAAGACCGATAGCAACGACCGTTTCACGTGTGAGCAACGATCGTCACTCCTCTCCAGACTTGGTTCTGTATCTAAAAACAAATAAAAACGTGAAATCCTAAGAAAAACACAAAAAATGAGGATGAAAAATAACTAAACCTAACAGTGGGTTGCCTCCCACTCAGCGCTTGTTTTAAGTCATTAGCTTGACTTTTGGAAAGGGGTCAGACTCATGGAGGTTTTAATAGAGACTTTGAGTGTCTCTGTGAATGCCTTATCATCCATGGTGGTGTGTAAGCAGTAGCAGCATGGTGTCGTCCAAGGAACGTCGGGAGGAATGAAGTGTGGGATTGACATTTGGGTGTTTTAACGCTCTTTCCTGCATTTAAAACAGTGGAGTCAGGAGGTTTAAACTTAGAGGATTTGCGCTTTTCCTTTGGCAGACATTTGATGTTTGGAGCCTTTTGTTTATGAGTAGCTTTAGGCCTTGAAGATGTTAGAATAGGCTCTTGTGGAACTACCATCTTCTTGTCAACCACCAATGTGCACTGAACCACTTCTTTAGACTTAACGGGAGCTTTCGGGAATGGCAACGGAGGTTTGTAGGCTTTTTCCTTAGCAGGTTCTCGAGATATGGGTGAAACTGGTTCCTTTCGGGGTGCAACGATCGGTGCGTGCGGTGCAACGATCGATGCTGTCGTCTCAACTCGGGTTTCAACTACAGTTTCGGGTTTATCTGTTTCTCGGTCCATTCCAGCCATCTCAGACTCAAATTTCTCTCCTTGGCTTGGTCCCGCTTGAACCTGGACTATCCAAGTCAAAAGATCCATGTCAATCTCTGTTGAGTCAGGTGCATCGAAGCTTTCGAGCTCAGGTAATTCAACATCAAATCCCCTTCTGTCTTCCACAAATTCCACAGCCTTAACTGCTAGACATGATCCATGATCCATCTGTGTGTGATCCTGAGTGAGAATGTTGCTGTCATGAGCTTCTTGAGAATCCTTTGTTGGGGTAGAACTTGGAACTTGATCCATCTGTGTGTCCAGCTGCTTCATACGAATGCTCAAGGATTCAAATTTCTCATTCAAATTAGTGTACAGGTTCTCTAGCTTTGAGCTGAAAGAAGTTGAGTTCTGCTGTTGCCTTTCAATTGATTGCTCTAACATCATCTCTAGTTTGCTCCTTTGTGTAGGAGATGCCAGATGGGAAGTATAATTATGGTCTCCTGATCCTAGAGCGTGCCTAGAACCCTGTCTTTGCTGATGTTCCAAGGTATGTCCATAAGAGTCGGCTCTAGCCATGTAGCGTACCTCTGCAAACTTATCAGTGTCTGCCTCTGCTCGGAACTGTCTCTCCCTAAGTAAGATGTCGTGGATGTCATCTATCTTATTTTGCATCTCAGCTACCTGCCCAACCAATACATGGTAATCTGGTAAGATGGGGTTTCCTTCCCCATCTATTTTCTGACCTTTTGCGTTGCATATGTGACCCTCTTGGTCTCGTAGAACGCCGTTTTCACCGCGAATTAAAATCACAGGTTCCATGGCGCGGAACCTATTGAACGTCTCAGATCTCAGCATCGCTGTCTTCGCCTAGTGTCGATCGTTGCAAGGCTAGCAACGATTGATGCAGTGCGATTCCCTGCAATCCCAAAAATCAAAAACGTGAGTAAACAAGAAAATTAAAAAGAATGCTTAGTCTAAATCCTAGTACTAAATCTATCGGTGAACTCAAAGAGTCCCCGGCAACGGCGCCAAAAACTTGATAGGTGTCTAGTTTTCCCTATTCTACTGCAAGTGCACAGTTAATGTAATCGTAGTATATAAGGTATCGAATCCCAAAAGGACTCTCAGTCACACAATAGATTATTAGTAATTCAGATTTAATTAAGCGAAGCAGATGTGAAAGCGGTAAGCGAAATAAAAACGAATCAAGTGAGTTTGTAAGCAAGAGGGCAAAGCGTTAGGTTTCAGGAGTTCTCAGGAAATCAGGAACGCAAGCAATCAATCTATCTAGATCCAATCAATAACTATTCTAGAACTCAAACACTGATATAGAATTAACCAAATTCCTTTGCGATAATTCTCTAAGTCTAAGTGCAGCAAACCAAACTTTCGTTTGCGAGAACTTACAGATTAAACTAGCATTAATTCCAAGTTTGATATGTTCACAATTAACCTAAACCAAACTTTCGTTTGCGAATAGTTTAATTGCTTATCTAAGTTCTTTCCAGTTAAATTAACCAACTTCCGCTGAATTAATCAACCTAATATCATAATTCTGATTAGCTACTTCAGATTAAGCATTAAGACCAACTTAGATAAAGAACTAGCAGATATAAATCTCTACAGATTGATTTAAACTATAATTCTCTGAAATCCCTAATGAGAATCCTTCAACCTAACAGGTAAACTACTCAGACATGTTCATCGAAACAGAAAACATCTTAAGTAGAAAACCAAATATCATAAAACAGAATAATCAACAGGGGTTCGAAATCCTCTCTCTTTCGAGAGCAAGATCAGCCCCTAAGGCTCTCTGGAAATAAAATAAGACTAAAGTAAAGCGTTGTCAAAGCGTTGCCTAAACATTGGCTTAAAATTCTATTTATAACCTAAAACACGTTTTGGGGCTTCTTTGTAAATATCAGGAATTTCTGGGCAGAATTGCAATTTTATCATTCTTCATTAAACCGCCGTTTGGCCCATCTCGCTGGTGCAACGATCGTTGCCATAAGTGTGACGATCGATGTAGCTCGGAAATATCAACAGTGAACTTGATCTCTCGGCCAAATACTCCAGTTAGCTCCAGAAAGTGCCATAATCACCAAATATGCTCCAAATGTGCTTGTACCTAATAAACACCTGAAAAGACTCTAAAACATAGTAAAAGACTCGATAAATAACACATATACCATGGTTAAAAACCCTAAAATCCATGGTATATCACTTGCATCTTTGCTTTCGGTTCCCAAGTTGTTTCTTCTTCACCGTCACAATCCCAAACAACTTGAATCATTCTTACGTTCTTTCTTCTTCCAACATTCTTGATCTTTTCATCTAAAACTCGGACTGGTCTTCCTTCCACTGTCAAATTTTCCCTTAAGTCCGAAGGTGGTTCAGAAACCACATTATGCATGTCACTTATGCATTTCCTTAGCATAGAGACGTGGAAAACGTTATGGAACGCGTACATTGCTGGAGGTAATTCCAACTTGTAAGCCACTTCCCCGATTCTCTCCACAATCATGTACGGTCCCATATACCTTGGACTTAACTTTGCATTCTTTGTTGTTCGATCTTTGCCTTTGTATGTGACTGTTTTGAGATAGACCATATCTCCAACCACAAATTCCAATTGTTTCCTCCGCTTATCAGCATAACTCTTCTGTCTGTCTTGAGCTTCTTTCATCTTAATCTTCAACACCCTTATTCTTTCAGTTGTTTTCTCAACAAAGTCTCGGCCAAAGATACTTCTTTCACCCACTTATGTCCAACACAATGGTGTTCTGCATGGCCGTCCATAAAGTGCTTCATAAGGCGACATTCCGATACTAGCTTGGTAGCTATTGTTGTAAGAGAATTCGGCCAGATGCAAGTATTGATCCCAATTACAGCCCCAATCCAGAACACAAGCTCGCAACAAATCTTCAAGTGTCCTGATCGTCCTCTCTGACTGTCCATCTGTCTGAGGATGGTAAGATGTACTCATATGGACCTTTGTCCCCATTGCCTTCTGCATTGCTTTCCAGAAGACTGAACTGAACTTTGCGTCACGGTCTGACACAATACTCTCCGGTACTCCATGCAATTTTACGATATGCTCCACATATAACTTGGCCAACACTGCCGTATTATACATCTTGTTGATCGCAAGGAAATGTGCTGACTTAGTCAGTCTGTCCACGATAATCCAAATTGCATCCTTGCCATTCCGCATTGGCAATCCAGTCACGAAATCCATTGTGATCTTGTCCCATTTCCACTCCGGGATGGGTAAGCTTTGCAACAGTCCGCTTGGAACTTGATGTTCAGCCTTAACCATCTGACCGATAGGGCATCCAGCCACTTAGCAACATCACGCTTCATTCCAACCCAATGATAATACCGCTTCAGATCACGGTACATCTTAGTTGTTCCTGGATGTATCGAGAATCTTGATTGATGTGCTTCCTTAAGGATTTCATCCCGCAACTCTTGATCCCTTGGAACGCAAACTCGGCCATTTACCAAAATTGTCCCATTGTTTGATTTCTGATACTCAGTCTTTTCCTTTGCTGCCTCATCAATCAAATCCTGATCTTTCTCTTGAGCTAACCGCACTCTAGTCAACAAATCCGCTTGATCTGCTGCACTTAGACCCAACGGTTCCACCTCGTTGGTCAAGGCAGTCAGACGCAACATACTGATCATACTGACTAATTCGTCCATGTCTTTCTTTGAATCTGAAGCCACTCGCTTTCTGCTCAAAGCATCAGCCACTGTGTTTGCCTATCCCGGATGATAGGCAATATCCAAATCATAATCAGCCACTGTCTCCATCCATCTTCTCTGTCTTAAGTTCAATTCCGGCTGTGTGAAGATGTACTTCAAACTCTTATGATCCGTGAAGACTTGGACCTTTGCACCATAGAGATAAGACCGCCAAATCTTAAGGGCAAAAAAAACTGCGGCCATCTCAAGGTCATGAGTCGGATAGTTTCCTTCGTGTTTCCTTAACTGTCTTGATGCATAGGCGATTACCTTGCCTTGTTGCATCAGAACGCATCCAATCCCAACTCTTGATGCATCTGTATAAACCACATAAGGCTCACCGTCCATAGGCAACGCCAATACCGGAGTACTCGTCAGCATATCCTTTAGCTTAGAGAAACTCACTTCACAGTCCGCTGACCACAAGAACTGAACATCCTTTCCCGTCAGTCGAGTCATTGGTTGAGCCATACTCGCAAAACCCTTAACAAACCGTCGGTAGTAGCCAGCTAATCCCAGAAAACTTCTTATCTCTGTCGGATTTCTCGGTCTAGGCCAATCCGCTATTGTCTTGATCTTTTCTGAGTCAACAGACACTCCCTTGTCTGAGACAACATGACCCAAGAATCCGATTTCCCTTTGCCAAAAGCTGCATTTACTGAGCTTAGCAAACAGTTGATATTCCCGTAGTCTGTCCATAACCTTCCTCAAATGAGCTTCGTGCTCTTCCTTATTCTTGGAGTAAACCAAGATATCATCTATGAAGATGATCACGTATTCATCCAGGCAGTCTCTGAACACGTTTTTCATCAGCTTCATGAAAGCCGCCGGTGCATTAGTCAATCCGAAGGGCATCACCACAAATTCATAATGCCCATACCTTGTCCTGAAAGCTGTCTTAGGAATGTCTTGCTCAGCTACCTGAATCTGATGATAACCATGAGCCAAATCGATCTTTGAGAACCAAGTAGCACCTCTCTGAGTTGATCCAACAACTCGTCTATCCTTGGAAGAGGGTACTTGTTCTTCACAGTCACTCTGTTCAACCCACGGTAATCGATGCAGAGTCTGAAACTCCCATCTTTCTTCTTGACGAATAAAACCGGTATGCCCCAAGGTGAACTACTTGGTCGCACAAACCCTTTCTCAATCAATTCACTAAGTTTTTCTTTAGCTCGGCCATCTATGTCGGAGCCATCCTGTAAGGCGCTTTAGAGATTGGAGCCATCCCTGGCTCAAGCTCGATCGTGAATGGATCAGATCGAGTCAGTGGTAATCCAGCCAGTGACTGAAAAACATCCTCAAACTCACTTACCACCGGAATCTCACATAGGTCAGCATTCGGCCCGACTTCAACCGTAGTGATTGCGGCCAGATATGCTTCATATCCCTTCTCTAGCATCCATTCTGCTTGAATTTTCGAGACAATCAAACTTCCATTAGTCGGTCTAACTTTCTGATACACCAGCTTTCCTTGATCAGTTTCAAACTGAACTCGACCGCGATGACAGTCTAGATGTGCCCTATGCTTTCTAAGCCAATCCATTCCAAGGATCACATCGTAAGACTTCACTTGACAAATCATCAAATCGGCTGGCATGTTCACTTCACCGATCATCACAGAGATGTTTCGGACTTTCCCTATTGTGAACATAACCTGCCCACCAGCTGCTTGAACTCTCATAACTTCTCCATCATTTTCCTTCTGAAACTCACCGAGTCCAATCATGTACGGATGCACAAAGCAGTGTGACGCACCGGAATCAAACAGAACATGGGTCGCCACACCACCCATGAATAAGGTCCCTACACATTCATCGCCCTGAATGCTAAGAAACCTAGACTAACACACAACAGACAAAGCAAATCACATGGAGATGCTAAGGTAAGTGATAAGACTCTTACCAGTGATCGGACGAGAGGTAGAAGGATTCTAAAACTCATCTGCGATTGTGTATACTCGTGGCATGATGGCTTGCCTCTTCGCGTTCGGCTGCTGTCCATCACTTGGACGTTTTCCACTCTGCTTAGCCAACTTAGGACAATCATTCTTGAAATGTCCAGCTTCACCACAGTTGTAACACAATCGCTCTTTTGTACCCTTAACTTGATCCTTCGGCCTTGTATCCTCCTCTGCGCAGTCACGCACCTTATGCTCCAAACTTCCGCATCGGTGGCATGCTCCAGAAGCTTTCCTGCATGATCCAACATGCATCTTCTTGCAAGTCGGACACACACTGCGGCCAACAGATAACTTGCCAGACGGGTTGTTCTTCCCAAACTTCTTGTTTTTCTCAGCATCATTTCCAATTCCCAGTAACTTTGCTTCCTCGTTCAATCCCTCTTCCTGTTCTGCAGCTTTTTCCACCAGCTCGGCAACAGAATCATACTTGCGGATCCTGCAACGAGTGTTCAGATCAACATGCAATCCACGCATGAATTTGCGCACCAAGGATTCTTCATCCTCTGCCTCACGACCAGCATACTTCTTAAGCCGATTGAACTCAGCTTCATACTCCCTCACGGTCATTGACCCTTGCTCCAGCTTAAGGAATTCACCTTCCAACTTGTCAAAAGCTTCCGCCGGAAAGTACTTCCCCTTGAATTTCTCACTGAACTTCGCCCAAGTGCAAAGTTCGTCACCCATCTGACTTGCCACACCTTTCCACCAAGTGTGTGCATCCCCATCCAGGTAGTGCACAGCGAGGTCTTTCTTGTAGTCATCAGGACAACGGATTGAGTCAAAGTTCCGCTCCAACCTTGTAAACCACTCATCCGCCTCAATCAGCTTTGTTCCTCCATAGAAGAACTTTGTTCCCAGCTTCCTCATGTGATCCATCACTTGGAGGTAGGATGGGTTCTTCGGCGCAGGAAACACATCCTCCTCTCCCACCACAAGTTGTTCCCCATCTACATCAACTCGTGGAGCATTTGGAATAGGCGCAACAACCGGCAGTCTTTCCAAGACTTGCGCCAACAATGCTAACACTGCTTCCAAACCGACCGGAGGAGGAGCAGCATTAGCAGCAGCGGCAGCAGCAACAGCCGCGGCAGCAGCAGCATCATTAGCTGTATTCTCATCGTTTGCTGCATTCTCACCATTCTCAACATCATGAACTTCCTCATTTGCAGCATTCCTTCCTGCATTGTTCCCTGATGTCTCCCCAGTTTCACCAACATTCCTCCTGGTGTTTCGGTTACTCTTAGCCATCTGCCAATATTAGATCAGGCAAGTTAGCCCCCCCTCACTAACCTGTTAACAGAACACAGAATGACTTACCGCGAGACAGCAGCTGGAAAGATGGTTTACCCGCTAACCCATTTATGCTTAAATTGTCCTAGAACCGAACTACGCTCTGATACCAACTTGAAACGTCCTGACCCAATTTTTCTCACCTGAAGGTAGTGTCTAGGTCGACTTCCTTGACCAGACTTAGGCCAATTTCGAATTTTTCCATACTTAGAATTATTTGCGTTTTCAATCCGAACTAAACAAGCATTTTCAAGAATAAAATGAACTTAGATAGATTTTCGAGGTTTAAGTACAATGATCAGTTTTGCCACTAAGCTATTACATTGAAACTTAACCAATCTACCCAAGGTCTAACCATCCTTTCCATCCAGCCGCCTTTAGTCTCGCGCATAAGCCTTCTCAGAACGATCACCTGCATCCACAAAGGCGGCATAAGCAAACGTATTGCTTAGTGAGAGTGGTCATCCCGTCTCACTTAGCCATAGAAATCACGCAACAAGTCATAATCCAGTCAGTCTATCAAGCTTATCATCAGTACAGACACTTAATCCGATCTGATTGTTTCAAGGCAATGAGCCAGCATCTCAAGGCAAGAAACCAACCAATCGATCAAGTCAGCAGAAACAGAATGGCCTGAACAGATAGATGCTTAACCCGATCAGATCATTCCGACTCAACAAGCCATCTTCCACGATCCAGCATCAAGACTTAACGAGCAAACTGCCCTTAAGCGCATGATCTGATCTAGATGCTTGAAGAAAAGAATCGATTTATCGGTTAAGTCTCAGCAGAAAACTGAATTATCGATAAGAAAGCAATCAGAACAATCCTAGCCAATTAAACTCAACGGATCTATGCAAGCAGACGATCGATCTATAGCCACAGTCACGCACTCACCTTAAATCTTTCGGATCGGATGATGAGAGCGGTTTTCCTGACACCTCTTGTGCTCGAATCCAACAGAGCAGACGATCTCTCAGCCTTGCTTGATCACGGTAAGCCAACTCGATCAAACGCTTAGCCAAATCTCGGTTTCTCTCTTCAGAAATTCTCTCTGAATATTTTTCTGAGTTCTAGATCGCGATCCCCAGTGATCAATAATTGTCTAAGGTGACTTTTATGTGTTTTGGGCGATATCGGTTAAGCCACCTACCTCCGAAAACCGTCCTAAACCGGCTCCCGCGTCATCTAATTGGCCAAAACAATCCAACCGTCTTCCCCGCGCTTCCAACACTTGGCTGCGCGACTTTTACCACAAACCGGTTCCGCTCACTTTCCTTGGCCAAAATGCTGAGTTTCGGCCAATAACCGTTCCCGCCCAAACTCAGCCGGATAATCAATCCACGGACTGAAGCTTGATCCGACAATCATAACCGCCTTGTCTGAAAGCCGACCAAACTTGTCTGAATCTTGACCTTTCAGCTCAACAACTCCCTTTTGGTCCGAAAATCAAGGTCTGAACTCTTCCAGCTCGATTTAGCTTGGCTTTCACACAGTAAGCCTTACTTATCCGATGAACCCCCAGATTTTTAATATTCCCTGTCTTAAAAGGCCATTCCAGATGACCATTCATAATCCTATCCGTTCATCCTTAGAACGCGGGCGTTACACGCTTCTCCTGAAAAGTGTAGCAAGACGACAACAACTTCGTAATTCGCTCATCACCAGCAAACAAAACCGAGGAACAGTAGACGATTACTTCGGCGGCATAACTAAGATTTGGGATAGTATTTCTGAATGCACTCCGATTAAATTATGTACATGCGGTAAGTGTGAATGCAATCTTAATGAATCTCAAGACGTAGAAGTCGACACATAAACAGTACATGATTTTCTATCCGGGGCTAGATGTCTCAATTCATGGAATGATCTGATCTCAATTATGTGCAATGACTCTGTTGCCCGATTTTGTTTTCTTATTTTTACAAAACGATATCGTTTTAGTAACCATTAACAATAGATAACTCTTAGACAAAAAAAATGTGGACTAAATTAATATCTAGATCCATCAATATAAATTTATGTTTCTTGAATCAATAGAGATTTTGTACTATTTCGGTGAAACGGTGTATCTTCGATGATAATTGTTTCTTCTATATGTTTATGGTTCTTATATTTATAAAACGACATCGTCTAGTAACCATTAATAATATATAACTTTTAGACAACAAATGCTGACTAATATCTAGATTTGTCAATAAAAATCATATTTTTTTTAATCAATAAAGATTTTATATTGTTTTAGCGAAACGGCCTATCTTCAATGATAATTGTGCTTTTCTATATTTTTATGTTTTTGATAAAGCCAAAAGCTAGACTGTGCTTCTTCTATCCTCAAAGAGATCGCATTCCGTCATAAACTTCTGGTAACAATCTCTCATCTATCGACTCTTGCAAATTCAGTTAGAATCTCACATCGGAAGTGTGAAGAGACCAATACTAATATATAAAAGTTTAGGGCTAATCTATTCATCGCCAATTGATTTTGAGTTACTCATAATAAATTTGAATTTGATATGGTATCAGAGGCTCATAACGATTTTAAAGAGGGATTCGGTTCGAGATGGGCTGATAAGAGTCATCATCTCGAGGGGGCGTGTTAGGATCTCACATCGAAAAATGTGAAGAGACCAGCACTAATATATAAAGGATTATGGTTAATTCACTCATCGCCAATTAGTTTTGAGATGAAAGCTTATAATAAACCAGAATTTGACAAATTCAAATCATCTCTTGTTTTTTTTTTAATTCCTGCACCAAATTGATCAATTTTTCATCTTTATTAGCTAATCAATTCGTTTTCTTTATTACAGAGCCTTGACAATAGGAACCAAAGACAAGATGGTTGAAACTCGTGCAAAGCGTCAAAAGCTAGTTAGGACAACAACATGGGACAAGGTGGAATATGCGGAGGGTGTTTTCATTGAGATCCTATCTCGTCTGCCACTAAAATCAATCCGATCGTTTCGTGCCGTAAACAAACATTGGTACGCCTCAATTACCAACAGGTATTTTGCTAGAAAACAGTTCGATAGATCTAGTGAGAAGCCCCAGTTCATTACATGTCCAAACGTGGATAGTCCTATGGAAATATATTCGATGAAGCCAGGAAATTTCAGAAAATTTCACGTGAATTCCATTGATCCAGCTGAGAAAAGAATACAAGAGTTATTGTACATGATATCGTCCTTCAACGGACTGATCTGTTGTGTTAGCAAAGAATCAAACAAGTTAGGTGATCTGAGGATATGGATAATCAACCCTTTTACAGAGGAAACTTTACTTCTTCCACAAGGAAGACATTCATTGTATCACTTTGAGCCAAGTGTCGGAGTTTCTTATGGCCCAAGCGACTATAAAGTGTTCCGGATATTCTGCGCGGGAAAGAAAGTTCCAGAAGAACGGTATTTTGACGGCCATCGTTTTCAAGACCGTCAGTGATATAGTGTGGAAGTAATGACACGTGTAGGGACTATATCAAATAATAAAGATCGACGGTGGAGATTCGTTTGCCGTTAGAGAGCGGAAGAAACAGAAATAAAACAAGATCGAAAGGAAAAAGAAGATCATTCTGTTGAAATTGTTAGCTTCTTGTTCTTCTTTCTCTGAGAAACTCTGTTTGTTCATCCTTCTGGAAATTGTTTCTGATTTCTATATTTCCTGAAGGTGAGCTTGAATTCGTTGTTTGTAAAGAACATTGGATTCGTTATTGATTCATATACGATATTGATTCAGTACAGTCTTATTGTATCAAAGGTATCAGACGTCGATCGATTCTCGGAAAGATGCCAGAAACTCGCGGTATGTTGAATCGACCAGTGACGAACAATCAGGAAGGAGATGCGGTGTCACAATCGCAGATTCAAGAAATGGATCGGGAAATTAAAGCTAATACGGGACGATTGGATGGGATTAGCCGTGATCTTTCTGCGATGCGCGATATGATGAGGGAGGTTTCAACGCAAATCGCGGATATGCAAACACATCAGTCTTCCAATCAAGGTTCCCAGGGTTTTCACGCTAGTTCTTCGCGTAACAATCACAATGCCACGAGGTTAGCGAAGATTGATTTTCCGCGATTCAATGGTACTAAGTTCAAAGAATGGTTGTTTAAAGTGGAACAGTTCTTTGACATCGATTGTACACCTGAGGAGATAAGAGTAGGATTAGCTTCAATGCATATGGAAGATATAGCTGCTAATTGGCATCGATCTTTGGCTGAATCTGAATATGGCTATTTGCACTTGAAGGAATGGGGAGTTTATAAGAATTTGTTGAAGGAAAGGTTTGAAGATCTTTTGGATGATCCTGTAGCAGAACTGAAGAATTTGCAGGAAACAAATGGTATTGTTGACTACAATAACAAGTTTGAGAGTATACGCAATAGAGTGAAGTTGTCAGAAGATTATCTTGTGCGTAATTACTTAGCTGGTTTGAGATTGGAAACTCAAGCGCAAGTGAAGATGTTCAGACCTCAGACTGTGAAGGATTGTTTTGCTTTAGGGAGATTATATGAATCAGCACATCCAGTGGCAAAACAAAACTACTCTTCATCCGGTTACAAACATCCTAATACATCCAAGGGTATATTAACGATGAAGAAGGAAAGTGATGTACCTTGGAAGAAGATAGCGGTTCACGGACAGGAGAGTAATCAACAGCATAAACCAAGGAAATTTCTCACCACAGAAGAGATGAATGAGAGGAGAGCTAAAGGTTTATGTTATCATTGTGATGAAAAATATAGTTTGGAGCATGCTAAAACCCACAGGAAAGCACAGTTATTCTACTTGGAATGTGATGATGAAAGGTATGAGGATGATGAGTGTGATGATGCAGATAAGGAGAATGAGGAACCTGATGGGGAGATTGCTCAAATATCATTCAACGCACTCTCGGGAATCTCAACTTATAATACCCTACGGGTTAAAGGGATGCATAAGAAGAAGGCTCTCTTTATGTTGATTGATACTGGTTCCACACATAATTTCATTGACTCTAAAACAGCACTGAAATTAGGATGTAAACTGCTGCCAAGTGGAAATGCAAAAGTAAGAGTTGCGGATGGTGGAAATGTGGGAGTTGAAGCTCGTGTTAATCAGTTTCAGTGGGATTTTCAAGGAACAAGTTTCCATGATGATTTCATGATAATTCCTTTAAAAGGCTGTGATGTAGTACTGGGAGTTCAGTGGCTGTACAAGCTGGGTTCTACTACTTGGAATTTTAAGCAGTTAACACTGAAATTTGAATGGGGCAATAGGAAGGTGGTTCTGAATGGTATTAAGGAAGGGTCCGTAAGGGCAGTAAAAGCTGAAAGGTTGAATAAGAAACAAGAGGAGGAGGCTGAATTGTCTATGCTATGCGTACTGGAGGGTAGTAGTGAAGCACCTATTTCCTTGTTTTCTATCACAACTGAACCCCAACCACAAGAGCAACATCATTCAATTTCGCAGTTGATAGAGGAGTTTGCAGATATATTTGTGGAGCCTCAAGGATTACCTCCATTTCGACATAATCATGATCATAAGATTCAGCTGATTGAAGGAGCTGATCCAGTAAATCAACGGCCCTACAGATATGCTATTCATCAAAAAAATGAAATAGACAAGATTGTCAAGGAGTTGTTAACAGCAGGAACAATCCAACCGAGTTCAAGTCCTTTTGCCTCACCGGTTGTATTGGTTAAGAAGAAGGATGGGTCTTGGAGACTATGTGTAGACTATCGAGGGTTAAATGGTTTAACAGTCAAAGATAGATACCCTATTCCTTTGATTGAGGATCTTATGGATGAGCTTGGAGGCTCTAAAATCTACTCTAAAATTGACTTGAGAGCAGGCTATCATCAGGTGCGCATGTCTCCTACTGACATCCATAAGACTGCATTTAAAACTCATAGTGGCCACTATGAATACCTAGTTATGCCATTTGGTCTTTCTAATGCCCCGGCTACCTTTCAAGGGTTAATGAATGCAGTTTTCAGGGAGTTCTTAAGGAAATCAGTTCTGATTTTTTTTGATGACATACTGATCTATAGTGATTCACTGGAGAATCATGTATGCCATTTACGAGATGTCTTTGAAGTGATGAGGAAACAGCAGTTGTATGCGAAGCCAAGTAAGTGTGCATTTGCCACTTCTAGAGTAGAATATCTGGGCCATTTCATCGAGGAGAAAGGTGTTTCAACCGACCCTGCAAAGATTCAAGCAGTGACAGACTGGCCGGTTCCGTCTAACCTGAAACAGCTACGTGGATTTTTGGGTCTAGCTGGCTATTATCGCAGATTTGTGAAAGATTTTGGAACCATAGCAAGACCATTGACATTACTCACCAAGAAAGACTCATTCAGTTGGTCAACAGAGGCTCAGATGGCTTTTGAATGTTTGAAGAAGGCCTTATGTACAGCACCAGTCTTAGCTTTGCCATTGTTTGACAGACCTTTTGTGGTGGAGACAGACGCTTGTGGGCATGGTATAGGAGCGGTTCTGATGCAAGAAGGACACCCACTTGCATTTATCAGTCGACATCTAAAGGGCAAACAATTACATCTCTCTATCTATGAGAAAGAGCTATTGGCGGTTGTTTTTGCAGTGCAAAAGTGGAGACATTATTTGTTGACTTCCCATTTTGTGATCAAAACAGATCAAAGGAGTTTAAAGTACTTGTTGGAACAACGCCTCAACACACCGATCCAACAACAGTGGCTTCCCAAACTCCTTGAATTTGATTATGAAATCCAGTATAAGGAAGGGAAAGAGAACTTGGTGGCTGATGCATTATCAAGAGTAGATGGTTCACAGATTTTGCACATGGCTCTATCTGTCTTGGAGTGTGATTTTATGAAGCGGATTAAGGATGGTTATGCTCATGATCCATGGATTATGTCGATCATTGAGACTTTGAAAAAGGACCCTACTAGTAAGAAACACTTTATTTGGTCTCATGATATTTTACGCAGGAAATCTAAACTGGTAGTACCTGCTGATCCTGTTCTTCGTAAGGACATATTGGAATGGTTGCATTGCTCGGGAGTAGGAGGGCATTCAGGCCGAGATGCAACTCACCAGAGGATCAAAAGCTTGTTTTATTGGAGGGGCATGACTACTGATATACAGAGTTTCATTCGCAGCTGCTCGGTTTGTCAGCAGTGTAAGTACGATCCAGCAGCATCTCCAGGTTTATTACAGCCATTGCCCATCCCTACAGCAGTGTGGACTGACATATCTATGGACTTTATAGATGGTCTTCCACCTTCCTTTGGCAAAACAGTGATACTGGTGGTAGTGGATAGACTTACTAAAGCAGCTCATTTCATCGCTTTAAGCCATCCTTATACTGCGTTGACGGTGGCTCAGGCTTACATGGATCATGTTTATAAACTTCATGGTCTTCCGAATAGCATTGTTACAGACAGAGACGCGATATTCCTGAGTGAGTTTTGGCGTGATTTGTTCACTTTACAGGGTGTGGCATTAAACTATTCTAGTGCTTACCACCCTCAAAGTGACGGGCAAACGGAAGTAGTGAATCGTTGTCTCGAGACATACTTGCGTTGTATGTGTAGTGACCGTCCACACCAATGGAGTAAGTGCTTACCGATGGCTGAATACTGGTACAATACCAGTTTCCATACCTCTACTCAGTTAACTCCTTATGAGGCAGTTTATGGTCAACAACCTCCACAACATTTACCTTACTTACCTGGTGAATCCAAAGTGGCAGTTGTGGCCAGGAGTTTACAGGAGCGAGAGAACATGATTCTTATTCTACAATTTCATTTGCTTCGGGCTCAACACCGTATGGAGCAGATCGCAAATCGTAGAAGGTCGGAGCGTAGCTTCAATATTGGTGATTTGGTGTATGTGAAGCTACAACCATACCGTCAAGGATCTGTTGTAATGCGGATGAATCAGAAGTTAGCGCCCAAGTATTTTGGACCTTACAAGATCATAGATAAATGTGGGTCTGTTGCTTATAAACTGGAGTTGCCGGCTACTTCGAGAATTCACCCTGTTTTCCATGTTTCTCAACTGAAACAGCATGTTGGCTATGATGTGAGCAGTACAGATCTTCCGGTTGTAGTTCCTGATGCACTCATTAAGGAACCGGAACTCATCCTTGAGAGGAAAATGGTTCAGCGACAGGGCAAAGCTGCAACGAAGGTCTTGGTTAAATGGAGTAATGCAGATGCATCTGAAGCTACCTGGGAATTTCTATATGATTTGTTGCAGAAGTATCCCAGCTTTCAACCATGAGGACATGGTTGTTTAAAGGGGAAGGATTTGATATAGTGTGGAAGTAATGACACGTGTAGGGACTATATCAAATAATAAAGATCGACGGTGGAGATTCGTTTGCCGTTAGAGAGCGGAAGAAACAGAAATAAAACAAGATCGAAAGGAAAAAGAAGATCATTCTGTTGAAATTGTTAGCTTCTTGTTCTTCTTTCTCTGAGAAACTCTGTTTGTTCATCCTTCTGGAAATTGTTTCTGATTTCTATATTTCCTGAAGGTGAGCTTGAATTCGTTGTTTGTAAAGAACATTGGATTCGTTATTGATTCATATACGATATTGATTCAGTACAGTCTTATTGTATCAGTCAGCTCGTTGCAGTGTACCGGTACAAGCTCGTATACGAATGCGAGGTGTATTCCTCCATCACTGGTGAATGGAAAAACATTGGCTCTGTGCCTTGTGTTCCAATGTATTTACATCTTAGCCCGTTCAGATCTTGTCATGTCTTTGTGGGAGGAAAGATTTACTGGCTGTCTTCCTTACGTGATGAAGGTGCAATCCTCTGTGTGGATCTTGAAGGGAAGTTCGAGGTTATTCAGTTGCCTCCGTATGACCCTAATCTAAACGGGGAAGACGGGATAACAGAGGCAACGTATTTGATTAGTTTACAAGGTTGTCTCTCCGTTGTTATTCTACATCCGGGGTACATGGATGTATGGATAAGAAAGAATAGTAGTTGGATACTTGTATGCCAAGACACTAGCCCTATCGACGACGATGACCTGGTTTTAGCTATGACTTCATTAAAGAATCAGATCATTTGCGTGTCTGATAAGAAATGGTATTCTTATAATATGGATGCTATAGCTAGAAGGTGGAAGAAGACTAGGACTAATCCTGATGGGTTTGTGAACCCAACGGTGTACCCTTTCACCGAGAGTTGTGTTTCATGTAAGTTTTATTCATATATATATATATATATGCATTCCTCAATGTTTATTCCTTGTTTTCTAAACCGGTTTTGATTTGTTGTTTCTTGAATCAGGCTCTGGGACGCTGTAGAAGGACTTAAAGTCGTTGAATTTCCCTTCTTCATCTTATAAATTGTTTAAGACTTTCTGTTTAATGTTTTCATTTTGAACTTTTTGGTTAGTGTTTTCGTTTATACAGTATGTGGTTCATATAAGGTTTCGGTCGATTTTGGACCAGTAAGATTTCAGTCTTTTGATTCTCTAGAGATTGTTCATTCCGGATCTATTTCAGACACTTTGAATTCAAATACTATGTTGCAGAAACAACTACACATTTGGTTTGATAGCTACAAGATTCAAATATTTGTATGTAATGCATATAAGAGGTTAGCTTATGGTTCATTAACAGCTTATCTTGAACCACAAAGCATTGCAATCAAAATGGTACGACCAACGGTTCCTTCAGAACTGGTCCTGAGATTTTGGAGACCACAAACATTTTACTATAAATCTTATTACATTCTTTTTTACAATTTGAAAGCTATAAAACCTATGCATAATATTGAAAAGAAAACCAAGACCAATATTTCATCCGGCTTTTGTTTATGACCGATTCTGGATTCCTCGTTGAAATCAAAATCTTAGATTTACAAAACCAAAGATATGAAAACGTGGTGGATAAGTTAGTTGTTTTATGGACAGCCAACACAGAGCGTTACAGCGATGTGACTGTAGGGCTTAACGGTACGATGGAGAATCTATTAGCTTCTGTTGAGAAGAAGGAGTCTGAGATCTCGCCTTCAACGCTTTATGCTATTGTTTGTGTTCTTGAAGGCATATTTTTGTTCCAGGACTTATCGAATTGGATATATCGAGGAATTGCTTGATTGGTGGGGATGACTTCAAGAGTGGTCAGACTAAGATGAAATCTGTTTTGGTCGATTTTCTTGTTGGAGCTGGCATCAAGGTAACATAACTTCGTTCTTTCTTGTTAGCGAAGAAACCTGGTGATTGATCTGTTTTTCTTTTCTTGTTTCGATTGTGAGATGGCCGCAAACTTCCCCTCTAAGGAGATTTCAAAGAGTAATGTTGTTGACGACATGGCATCCTCTTTGAGCCCGTGAACATCCTGACCATGTTGTTGTCATCAAGATTCGTTCTTGAGTCCAGAGTCATCATTTCCTCTTCCTTTCTACACACTTTTCAAAGTCCTAAATCTTGCTATTGCTCTGAATTGTGTTGTAGTATGTAACCATATGTTGCGGATAGTAAGAGAGCCATGGACGAGTACACCTCCGAGATATTCATGGGAGGGAAGAATACAATTGTTATGCATAACACTTGTGAGATTCTCTTTTGGCTGCTCTAATCATCTTGGATCTTGTTCTTCTCGCTGAACTCAGCACCATAATCCAATTCAAGGCCGAAGGAGTGGTTTGTGTTCTGCTATTCAGCAGTCAAGAAACTGACGATTCGCTTTAAAACTGAGCTTTTTCATGTTTGGATCTTTTATTTTTAGGGAAAGTTTCACTATTTCCACCAAGTAGCTACCGCCTGGGACACCAGTGGTAAACGCTCTATCGAAGCAGCTGGCTATGTTGGAGAAAAAAGAAGTATGAGCAAAAAGACCGAAGACCTTAGGAGAGATCTCACAAGAGAACGACGAGAATCTTAAGGTTAATTTGTGTAATAATGATCTGAGAAGATTAGCTAAGCTTTTGGATCATATGTGTAATAGATTTAAGAGTAACTATGTTTGTGCCTCCTTGTGTTATACCAAATTTGTGATCTATGATAATGGGTTTTCGTAATCAGTTTTTTATGTAACGAATCTCTCATCAATCAGAGACATCAATAAAGAACAAAAAGGGCAAGAGAAACCTTGAAAAAGCACGTATATCTCTCAAAAACATAAGCTTTGATCTTGTCTAGTTTTCCGAATCACAGAAGATGCATAAGAAGAAACAACATATAGCGAGTAAAACCATTCATGGGACAATGTTGAGAATCACGATGAACTACCTGCAGAAACTGAGTGAAAAGCCTCTGTAAAATCCATGTTTTGGTCCAAACTTGTTTACACAACATTCAAAAGCAGCAATCTAAACATCAAAACAACAGAAACAGAACTACATTGAGTGTTTCAATAATAAGATATAGCAGAAACCTTCACAGACCAGCAAAAACTTGTTTAAAAAACATTCAGAAGCAACAATCTAGACATCAAAACAGAAACAATGTCATGTCTCTCTTGTTTACCAGTTTGAAACATTACATAAAAGTTTTAACAAAACTAGAGAGATATATTCAAATCTTCTTGCTCCCAATCTTCACGTGTTACATGTTAGCCTAACATTTACTCCTTATGCTCAATGTCCTAAATGGAAGAATAACGCCACAAAACCCATTTTCCTGGCTAAACGATATCGTTTTAGTAACCATTAACAATAGATAACTCTTAGACAAAAAAAAATGTGGACTAAATTAATATCTAGATCCATCAATATAAATTTATGTTTCTTGAATCAATAGAGATTTTGTACTATTTCGGTGAAACGGTGTAATTCGATGATAATTGTTTCTTCTATATGTTTATGGTTCTTATTTTTATAAAACGATATCGTTTAGTAACCATTAATAATATATAACTTTTAGACAACAAATGCTGACTAATATCTAGATTTGTCAATAAAAATCATATTTTTTTTAATCAATAAAGATTTTATACTGTTTTAGCGAAACGGCCTATCTTCAATAATAATTGTGCTTTTCTATATTTTTATGTTTTTGATAAAGCCAAAAGCTAGACTGTGCTTCTTCTATCCTCAAAGAGATCGCATTCCGTCATAAACTTCTGGTAACAATCTCTCATCTATCGACTCTTGCAAATTCAGTTAGAATCTCACATCGGAAGTGTGAAGAGACCAATACTAATATATAAAAGTTTAGGGCTAATCTATTCATCGCCAATTGATTTTGAGTTACTCATAATAAATTTGAATTTGATATGGTATCAGAGCCTCATAACGATTTTAAAGAGGGATTCGGTTCGAGATGGGCTGATAAGAGTCATCATCTCGAGGGGGCGTGTTAGGATCTCACATCGAAAAATGTGAAGAGACCAACACTAATATATAAAGGATTATGGTTAATTCACTCATCGCCAATTAGTTTTGAGATGAAAGCTTATAATAAACCAGAATTTGACAAATTCAAATCATCTCTAGTTTTTTTTTTAATTCCTGCACCAAATTGATCAATTTTTCATCTTTATTAGCTAATCAATGCGTTTTCTTTATTACAGAGCCTTGACAATAGGAACCAAAGACAAGATGGTTGAAACTCGTGCAAAGCGTCAAAAGCTAGTTAGGACAACAACATGGGACAAGGTGGAATATGCGGAGTGTCAAGTTTCTTGGGCTTCCAACCTAAAACCAATTGGTGATAAGTGGATTGGCCCAAGTCCCTTATATATTAGTCAAGGTCCCTTCCCACTTCCAATGTGGGACAATTACACACTCTCTAGAGAAAGGCCTCATCCCATTAATCTCATTTATCTCAATACCTCCCCTCGAGATAATGGCCCTTCTAGCCATTAATCTCGACAGACCATCAATCATTCCGAAGGCACGGGCCACTTTTTGGGCCGGGTTACGAGAGGAAGGCATACCATGTCAAGTTGGGCTTCCAACCTAAAACCAATTGGTGATAAGTGGATTGGCCCAAGTCCCTTATATATTAGTCAAGGTCCCTTCCCACTTCCAATGTGGGACAATTACACACTCTCTAGAGATTAAGGCCTCATGGCCCATTAATCTCTACAATATCTCAATACGGAGGGTGTCTTCATTGAGATCCTATCTCGTCTGCCACTAAAATCAATCTGATCGTTTCGTGCCGTAAACAAACATTGGTACGCCTCAATTACCAACAGGTATTTTGCTAGAAAACAGTTCGATAGATCTAGTGAGAAGCCTCAGTTCATTACATGTCCAAACGTGGATAGTCCGATGGAATTATATTCGATGAAACCAGGGAACTTTCGAAAATTTCACGTGAATTCGATTGATCCAGCTGAGAAAAAAACACAAGAGTTATTGTACATGATATCGTCCTTCAACGGACTGATCTGTTGTGTTAGCAAAGAATCAAACAAGTTAGGTGATCTGAGGATATGGATAATCAACCCTTTTTACAAAGGAAACTTTACTTCTTCCACAAGGAAGACATTCATTGTATCACTTTGAGCCAAGTGTCGGAGTTGCTTATGGCCCAAGCGACTATAAAGTGTTCCGGATATTCTGCGCGGGAAAGAAAGTTCCAGAAGAACGGTATTTTGACGGCCATCGTTTTCAAGACCGTCAGCTCGTTGCAGTGTACCGGTACAAGCTCGTATACGAATGCGAGGTGTATTCCTCCATCACTGGTGAATGGAAAAACATTGGCTCTGTGCCTTGTGTTCCAATGTATTCACATCTTAGCCCGTTCAGATCTTGTCATGTCTTTGTGGGAGGAAAGATATACTGGCTGTCTTCCTTAGATGATGAAGGTGAAATCCTCTGTGTGGATCTTGAAGGGAAGTTCGAGGTTATTCAGTTGCCTCCGTATGACCCTAATCTAAACGGGGAAGACGGGATAACAAAGGCAACGTATTTGATTAGTTTACAAGGTTGTCTCTCCGTTGTTATTCTACATCCGGGGTACATGGATGTATGGATAAGAAAGAATGGTAGTTGGATACTTGTATGCCAAGACACTATCCCTATCGACGACGATGACGTGGTTTTAGCTATGACTTCTTTAAACAACCAGATCATTTGCGTGTCTGATAAGAAATGGTATTCTTATAATATGGATGCTAGAGCTAGAAGGTGGAAGAAGGGTAGAACTAATCATGATGGGTTTGTGAACCCAACGGTGTACCCTTTCACCGAGAGTTGTGTTCCATGTAAGTTTTGTTCATGTATAGTTTCATTCCTCAGTCCTCAATGTTTTTTTCTTGTTTTCTAAACCGGTTCGATTTGTTGTTTATTGAATCAGGCTCTGGGACGCTGTAGAAGGACTTAAAGTCGTTGAATTTCCCTTCTTCATTTTATAAATTGTTTAAGACTTTTTGTTTAATGTTTTCATTTTGAACATTCTGGTTAGTGTTTTCGTTTATGCAGTATGTGGTTCATGTAAGGTTTCGGTCGAGTTTGGACCAGTAACATTTCAGTCTTTTGATTCTCTAGATATTGTTCATTCTGGATCTATTTCAGACATTTTCGATTCAAGTACTATGTTGCAGAAACCACCATGCACATTCGGTTTTATAGCTACAAGATTCAAATACTTGTAATGCATATAAGAGGTTAGGTTATGGTCCATTAGCAGCTTATCTTAAACCACACATTTGGATCCCGATCCGGATATCCATGACTATTTTTTATGTTTTGACGGATATCCAAATCATAGATCAGAATATGAATAGTAAAAAGAAGATCCAAAAAATCTGAATACTTCAAAAAATTTGGATATACAAATCCGTCCCAACCCTCATTTTATGAACTTCAAGCCTGCCAAGTCAAGAAGTTTCGAACTTTTTTTTTAATATAATGTTAAATTATACTCAAGAAAAGAATGTACTTTTAAAACACTGTTTCAACCCCTTTTTTTTTTTTAACTCAAAGCACATACATTTTCAAGAAGCTTCAAAATTATGATGGAAAGTTTCAAGCTTCTTCTTCTTCTTCAGGAACAAGGAGAACAGACCAACGGTTCCTTGTCGACTCCGTGGTGGCCTTGAAATCAAAATCCTTTAGATTTATAAAATCAAAGATATGAAAATGTTGGGGTCAATTTAGAAATACAGCTTATTTAAGCTCGCATTTTCCGAATATCCAACAGTTGATTCCTCCAAGAGAGGGGACAAAACGACAAGAAACCCATCGTTTTTGTTTACTTGGTCCAGCAGTTTTGGGAAGAACAAAAGAGAGCAACGCATAGAACTACTAAAGATCGGATTTTTTTCCCTTCATCGTCTTCCCCGAATTAGGGTAATTAAATTATGAGAGGCGGCGGCAAGAGAAGATCAAACGGTGGTAGTTCTGGGAAAAGCAAGTCTAGATCTCCGGGACAGAGCACGAGAACGAACTCTAACTCTGCGGCGGGTTCTTCGTCCGGTGGTCGTCGCCGACGTACCAACACTCTGTTTGTAGAAGAGGGTATTCTCTCCGATTACCGGCGAGATCCTACTTTTTCGACGCCATCTCGAGGAGGAAGCTCTTCTGGTAAGGGATCGAAACCCGGAAGCTCAGATCGTGCAAAGGCTTCTGCTTCCACGAGTGGGCCGAGGAAATGCAGTGGTCAAAGTTATGGTTATCAGTATCCTTCCATAGATTTTGAGGAGGGGTTGGAGCGGAAATCAGACGTTGATGGTGATCAAATGATTGGACTTCGATCAAATCAGATTTTGCTGGGTAAGTCAGATGCGAACCAAATTGTTGCATATATGGATGAGACGCCTTCTTCATCGAAAGCGATTACGGTAAATTATGATTACGAGTACGAACCGAGTTTTGTTTTGGGTGATGATGATTCTCATAAAGGATTAGGATTTTGTGATGATTCTGATGCTGCACCAAGTGGTAGCCTTTCCGTTTCAAAGACATTGGGAGATCACAAAGGTTTAACTTTAGATGATAATGATGAAACTGGTGAAGATGAAGCGATGCCTGATGTTGTGAAACCATCGAAGAGGAATTCTGGTTTCATTTCTATAGGAGGGATGAAACTTTACACTGAAGATATATCTGATGAAGAGGGTAGTGGAGAAGAAGGAAGAAATGATGAATCTTCTGAGCAAGGTGAAGAGACTGACTCATCTGAGAGCGACAGCTCGGAAGACATGTTTGGAAGTGGTTCCGAGATCGATGACGCTGTTGCAAAGGATTACTTGGAAGGTATTGGTGGTAGTGAGAATATGTTGGATGCTCACTGGTTGGCAGAACAGTCATTAGATAAACTGGATTTGTCATGTGATGACAGTTCTTCAAGTGATTCTTCTGATGAGAAGACAGGAAAGTTGACTGGTTTTGCTCTACAGAAAGCATCAATGGAATATGGCAAAAAGTTGACAAGAAGTAATTCCTCTGGCCATGGTAAAGCTACTCATCCATTGACAATGGATGATCTTATGTTTGTTAAAGATCCAAGAAGTCTTTCAGGGAAGAAGAATAAGAAGAAACAGGTGGCAAAGTTTCTTCCACAGTCTTGGCCTTCAGGAACACAAAAGAGCAAGAATTCTCGTAATTTTCCTGGCGAGAAGAAGAAGCATCGCAAAGAACATATTGCTTTAAAGCGTCGTGGGAGAATGCTGCAGCGTGGTGTTGATCTTGATGATGTAAACTCTCAGTTAGAGCGTTTTGTTCTGGAGAACGTGGACATGCACTGTTTCCAGCGTATGCATAACCGAGATTGCTCTCAGGTAAGACGATTAGCAGATGTATACCGCTTATCAAGTAGCTGCACTGGTTCTGGAAAGAAAAGCTTTGTGACTGTGACTCGAACATACCAGACTTGTATGCCATCTGCTAGCGATAAACTTCGCATTAAGAAGCTAATAGGAGCTGAGGAACAGGATTTTGCTGTCAGCGGAGTGAAATCTGGAGGTTTAGAGAGGAAGAAAGTAAAAGACTCAGCCAAGAAGCGAGTTACTAGAGAAGAACGAGAGAGAAACAGAAGCAACGGGAAGAAGAGTTCATATGCTGAGCAACCTGTATCGTTTGTGTCAAGTGGTGTTATTGATTCTGAGATGGCTGTCGCAAAGACCTCTTCTGATATCAAAGATGCAAAACAAGTGGCTGGAACTACTCCGGAAACATCAAACGGAGCAGATATTGGAGCATTTGAGGTACACACCAGAGGTTTTGGATCTAAGATGATGGCAAAAATGGGATTCATAGAAGGAGGCGGTCTAGGAAAAGATGGTAAGGGGATTGCACAGCCAATAGAAGCTGTTCAACGACCGAAATCACTTGGATTAGGTCTAGATTTCTCCATGGACACTGAAGAGCAGAGTCCATCAAGCAATAACGTTCAAAGGAACAGATCTTCTTCCTCTGGGAAACATGTGAAACGCGTCTCCCTTGGTGGTTCTGGTTCAGCAAGAATCAGAGACAAAAGATTAGGAGCCTTTGAGCAGCACACAACAGGTTTTGGTTCGAGGATGATGGCTAGAATGGGTTTTGTCGATGGCTCTGGTTTGGGAAGAGAATCACAAGGCATAGTCAATCCGTTGGTCGCTGTCAGACGTCCTAGAGCACGTGGATTAGGCGCTGAAGGCTAAAGGTTTAACGGTCAAGGTCTGAACAAGAACACTAATACATTTTATGTACCATCTTCAATCGTTCAGTGTGTTGCAAGTACTTTCAGTTATTGTTTGAGACTTGAGCAGCTTTGTTGTTATCTTAGCATCAATATTATTGATTAATAAACAATTCCTTTCGTTCAGACAGACTTGTGATATCTACTTTGATTTTGAAGTGTTGATTCTGCTTCTCCAATCTCTATCAAGTCATTCCACGATGATAATTTGGATTGTCAAAGCATTTATAAGAATGATGAACAAGAGTGAGGCGTGAATCAAGAACTTTGATTAAAACATTAAACATAAACGAGTCTGATTAACTTAAAAACACAAGGAGAAGGATCAGTATCACTTTCTCAGTCATCATCCAAAAGTAGAGAATTTGATTGAGAACTTACAAAAAAAAAAAGATAAAATATGGATCATTAATTGTAGAGATCATCATCGTCCGCAGCAGCAGCTGCAGACGTGGCAAAAGGATCAGCGACTCCAGTGGTTTGACCTGAACCAGCAGAATTCTCGAACCTGAACTCAGAACCGAACCCTCTAGACTGCTGCAGTGTCTGAGCAAAGGCTTGATATTTCCTGATGTCAGCATCACTGACACTCCTGCGTGCATACTTCATCGACTCCTCAAAGTGTGCAGCTTTGATCTCTGATACTTCATCAACATCTTCCTCCATCGCCTCTGGGTTTTCGCTCCTCCTCTTCTCCTTTTCAATATCCTGAAACAAGAAAACCAAAGAGCTAAATATAGAGACTCGAGACTCTTAGCTATTTCAAATTTAGAGATTTACAAGGCTCACTGACCTTCTCGATGTTTTCTCTGATGGCGTATTTGCAAGCCCTCTGGCAAATCTCAGTGATATCAGCACCACTGAATCCCTGAGTGTACTTAGCTAGGGCACCGATGTCTACATCTTTAGCAATAGGAGATTTCCTCAAGGCGGCCTTGAAGATATTGAGACGTGAATCCTCGTCTGGTAGTGGAATGTAAATGAGCTGGTCGAGCCTTCCTGGACGGAGAAGAGCCGCATCAATAATGTCGGGCCTGTTGGTTGCTCCAATGATGAAGACGGTTTTCTTGGCGTTCATGCCATCCATCTCAGTCAAAAGCTGGTTCAGGACTCTATCCGCTGCACCACCACCATCGCCTCCACTTCCGCTTCCTCTCTGAGTTGCAATGGAGTCGAGCTCATCAAAGAAGAGAACACATGGAGCAGACTGACGGGCTTTGTCGAAGATTTCACGGACATTCGCTTCACTCTCTCCAAACCACATAGTGAGAAGCTCAGGACCTTTGACACTGATGAAGTTGGCTTGGCACTCGTTGGCTATAGCTTTGGCCAAAAGGGTTTTACCACATCCAGGAGGACCGTAGAAAAGGACTCCCTTTGACGGAGACATACCGAACTTCTCAAACTTCTCAGGGTGCTCCACAGGGTATTGGACAGTCTGCATTTAAACAATCACAGAGGTTAAGCTTAGCTTATAATTAATGGACAGATCCAAACAACAATGGACAGAGCAGTTTACCTCCTGGAGCTCTCTCTTGACATTCTCAAGACCTCCAATGTCATCCCAAGAGACATTAGGAACCTCCACAACCTGTAAAGGAAAGAAGATTTGGAATCAGATTCAAGTAAAATTACAGATTTTGATCTCGTCAGCAATGTCAATACTCACAGTTTCACGAAGTGCAGATGGGTTGCTGTTCCCGAGAGCAGTGTGGAAGTGTTCATTGGTCACTGCCATGGAGTTGAGGATTTCAGCATCTATGGAGTCATCTTCCAAATCAATCACATCCATCTTCTCCCTGATGCATTGCAGGGCAGCTTCTGTGCACAGAGCTGCAAGATCAGCACCAACATAACCGTGTGTGTCCTTCGAGATCCTTTCCAGATCCACCTGAAACAAACCAAAAGAAAAATTTAGCTTCAGTAAGTATTAAAAACCAAAACAAACAAACGAAGACGAAGCTAGAATCAGAAAATTACATCTTCAGCAAGCTTCATGTTCTTTGTGTGGATCCTAAGAACTTCAAGACGTCCAATTTCATCAGGAACCCCAATATCAATCTCCCTATCAAATCTTCCAAACCTTCTCAAAGCTGGGTCAATACTGTTGGGGCGATTGGTTGCTCCCATAACAATAACATGAGCACGAGATTTCAGTCCATCCATTAGTGTAAGGAGCTGAGACACAATCCTCCTCTCAACCTCCCCATTCGTCTTCTCTCTTTTCGGAGCAATAGAGTCAATCTCATCAATGAATATGATCGAAGGGGCGTTTTTCTCAGCCTCCTCGAAAGCTTTCCTGAGGTTGCTCTCACTCTCACCAGCCAGCTTGGACATGATCTCAGGACCATTGATACAGAAGAAAAAGGCACCAGTTTCGTTAGCCACGGCACGAGCAATCAATGTCTTTCCGGACCCAGGTGGTCCATAAAGCAGAATTCCCTTAGGTGGCTTAACACCAATGGACTTGAATAGTTGTGGATGCCTCAAGGGAAGCTCAACAAGCTCCCTGATCTGAGCCATCTGCTTCCTGACACCACCAACATCATCATAACCTACTTCATCTAGCCTTTCTTCATCCTCTCTCTTGACAGGCTCACCTTCACAGAAAATCTCAGTGTCCGGAGCAACCACACAGTACTCAGCAGGATCTGTCTCTATAACTTTGAACTCAACACTCCTCATTCCTCCTCTGACTAGGAAGAGATCACCCTTCCTCACCGGGCGGTATGCCTCCAGGAAATAAGCTGTTGAAACAAATAATCAATTTTATTCAAAAAATCAATCCATGACCATAAACAATATCTCAAAACAAGCAAGAAACCCCAAACAGAAAAATAAACAAAAGACAGCTTACGTTTCAGGTAAGCATCAAAGAGGTTTCCAGTCACTCCTTCAACGGTATCATCAACTGGCAAGATGTGCACACGCTTTCCGTACTTGACATCTGGGCATTGGTGAACAGAGATAACATCTCCCAGTCTAACCCTCAAGTTAGATCTGACTACTTTGTTCATTCTGATCTTTGGCTCCTCACATGATTCATCAGCAAGAGCAATGCAGACCGTGTCCTTCCTTTTCTTACCCTGGAAGACAAAAAAGCCAAATCATATAAGAATTCACAAAGTTAATGGAGACAGCATCGATACAATACTATAATTCTACAATCAATAAGCAAGTCTGTTCATATTCATAATACAAAATATCATATAAATCGCAAGTTTCAAAAGTCTACAAAACCCTAGTTAATGTAGAACCACAGAAGAACCCAACAATCGACGATCGTACGAAACCCTAATTATGTCCCTTCAATAGAGTCAAAAGAGAAACCAAAACGAACAAGGGAAAAAAAGACAACCTTGATGAGAATGGTATCACCACGGAAGAGCTGGAGCTTCTCCATAGTGGCAGGGTGGAGAGACACGACGGAGTTATCATCGTTGATGGCCTCATCGACTACAAGTCTGTTCGGAGACTTCTTCCTCTCTAGAATAGCAGTACTGAAATCTTTCTTCGATTTCCTGAAAACAAAACAAAGAACACCAGAAAGAAAAGGATTAAGCTTTAGCCACTAGATCAACCAAAACCCTAATCCCGAAATCGAAAACCCAAAATAGATCCGAATATTTCCGATCGGAATGCTAAAATCGGAGATCTAGGTTACTTACGAGTCTGAAGATTCAGCTGGGTTTGACATGATGGATTTTGAGATTAGCGAGAGAGTTCCTTCAGAAATCGAAGAAAGTCGAGAGCTTTTGATTTTCTGAGAGATGGATTGTGATAATGGATCTGAAAGATCAGAGATTTTCGCAGATTATATCTCTAAGGTTTCTTGTTAGCAAAGAGATCTTTTTCTTTTCTTTCCTTTTTTCTTATCTTTTTAGAAATATCAAAACCGACCCCAAGTGTTTCCTTTTTCCCCGAGCTTGTACCCTAATTATGTTCTATGATAACAACTCCAATTTCTTCAAAATGTAACTCTTGATAAGCTATATACTATTACTAGGCATGGGCGTTCAGTATCTATTAGTATTTGATTTAGATTTTTTTCGAGTTTTCCGATCTATAGAAATTTTGTTCGGATTTTAATATACTGGACATGGTTCGGTTCAGGATTTATCAAGTTTGAATCGAATTAAGGTATCTAAAATACTAAAAATTTTTGAAAATTTTAAAAATATTCGAAAATATTTGTTTTATCTGAAATTCCGTAAAAAGTCTACTCAAATTACTTAAAAGTATTCGAAGGTACTTAAAATATATATATAAAAAACTATTCAAATTATTTAGAAATATTTGAAAATATTAAAACTAATTGAAATTAGATAAAACTTTAGATTACTTCTGATATTCGTTTGGATTCGGTTTGGATTTGAATGTTATCCAATATCCAAAATATCTTAACTTAAATCCTATTCAAGTATTTTTTTTTTTAGAATTAATTTAGATGGGAATAGGATTTTATGGGTCGGGTTGGGATCTGGAGCAAAATGCAAGACCTACCATATACACATATCTTCACAATTAAACTGTCGTTATAATCATACAAACATCAAATTACAACATTTAGCATCTTTCACAATCTTCATTTATAATTATGTATATCTATGTATGTATAATGAGCTAGATCTTGATCTTGATCTCCCCCAAATCTTCAAGCTTTTCAATCTCCTTCTTGAGTCTTTTCCTTTTGTAACAAGAAGTTTAATCTTAAGCAATCAACAAGCTCTTACTGTCTTCGGGTTCCATAACTTCCCAAACCAACCCCCTTCACCGCCACCGCCACCGCCACCGTTGTTCCTCGTCTCTAAAACCCTCTTTTTCTTCCCTCCCACGTCTCTAGAAGTCTCTAGACTCTTCAACGGAACTAGCTGCGGGCTAATACCGCTCCCTGAAGGCGCTTCCACAATCTTGGTAACCATCTCCAACACTTCACTCATCTTGGGACGTGCCTTTGGGTTCCTAACCAAACATCTGTTGGCCACAACTGATAGCTTTTGAACCGATTTGATAGGATACTTTCCTTCGAGTCTAGGGTCTATTATGAGCTTGAACTTCCTTGTGTCTGATAAATAAGGTCTCACCCATTCTAGAAGCTTCTGCTCTCCCTTAGGTTTGTTCCTGTCAACTGGTCGCCTCCCTGTGATAAGCTCGTAGATGAACACTCCATAACCCCATACATCACTTTTGGATGTGAGACGGCCAGTTTGAATGTACTCAGGAGCTGCATAACCCATTGTACCTACGACCTAATAAAGAAACCATTCAAAACACAAATCTTGCAACCAAAAGAAGTGAATGCAGAACTTACATCAGTAGAAACATGAGTTAGTCCTTCAGATGGACCTAAACGAGCCAAACCGAAGTCTGAGAGCTTTGCTTTCCAGTCCTCATCCAAAAGAATGTTCGAAGACTTAAAATCTCTGAATATTATCTGAAACTCCATTTGTTCGTGAAGGTATGTTAAACCACGAGCTGCATCTTGAGCTATTCTCAACCTGAGATCCCAAGTAAGGACTGTGAGTGACCGAGGGGATAAGTGAAACTCAACGCTACGGTTTGGCATGTATTCATAAACCAAAAGCCGTTGAATCCCACGTTCATCATCTTCTGCACAATAACCAAGCAACTTCACCAAGTTTGAATGCTCGACCACACCAAGAAAGTTCACTTCCGTAACCCATTCCTTATGCCCCTGCAACCCTCTTTTACCGAGCTGCTTAACAGCAATTTCAATCTTGATTGATGGGTCTTCTAAGTTCCTCACTGTTCCCCTGAAGACACAACCGAAACCGCCTTCTCCAATCATAACAGATCGGCTAAAGTTCTTTGTTGCAGACTTGAGATCAGTGATGCTGAACTCTCTCAGGTTACTTGCTCTAGTAGACATTGTAGGGTACGAGTTCTTCCTCCCCATGGATGATTCCGTGCTCGTTCCAGAGACATCTCGAGAGTTAAACTCTGAGCCGCTTCGGTTTATGTCGCGGTCAGAGAAGTTAGAGGTCAATGAGACCGACTTGGGGGTCTTATGTTCGTCTTTCTTGTCCCCGCCAGAGAATTTGAAACACTTCATTGTCGAGAAGAGATTGTACCACCGAGGTTTCTTCACTGCAAGACATTAACAAAACTCTGATCATGTAACGTGTAAGCAACCAAAACATTAAAACCATTAGAGTTCGTTGGAGCATTTTATCGAACAACTAATCTGCAAAGTTAAAGCATTTGCACAATTGAGCCTTCACCCAAGTACTTAACAGATTAACTGTTCTTAAGACGTTGAAAGAGCTCAATTTCAGCGTTCCCTTGGATTGATCGCATTCAAATTTTGAACTTTACATTCTAAAGATCAAATTTTTACTAGCAGGGGAAGAGGATTGTCACACAAACCCTAATCTCCAAGCTACAAGTAATCGAATTTCTCAAGTTGGTTCCTATACTCTCAAAAACCTACAGCTATGAACAATCATACAAGCCAAAAGACGATTACAACTTACCTTTGAGTTTATTTTGTAAACAGAAAAATTAGAATTTTATCAGAAGAAGATGAAATTCAATAGTCAGAAGGGAGAGATGATTATGATTATTTGAAACGGGTTGTGATAGAAAGAGATCGTGGATTTGAGAGAAGATATGTAGAGGGTTTTTTCAACTGGGTTTTAACTAAATAGATTGTTGAGAAGAGAAACTTGGATTGGAAGAAGAAGAAGAGGAGAAGGATGACGTAGATGATGAAGTCGTCACACGGCAGAAAAAAAAAGTCTTTGCAGATAGCAAAAGAACAAGGAACTGAGAATGTAAATTGGACAGAAGAGAAGAAACTGATTGTAATTGAATGATGTTTCAAAAAAGAATATATTAGTGGAAGAACTGTGAAAACAACGTTTTATTCTTTTGACATTTTCAACGGGTAAGTAAGGTGCTTGAACCGGTGGACCAAAAATATTTGTTTAATACGTTTTAGAATGAGTATAAGTTACATAAATTATGTCCACTAGTATAAGATTGACAATTAGTATAATTTGCTCGTATATAATACAGTAGGAACATAAAATTAAACATAATTAAAAAAAAAATTATCAAATTAATTTAACAATAATAATAATATTATAAAAATTTATATAAAATTTTATAATTAAACATATGTACATTATTATATTTAATAAAATATTTTACAATTTATTATAAATTAAATTAATAGTAATAAAATAAACTGTAATTATATATTTTATATAAAAAATAAATATATAAATATCTTATTTAAAATATTAATTGGACATGAGAGGAAAAACTGATTGTAATTGAATGATGTTTTTAGATGATCAATAATGTTTCAAAAAAAGAATATATTAGAGATAGAAAATGTGAAAATAACATTTTACTTTTTTGACATTTCAACGGTGAGGGTGCTTAAACCGGTAGACCAAAAATATTTTATAAACAACCATTTATTTAATACCTTTTAGAATGAGTATAAGTTATATAAATTATGTCTAGTACTATTGACTACATGAATAATCTACTTCAAATCATTTTTGCATAGTTTATGCCAGCAAGCATGAATAATCATATATTATCATAGTTTATAAAGTTATCACGAGATTTGTAATGGGAAAATTAGTGAAAGAGAACTTGGGAGTCACCAAACAGATTCCCCCAAATCTTTCTCGAACCTTGATTACAGAAATCTAACAACAAAGTTTAGCATTTTCACACAAATATATTAAAGAAATCCTCGGTCCGATTGATACATGGGTTTCTTAAAATTGGTTTGGTGAACTGTACCACTTGTTGGGCAACCTTAAACCTTGGTTACTTAAACCTATTTTATACGTTTTATACATTTATACTAACACAACAGTATCGTGTTGCTTACACTAAGTGGGTTCTACATGATTTGAACATTGTATTCTACATGATATAGCTCCACCTCAAAATATCGCAACTTGACATACCAATTGGATACAAATTTTCTATTTTGATTGCATAGAAAAAAAAAGTAATGTAGAAGAGAAGTAAAAGTCAAAGCTATTGATCCTCACAGGTCAAAGTAAACAGACACTAACGACTCACATTGGTCCTACCCATTCCATACATTATGAGAAACATCCCAAACGAGACAAAGCTGTCCGATCCAATTATCATCCATCATTCTATAGAAAATTTGTTTTATGCACCGACATACAAAAGAGAGGTCATACGAACTGTATTGCATGTACAGTAATATCCAATATAATTCGTTTAACCTAGAGACTGAATTCGACTAGAGAAACAATTTTGTCATAATGATATTTATTTTCTCTAATTAATAAAAATATGTAAGGATAATAACCAAAAAAAACGCCAACACTTCGCTTCATAGCTTTTGCAACAAAAAAAAAAAAAAGCACACTAAACAGATCTAAGCTACGACCTCAATTGAAAGAAGAATGCTTCCATAGTTGATCTCTCATTTCTTCGGCTTCAATTTCTTTCAAAACATTAAAATATTGGTCTCTCATTTCTTTCGAATTTAGTTTGTATTTCAACCTTTCTGATATGTTGATAGTTGATCTTTGTTTTTTCCGCATATATTTTTGGACTATCTTTTAGGTTTTATGTCTGGTTTAATCTGACTTGTTTGTATCATCGGTTATACTTTAATAATATAAATATTTTTCAGGCAAAAAAAAAATCAAAGCCCCAAAAGGTGATACAAGCAACAACAGTGACGTTTATTTGGGATGTATATATCACCAAAATCTCAATAAGGGATGATAATATAGTATGCTTCGAGAGACTTTCAGTTTTAGTTGAAGTCTGGTTTCTCAGGGTAAGTGCAGCCAGACCTCTGGATCACTACGTTTGAAGCGTAGCATCCCGCCCTCACGCACTCCTCAATCCCCTTTCCGTGCACCAGCTGCGAAAGAAACCCTCCCACAAACGCATCACCTATGAACAACAAAAAAAGACAGTCAAACCAAATGTATGATGATCTTGTTATTACAATCCGACAAACCAAACGGTTTGCTTAATCCGGATAAGGATAAGTGTTTGTGGTCTTTAAAGAGAAATTCAGGAGCTCAACTCTTTGGACTGAATGTACCTACTTGAGCTCGTGTGAGTTAGTCTGAGAGCAGTTAATGAGAGCTAAGTTCTTATCAAATACCTGCACCGTTTGTGTCAACGAGCTTCTCCTTGGGGAGATGGATGACTGGGTATTTCTTCACATTTCCATCCTCAGCGACAACCACGGGATCAGCGCCTTGTGTAATCACAGTAGTCCTCTTGTATGTTCCGGTGGCTTTAGGCAACTGGGAGATCTTGATCGCTATTTGCTCAACATCATCGGTCTGTATAAAATATTACCAAACAGATTAATAATAAAACCCTCTTTGTTGTTAAAACCAAAAAACCAAAAAACCAGGATGAAACTATAGCAGTTACCTCCCAGCCATGAACCTTCGAGAAGGTTCTTGCCTCAGTCTCATTGCCAAAAACGTAGTCCATGTACCTGGTCCGAGCAAAAGATATCAGAATCGCATACATCAGTATATCGCCAAGGATTACTTTAGGAAACGATAAGATATAATTAGGGTATGCTTACGGCAGGCACTTCTCCTGAACGTCTTTGAAGAATTCACAAATGAATGGAGCAGAAAGGTTCATTGTGAACACCTGCCAGTTATGTGAGCATCATCAGGGATTTTTCACATTAAAGATCGGTGAGAAAGATCACTGAACATGGTTTTAGTGAAGGATTATATCTTTGTTTACCTTGTTGTTTGCAGCGGCATGCTCACGTACCAACTGAATGGATTCTGGTGACACCGTGAGGAAGAATCCAGCAATGTAGTAGAACTTAGCCTTCTCAACTGCCAAAGAAAGGAAACATGCTTCTTAGTTAATCCGGACATTTGAAACTATCCAATCTCAGAGTGCAAACTGATAAAAAAAGGTCGGAAAATGAGTTTATTACCTAGAGCCCAGTTCTCAGGCTTCTTTAGGTGTTCAACCTTGTAACAATTTGCAGCAGAAAGATTCGCGATAAGAGACCTACAGAAAGGGAAACAAGCCTCAATACAACACAGCAGAAGAAAATCTTTAGGTTAATAATCACACGCAGACATAGAGTGAGTGAGAGACTGATTCTAGACTGACCTTTCTCCACCAACAACGCAGACACCGCAAGTTCCGGTAGCTGTTGATTCATCTTCGTAATAGTGGACCTATATATAGAACAGCAGCAAATGAACAGTCTATTTCCTGATGATTTGGACTTAAAAAGCAGAACCAAGTTAACACCAATACAAAGCAGACTCACATTGACACCAGCTGCTGTGGCATCCTTCTTCATTGCCTCTCCGTATTTGTCCTTTCCAATGGATCCCATGTAACTGGTTGCCCCTGGGATTTGAAGCATCCACTGTGGTAATCAAAGATATCATACGTTTAGCAAAGAAGCAGTAACTTTAAAACAAGAATGAGAATAAGGTGTAACCATGATTTACCTGAGCCACTTTGATTGAGTTCTGTGTAGCACCTGAAAATGGAAACGAATCAAGATGATATCAGAATCACATAAACACCAAATGTCTTAGTATCGCAAAAGATTAATCAATACCTCCAGCAATGTATTCCACATTGAACTTCTGGCTCATTTCATCGTACCTATCCGATTTCATTCAAATTCTCAGTAACAAGGTATCTTACGATAATAGAATCACAGTCATAACACATCACATAAAGATCCAATTTTTAGATACCCATAGAACTTGTATAGTGTTTGAGATACCCATAGAACTTGTCACATCAAGATCCAATTTTGATACAACCACAACGATTACAGAACAACTTGAAGAGTAGATACACACTAATCAAGACTCCTTTACACCATAAAACAATAGCTAGAAATCCAATTGGACTGAGAAGAAAAGTGATCCTTACATGGGCAAATGTTTTTCCTCGGCGAGAATCGCATTGTTCAACTTGATGTCGTATCTGTCACGATTACAGAGGGAAACATTAAAAATCAGTGAACCCTAGAATACTATCTTTCATAAACAATTCAGATCCGAACCAAAAAAACAATCCGGAAGAGATGGATCTGAGCTTACTTGTTGAGAAATTCTTGGTCGACGACGGCAGAGACGTCGAGGAGTGGGTTTCCCATTCCCAAGAGGATTCCATCGAAATCAGAGGAAGCCATTGATGAAGATGATGATGTTGTGAAGGATTTCGGGAAAAAGGGAAGAGGTTCAGATCTGGTAATGGAGAGACACTTAAGTGGTTTGGTCAGTGGAGTGCGAGTCTGTTTATCATCTAGGTGAAACTGAAGATAGATACTCTACTTCAGCCAGTAGTTCTACAACAAATATATATACATAATTCTTTGTGGTTTTTTTGTTACAATTCTTTGTAGTTCATTCTCTACTTTAGTACTACATATTTTTTTTAACAACTCTTTTCTTTTTTGTTAACAAAAAAAAAGTATTTCTTTTTTAAAAAAGCTGAGAAAAATTCAAAAAATTGAAACAATATTCAGCATAGAAATTAACAAACTATCAAAAATGGAAATATCTGAGTAACAAAATAATTGATTAGTAAATTAGTAAATTTTGTTTGTATGCTATAGTACTATATATATAGGTCCCAATCTCACCAACCCAACTTGAGAAATTGTCAACTCATGTTGAAAAGTCTATTGGATCGGGGAAGAACGGTAATCAAATTTCTATATCAAATAATACTATTTTACATGTGAGATTAAGAATACATGACACCCTAACGATCCAGGCAAGAAACAAAGTGTGAATAAGTAAAGACATAATTATGGTTTTATGGGTGTTTAGAGATATGATCGCATATGGCGTTTGTGAACTCTGTTGTGGTTAAAGTACCTTCGAGATCAGATGTTCTATACTTTCCCTCGGCTATTGTCTTGATGATGGCGTTTTGAATTTGCTCTGCTTGTTTGTTGAGCTTCAGGTGCCGCAACATCATCACTCCACTCAGAAGCATAGCTGTCGGGTTCGCCAAGTTCTATACAAAGAGCACACGTTTTGATCATATCAGAATGTGATAACATTTGAGAGTGATGCTGCTTTGATGACTGACCTTTCCAGCAATATCAGGTGCACAGCCGTGAACAACTTCAGCAAGGGCTATACCATCCTCCCCTACATTACAACTGCACCAAAACATAATACATGAGCTTAAGATAATTCCCTCATTATTGTCATATGAAAGAACAAACGTTACCTTGGAGTCAATCCTAGTCCCCCAACTAGCCCGGCACACAAACCGCTGACTATATCTCCATAGTGATTTGGCATCACCAAGACATCAAAAAGTGATGGGTTTTTCACAAGCTGTCGGAATTAAGATTATCAATCACATGTTCCACAACACAATAATGTATTAACTTTGAGGTTGAGCTTTACACAATTCATAGCAAAGGGTAAGGAAAGAAAACGTTGCAGCTTACCATCATACAGCAACTGTCAACAACAACCTTCTCGTATTCTATCTCAGGATACTGCTCAGCAACCTCATCACAACACTGAAAAAGCAGGAAGCAAATGAAACCTTGTTCCACAAGAAAAAGGGTAGATAAAAGAAGCCAACTTCTAATTGAGAAAGTGTTAATGTACATTCTAGGGTTTTAAAATGAGAAGACCTGCAGGAAAAGACCATCAGTTTTCTGCATAATATTAGCTCTGTGAATTGCAGAAACTTTCTTCCTTCCTTGAGTCTTGGCATAGAGAAAGGCATACTCCGCAACTCTCATACTCACCTCATGCGTGATAATCTGAAGACTTTGCACCACACCTTTAACAACCTGATGTTCAATCCCACTGTACTCTCCTTGTGTGTTTTCACGGATGATGATGAGATCGACGTCATCGTAACGGGTTTTGACGCCAGGAAAACTAAAGAAAGGGCTAACTCTGGCATAAAATTTGATCTCTTTCCTAATAGTAAGACCATGTCCTTTTGACCATTTCAAGCCAACCTTGTTCGTGCTCACAGATTCCATTGGCCCTTTCAAGCCAACCTTGTTCCTGCGCACAGATTCGAGACATTCCCATGTGAGGAAACTCTCTGTTCTAGGATCTCTTTCTGTACCAATGTAGTGTTCTTCCCATTCAATGGGAGTCCCAGCGACATTAAAGACCTGGATCAGCATAAAGGCAAACATTATCAGAGACCGAGACCAATGTTAGCGTTAGTTACAAGAAAGGGACCTGTTTGACAGATGCAGCTATTTCTGGACCGATACCATCACCATGTAAAAGAGTTGCTGTGATCGGATTGATGAAGGAGGTAAAAACCCTAGCAACGACCGTACATGAACTAGAAAGTCTAGAATTTGTAGACCTGAGGATGTTTCTTGATCGGTCACCGATCATCCGTCTCGCTAGAAATACTGACATAGTCTTAGAAGGATGCAGGAAAAAAACATTCTAGTGTAAAAGAAAGATAAATAGAGAGAGAGAGAAAGGAGACTTTTTTGGGTGCCTTGGGTCAAAAGTCATGTAGTTTATCTGCAAGAACAAAACAGAGTAGGAACATGTCCTCCATTTCCGCTTTGTAAAAAAAAAAAAAAACACTGCGGATGCGTTAGACTCAAAACGGCACGTAGTAAGCATCAAAACGTAAGAACGCCGCGCAGTCTTGGTTAAATATTAATATTTCAATTTAAATTTCCAAAATTCTACAAACTGGATCGGATCAAACCAATCCGGTTATCATAATCTTAATAACCGACCAGATCAAAATCCCAATTCAGATCCATCCAATTTGGAAAGAAATTTGCTCTCTCAAAAGGTATTCCGATTTCTTCTGTTACGTTCTTATCTTTCGATCCTGCGATTTTGGTACTCGAATCTGATTCCGTTCCTAAATCCTCCATTGCTTCTTCTCCGATCTTGTATTCCGGTGATCGTTTGTGTGTTTATCACTCTCATGTATTACGATTCTCGCTACAATTGCTTTCTCAGATCTTCAATCGTAGTTCAACTTTTTGTTTTTGGATCAGCCTAAGTTTTTCTTGTGGGTATTAGTTAGTACATTGTAGATATCTGTGATGGTATTAGTTTTTTTTTTGTATGGAGCTTCTGCTTAGTGATGTTTGTACGGATACACAGAATCGGAGATTTGATTGGTCTAATCGTTCAAAATATTTGATTTTGTGTGTGTAGTGCAGATAACTCAGGTCTAACAACAATGGCAGGCATTCACGGGACTCATGTAAGTGCATATGCATTATATCTCATTGAATATCCTTATTAGCATAGGACTCTATCTGCTAAAGCCACCATTTTTATCATTGTCTGTGGACTACTTATGTGTATCATGTCGCAAAATGGCGCTTTTTGTTGATCCCTAGATGCTTGGGTATCTGATCTAGCTTTAGGAGTTTTACCATACATGATCTTTTTTGGATTCCCTGCTTCATTTCTCCCCTGGAACTTGAATACTGACTGTCCATTTTGCATTTGAATAGGATTCATGTCCTTTGGTAAAGAACATTCTTCTTCTAGACTCTGAAGGGAAGCGTGTAGCTGTCAAGTATTACTCAGATGACTGGTCAACTAATGCTGCCAAGTTAAGTTTTGAAAAACTTGTATTCTCCAAGACCTCTAAGACCAATGCTCGCACAGAAGGTAACCCCACACACATGATTCATTTAAACAATAGGGCTGTGTATTGGTGTTTCCAGTCTATTTCAGAAGTCGCTTATAGATGTGTGTTATGTTTGGTTTAACATTTTATGTGCAGCTGAAATCACACTGTTGGACAGTAATATTATTGTCTACAAGTTCGCCCAAGACCTTCACTTCTTTGTTACTGGAGGCGAAAATGAAAACGAGCTCGTCTTGTCTTCTGTTCTTCAAGGCTTTTTCGATGCTGTTGCACTTCTTCTGAGGTATTTGCTCAACCCAAAAGTCGAATATATACCTTATTTATTGATTAACGATCTCAACAGTTAATGTTTGATGCATCCCCTTTCCATTACCAGGAACAATGTGGAAAAGATGGAAGCCCTTGAGAACTTGGATCTCATCTTTCTGTGCCTGGATGAAATGGTCGATCAGGGGTATGCAAATCTGTCTTAAGCTTGTTAAAGATTTGCTGATCCTTTTTGAGTTTTGTCCTAGATATCTTAGCATTTAGCTTTTGTTTGATTATGGCTTGTGGAAAATGTGTTCAGGGTGGTTCTTGAAACAGACGCTAACGTCATTGCGGGTAAAGTAGCAATGCAGAGCGCAGAAGCTGGTGGTGGTTCACTCTCTGAACAGGTGATAACAATATGACTATTACATCTTCCTTTATAGTCTTTGATTTAGTTTTGTTTTAGTTTGGCTAAACTTAAAACGGGCATCCCTAATTTGGTTTTACATTTTGTGATTGCAAGACATTAACTCAAGCACTAGCAACAGCTCGGGAACATCTGGCAAGAAGTTTGCTTACATGAGGAGTTTCATCATATGCATGGACGTCCGACTACTATGAAGAACAACTCTTATGGGATTTGTCTCCCGGATTCTTATAATAATTCATAACTTGTATGATGTGGATCTATATGGATTTTTGGAAGCTCTGGTTTTCTTACTTTACAAAAATTACAGCTTTTTTTTGTTCCACATACAAAATTGAAAATCATCTGTCTTTTTCTGTTCTTGTACAAAGTGCACAGCCCTCAGTTGATCCATCAATCAGTTTCAAAATCTTCATTTCGAATTCTGACCACACAGTTTGTTTAAGATCTAATATTTTGATCCTCTATTGAAATGGTATGGAATAAAAGAGTGGCGTTTGGCTTCAGATGGATTCATGGAAAGCACGTGACATCTTGTCGAAGACTTTTAATCAAAGAAAGTTAAAGTTAAAATTAGGACATGTTATTAGAAATTCCGGATTTTATATCAACAATTTTTTCACAAATTCAGAGTCAAGCATTTATAAACTTCCTTCTTAAGGAATGATATTATGTATTAAAAATGTTTAAATACTGAGCACCAACACTTTTATTGAAAGTAAGATGTTGCATAAACCTAAACATACTTATTCATTTCTTTTTCTGATATACTTATCAGTTGATCCGGTCATACCAAAGTGTTACATAGTGGATTGATTATCATACTGTCTATCCCGAATTTTGAATGTTTTTCGACTAATGCAGAAAAATAGTCGGATCGCCTAACCGGGCTACCATGTAAACCGTCTAGGCCAAAAATTTCTCACATGTTGTCCATAAATGTTAAACCAAACATAACACACACATCTATAAGCGACTTCTGAAATATACTGTATGTATATACAAAGTTAGGAAACCCAATACAAAGTCAGTTTAATTGTCTGGGCCAAATTAGACCTAGGGCCAAAGTTCTCACTTGTGTTTATTTATCTAGAAAGAATCGAACCATAATGGAGTTCTATCAACATACTTATTCATTTATTTCTCCGATTATATTTTTAGAGTTGAGACTTGAGAGTAAATAAGGACAACTTGTTATTAACGAGGCTACGACCACTAATCTTAGTGTTTACATTAACTCTTATGTTTTTCTTCCATGATCTAAACCGAAGAATATCTTTGACATATGTACACTACATTGGTGTTCCAAGAAGATGTTATTCTGCAAATGATCTTCAAAGATGCATGCATCAACATATAACCCTCATAGACAAACTTTGGTTATGTATATTTATGACAAAATCATAGGTTGAGCTATAGTTTAATAAAATATATTAACATTCACAACTAGTTATATATAAAAAAATGTTTACATGCACAACTTGGTTGCATCTCCCGATCCCCACACTATTTTATAATGATATAGTTTGGGAAATGCTTAATGAAAGTGTGTGCGAGTGGGTAGGTATGTGATTCTATATCACTTTCTTTTATTTTTAATTTCGAATCGCACTACCTTCATGTGGAAATGTTTTATATTGATATATACCTGTAATTGTAAATGGTCAGGATTATAATTTGGAAAACTGGTTTTATTTTAATTAAAATTAAGGGTTATCAACATGCAATTTCACGTAATAATCAATCATTCCATATATAGTTGAAATTTTGTTTATCCGTACCTAAAATGATCTGTCTTCCTTTAAGATATTTCTTATTTTATTTGTATTTTTGTGTGATGTTGTTTAGCTAATGGGTGATTTTAGCTTATGGATTTAGAAACTACACATTTTTATGAGTTTTTACTCTTTTTTTTTATTTTATAATATTTTAAAGCTTATACTAGTATTTAGGAAATCAAAGTATACACCATTTCTTCTTTTTTCCTTGTTAAAGCAGTATACACTATACACCATTACTCAACGACAAGAAAACAAGTTTTGATATGAGTTCCAAAACATTAGTTCATCTTTTGGACTAAATAAGAATATTATATTGGCACAAAGTAATTTTATTAAAACTTTTAAAAAATACTATTATTAAGAATAAACTAATTAGTTGCTATAAACTTAGGCAATATGAATCTAGAAGGGGGAAAGTTCACAATTAATTCTACAAGATATGATGGAGAAAGCACAAAGAACTCAATCATGCAACTATGCAATGATAACTTATTCACTAGATTATATGATATATATAATCGGCTCATAGCTTCACATATTAAAAAACTATAAATCGAAAAAAGCTTGTGATATACATTTGCAAATACAAAGTTTCCAATATATTTATTTTGTATTTGACAGATTGAGATTAATATTTTGAGTCATATATTTAAAAATTGTTTTTATTATTTATTTTCCCCAATAAATATTTCATTATTTATTTTTTATATATTAAATAAATTTAAATTTAAATAGAATATATTAATTAAAATCTATATTATTAAAAAAAAAATTAAAACATTAATCTTTTAGATACAGAGAGAAAATTTTTTATGTTCATCACGCAACCAAAGCATGATTAAAAACTATACTATAATTAATGGTAATAGTTTCTAACTAAAGTTAAAAAAAAATAACATCAATCTAGTCATAATTAATACAAACAAATTAATATAAAAAAAAAACAAAAAAGTCCTGAGTAACTCTCCTTCCCTTGGAAACATAAAACACCATCGAAAGGTGTTCAATGTTCAATGGGTGGAGTTTCTAGGCCAACGGACCCCATCATCATCTCATTACCCACTTTCCTCCCAAATTATATTCTCTCTTATCGAAAATCTCTCTGCTTTTGCTTTTAATTCCTTACATTTCACTCCAATCATCCCCTGAGATTTATTTTATCATCTGGGTCTCCCAAAAATCGCATCTTTTTGATCTCTCGATTCATGGGAAACATCAGCAGCAGCGGAGGCGACGGTAGACGCCGTAGACGGAGGAGCAATTCGCTTCCGGCTCCACCACCTCCTTCTGTTCCTCCACCACCACCACCACCTCCAGCTACAGAAATCTCAGCTAATCGCATCGTATTCGCCGCCGCTACACCGTATCCAAACCCTAACCCTAATCCGCATTACCAGTACCCTGCTTACTACCTTTCTCCGCCAGGAACTATGCCGGGTCCTCTTCCATCGCCGTACGACCAACACCACCACCATCCTCCTCACTATCCCCCTCCCCCACCTCCGCATCCTTATCACCACCCTCACCCTTGGACCACCGGCGGGAGATACCCTTATGTTGGACACATGATGCCTCCACCCCTTCCTTGCGTCGAACATCAAAAGGCCGTCACGATTCGTAACGACGTTAATCTAAAGAAAGACTCTTTGAAGCTTGAACCCGACCCGGATTATCCGGGTCGGTTTCTCGTCTCCTTCACGTTTGATGCAACTGTCTCCGGAAGGTAGATTTCAATTTCTTCCATATCGTTGATTTCGTGATTGATTTGAAAAACCGAGCCTAAACACGTGAAACTGTTATGCTATACAAAAAAATCCAACCTTTGATCAAATCTTTGTCATTTCGGACTTACAGGATTACAGTCATTTTCTTTGCTAAAGAATCCGACAAATGTCTTCTCACAGCGACAAAGGAAGATACTTTGCCACCAATCACCATGGATTTCGAGAAAGGACTTGGTCAGAAGTTTAAACAACCTTCTGGTTCAGGTATAGATCTTTCGATCTTTGAAGAAGCTGAGCTGTTCAAGGCATCAGAAGCAGATATCTATCCATTAGCGGTTAAGGCAGAAGCAGCAGCTCCTTCAGGTGATGATGAAGAAGAAGAGAGTGTGGGATCAAAGAATGCGCAGATTACTCAAGCGGTTTATGAGAAGGATAAAGGAGAGATTAAGATAAGAGTGGTGAAGCAAATACTATGGGTTAATGGAACTAGATATGAGTTGCAGGAGATTTATGGGATTGGGAATACAGTTGATGGTGATGATGATTCAGGTGATGATGCTAATGATCCGGGGAAAGAATGTGTTATATGTTTGTCTGAACCACGAGACACTACTGTTCTTCCCTGTCGACACATGGTAAGATCATATTTTTGCTGATGAGTGATGATTCAATAATGGGAATGGACTGATGTGAATTTGCTTTTTGTGGGTTCAGTGTATGTGCAGTGGATGTGCTAAGGTGTTGAGGTTTCAGACAAACCGATGTCCGATTTGCAGACAACCTGTAGAAAGGCTTTTGGAGATAAAAGTTCATGGTAACAGTGGAAGTGGGAACAATACTGGACAAGGAGGAACTGGTGAACAAGAGTCGTCAACACACGGCTGAGTATGGATTGAATGGACCAAGTTCTTTTGATATATATGTTGCATGTTTGATCCGTATGTGTTAACAATAAAATGTGTGAGTGCCAATTATATAATATAGAAATTCCGAAGTCATCTGGATTCATCACAATCCTTAAATGCTATGAGATACAACAAACAAACACATACAGTTTCTTATATAGCCGGAAGCTGCAGTGGCAGAGGAGCAACATACATAAATGCTATGAAATGGTTCCTTAACATCCAAGTCCTGTTGTCAAAAGAGTCAACTTTTCTCCAATGTCGAGACCTAGAATCGGGTAACGTGGTGCATCCCCGAAGAAGAAGCTGTGTGCAGAATCTGCCTGGTCGAATTGGGAGAAGACTCAGAAGCCTTCAAGATGGTATGTATGTGTAGAGGCGAGTTAACTCTTGCACACAAAGAATGTACAATCAAATGGTTCACCGTTAAAAGGAAACAGAACATGTGATGTGTGCAAGCAAGAGGTTCAGAATCTCCCTGTGACCCATCTTCGCATGCAGAATTTGCAGTGTATTCTTGGTGCTGCGGATACAGAGACTTCTCACTACAGGCAAGTCAAAATCCGAAAAACACCAATACCTTTACCATACTCTTACGTTCTTGGTCTTCTTGCCTCGATGATGTCAACAACAATGGGAGTTCCCTACAGTAAACAGTTTGACAAAGATTTTGTTTCACAACAGTTTATTTCGGTACTCAAATTATCTGTTTGCTTGATCCCGTTTTCATTGTTGTGTAGTGAAGAAGCAATATGTATGGATTTATGGCCCAAATCAGTTTGTTCTTGTAGTGTTTTTTCTCACATTTTCTTCTCATTGGTGAGAGTCTTTATCTCTCAAGAATAGAACAGAACACTCTGAATCTTGTTCTATCTCCTAATCTATGTTGGTTTTATTTGTGCAGGCTCACTTGCGGCCAGTTGTGTCAATCCTCTTATAGCCACATTGGTTGGGTTTGGACTCACCATGAGCGACACAACGGGTCTAGTCGAGTTTTCAAAATGGTGAAGAAGCCATAGGACAGCTGAAACTACAAGCAGTATATTAAAACAAGAAAATAAATATTGGACTAAAGAATTGTAGGGCTTTACCCCGAAGGGAGCCCTTCCAGAAATTCTCGAAGGCCCAAGACAAGCTTAGGCCCAAGAGGGGGTTTGGAAATAGT